>CM046877.1:108854053-110054053 GCA_025667525.1 Glebionis coronaria | reverse complement strand
CAACGATCCGCCTCCTTTTCGGACTTGGATCTATTTATCCTCATACCTTTTTAGGGTCTTTTCGGATAGACTTCTCCATGATCTTTATGGGAGTTGATTGCTTTTCGTCGTGAGTCTTGATCCTTCATATTGATTTTGGGAATAATGCTTTTCACATCACTTTTGGATCTTCAGCAATAAAATTGAATCCTCATGCCTTGTTAGGGCCTTTTCGGACTCGCCAATCTTCGCGCCCCGCTTCATAAGTTATGCCTTGGCTATGAACTCTCGTCATTACCGAGCAACTTTTAAACGATCTTGGGCTAGAAGCTAAGTAACTTTTCAAATCGTAAGACCTTACTTATTGCAGATAAATTATTAGCAAGTGATGGGAGAATAGGCAAATAATTACACCAAGTGAGCTTGCGCAAGAATACCGACTTATAATTGACTCTATCATTTCTCGTCCTCCACAATTTAAAATCTCAAGTAATGAGACTCGTGGATGCTTAGCCTAATAAACCAATTAAGGTCTACCTGGTTAAGGATACTAGCTAGAATAAACTTGGATAAGTCTATTCGGGTTGAGTCAAAATAAACGCAACGGGCCTAATATGTCAAAGATTTCTAAACTAGGTACACCACTTTATTAAAAATTTTGACTTTATTGCGGGATATATACATATGAAAGCAACGATAAAAATTTAAAAATTACGACTAAATGGCCAAAGTTAATTAAAAATTTGAAAAATGTTGAAAACGATGATTTTCTGGTTAAATGAAGGCATTTTCATGGAAAAGTCCACTTAAAACTTCGATAGAAGTCCCCCCTACACTTAAGATAAACATTGTCCTCAATGTTTAAGCATGTGGGAAAAGTTTCCCCTACACTTATGACATTGTGCACGTTGGTTAACTCGAGTTAAGGAAGAGACGACTAAAGTGATCAATTTCACATGTGAGTATGAAGAAAATTGAATCACGATAGTTGAGAGATAGAACCGGATTTCGGATAACGCAGGAGCACGGTTCTTCAAAGTTTCCAAGAGTGCACTTATCCCTGTAATCACATCACCACACAAATACAAACACCTATGCAGGCCCCCCTACACTTAGGAGGTTAAAAAGTTCGTTATTCTCGGAATCCTCTCGAATTGATCTCGGTCTTAAGTGGAATGATTTGTTCTTGGTTAATAAAAAAGGTGTTTGGTTTGTTTATCTATTTTAAACTAATAACAATTAATTAAGTGTCGAAGAGTAAAATTAAAGATTTAAATGATTAAAGTAAAAGACGAACTTAAAATTAAATGCTTGGAAATTTTAAAGATTATACTAGAAAAACAAATAGACATTCAAGAAAAACTAACACTTGGAACACTTTGTGAAAAATATGAACTTAATTGAAAAGTACTAAAAGAAAGTAGAAACGTAACAAAACACCTCCAATCGGATTAATGACAAAGAAATGCACCAATCGGAATATATTCCGATTGGGTTGATCGGAATGTAGGGCAAAGTTATAATCGGAATATAGCAAATTGAAACGATCGGAATATAGGGGAAATAAGAACCATCGGAATAATTAAAACTTGTACAATCGGAATACGGCTGAACAACTCCAATCGGAATATTTGAAACGGAACCAATCGGAATATTAAAAATGGCATACAGTCGGAATACTAAAGGGTGCAAATCGGAAAAGGAGAAACCCTTTTCCGATTGGTCAATCGGAAAGGGTACCCTGCTCGGAATGGGGCAATCGGAATGGGTGTTTATACCTCTTCCTAAAATTGTGGAATTCGGTTAAGCAAGTGAATAAGATATATTTGAGAACTTATCACAAAACTAACCCGAATCAATACCTAAACCGGATCGAATAAGTACTAGAATCAACTTATCGAACCGAAATTAAGCAACTTTTAAAATCAAATCAATAAAAAGATGAACTTTTCATAAAAACTTCAAAAAGTAAATAAGCTAAATCATCAAATAAGCCAATAAGAACAAGGATCTCAAAGCTTATTTATGTAAAAACTTAAGGAAACATAAAAAGTTAACAACTTTTTAAGCACAAATCATAGATGAACAACACGGATCATACGAGATTTGTACCAAAATCAATAAAAATAAAAGAAAGGAAGGATGAGATTAAAGATTAAAACTTGAAAACTTGAACTTGATTAATGAAAAAGTAATACAAAGTTTTGAATATGAAAGAGAAAAAGATGAAATATAGTGAGAGAAAGTTCTAAACTTTCTCTCTCTAAAACTAGAAACTACCTAAAAGACTAAGTGTGAATTTTTGTGAAGTAAGGGCCTTTATATAGGCGTGTACATGGTGGTGATGGGCTTTTGATTGGGCTTCTTTTTCTCCTTTCTTCTTAAGTCTTCATGCGTCTTTTAAACGTTGCCGACTTGGATTTGAGAAGTGTCGGTGAATTATTCCAACTCGTCTTATATTCTATTGTTTTATAGACTCGAGTTCTTCGACATATATGAATCTTCCATCTTTGGCTCTATTCTTCGATAAATCTTCAAATAGGCACAATGACTTCAAATCTTCTGCATCTCTTGGACAATAGACTTCGTCTTGAGTCTTTTTCCTCGATAAAACCCGTGTAATCCCATGTTTTCTTCATTATTCGTCCGGTTGACTCTGAAAACACAATAAACACAAAAACCACGCATAATTCCAAACAAATGATATTAAATACGTGTTTTGGTCTCGTTTTAGCCCGATTTAAGTAGTAAAAAGGATGGGTGTTTTCACACCTATCAAATCCCCTATACTTAACCATTGTCATGCCCTCATGCAATGCTTAGTGACAAAGCACATTTACACTTTTCTTATGATCAATCAACCTTGGCCTTATTTGAAATACTACTAAACAAAAATTAAAGTACTAAGAGAAATTGAAACTTTAAAGTAAACAAAAAGATAGAAATTAGCTATGTGGAAATATCTTGCAAAGAGATCGAGGACTTACATTAGGGCTTCGGTGCTGCGAAGATTTATCACCCTCAAGTTTCACGTTCCCCAAACTAAGCTTAAAAACGAGATCATTGTTATTATAAGTTAGCAATTCAGACACTTACGCACATGGCTTAATTAAATGCTTAGACTCCCTTATTCCTAGGTGTACCTCTTATATTTTATTTTTGTCTTAGAATGATCATGAAGATGCATTTTTGGACTTATTTCGATAGTTTATTAGGGCTGAAAGCAAAGTAGGACGATTTGATCAATAGTTAGCTAAAGGACAAAATCTTTTAAAGCTGCTTCTCGGGATATCAAAAAGTTCATATCTTGGCATAACTTGGTTCGCGATTTGAGACCTTTCTCGGGCCGATATTTGGCATGTACTTCATACTTCATATCTTGAGAGACGTTCTTGAGATAATGGTCTTCTCATCGTAATAGAGTTTCTTCACTTGGAGACTTTTGAGGGGTACTCCAACTTTGTTGACCACGACTTCATGATTATTCTTCAATCTCTAATTGGGATTTTGAGATACAACGATCCGCCTCCTTTTCGGACTTGGATCTATTTATCCTCATACCTTTTTAGGGTCTTTTCGGATAGACTTCTCCATGATCTTTATGGGAGTTGATTGCTTTTCGTCGTGAGTCTTGATCATTTATATTGATTTTGGGAATAATGCTTTTCACATCACTTTTGGATCTTCAGCAATAAAATTGAATCCTCATGCCTTGTTAGGGCCTTTTCGGACTCGCCAATCTTCGCGCCCCGCTTCATAAGTTATGCCTTGGCTATGAACTCTCGTCATTACCGAGCAACTTTTAAACGATCTTGGGCTAGAAGCTAAGTAACTTTTCAAATCGTAAGACCTTACTTATTGCAGATAAATTATTAGCAAGTGATGGGAGAATAGGCAAATAATTACACCAAGTGAGCTTGCGCAAGAATACCGACTTATAATTGACTCTATCATTTCTCGTCCTCCACAATTTAAAATCTCAAGTAATGAGACTCGTGGATGCTTAGCCTAATAAACCAATTAAGGTCTACCTGGTTAAGGATACTAGCTAGAATAAACTTGGATAAGTCTATTCGGGTTGAGTCAAAATAAACGCAACGGGCCTAATATGTCAAAGATTTCTAAACTAGGTACACCACTTTATTAAAATTTTTGACTTTATTGCGGGATATATACATATGAAAGCAACGATAAAAATTTAAAAATTACGACTAAATGGCCAAAGTTAATTAAAAATTTGAAAAATGTTGAAAACGATGATTTTCTGGTTAAATGAAGGCATTTTCATGGAAAAGTCCACTTAAAACTTCGATAGAAGTCCCCCCTACACTTAAGATAAACATTGTCCTCAATGTTTAAGCATGTGGGAAAAGTTTCCCCTACACTTATGACATTGTGCACGTTGGTTAACTCGAGTTAAGGAAGAGACGACTAAAGTGATCAATTTCACATGTGAGTATGAAGAAAATTGAATCACGATAGTTGAGAGATAGAACCGGATTTCGGATAACGCAGGAGCACGGTTCTTCAAAGTTTCCAAGAGTGCACTTATCCCTGTAATCACATCACCACACAAATACAAACACCTATGCAGGCCCCCCTACACTTAGGAGGTTAAAACGTAAAAGGATAGATACTCGGGCTGCCTCCCGAGGAGCGCTTGTTTTTGATGACCGAGTCACGAGCCTGACTCGACCCAAAATTAGTTCATGGGGAACGTGGTGAGGGATGGAATCATCTCCTGGGAGATGTCCTCACCAAAGTAAAGCTTCAGACGCTGGCCATTCACCTTGAAATTGGGCCCATTTGGCTGAGAAAGCTCAATGGTCCCATACGGAAAGACGTTGGCGACGGTGAATGGACCAGACCAGCGGCTCTTCAACTTGCCAGAGAAGATCTTCAACCGAGAGTTGAGAAGTAAGACTTGATCACCAACATGGAACTCTCGGTTCTTGATTTTTGCGTCATGGAGGATTTTTGTCTTCTCTTTGTAGATCAGCGAGTTCTCATAAGCTTCATTTCTCAGTTCGTTGAGCTCGTTGAGTTGAATCTTGCGATGATCACCGGCTTTGTTGATGTCGAAGTTAGCCCACTTTAAGGCCCAGTGCGCCTTATGCTCCAGCTCGATGGGAAGGTGGCATGCTTTCCCGTACACAAGACGATAAGGTGTACAACCGATCGGGGTCTTATAAGCAGTACGGAAAGCCCACAGAGCATCATCTAACTTATCGGCCCACGCGACACGATGCTCTCCCACAGTACGCTCCAAAATTCGTTTCAATCCACGATTGGATATCTCGGCTTGCCCATTGGTTTGGGGATGATAAGCGGTGGAAAGACGGTGATTGACACCATACTTGGCCATGACTCTTGCAAATTGATCGTTGCAAAAATGAGTACCGCGGTCACTGATAATAGCACGAGGAACGCCGAATCGAGCGAACAGCGATTTCAAAAAGTTACAAACCACCCTTGAATCATTAGTAGGTAAAGCTTTGGCTTCAACCCACTTGGAGACGTAGTCAACGGCAACAAGGATGTATTTGTTTCCTTTAGATGAAGGGAATGGCCCCATAAAGTCGATACCCCAAACATCAAAGATTTCACACTCTTGAATGAAATTCTGAGGCATCTCGTCTTTATGTGTGATCGTGCCTTGTTTCTGGCAAGCATCACATTTTTTAACCATATCGTGAGCGTCACGATAAATGGAGGGCCAATAAAATCCTGAATCAAACACTTTTTTGGCGGTGTAGTTGGGACCAAAGTGACCACCAGTGGGTCCTTTGTGGCAAGCATCAAGGATTTCGAAAGCTACCGGTCCATCAACACATCAGCGAATAATCAAGTCGGCACATTGTTTGAAAAGATACGGGTCATCCCAAAAGTAAGTCTTGATGTCTTTGAAGAACTTTTTCTTTTGCTGGGATGTTAACCCGTCAACGAGGATTCCACCCGCCAAGTAGTTTGCAATGTCCGCAAACCACGGGGTTTCGTCAGCAGTCGAGTTTATAGACATTAAGGTCTCCAGGGGAAAAGAATCATTGATTTCTTTGTTCGGATGATCCCCCTGGTAAGGATCCTCAAGTCTACTGAGATGATCCGCGGCTAGGTTTTCTGCTCCTTTTTTATCGCGAATTTCGATTTTAAATTCCTGGAGCAGCAAAACCCAGCGAAGAAGTCTTGGTTTGGAATCTTGCTTTGTCAACAAGTACTTCAGCGCGGAATGATCGGTATACACGATGGTGGTGGAAAGGACAAGATAGGGGCGAAATTTTTCAAAGGCATAGACAACGGCTAAAAGCTCTTTTTCGGTTGTCGTATAATGCAATTATGCCCCTGTCATTGTCTTGCTAGCGTAATGGATCGGTTGGAAGTGTTTGTTCACTCTTTGTCCAAGAACCGCTCCAATAGCAAAATCACTAGCATCGCACATTAACTCAAAAGGCAGCTCCCAATTGGGGGTGACCAAGACGGGTGCCTTAGTAAGCTTATCCTTAAGCAAGTCAAAGGCTTCAAGACACTCTTTGGAAAAGATAAAAGGAGTATATTTTTCCAAGAGGTGGGTTATCGGGCGAGCGATTTGAGAAAAATCTTTGATGAATCGACGGTAGAAGCCGCATGACCCAGGAAACTTCTCACACCCTTCACGGTTGAAGGTGGAGGCAACTTAGCGATAACATCGACTTTAGCACGGTCTACTTCAAGACCGGCTTTCGAGATCTTGTGTCCTAGGACGATGCCTTCTTTTACCATAAAATGGCATTTTTTCCAATTCAGAACTAGGCGAGTGTCTTCGCACCGCTTGAGAATACGTTCCAAATTGGCAAGGCACGCAGAGAATGAATCGCCATAGACCGAGAAATCATCCATGAATACTTCCATAGTGTCCTCCACCATGTCATGGAAGATAGCCATCATGCACCTTTGGAATGTCCCAGGAGCATTACATAAACCAAAAGGCATGCGTTTGTAAGCAAATGTTCCATAGGGACAAGTGAATGTGGTCTTTTCTTGGTCCTTGGGATCGATGGGAATTTGAAAATACCCGGAGAAACCGTCTAAGAAGCAGTAATAGTCATTACCAGCTAGACGCTCGAGCATTTGATCCATGAAGGGAAGAGGAAAGTGGTCTTTTCTCGTGGCATCATTGAGTTTGCGGTAGTCTATACAAACTCTCCACCCGGTAACGAGACGAGTGGGAATCAACTCGTTGTGTTCATTGGGAACAACGGTTATTCCGCCCTTCTTGGGCACACAATGGACGGGACTTACCCACGGCGAATCTGAAATAGGGTAGATCAAGCCGACATCTAGAAGTTTGATAACCTCTTGTTTGATGACGTCATGAATTTTAGGATTAACCCTTCTTTGGTTCTGGATTGTGGGTTTGAAGTCATCTTCCATGAGAATCTTGTGAGTACAAAAGTTCGGATCAATTCCGCGGATATCGGAAATTTTCCAAGCAATTGCCTTCTTATGAGCTTTAAGCACAGCGATGAGACGAGTTTTCTCTTCTTCTTGCAAGTCCTTAGCGATGATGACGGGTGACTTCTTCTCTGCTTCAAGGAACGCATACTCGAGATGGGGCGGCAACTCCTTAAGTTCTAAATCCGGAGGATTTTCGACGGGAGGCGTTTTCAAAGTCGTGGCATCGATAGCAATAACCGTGGAAGATGGAGGAGAAGGATTGTCTTCGGTGAGAAGATTGTCAAAGAAATTCATATCTTCATCCCCATCGATGGGAGAAGCATCAGTAGATAAGGTCACATCTCCCATGGTATCTTCAAGATTGTTCCAGAATAAATCACTATCTCCAAATAGAGACAACGATGAATCAAAAGAGGACACGGTCTCAACATTGGGAAGAGAGGAAGGAATACTTTTGCAAGCATCAATAAAGTGTGCTTCACAAGCCTCATCCAGAACGTCAATACAATTAACACTCTCGTTGGAATAAGGTTGTTTAGACAACTTTCCCATGTTGAAGACTACTTTATCGTCACCCACTCTCATGATAAGCTCACCGGCTTCAACATCAATGAGAGTGCGACCGGTCCTAAGGAATGGACGACCAACAATAAGTGGTACACGGGGGTCCATCTCGTAGTCGACGACAACAAAATCAGCAGGGAAGGTGAATTTGTCGACTCCTACAATGACATCTTCGGCTATCCCCACTGGATAAGCAACCGTACGGTTAGCTAACTCCAAAGTCATTTTGGTGGGGACTAGCTCTGGGAGAGATAATTGCTTCTAAACACTTAGAGGCATGAGATTAATACTGGCACCTAGATCGGCTAGGGCCATGCAATTCTCTACTCCCGGGAAATTGCAAGGGATAAGAAAATGACCCGGATCACCAAGCTTGATTGGCAATTTCCTTAAGAGCACTGCAGAGTAGTTCTCATTAAGTTGGGTGTTGGCGAGATCGAGGAGCTTTTCCTTGTCGCTCAGAAGATCTTTATACATTTTAGCATATTTAGGCATGTGAGCGAGAGCCTCAGCGAAGGAGATATTGAAATTCAATTGTTTGAACATTTTAAGGAAGTTTGAAACCTGAATATCATCCTTGCTTTTGAGCTTCTCTTTCCTCAACCTAGATGGATAAGGTATATTGGAAGAAGAGGAAGGCTTTGGAATAATAGGATCACTCACATCCTTGGGTGGAGGAGGGGTAGAAGGAAGAGGTGGAGAAATTGGGGAAGGAGAAGGATGAGGAATAGGAGCAGGTGACTCGTTCTCCTTAGTCACAACCACCGGTGGAGGTATAGGAAGCTCGGGTTCCTTGGTACCTTTACCACTGCGAGTGGTGATTGCTTTCATCTCCCCTCTTGGATTCGCAACGGTATTACTCGGAAGAGTACCCGAAGAAGAGGGTTTATTACTGTTGAAGAAACTAGCCATCATGTTCCTCAAGTCATTCGTTTGACTATCCATAGTGTTCTTCATATCAGCTCTTAGATCATTCCCTTGTTTCATCAGATCTGCTTTCAAGTTGCGCACTTCCTGTTGGAGATTATCCACGATCACATCGTTAGTCCTCATGTAGGTTCCAATGTCTTGATGTGATGCGGGGGTTTGGTTGGAAGGAGCAGTGTATGCGGGTGGTTGATAAGCAGGTTGCTGGTAAACTTGGGTGTTTCGTTGTTGTGGTTGTTGCTGCTTGTGAGGAGGGATGTATGGTGTACGAGTTTGTTGTTGTTGAGGAGGGCGGTTGAGGTTTTGTTGTTGGTTTTGGTTGTTAGGATTAAAACCAGGTGGTGAGATATAGTTGTTGGAACGGTAGCTAAGCAAGTTGCGGTCACCTTGAGGTTTGGCTTGATAAGCAGGTTGAGTATAGGTGCCATATGCTGCATTCACGTTCTCTGCAGGGTAATCTTGGGTGGCGGTACAAGTTGTGTAAGAATGAGGACCACCGCATATCTCACAAGGTTGGCTGACAGCGTTCACTTGAGCGTTTTTGGCGTTGTTGCTGTTGTTGTTGCTGACGGTGTGGGTGACAAGCGATTCAAGAAGCGTAGTGATTTTGTCTAATCGCTTGTCGCTGTCATTAGTGCTAGCACTAGCAACATTGGTCCTAACACTCTTGGTTTGCACACGAGACTTATTCTCAATGATATCCCAAGCAGCATTGGATATCTTAGCCAATAGATTACCCCCCGAGGCACTGTTCAGTGAATCTTGGTCACTCATGCTTAAACCATTGTAAAAAGTATTGATTTGATGTACTTTGGTAAAACCATGTTGTGGGCATTTTCTTAAAAGATCTTTAAAGCGATCCCAAGATTCACTGAATGACTCATCGTACTTTTGTTCAAAATTTATGATCTCATTCCGCAAAGCGGTAGTACGAGAGGGTGGAAAAAAGTAGTTGATAAACTTTGTTTCCAAATCCGTCCACGAGAGAATACTCTGTGGCGGTTCCTTAGCAAGCCAATGCCGGGCTTGTCCCTCTAAAGAAAAGGGAAAAAGTTGTAACCTTATCACTTCTTGTGGAACTCCATTGAACTTGACCGTGTTAGTGAGTTGTAGAAATCTCTTGATGTGGTCGTGTGGATCATCAATGGTTCGTCCCAAGAACGGTTGAGCTGAGACCATCTGGATAAAGCCTGACTTTAGCTCGAAATTGTTGGCGGCAATTGGTGGTATAACAATTGGATCCGTATTGCCATCGACATGAGCTTGCAGCAATTCAATCATTGGGCGATTATCCGGAAGGTGCTCATTGTTGTTGTTATTATTCATGTTGTTGAAAGGCGGGTTGTTGTTGTTATTATTGTTGTTCGGAGGTGGTATGTTATTGTTGTTTTGTACACCAGCCATGTCTAAGTTATCGAGAGGCTCGGGCTCTTGATAAGACGTGGATCGAGTGCGCATACACCTGCAAAAGAATGAACAAAGAAAAACAAAGCAAAAATATTTTTGGTTTTTATGTTTTTTAATTATTTTTTTTTTTTTTGGATTTTTGAAAATTTTATATATATTTTTTTTTTTTTTTTGTTTTTTTGAAAATTTTTTATGAAAAAATAACGTTCACGGGAAACGGATCCCAAAATCCAAGTTCTCACAAAAAACTTTTGATCTTAACGAGAAGAGCCGGCAGCGGCGCCATTTGATATTTGCTTTTTAGTGTGGTGAAAAAGTTCGTTATTCTCGGAATCCTCTCGAATTGATCTCGGTCTTAAGTGGAATGATTTGTTCTTGGTTAATAAAAAAGGTGTTTGGTTTGTTTATCTATTTTAAACTAATAACAATTAATTAAGTGTCGAAGAGTAAAATTAAAGATTTAAATGATTAAAGTAAAAGACGAACTTAAAATTCTCGAATTGATCTCGGTCTTAAGTGGAATGATTTGTTCTTGGTTAATAAAAAAAGGTGTTTGGTTTGTTTATCTATTTTAAACTAATAACAATTAATTAAGTGTCGAAGAGTAAAATTAAAGATTTAAATGATTAAAGTAAAAGACAAACTTAAAATTAAATGCTTGGAAATTTTAAAGATTATACTAGAAAAACAAATAGACATTCAAGAAAAACTAACACTTGGAACACTTTGTGAAAAATATGAACTTAATTGAAAAGTACTAAAAGAAAGTAGAAACGTAACAAAACACCTCCAATCGGATTAATGACAAAGAAATGCACCAATCGGAATATATTCCGATTGGGTTGATCGGAATGTAGGGCAAAGTTATAATCGGAATATAGCAAATTGAAACGATCGGAATATAGGGGAAATAAGAACCATCGGAATAATTAAAACTTGTACAATCGGAATACGGCTGAACAACTCCAATCGGAATATTTGAAACGAAACCAATCGGAATATTAAAAATGGCATACAGTCGGAATACTAAAGGGTGCAGATCGGAAAAGGAGAAACCCTTTTCCGATTGGTCAATCGGAAAGGGTACCCTGCTCGGAATGGGGCAATCGGAATGGGTGTTTATACCTCTTCCTAAAATTGTGGAATTCGGTTAAGCAAGTGAATAAGCTATATTTGAGAACTTATCACAAAACTAACCCGAATCAATACCTAAACCGGATCGAATAAGTACTAGAATCAACTTATCGAACCGAAATTAAGCAACTTTTAAAATCAAATCAATAAAAAGATGAACTTTTCATAAAAACTTCAAAAAGTAAATAAGCTAAATCATCAAATAAGCCAATAATAACAAGGATCGCAAAGCTTATTTATGTAAAAACTTAAGGAAACATAAAAAGTTAACAACTTTTTAAGCACAAATCATAGATGAACAACACGGATCATACGAGATTTGTACCAAAATCAATAAAAATAAAAGAAAGGAAGGATGAGATTAAAGATTAAAACTTGAAAACTTGAACTTGATTAATGAAAAAGTAATACAAAGTTTTGAATATGAAAGAGAAAAATATGAAATCTAGTGAGAGAAAGTTGTAAACTTTCTCTCTCTAAAACTAGAAACTACCTAAAAGACTAAGTGTGAATTTTTGTGAAGTAAGGGCCTTTATATAGGCGTGTACATGGTGGTGATGGGCTTTTGATTGGGCTTCTTTTTCTCCTTTCTTCTTAAGTCTTCATGCGTCTTTTAAACGTTGCCGACTTGGATTTGAGAAGTGTCGGTGAATTATTCCAACTCGTCTTATATTCTATTGTTTTATAGACTCGAGTTCTTCGACATATATGAATCTTCCATCTTTGGCTCTATTCTTCGATAAATCTTCAAATAGGCACAATGACTTCAAATCTTCTGCATCTCTTGGACAATAGACTTCGTCTTGAGTCTTTTTCCTCGATAAAACCCGTGTAATCCCATGTTTTCTTCATTATTCGTCCGGTTGACTCTGAAAACACAATAAACACAAAAACCACGCATAATTCCAAACAAATGATATTAAATACGTGTTTTGGTCTCGTTTTAGCCCGATTTAAGTGGTAAAAAGGATGGGTGTTTTCACACCTATCAAATCCCCTATACTTAACCATTGCCATGCCCTCATGCAATGCCTAGTGACAAAGCACATTTACACTTTTCTTATGATCAATCAACCTTGGCCTTATTTGAAATACTACTAAACAAAAATTAAAGTACTAAGAGAAATTGAAACTTTAAAGTAAACAAAAAGATAGAAATTAGCTATGTGGAAATATCTTGCAAAGAGATCGAGGACTTACATTAGGGCTTCGGTGCTGCGAAGATTTATCACCCTCAAGTTTCACGTTCCCCAAACTAAGCTTAAAAACGAGATCATTGTTAATATAAGTTAGCAATTCAGACACTTACGCACATGGCTTAATTAAATGCTTAGACTCCCTTATTCCTAGGTGTACCTCTTATATTTTATTTTTGTCTTAGAATGATCATGAAGATGCATTTTTGGACTTATTTCGATAGTTTATTAGGGCTGAAAGCAAAGTAG
The DNA here is from genome assembly GCA_025667525.1 of Glebionis coronaria. Taxonomy (NCBI): domain Eukaryota; kingdom Viridiplantae; phylum Streptophyta; class Magnoliopsida; order Asterales; family Asteraceae; genus Glebionis; species Glebionis coronaria. The sequence continues at coordinate 110,041,166 of CM046877.1, read as the reverse complement.
GACGATTTGATCAATAGTTAGCTAAAGGACAAAATCTTTTAAAACTGCTTCTCGGGATATCAAAAAGTTCATATCTTGGCATAACTTGGTTCGCGATTTGAGACCTTTCTCGGGCCGATATTTGGCATGTACTTCATACTTCATATCTTGAGAGACGTTCTTGAGATAATGGTCTTCTCATCGTAATAGAGTTTCTTCACTTGGAGACTTTTGAGGGGTACTCCAACTTTGTTGACCACGACTTCATGATTATTCTTCAATCTCTAATTGGGATTTTGAGATACAACGATCCGCCTCCTTTTCGGACTTGGATCTATTTATCCTCATACCTTTTTAGGGTCTTTTCGGATAGACTTCTCCATGATCTTTATGGGAGTTGATTGCTTTTCGTCGTGAGTCTTGATCCTTCATATTGATTTTGGGAATAATGCTTTTCACATCACTTTTGGATCTTCAGCAATAAAATTGAATCCTCATGCCTTGTTAGGGCCTTTTCGGACTCGCCAATCTTCGCGCCCCGCTTCATAAGTTATGCCTTGGCTATGAACTCTCGTCATTACCGAGCAACTTTTAAACGATCTTGGGCTAGAAGCTAAGTAACTTTTCAAATCGTAAGACCTTACTTATTGCAAATAAATTATTAGCAAGTGATGGGAGAATAGGCAAATAATTACACCAAGTGAGCTTGCGCAAGAATACCGACTTATAATTGACTCTATCATTTCTCGTCCTCCACAATTTAAAATCTCAAGTAATGAGACTCGTGGATGCTTAGCCTAATAAACCAATTAAGGTCTACCTGGTTAAGGATACTAGCTAGAATAAACTTGGATAAGTCTATTCGGGTTGAGTCAAAATAAACGCAACGGGCCTAATATGTCAAAGATTTCTAAACTAGGTACACCACTTTATTAAAATTTTTGACTTTATTGCGGGATATATACATATGAAAGCAACGATAAAAATTTAAAAATTACGACTAAATGGCCAAAGTTAATTAAAAATTTGAAAAATGTTGAAAACGATGATTTTCTGGTTAAATGAAGGCATTTTCATGGAAAAGTCCACTTAAAACTTCGATAGAAGTCCCCCCTACACTTAAGATAAACATTGTCCTCAATGTTAAAGCATGTGGGAAAAGTTTCCCCTACACTTATGACATTGTGCACGTTGGTTAACTCGAGTTAAGGAAGAGACGACTAAAGTGATCAATTTCACATGTGAGTATGAAGAAAATTGAATCACGATAGTTGAGAGATAGAACCGGATTTCGGATAACGCAGGAGCACGGTTCTTCAAAGTTTCCAAGAGTGCACTTATCCCTGTAATCACATCACCACACAAATACAAACACCTATGCAGGCCCCCCTACACTTAGGAGGTTAAAACGTAAAAGGATAGATACTCGGGCTGCCTCCCGAGGAGCGCTTGTTTTTGATGACCGAGTCACGAGCCTGACTCGACCCAAAATTAGTTCATGGGGAACGTGGTGAGGGATGGAATCATCTCCTGAGAGATGTCCTCACCAAAGTACAGCTTCAGACGCTGGCCATTCAACTTGAAATTGGGCCCATTTGGCTGAGAAAGCTCAATGGTCCCATACGGAAAGACGTTGGCGACGTGAATGGACCAGACCAGCGGCTCTTCAACTTGCCAGAGAAGATCTTCAACCGAGAGTTGAAAAGTAAGACTTGATCACCAACATGGAACTCTCGGTTCTTGATTTTTGCGTCATGGAGGATTTTTGTCTTCTCTTTGTAGATCAGCGAGTTCTCATAAGCTTCATTTCTTAGTTCGTTGAGCTCGTTGAGTTGAATCTTGCGATGATCACCGGCTTTGTTGATGTCGAAGTTAGCCCACTTTAAGGCCCAGTGCGCCTTATGCTCCAGCTCGATGGGAAGGTGGCATGCTTTCCCGTACACAAGACGATAAGGTGTACAACCGATCGGGGTCTTGTAAGCAGTACGGAAAGCCCACAGAGCATCATCTAACTTATCGGCCCACGCGGCACGATGCTCTCCCACATTACGCTCCAAAATTCGTTTCAATCCACGATTGGATATCTCGGCTTGCCCATTGGTTTGGGGATGATAAGCGGTGGAAAGACGGTGATTGACACCATACTTGGCCATGACTCTTGCAAATTGATCGTTGCAAAAATGAGTACTGCGGTCACTGATAATAGCACGAGGAACGCCGAATCGAGCGAACAGCGATTTCAAAAAGTTACAAACCACCCTTGCATCATTAGTAGGTAAAGCTTTGGCTTCAACCCACTTGGAGACGTAGTCAACGGCAACAAGGATGTATTTGTTTCCTTTAGATGAAGGGAATGGCCCCATAAAGTCGATACCCCAAACATCAAAGATTTCACACTCTTGAATGAAATTCTGAGGCATCTCGTCTTTATGTGTGATCGTGCCTTGTTTCTGGCAAGCATCACATTTTTTAACCATATCGTGAGCGTCACGATAAATGGAGGGCCAATAAAATCCTGAATCAAACACTTTTTTGGCGGTGTAGTTGGGACCAAAGTGACCACCAGTGGGTCCTTTGTGGCAAGCATCAAGGATTTCGAAAGCTGCCGGTCCATCAACACATCGGCGAATAATCAAGTCGGCACATTGTTTGAAAAGATACGGGTCATCCCAAAAGTAAGTCTTGATGTCTTTGAAGAACTTTTTCTTTTGCTGGGATGTTAACCCGTCAACGAGGATTCCACCCGCCAAGTAGTTTGCAATGTCCGCAAACCACGGGGTTTCGTCAGCAGTCGAGTTTATAGACATTAAGGTCTCCAGGGGAAAAGAATCATTGATTTCTTTGTTCGGATGATCCCCCTGGTAAGGATCCTCAAGTCTACTGAGATGATCCGCGGCTAGGTTTTCTGCTCCTTTTTTATCGCGAATTTCGATTTTAAATTCCTGGAGCAGCAAAACCCAGCGAAGAAGTCTTGGTTTGGAATCTTGCTTTGTCAACAAGTACTTCAGCGCGGAATGATCGGTATACACGATGGTGGTGGAAAGGACAAGATAGGGGCGAAATTTTTCAAAGGCATAGACAACGGCTAAAAGCTCTTTTTCGGTTGTCATATAATGCAATTGTGCGCCTGTCATTGTCTTGCTAGCGTAATGGATCGGTTGGAAGTGTTTGTTCACTCTTTGTCCAAGAACCGCTCCAATAGCAAAATCACTAGCATCGCACATTAACTCAAAAGGCAGCTCCCAATTGGGGGTGACCAAGACGGGTGCCTTAGTAAGCTTATCCTTAAGCGAGTCAAAGGCTTCAAGACACTCTTTGGAAAAGATAAAAGGAGTATCTTTTTCCAAGAGGTGGGTCATCGGGCGAGCGATTTGAGAAAAATCTTTGATGAATCGACGGTAGAAGCCCGCATGACCCAGGAAACTTCTCACACCCTTCACGGTTGAAGGTGGAGGCAACTTAGCGATAACATCGACTTTAGCACGGTCTACTTCAAGACCGGCTTTCGAGATCTTGTGTCCTAGGACGATGCCTTCTTTTACCATAAAATGGCATTTTTTCCAATTCAGAACTAGGCGAGTGTCTTCGCACCGCTTGAGCATACGTTCCAAATTGGCAAGGCACGCAGAGAATGAATCGCCATAGACCGAGAAATCATCCATGAATACTTCCATAGTGTCCTCCACCATGTCATGGAAGATAGCCATCATGCACCTTTGGAATGTCCCAGGAGCATTACATAAACCAAAAGGCATGCGTTTGTAAGCAAATGTTCCATAGGGACAAGTGAATGTGGTCTTTTCTTGGTCCTTGGGATCGATGGGAATTTGAAAATACCCGGAGAAACCGTCTAAGAAGCAGTAATAGTCATTACCAGCTAGACGCTCGAGCATTTGATCCATGAAGGGAAGAGGAAAGTGGTCTTTTCTCGTGGCATCATTGAGTTTGCGGTAGTCTATACAAACTCTCCACCCGGTAACGAGACGAGTGGGAATCAACTCGTTGTGTTCATTGGGAACAACGGTTATTCCGCCCTTCTTGGGCACACAATGGACGGGACTTACCCACGGCGAATCCGAAATAGGGTAGATCAAGCCGGCATCTAGAAGTTTGATAACCTCTTGTTTGATGACGTCATGAATTTTAGGATTAACCCTTCTTTGGTTCTGGATTGTGGGTTTGAAGTCATCTTCCATGAGAATCTTGTGAGTACAAAAGTTCGGATCAATTCCGCGGATATCGGAAATTTTCCAAGCAATTGCCTTCTTATGAGCTTTAAGCACACCGATGAGACGAGTTTTCTCTTCTTCTTGCAAGTCCTTAGCGATGATGACGGGTGACTTCTTCTCTACTTCAAGGAACGCATACTCGAGATGGGGCGGCAACTCCTTAAGTTCTAAATCCGGAGGATTTTCGACGGGAGGCGTTTTCAAAGTCGTGGCATCGATAGCAATAACCGTGGGAGATGGAGGAGAAGGATTGTCTTCGGTGAGAAGATTGTCAAAGAAATTCATATCTTCATCCCCATCGATGGGAGAAGCATCAGTAGATAAGGTCACATCTCCCATGGTATCTTCAAGATTGTTCCAGAATAAATCACTATCTCCAAATAGAGACAACGATGAATCAATAGAGGACACGGTCTTAACATTGGGAAGAGAGGAAGGAATACTTTTGCAAGCATCAATAAAGTGTGCTTCACAAGCCTCATCCAGAACGTCAATACAATTAACACTCTCGTTGGAATAAGGTTGTTTAGACAACTTTCCCATGTTGAAGACTACTTTATCGTCACCCACTCTCATGATAAGCTCACCGGCTTCAACATCAATGAGAGTGTGACCGGTCCTAAGGAATGGACGACCAACAATAAGTGGTACACGGGGGTCCATCTCGTAGTCGACGACAACAAAATCAGCAGGGAAGGTGAATTTGTCGACTCCTACAATGACATCTTCGGTTATCCCCACTGGATAAGCAACCGTACGGTTAGCTAACTCCAAAGTCATTTTGGTGGGGACTAGCTCTGGGAGAGATAATTGCTTCCAAACACTTAGAGGCATGAGATTAATACTGGCACCTAGATCGGCTAGGGCCATGCAATTCTCTACTCCCGGGAAATTGCAAGGGATAAGAAAATGACCCGGATCACCAAGCTTGATTGGCAATTTCCTTAAGAGCAATGCAGAGCAGTTCTCATTAAGTTGGGTGTTGGCGAGATCGAGGAGCTTTTCCTTGTCGCTCAGAAGATCTTTAAACATTTTAGCATATTTAGGCATGTGAGCGAGAGCCTCAGCGAAGGAGATATTGAAATTAAATTGTTTGAACATTTTAAGGAAGTTCGAAACCTGAATATCATCCTTGCTTTTGAGCTTCTCTTTCCTCAACCTAGATGGATAAGGTATATTGGAAGAAGAGGAAGGCTTTGGAATAATAGGATCACTCACATCCTTGGGTGGAGGAGGGGTAGAAGGAAGAGGTGGAGAAATTGGGGAAGGAGAAGGATGAGGAATAGGAGCAGGTGACTCGTTCTCCTTAGTCACAACCACCGGTGGAGGTATAGGAAGCTCGGGTTCCTTGGTACCTTTACCACTGCGAGTGGTGATTGCTTTCATCTCCCCTCTTGGATTCGCAACGGTATTACTCGGAAGAGTACCCGAAGAAGAGGGTTGATTACTGTTGAAGAAACTAGCCATCATGTTCCTCAAGTCATTCGTTTGACTATCCATAGTGTTCTTCATATCAGCTCTTAGATCATTCCCTTGTTTCATCAGATCTGCTTTCAAGTTGCGCACTTCCTGTTGGAGATTATCCACGATCACATCGTTAGTCCTCATGTAGGTTCCAATGTCTTGATGTGATGCGGGGGTTTGGTTGGAAGGAGCAGTGTATGCGGGTAGTTGATAAGCAGGTTGCTGGTAAACTTGGGTGTTTCGTTGTTGTGGTTGTTGCTGCTTGTGAGGAGGGATGTATGGTGTACGAGTTTGTTGTTGTTGAGGAGGGCGGTTGAGGTTTTGTTGTTGGTTTTGGTTGTTAGGATTAAAACCAGGTGGTGAGATATAGTTGTTGGAACGGTAGCTAAGCAAGTTGCGGTCACCTTGAGGTTTGGCTTGATAAGCAGGTTGAGTATAGGTGCCATATGCTGCATTCACGTTCTCTGCAGGGTAATCTTGGGTGGCGGTACAAGTTGTGTAAGAATGAGGACCACCGCATATCTCACAAGGTTGGCTGACAGCGTTCACTTGAGCGTTTTTGGCGTTGTTGCTGTTGTTGTTGCTGACGGTGTGGGTGACAAGCGATTCAAGAAGCGTAGTGATTTTGTCTAATCGCTTGTCGCTGTCATTAGTGCTAGCACTAGCAACATTGGTCCTAGCACTCTTGGTTTGCACACGAGACTTATTCTCAATGATATCCCAAGCATCATTGGATGTCTTAGCCAATAGATTACCCCCCGAGGCACTGTTCAGTGAATCTTGGTCACTCATGCTTAAACCATTGTAAAAAGTATTGATTTGATGTACTTTGGTAAAACCATGTTGTGGGCATTTTCTTAAAAGATCTTTAAAGCGATCCCAAGATTCACTGAATGACTCATCGTACTTTTGTTCAAAATTTATGATCTCATTCCGCAAAGCGGTAGTACGAGAGGGTGGAAAAAAGTAGTTGATAAACTTTGTTTCCAAATCCGTCCACGAGAGAATACTCTGTGGCGGTTCCTTAGCAAGCCAATGCCGGGCTTGTCCCTCTAAAGAAAAGGGAAAAAGTTGTAACCTTATCACTTCTTGTGGAACTCCATTGAACTTGACCGTGTTAGTGAGTTGTAAAAATCTCTTGATGTGGTCGTGTGGATCATCAATGGTTCGTCCCAAGAACGGTTGTGCTGAGACCATCTGGATAAAGCCTGACTTTAGCTCGAAATTGTTGGAGGCAATTGGTGGTATAACAATTGGATCCGTATTGCCATCGACATGAGCTTGCAGCAATTCAATCATTGGGCGATTATCCGGAAGGTGCTCATTGTTGTTGTTATTATTCATGTTGTTGAAAGGCGGGTTGTTGTTGTTATTATTGTTGTTCGGAGGTGGTATGTTATTGTTGTTTTGTACACCAGCCATGTCTAAGTTATCGAGAGGCTCGGGCTCTTGATAAGACGTGGATCGAGTGCGCATACACCTGCAAAAGAATGAACAAAGAAAAACAAAGCAAAAATATTTTTGGTTTTTATGTTTTTTAATTAATTTTTTTTTTTTTTGGATTTTTGAAAATTTTATATTTTTTTTTTTTTTTTTTTTGTTTTTTTGAAAATTTTTTATGAAAAAGTAACGTTCACGGGAAACGGATCCCAAAATCCAAGTTCTCACAAAAAACTTTTGATCTTAACGAGAAGAGCCGGCAGCGGCGCCATTTGATATTTGCTTTTTAGTGTGGTGAAAAAGTTCGTTATTCTCGGAATCCTCTCGAATTGATCTCGGTCTTAAGTGGAATGATTTGTTCTTGGTTAATAAAAAAGGTGTTTGGTTTGTTTATCTATTTTAAACTAATAACAATTAATTAAGTGTCGAAGAGTAAAATTAAAGATTTAAATGATTAAAGTAAAAGACGAACTTAAAATTAAATGCTTGGAAATTTTAAAGATTATACTAGAAAAACAAATAGACATTCAAGAAAAACTAACACTTGGAACACTTTGTGAAAAATATGAACTTAATTGAAAAGTACTAAAAGAAAGTAGAAACGTAACAAAACACCTCCAATCGGATTAATGACAAAAAAATGCACCAATCGGAATATATTCCGATTGGGTTGATCGGAATGTAGGGCAAAGTTATAATCGGAATATAGCAAATTGAAACGATCGGAATATAGGGGAAATAAGAACCATCGGAATAATTAAAACTTGTACAATCGGAATACGGCTGAACAACTCCAATCGGAATATTTGAAACGGAACCAATCGGAATATTAAAAATGGCATACAGTCGGAATACTAAAGGGTGCAGATCGGAAAAGGAGAAACCCTTTTCCGATTGGTCAATCGGAAAGGGTACCCTGCTCGGAATGGGGCAATCAGAATGGGTGTTTATACCTCTTCCTAAAATTGTGGAATTCGGTTAAGCAAGTGAATAAGCTATATTTGAGAACTTATCACAAAACTAACCCGAATCAATACCTAAACCGGATCGAATAAGTACTAGAATCAACTTATCGAACCGAATTTAAGCAACTTTTAAAATCAAATCAATAAAAAGATGAACTTTTCATAAAAACTTCAAAAAGTAAATAAGCTAAATCATCAAATAAGCCAATAAGAACAAGGATCGCAAAACTTATTTATGTAAAAACATAAGGAAACATAAAAAGTTAACAACTTTTTAAGCACAAATCATAGATGAACAACACGGATCATACGAGATTTGTACCAAAATCAATAAAAATAAAAGAAAGGAAGGATGAGATTAAAAATTAAAACTTGAAAACTTGAACTTGATTAATGAAAAAGTAATACAAAGTTTTGAATATGAAAGAGAAAAAGATGAAATCTAGTGAGAGAAAGTTCTAAACTTTCTCTCTCTAAAACTAGAAACTACCTAAAAGACTAAGTGTGAATTTTTGTGAAGTAAGGGCCTTTATATAGGCGTGTACATGGTGGTGATGGGCTTTTGATTGGGCTTCTTTTTCTCCTTTCTTCTTAAGTCTTCATGCGTCTTTTAAACGTTGCCGACTTGGATTTGAGAAGTGTCGGTGAATTATTCCAACTCGTCTTATATTCTATTGTTTTATAGACTCGAGTTCTTCGACATATATGAATCTTCCATCTTTGGCTCTATTCTTCGATAAATCTTCAAATAGGCACAATGACTTCAAATCTTCTGCATCTCTTGGACAATAGACTTCGTCTTGAGTCTTTTTCCTCGATAAAACCCGTGTAATCCCATGTTTTCTTCATTATTCGTCCGGTTGACTCTGAAAACACAATAAACACAAACCACGCATAATTCCAAACAAATGATATTAAATACGTGTTTTGGTCTCGTTTTAGCCCGATTTAAGTGGTAAAAAGGATGGGTGTTTTCACCTTGAAATTGGGCCCATTTGGCTGAGAAAGCTCAATGGTCCCATACGGAAAGACGTTGGCGACGGTGAATGGACCAGACCAGCGTCTCTTCAACTTGCCAGAGAAGATCTTCAACCGAGAGTTGAAAAGTAAGACTTGATCACCAACATGGAACTCTCGGTTCTTGATTTTTGCGTCATGGAGGATTTTTGTCTTCTCTTTGTAGATCAGCGAGTTCTCATAAGCTTCATTTCTCAGTTCGTTGAGCTCGTTGAGTTGAATCTTGCGATGATCACCGGCTTTGTTGATGTCGAAGTTAGCCCACTTTAAGGCCCAGTGCGCCTTATGCTCCAGCTCGATGGGAAGGTGGCATGCTTTCCCGTACACAAGACGATAAGGTGTACAACCGATCGGGGTCTTGTAAGCAGTACGGAAAGCCCACAGAGCATCATCTAACTTATCGGCCCACGCGGCACGATGCTCTCCCACAGTACGCTCCAAAATTCGTTTCAATCCACGATTGGATATCTCGGCTTGCCCATTGGTTTGGGGATGATAAGCGGTGGAAAGACGGTGATTGACACCATACTTGGCCATGACTCTTGCAAATTGATCGTTGCAAAAATGAGTACTGCGGTCACTGATAATAGCACGAGGAACGCCGAATCGAGCGAACAGCGATTTCAAAAAGTTACAAACCACCCTTGCATCATTAGTAGGTAAAGCTTTGGCTTCAACCCACTTGGAGACGTAGTCAACGGCAACAAGGATGTATTTGTTTCCTTTAGATGAAGGGAATGGCCCCATAAAGTCGATACCCCAAACATCAAAGATTTCACACTCTTGAATGAAATTCTGAGGCATCTCGTCTTTATGTGTGATCGTGCCTTGTTTCTGGCAAGCATCACATTTTTTAACCATATCGTGAGCATCACAATAAATGGAGGGCCAATAAAATCCTGAATCAAACACTTTTTTGGCGGTGTAGTTGGGACCAAAGTGACCACCAGTGGGTCCTTTGTGGCAAGCATCAAGGATTTCGAAAGCTGCCGGTCCATCAACACATCGGCGAATAATCAAGTCGGCACATTGTTTGAAAAGATACGGGTCATCCCAAAAGTAAGTCTTGATGTCTTTGAAGAACTTTTTCTTTTGCTGGGATGTTAACCCGTCAATGAGGATTCCACCCGCCAAGTAGTTTGCAATGTCCGCAAACCACGGGGTTTCGTCAGCAGTCGAGTTTATAGACATTAAGGTCTCCAGGGGAAAAGAATCATTGATTTCTTTGTTCGGATGATCCCCCTGGTAAGGATCCTCAAGTCTACTGAGATGATCCGCGGCTAGGTTTTCTGCTCCTTTTTTATCGCGAATTTCGATTTTAAATTCCTGGAGCAGCAAAACCCAGCGAAGAAGTCTTGGTTTGGAATCTTGCTTTGTCAACAAGTACTTCAGCGCGGAATGATCGGTATACACGATGGTGGTGGAAAGGACAAGATAGGGGCGAAATTTTTCAAAGGCATAGACAACGGCTAAAAGCTCTTTTTCGGTTGTCGTATAATGCAATTGTGCCCCTGTCATTGTCTTGCTAGCGTAATGGATCGGTTGGAAGTGTTTGTTCACTCTTTGTCCAAGAACCACTCCAATAGCAAAATCACTAGCATCGCACATTAACTCAAAAGGCAGCTCCCAATTGGGGGTGACCAAGACGGGTGCCTTAGTAAGCTTATCCTTAAGCGAGTCAAAGGCTTCAAGACACTCTTTGGAAAAGATAAAAGGAGTATCTTTTTCCAAGAGGTGGGTCATCGGGCGAGCGATTTGAGAAAAATCTTTGATGAATCGACGGTAGAAGCCCGCATGACCCAGGAAACTTCTCACACCCTTCACGGTTGAAGGTGGAGGCAACTTAACGATAACATCGACTTTAGCACGGTCTACTTCAAGACCGGCTATCGAGATCTTGTGTCCTATGACGATGCCTTCTTTTACCATAAAATGGCATTTTTTCCAATTCAGAACTAGGCGAGTGTCTTCGCACCGCTTGAGCATACGTTCCAAATTGGCAAGGCACGCAGAGAATGAATCGCCATAGACCGAGAAATCATCCATGAATACTTCCATAGTGTCCTCCACCATGTCATGGAAGATAGCCATCATGCACCTTTGGAATGTCCCAGGAGCATTACATAAACCAAAAGGCATGCGTTTGTAAGCAAATGTTCCATAGGGACAAGTGAATGTGGTCTTTTCTTGGTCCTTGGGATCGATGGGAATTTGAAAATACCCGGAGAAACCGTCTAAGAAGCAGTAATAGTCATTACCAGCTAGACGCTCGAGCATTTGATCCATGAAGGGAAGAGGAAAGTGGTCTTTTCTCGTGGCATCATTGAGTTTGCGGTAGTCTATACAAACTCTCCACCCGGTAACGAGACGAGTGGGAATCAACTCGTTGTGTTCATTGGGAACAACGGTTATTCCGCCCTTCTTGGGCACACAATGGACGGGACTTACCCACGGCGAATCCGAAATAGGGTAGATCAAGCCGGCATCTAGAAGTTTGATAACCTCTTGTTTGATGACGTCATGAATTTTAGGATTAACCCTTCTTTGGTTCTGGATTGTGGGTTTGAAGTCATCTTCCATGAGAACCTTGTGAGTACAAAAGTTCGGATCAATTCCGTGGATATCGGAAATTTTCCAAGCAATTGCCTTCTTATGAGCTTTAAGCACAGCGATGAGACGAGTTTTCTCTTCTTCTTGCAAGTCCTTAGCGATGATGACGGGTGACTTCTTCTCTGCTTCAAGGAACGCATACTCGAGATGGGGCGGCAACTCCTTAAGTTCTAAATCCGGAGGATTTTCGACGGGAGGCGTTTTCAAAGTCGTGGCATCGATAGCAATAACCGTGGGAGATGGAGGAGAAGGATTGTCTTCGGTGAGAAGATTGTCAAAGAAATTCATATCTTCATCCCCATCGATGGGAGAAGCATCAGTAGATAAGGTCACATCTCCCATGGTATCTTCAAGATTGTTCCAGAATAAATCACTATCTCCAAATAGAGACAACGATGAATCAATAGAGGACACGGTCTCAACATTGGGAAGAGAGGAAGGAATACTTTTGCAAGCATCAATAAAGTGTGCTTCACAAGCCTCATCCAGAACGTCAATACAATTAACACTCTCGTTGGAATAAGGTTGTTTAGACAACTTTCCCATGTTGAAGACTACTTTATCGTCACCCACTCTCATGATAAGCTCACCGGCTTCAACATCAATGAGAGTGCGACCGGTCCTAAGGAATGGACGACCAACAATAAGTGGTACACGGGGGTCCATCTCGTAGTCGACGACAACAAAATCAGCAGGGAAGGTGAATTTGTCGACTCCTACAATGACATCTTCGGCTATCCCCACTGGATAAGCAACCGTACGGTTAGCTAACTCCAAAGTCATTTTGGTGGGGACTAGCTCTGGGAGAGATAATTGCTTCCAAACACTTAGAGGCATGAGATTAATACTGGCACCTAGATCGGCTAGGGCCATGCAATTCTCTACTCCCGGGAAATTGCAAGGGATAAGAAAATGACCCGGATCACCAATCTTGATTGGCAATTTCCTTAAGAGCACTGCAGAGCAGTTCTCATTAAGTTGGGTGTTGGCGAGATCGAGGAGCTTTTCCTTGTCGCTCAGAAGATCTTTAAACATTTTAGCATATTTAGGCATGTGAGCGAGAGCCTCAGCGAAGGAGATATTGAAATTCAATTGTTTGAACATTTTAAGGAAGTTCGAAACCTGAATATCATCCTTGCTGTTGAGCTTCTCTTTCCTCAACCTAGATGGATAAGGTATATTGGAAGAAGAGGAAGGCTTTGGAATAATAGGATCACTCACATCCTTGGGTGGAGGAGGGGTAGAAGGAAGAGGTGGAGAAATTGGGGAAGGAGAAGGATGAGGAATAGGAGCAGGTGACTCGTTCTCCTTAGTCACAACCACCGGTGGAGGTATAGGAAGCTCGGGTTCCTTGGTACCTTTACCACTGCGAGTGGTGATTGCTTTCATCTCCCCTCTTGGATTCGCAACGGTATTACTCGGAAGAGTACCCGAAGAAGAGGGTTGATTACTGTTGAAGAAACTAGCCATCATGTTCCTCAAGTCATTCGTTTGACTATCCATAGTGTTCTTCATATCAGCTCTTAGATCATTCCCTTGTTTCATCAGATCTGCTTTCAAGTTGCGCACTTCCTGTTGGAGATTATCCACGATCACATCGTTAGTCCTCATGTAGGTTCCAATGTCTTGATGTGATGCAGGGGTTTGGTTGGAAGGAGCAGTGTATGCGGGTGGTTGATAAGAAGGTTGCTGGTAAACTTGGGTGTTTCGTTGTTGTGGTTGTTGCTGCTTGTGAGGAGGGATGTATGGTGTACGAGTTTGTTGTTGTTGAGGAGGGCGGTTGAGGTTTTGTTGTTGGTTTTGGTTGTTAGGATTAAAACCAGGTGGTGAGATATAGTTTTTGGAACGGTAGCTAAGCAAGTTGCGGTCACCTTGAGGTTTGGCTTGATAAGCAGGTTGAGTATAGGTGCCATATGCTGCATTCACGTTCTCTGCAGGGTAATCTTGGGTGGCGGTACAAGTTGTGTAAGAATGAGGACCACCGCATATCTCACAAGGTTGGCTGACAGCGTTCACTTGAGCGTTTTTGGCGTTGTTGCTGTTGTTGTTGCTGACGGTGTGGGTGACAAGCGATTCAAGAAGCGTAGTGATTTTGTCTAATCGCTTGTCGCTGTCATTAGTGCTAGCACTAGCAACATTGGTCCTAACACTCTTGGTTTGCACACGAGACTTATTCTCAATGATATCCCAAGCAGCATTGGATGTCTTAGCCAATAGATTACCCCCCGAGGCACTGTTCAGTGAATCTTGGTCACTCATGCTTAAACCATTGTAAAAAGTATTGATTTGATGTACTTTGGTAAAACCATGTTGTGGGCATTTTCTTAAAAGATCTTTAAAGCGATCCCAAGATTCACTGAATGACTCATCGTACTTTTGTTCAAAATTTATGATCTCATTCCGCAAAGCGGTAGTACGAGAGGGTGGAAAAAAGTAGTTGATAAACTTTGTTTCCAAATCCGTCCACGAGAGAATACTCTGTGGCGGTTCCTTAGCAAGCCAATGCCAGGCTTGTCCCTCTAAAGAAAAGGGAAAAAGTTGTAACCTTATCACTTCTTGTGGAACTCCATTGAACTTGACCGTGTTAGTGAGTTGTAGAAATCTCTTGATGTGGTCGTGTGGATCATCAATGGTTCGTCCCAAGAACGGTTGAGCTGAGACCATCTGGATAAAGCCTGACTTTAGCTCGAAATTGTTGGCGGCAATTGGTGGTATAACAATTGGATCCGTATTGCCATCGACATGAGCTTGCAGCAATTCAATCATTGGGCGATTATCCGGAAGGTGCTCATTGTTGTTGTTATTATTCATGTTGTTGAAAGGCGGGTTGTTGTTGTTATTATTGTTGTTCGGAGGTGGTATGTTATTGTTGTTTTGTACACCAGCCATGTCTAAGTTATCGAGAGGCTCGGACTCTTGATAACACGTGGATCGAGTGCGCATACACCTGCAAAAGAATGAACAAAGAAAAACAAAGCAAAAATATTTTTGGTTTTTATGTTTTTTAATTAATTTTTTTTTTTTTTGGATTTTTGAAAATTTTATATTTTTTCTTTTTTTTTTTTTTTGTTTTTTTGAAATTTTTTTATGAAAAAGTAACGTTCACGGGAAACGGATCCCAAAATCCAAGTTCTCACAAAAAACTTTTGATCTTAACGAGAAGAGCCGGCAGCGGCGCCATTTGATATTTGCTTTTTAGTGTGGTGAAAAAGTTCGTTATTCTCGGAATCCTCTCGAATTGATCTCGGTCTTAAGTGGAATGATTTGTTCTTGGTTAATAAAAAAGGTGTTTGGTTTGTTTATCTATTTTAAACTAATAACAATTAATTAAGTGTCGAAGAGTAAAATTAAAGATTTAAATGATTAAAGTAAAAGACGAACTTAAAATTAAATGCTTGGAAATTTTAAAGATTATACTAGAAAAACAAATAGACATTCAAGAAAAACTAACACTTGGAACACTTTGTGAAAAATATGAACTTAATTGAAAAGTACTAAAAGAAAGTAGAAACGTAACAAAACACCTCCAATCGGATTAATGACAAAGAAATGCACCAATCGGAATATATTCCGATTGGGTTGATCGGAATGTAGGGCAAAGTTATAATCGGAATATAGCAAATTGAAACGATCGGAATATAGGGGAAATAAGAACCATCGGAATAATTAAAACTTGTACAATCGGAATACGGCTGAACAACTCCAATCGGAATATTTGAAACGGAACCAATCGGAATATTAAAAATGGCATACAGTCGGAATACTAAAGGGTGCAGATCGGAAAAGGAGAAACCCTTTTCCGATTGGTCAATCGGAAAGGGTACCCTGCTCGGAATGGGGCAATCGGAATGGGTGTTTATACCTCTTCCTAAAATTGTGGAATTCGGTTAAGCAAGTGAATAAGCTATATTTGAGAACTTATCACAAAACTAACCCGAATCAATACCTAAACCGGATCGAATAAGTACTAGAATCAACTTATCGAACCGAAATTAAGCAACTTTTAAAATCAAATCAATAAAAAGATGAACTTTTCATAAAAACTTCAAAAAGTAAATAAGCTAAATCATCAAATAAGCCAATAAGAACAAGGATCTCAAAGCTTATTTATGTAAAAACTTAAGGAAACATAAAAAGTTAACAACTTTTTAAGCACAAATCATAGATGAACAACACGGATCATACGAGATTTGTACCAAAATCAATAAAAATAAAAGAAAGGAAGGATGAGATTAAAGATTAAAACTTGAAAACTTGAACTTGATTAATGAAAAAGTAATACAAAGTTTTGAATATGAAAGAGAAAAAGATGAAATCTAGTGAGAGAAAGTTCTAAACTTTCTCTCTCTAAAACTAGAAACTACCTAAAAGACTAAGTGTGAATTTTTGTGAAGTAAGGGCCTTTATATAGGCGTGTACATGGTGGTGATGGGCTTTTGATTGGGCTTCTTTTTCTCCTTTCTTCTTAAGTCTTCATGCGTCTTTTAAACGTTGCCGACTTGGATTTGAGAAGTGTCGGTGAATTATTCCAACTCGTCTTATATTCTATTGTTTTATAGACTCGAGTTCTTCGACATATATGAATCTTCCATCTTTGGCTCTATTCTTCGATAAATCTTCAAATAGGCACAATGACTTCAAATCTTCTGCATCTCTTGGACAATAGACTTCGTCTTGAGTCTTTTTCCTCGATAAAACCCGTGTAATCCCATGTTTTCTTCATTATTCGTCCGGTTGACTCTGAAAACACAATAAACACAAAAACCACGCATAATTCCAAACAAATGATATTAAATACGTGTTTTGGTCTCGTTTTAGCCCGATTTAAGTGGTAAAAAGGATGGGTGTTTTCACACCTATCACCTACCACATCCACCTCCACCTCAATATCCAAACCAAGGTTTTTATCAAGGAAATGTGCAACCTAATCCCATGGATTTGATTCTTTAAAAGCTTACTTCTTATGAAAGACAAATGAAGCAGACTCAAGAGGAAAACAACAAGAAGTTTGCTCTTTTACAAACTCAAATTTTGCACACTCAAAGACCTCAAGGTACTCTACCTTCAAACACAAAAACAAATCCAAGGGCTAATGTCAATGCTATCACAACAAGGAGTGGAAAGACAACTAATGATCCTTCACCTCCTACACCTAATTTTGTTAAGCCTACTATGGTTCCACATTGTGATGAGCCTTCAACGTCAAACACAACACCTTCAAGCTCTACAACTTCAACACCTACACCTTCTCATCCTACACCTACTACTCCTTTACCTTCCACACCTACCAATGAAGAAACCAACAAAGAGAACCCTTCAACAACAACTACTCAACCTATACCAAAACCAATCCTTCCATATCCATCAAGATTGAGAAAGGAGAAACTTAAAAAGAAGGATGATATTCAAGTGTCAAACTTTTTGAGAATGTTCAAGCAACTAAACATAAACATATCCTTTGCGGAAGCTCTTTCCTATATGCCAAAGTTTGCTAAAATGTTCAAAGATCTCCTCTCTAACAAGGAAAAGTTTGTGGATTTGCCTAACACATCACTTAATGAGAATTGCTCCGCCGTGTTACTCAAAACCTTACCTACAACACTTGGAGATCCAGGGCGATTTTTGATCCCTTGTAATTTTCCCAGGGTGGAAAATTGCATGGCACTAGCGGATCTTGGGGCAAGCATTAATCTCATGACTTTATCGGTTTGGCAAAAACTCTCTCTTCCCGAGCTAACTCCTACTAGGATGACCCTTGAGTTATCAAACCATACCATAGCTTATCCGGTAGGCATAACGGAGGATGTTTTTGTAGGGGTTGATAAATTCACGTTTCCCGTAGATTTTGTAGTGGTTGATTATGATATGGACCCGAGAGTTCCTCTTATTGTTTGTAGACCATTTTTGAGGGCGGGTCGTACTCTTATAGATGTGGTGGAAGGAGAATTAATTATGAGAGTTGAGGATGAGAAAGTGGTGTTTAAGCTAGGAAAAGTCACTAAGAAGTCTCAAAGTTGTGAAACAATTAACATAGTGGATGTTCTTGATGAGGTGTGTGATGAACATTTTCATGAAGCTTGTAAGAATGATAGTGAGAACATGCCTCATGTAGAGACCGTTGCCTCAATTGCTCCCTCCTTAACACCATTTGGAGAGAGTGATTTCCTATTGGAGGAATTTGAGTCCAACTTCCTTGGTAATGATGATTCTCCCATTAATTAGGAAGAAGGAATTCTAACTATCCAAAAGTTTCTCAATGAGGATCCCATTCCTTCACCTACTCTACAAGAAGTTACCATTGATGATCCATCTATAGTGAAACCTTCCATTGAGAGTCCACCTTCCATAGAGCTTAAGGATCTTCCATCACACCTTGAATATGCTTTCTTAGCCTAGAGCTTAAGGATCTTCCATCACACCTTGAATATGCTTTCTTAGTGGGAAAGGACCAATTGCCCGTGATCATAGCAAAAGACTTGAAAGTTGATGAGAAGGAAAAACTCATAGAGGTGCTTAAGAAACATAAGAAAGCTATAGCATGGAAAGTATCCGACATATGGGGAATTGATCCAAATTTTTGTACACAAAAAATCCTTATGGAGGATGATTACAAACCCGCCATTCAAAGCCAAAGAAGGGTTAACCGAAAAATATATGAGGTCATCAAAAAGGAAGTTATCAAACTCCTTGATGCGGGTATGATATATCCCATTTTCGACTCTCCATGGGTTAGCCCGGTGCATTATGTTCCTAAGAAGGGTGGAATCACCGTTGTGCCTAATGAGAACAATGAGCGTATTCCCACTAGACTTGTCACGGGTTAGAGAGTTTGTATTGATTATAGGAAGCTCAATGATGCTACTAGGAAAGATCATTTCCCATTACCTTTCATGGACCAAATGCTTGAACGCTTAGCTGGAAATGAGTACTATTGCTTTCTAGATGGATTTTCGGGTTATTTCCAAATACCCATTGATCCAAAGGATCAAGAAAAGACCACATTCACTTGCCCCTATGGTACATTTGCTTATAGGATAATACCTTTTGGTTTGTGCAATGCACTGGAGACATTCCAAAGGTGTATGATGGCAATCTTTCATGACATGATTGAGCACACTATGGAAGTCTTCATGGATGATTTCTTGGTCTTTGGAGATTCATTCACTTCTTGTCTCTCCCATTTGGAACGTATGCATAAGAGGTGTGAAGAAACACGTCTTGTTCTTAATTGGGAGAAGTGCCATTTCATGGTCAAAGAGGGGATAGTTTTGGGACATAAGATATTCAATAAGGGTTTAGAAGTGGATCGAGCTAAAATTGATGTTATTGCCAAACTTCTCCCACCTACCATGGTGAAAGGAGTTAGGTGTTTTTTAGGTCATGCGGGTTTCCATAGACGTTTTATACAAGACTTTTCTAAGATAGAAAGACCCATGACCCACCTATTGGAAAAAGAGGCTCCTTTCATATTCACACAAGAGTGTATAGACTCTTTTGAGATTCTTAAAGAAAAGTTGACTAAGGCTCCCGTTTTGGTTTCTGCAAATTAGGATTTGCCTTTTGAGCTCATGTGTGACGCTAGTGATTATGTCGTGGGGGCCGTGTTAGGACAAATAGTTAATAATCATTTTCAACCTATACACTATGCGAGTAAGACAAGGACGGGTGCTCAACTACATTATACCACCACGGAAGAAGAGTTGCTTGCTATAGTCTATGCCTTTAAGAAATTTAGATCCTATCTTGTGCTTTCTAAGACCATAGTGTATACGGATCATTATGCTCTCAAGTATCTCATGACAAAGCAAGATTTTAAGCCTAGGCTTTTGAGATGGGTTTTGTTGCTACAAGAGTTTTCCATTGAGATACGCGATAAGAAAGGAGCCAAGAATTTAGCGGCGGATCACTTGAGTAGACTTGAGCATCCTTTTCAAGGTGAATTACCTCATAGGGAAATTAATGAATCCTTTCCATTAGAGGAGCTCATGTCTATTTCTTCACAAGAGGATGCCACCCCTTGGTTTGCGGATATTGCAAACTATCTTGTAGGGGATGAGCTAATAGAGGGTCTCACTTCCCAAAAAAAGAAAAAGTTTCTTAGGGAAGCAAAATACTACTTTTGGGATGACCCTTACCTCTTTAGACAATGTGTAGAGCAAATCATAAGACGGTGTGTAGATGGGTCCGAAGCATTTAAAATCTTAGAAGCTTGTGATAAGGGACCTACGGGAGGCCATTTTGGGCCCAACTACACGGCCAAGAAAGTCTTTGATTCGGGTTTCTATTGGCCTTCCATATACAAAGATGCCCAAGAGATGGTGAAATTTTTTGATGTTTGTCAAAGACAAGGAAAGATTAATCAACGAGATGAGATGCCACAAAATTTCATACAAGAGTGTTAGATTTTTTATGTATGGGGTATAGACTTCATGGGACATTTTCCATCATCAAAGGGCAATAAGTACATACTCGTAGCCATGGACTATGTTTCAAAGTGGGTTGAGGCTAAAGCCTTGCCTACTAATGATGCTAGAGTTGTAGTGAAATTCTTGAAGCAATTATTTGCTAGATTTGGTGTAGCTCGGGATATCATAAGGGATCGTGGGACTCATTTTTGTAATGATCAATTTACAAAAGTCATGAAGAAGTACGACCTTAACCATAGAATTTCTACCGCGTATCACCCTCAAACTAATGGGCAAACCGAGGTCACAAATCGTGGTTTAAAGAGAATTTTAGAGCGAACGGTTGGAGAGCATCGAGCTTCTTGGTCGGATAAGCTTGATGATGCTTTGTGGGCTTTTAGGACGGCTTTTAAGATACCAATTGGTTGTACTCCTTATAGGCTTGTCTATGCAAAAGCATGCCACCTCCCATTCGAGTTAGAGCATAAGGCTTCATGGGCTCTCAAATGGGCAAACATTGATTTAAACTAAGTCGGTTCACATAGAAAAGACCAAATCATTGAGATGGATGAATTGAGAGCCAATGCCTATGAAAACTCGTTGCTTTACAAGGAAAAGACTAAGCAATTGCATGATGCTAAGATCAAGAACCGTGAGCTCAAAGTTGGAGAGACGGTTCTCCTCTTTAACTCAAGGTTGAAACTCTTTGTGGGCAAGCTTAAGTCAAGATGGTCTGGTCCATTCACCATTGCTCAAGTATTTCCATATGGGACTATTGAGTTGTCACAACCAAATGGCCCAAATTTAAAGCGAATGGTCACCGTGTTAAGCATTACTTTGGGGAGGACATTTCCTTAGAAATGGTCCAAGAGATCCCCATTTTCCCCATGAATTAATTCATTGTGGGAAGAGTCGAGCTATAGACTCTATAAATCAAACTTGAATAACTAGGTTTAGAGTTTTTAGAACTAGAGTGTGGTAGGATAGAAATAAGGGTATAGAGTTGAGGATAAGTGTAGGGGGATGCCTTCCTTTTGTCTTCATATCGTTTGTAGGGTTGCTCTCTATCATTTAATGCATTGGAGCTTATGGAGGAGGCCCGTGTGTCCGGTTCACTTCATTTAGTTTTTGCTATTGTGATCGTGGGACTCATTTTTGTAATGATCAATTTACAAAAGTCATGAAGAAGTACGGCCTTAACCATAGAATTTCTACCGCGTATCACCCTCAAACCAATGGGCAAACCGAGGTCACAAATCGTGGTTTAAAGAGAATTTTAGAGCGAACGGTTGGAGAGCATCGAGCTTCTTGGTCGGATAAGCTTGATGATGCTTTGTGGGATTTTAGGACGGCTTTTAAGATACCAATTGGTTATACTCCATATAGGCTTGTCTATGCAAAAGCATGCCACCTCCCATTTGAGTTAGAGCATAAGGCTTCATGGGATCTCAAATGGGCAAACTTTGATTTAAACCAAGTCGGTTCACACAGAAAAGACCAAATCAATGAGATGGATGAATTGAGAGCCAATGCCTATGAAAACTCGTTGCTTTACAAGGAAAAGACTAAGCAATTGCATGATGCTAAGATCAAGAACCGTGAGCTCAAAGTTGGAGAGACGGTTCTCCTCTTTAACTCAAGGTTGAAACTCTTTGCGGGCAAGCTTAAGTCAAGATGGTCTAGTCCATTCACCATTGCTCAAGTATTTCCATATGGGACTATTGAGTTGTCACAACCAAATGGCCCAAATTTAAAGCGAACGGTCACCGTGTTAAGCATTACTTTGGGGAGGACATTTTCTTAGAAATGGTCCAAGAGATCCCCATTTTCCCCATGAATTAATTCATTGTGGGAAGAGTCCAGCTAGAGACTCTATAAATCAAACTTGAATAACTAGGTTTAGAGTTTTTAGAACTAGAGTGTGGTAGGATAGAAATAAGGGTATAGAGTTGAGGATAAGTGTAGGGGGATGCCTTCCTTTTGTCTTCATATCGTTTGTAGGGTTGCTCTCTCTCATTGTATGCATTGGAGCTTATGGAGGAGGCCCGTGTATCCGGTTCACTTCATTTAGTTTTTGCTATTGTGATTCAAAGCACTTGCTTAAAATGACTTCACTTTAGTTGTCTCTTCCTTAGCTTGGGTTAAGCAAATTTGTCAATGTCATAAGTGTAGGGGAGTTCACTCCAATACTCCTAAACATTGAGGACAATGTTTATCTTAAGTGTAGGGGGGGTCTTCTATCGAAGTGACCTTACCTAGAACTTTGTCATTGACCTTCATGATAACTTGGAAATTAATTATTCAAACATTTTCGAATTTTTGGTCTACTTTGGCCACCAAAAATATGCATTCATAATTTTTGCATAAATCATTTTTCATTTGCATAACACATTTGCATTATATATATTCTTCTTTTATTTTTCATCAAAAATATATATAAAAAAATAAAAAATATATAATAAAGGATATGGTTTAACAAACTTAGACTTCTTTGACATATTAGGCCCGCCATGGATACTTTGACTCAACCCGAGTTTGCTTATCCAAGGACTCTCTAACTAGTAGCCTTAACCATGTAGACCTTCATTGGTTTATTAGGCTAAGCATCCACTAGTCTCATTATTTGAGATTTTAAACTGTGGATAACAAGAGATGATAGAGTTTGAAGTATGTGTTAAGGGCTAGATAAACCTCATATTCATTCATTGTGGCTTTTATATCCCCTTTCGTAACCTTTACTTTCTCGTCAACGCATGTATATATGTTAATAAATTATCAAGAACGGTTTTAATCGGTTTGTAGTCTCTTATGTATTTTTGACTAATCATTCGTGGTGGGTATAAGTACGTCTTAAGATTATAAGTTAGAACGTTTTATGTGTACTAGACTTATGCCATGCTTAATATTTAGCGGGTGTTTTTCCTTTTATTCTTTTCAACTTTATTTGTGAGGAATAAAGAAAAATAAGAGCGGCTTATGAAAAAAATGAGGGGCTAGAAAAAAAAAGAAAAAAAAAGAAAAAAGAAAAAATAATTATACAAGACTCCCAAGAGGGGCAGTGAAGTGTTAATTATAGTAGCTATTGAATTCCAATATTACTCTCACAAGGGTTGCGGGGATTTGATAGTTGCTCCAATCCAATATTACCTTGACGGGTTGCGGGATTGAAGATCCAAAGTCCCAAAAGGCGGCGGATATATATTATTGCATGAGTTTTATTTTTCTTTTCTTAGCGAGTGTGTATCTACTTATTAATGCATGACATAAGGATCTTACACATAAGGCGAATGACTTATTATTCTTGAGTCGGACTTATATCAATTGTGGGCGGTTTTTTGAGTAATGGATAAGATGGTTACATAGGATTAAAACCATGCTTCCTTATTTTGAGATTTTACATTTCTTATATTTCACGCTTTAAATAATGACAAATTTGCTCTCAAGCAATTTGCTCAAATAATAACCGGTCTTAGAGGCATAATAAGTGGGGGTATAATGGAAACACAATTAATCTATATGAATGAGTTGACGCACTTTCACTTGTGGAAAACAATGATCTCGTTTTTAAGCTTGGTATGGGGAAAGTGAAACTTGAGGGTGATAAGTGTTCATGGTACTCAAAGCCCTAATCTATATCCTTGATTTCTTTATAAGTTATTTCCATCAAACTATTTCAAGAAAACCCAAAAATATATAAATAGAATTGATTTCCTTTGCATTGCAATGTATAAAATAAAAATCATGCATCATATAGAGTAGTGTAGTGTAAAAGCATTTCATATTGGCCAAGGTGGGTTAATGATGACAAAAGTGTAAATTGGTGCTTTAAAATGTGGCATTGCATGACGTCATGGCAATGATCAAGTGTAGGGGATTTCATATGAGTAACATCTCATATTAATAATATCACAAATCACCCTAAAACATAAAGCAAAATACCTAATTTTATTCATAAAAGCAATATTATGGGTATGTTTTGTTGTTTGTGCTTGTGTAGGTAACAAAGATACAAATTTGGAGAAAACAAGTGAAATTAAGCCTTAATAATGAAGAGAAGACAAAAGGAGGATGAAAAGTGACAAGCCTTGCAAAGAGAAAGGACCTTTCTTGACAACTTTCAAAGATGAGGGACTAAAGTTGTAATTATGAAAAAGTCAAGAACAAAGTCAAATTTGGTCAACTCTCACGTCAACAAAGTCAAAGGATGATTTTGGAACAAGTTTGAAGTTTGAAGGACTAAACATGACAAAGAAATGAAGTTGGGAGCTCAAGATAATATCCTGCCAAGTTAAGGGGTTAAAATTACCAAAAGTGAACCAAGTTTGGGATTAATCCGCGTGTTACTAGTATCAACCAATGGGAAGCAAGTATTTAACTCTTTTGGATTGCCAAGTAGACGCCAGCTGGCCACTCAGTCGCCACTTCATTTAATAACAAGATCTGTACAATGCAACGCACTAACATAATTTCCACCAATCAAATATCAACAATCCGTGCCACTCTCTCTCATCAAATTAGATATTGCCACGTTACATATTCAAACCATAACGAACGCAGGAATGAGATCAAGCTAGAGTGCATATCAGAGAAAGTTCTCAACATGAAATCTACTCCAAATCAAGAGAGGATCAAAACCCTATAACTCAATTAACCTGAAAGTGACTACAGCAAAAAGGCCCAAATTGGATTTTCAACGGCTACTGTCAATTAAACAATCAAGGCCACGTGGAAGCATTTGATTTGCTCCAATACTTCACCTACCTTCAACAAACTCCATCCCAACTGCTATAAATATCCAACTAGATCTTCAGTTCTTGTGTGTATTAGTGTGTGTAGTTTTCACACACTTGTTAAAACTCTCCCTCATTTCAGTTAGATAGTTAGTAGACAACTACTCTCAAGTGATTGACAACCACTTGAGAGTTAGTCAGTTAGTTCTAACAACCTGTAACTTCTTTCATCCATTAATAAACGTTCAAGTTCATTTTCACTCAATCAACTTCTCATTACCTTACTATCTACCTCCTACTGTTACTATTGTGATTATGTTGATCAAACTTGATCAATGGAATGCGTTTGAAGTCTTGTTGAAACCTGTAGCTGGTTCAGAAGCGTTTTCAGTTCATTTCATACCAATTGTAGCAGTTGTAGCGAGGGTGTTCATCTCCAGTAGATGATGATGATATAGTGGTTAATGGTGGTAGATTCATGGTGATTTAGTTGATCTTAGTAAGCTCAACGCTTTACTACTTGTGGTGTGAATTTGGTGTTCTGATAGTTTACTTGTAGTCATATAGTTTTTAATTCAGTTTAGCTTGTTAAAATTTGGCTTTTATCAGTTAAAAGTTCATTAGTATCTCATTTTGTGACCTATCAAGTTTACTTACTACTTTTTGGTGTTAAACTGGTCCACTTTAGTCACTAAACAAGAATTGATTAGTGCTTTTCATTGTCATAAGATTTTGCTCAAAAATCCTTTGAAAAAGTTCATATCAGATTTTTAACTGGTGTTTGGATCAAGATCATTGTTTGTGATTAAGTTTTTGAAATTTGTTCTTTAAGCTCACTTACACTTAACAAGTGTGAGTCAGTCTTTTGGTAAACTTTTGTGGTCAATTTCTTAGTCAAACAGGCAAATAGCCTATAAAAAGTTTGGGTTAGTCTCACTTGTTTTTCATCAGTCCAAACATGTATACTTTGATCATCTCTCATTTCTTTGATTGTTGATGTTTTTAGCTGAAACCTGTTCTCATTTATAGAATAATATACAATCTTTCAGTCTTAGTAAGGAAATTATACAGTATTAAGCTTTGAGTGAGATATCAGCTTAATAATAAGCATTAGAGCATTTTTAAGTTTCTAAGATAATAAGCAAACTGATTTTCCATATCTCTTAATATACTTCATAAAACCTTCAATTTTTTTTCACAAATCCCTTTGCAAACATGTCCTGAATTGATTTTGTGAATTTCAGTTTTTTGGAAAAGTTGGTCAAACTTGGTCAAAATAAGCACTTTTGGCTTATTTCAGATTTCAGCTTATCCTCTTGGTTATTTTCAAAACCAGTTGACATTCCAAGCTTCTTATCACCTGATTAATCATTCTCAACAAGAAAATTAGTTAGTGGATGTCTGGATTTGTTTTTAGCTTATTGTGAGCTTATTGAGATAAGCTACTTTGAGTTTCACTGGATTTTAGCCAAAATCGTTTTGCAAGTCTAGCTAATTTTCATTTTTAAGTACTTTGGAAAAAATTAAAACGATTTTGGTTGGGAAATAAGCTCCAACGAGCTTATTGATCACTTTGTGCCCGTTTTTGTTTGAAAGATTGTTTTAATAGCACATTAGTCCTCAGCTTTTCATTTACTTCTAATCAGCTTTGTTAATACAAGTTTTTAGGTTTTGCATTTACAAGTCCCTGAAATTTGGTTTGTTACATAATTGGTTAGACAGTTTTGGTTTTTGTTAGTTTGTTGAAATAGTTTGTTACTATTTTCACTTTTGGTCCTTATACTTTCTGATTTTACACATTTAGTCCCTATATTTTCATTTCATTTATATTTTGAGCATTTTTACATTGTGTGCATTAAATACTTGTACTTTGTGAAATCTTTATGGTATTTGCAATTTGTTTTACGGTTAAGTAGCTATAATATTTTCCATTTTTTACGTGTTTGTTTGATATAGACATAGAATCCAAATAATCTTGGAAACACCAAAAACAATTATAACTTGATATTGGTGGAACTTTCAATTTGTCTTGAGTAGAGAAAAACAAACTTGCATAAATTGTGATTGTGCTAGAGTACTTGTGGTGTGAATTTGATGTTCTGATAGTTTACTTGTAGTCATATAGTTTTTAATTCAGTTTAGCTTGTTAAGATTTGGCTTTTATCAGTTACAAGTTTATTAGTATCTCATTCTGTGACCTATCAAGTTTACTTACTACTTTTTGGTGATAAACTGGTCCACTTTAGTCACTAAACAAGAATTGATTAGTGCTTTTCAATGTCATAAGCTTTTGCTAAAACATCCTTTGAAAAAGTTCATATCAGATTTTTGAATTGGTGTTTGGATCAAGATCATTGTTTGTGATTAAGTTTTTGAAATTTGTTTCTTTAACCTCAATTACACTCAACAAGTGTGAGTAAGTCTTTTGGTAAACTTTTATGGTCAATTTCTTAGTCAAACAGGCAAATAGCCTATAAAAAGTTTGGGTTAGTCTCACTTGTTTTTCATCAGTCCAAACATGTATACTTTGATCATCTCTCATTTCTTTGATTGTTGATTTTTAGCTAAAACATGTTCTCATTTATAGAATAACATACAATCTTTCAGTCTTAGTAAGGAAATTATACAGTATTAAGCTTTGAGTGAGATATCAGCTTAATAATAAGCATTAGAGCATTTTTAAGTTTCTGAGATAATAAGCAAACTAATTTTCCATATCTCTTAATCTACTTCATAAGACCTTCAATTTTCTTTCACAAATCCCTTTACCAACATGTCTTGAATTGATTTTGTGAATTTCAGCTTCTTGGAAAGTTGGTCAAACTTGGTCAAAATAAGCACTTTTGGCTTATTTCAGATTTTAGCTTATCCTCTTGGTCATTTTCAAAACCAGTTGACATTCCAAGCTTCTTATCACTTGATTAATCAATCTCAACAAGAAAATCAGTTAGTGGATGTCTGGATTTGTTTTTAGCTTTTTGTGAACTTATTGAGATAAGCTACTCTGAGTTTCACTGGATTTTAGCCAAAATCCTTTTGCAAGTCTAGCTAATTTTCATTTTAAAGCACTTTGGAAAAAATTAGAACGATTTTGGTTGGGAAATAAGCTCAAACGAGCTTATTGATCACTTTGTGCCCGTTTTTGTTTGAAAGTTTGTTTTAATTGCACATAAGTCCTCAGCTTTTCATTTACTTGCTAATCATCTTTGTTAATACAAGGGTTAGGTTTTGCATTTACAAGTCCCTGAAATTTGGTTTGTTACATAATTAGTTAGATAGTTTTGGTTTTTGTTAGTTTGTTGGAATAGTTTGTTACTATTTTCACTTTTGGTCCTTATACTTTCTGATTTTATGCATTTAGTCCCTATATTTTCATTTCATTTACATTTTGAGCATGTTTACATTGTGTGCATTAAATACTTGTACTTTGTGGAATCTTTGTGGTATTTGTAGTTTGTTTTACGGTTAAGTAGCTATAATATTTTCCATTTTTTTTACGTGTTTGTTTGAAATAGACATAGAATCCAAATAATCTTGTGAAAACCAAAAACAATTATAACTTGATATTGGTGGGACTTTCAATTTGTCTTGAGTCGAGAAAAACGAACTTTCATAAATACTCAACATTAATCATGAATAAACCAAACACATAACCATAGTCTAACAAAATAGTATCGACTACAAAAGCATCTTAATCTTACATATAATCACGAACCAAGGGGAAAAGTGCGCCACACAACCCTAATGTGCGCCACACAACCCTAATGTGTGCCACACTTTGCCCTCGTAAAGCTAAATAATCCTATTAATCATAAGGTTGTTACACCCCAAGCAATTGCACAAGTGTCTACTCCATAATAGCAGTAATAACAAGCATCTCAACAATTTGTAAATCAAAGGAAATGAATAACATAATTGAAATGAGAATTATACGAACAAAATGTAATCAATGTAGTTCTCCAAAAGATTTTAAGTCTTGATCCAACTTATTACAAGCAATAAGTGATTTCCTAACTTCTCTTGCTACAACAACAATAATGATAGACTAACTAAAGTCTTCCTTGTACTAGCAACAATGATCAAGGATAAGAAATCTTTGATTCCTTAACCTATTGTAACAACGGAGTAAGTTGTTGATATATTGATATGTTATGTGTGACAATCCGTCAAATTTATGGTTGATATTTTATTCTCAATATTTATTTGAAAACATTATTTTAATGTCACAATATGAACTCACTTATTTTTGGGAAGAAATTTGGATATACGTCTTGAAGTAGCATCGACTACGTTTAAACCGGAGGATTCAACGTTACGTGCTTACGTTTACATACACCGTCCTTGGTGACAGTCCGACATTTCAGAAAAATAAATTTATCCGTGAATATTATTTTGGAGTTTTAAATTTGTGTTGGTTCATAAACTCACAAATTTACGAGAAGAGATTAGGACTTACGATTTTATTTTAACGTCCTTTACGACTAAACCTGAAACCTTAGGATTACGTATTTACGTTTTCGAACTCCGTTTTTGATGAAACAATTTTTATTGGATTCGTTTTATGACGTCGATTCAAAATTTATAAAAACGTTTTTCGTAAAACGACCCGAGGGCACGCAAATCGAGGAAACTAGAATCGAGGAGTACCCGTAAATAAATGGGATGAGACAAGTGGGACACTTGTCCCACCCCACTCCCAAAACCGGCCAACTTAAGTAGCTAACACCACTTAGGTGTCAAATTGTTAACTTACAACTTACACATGTAAGCTAAAGCTTACATTGTAAGCAACTTATATCAAAACCACAAACACAAACCATGGTTTTCATTTGCAACATGCAAACAACCATCAAAACTCTCTCTACTCTCTCTTTGCCGTCCCAAATACTCCACAAAAATACCATCATTGATCAAAATTTAACCATAAACATGTGTTATAATTAACATATGTTAATCTCCATTCAAAAAGATGAAGATTGGTGCAACTTATAACATCCAAGGAGGAGTTTTCATGAAGTAGGAGGGCTGATTTTCCACAAGGAGTTCATGGAGTATGGTGGTCTTGAAGATGGTCTTGATGCATCCTAAGTTTCTCCATCCAAAACCATGTCAAACTCATAACCTACATCAAGTTGGTGGTATAAAGATTGTCCTCCTCATCTTCATGTTATTTTGATTATGTAAACATGTAATTTATTTCCTATTGTATATTTATATGATGATTATATGATGATAAAAATGTTATGTGGGGATTTGTTGTTGATAATCATGGATAAAAAGGTGAAAAACCATAAGGAACAAGGTTAAAATCTTGGTTAAATTTTATGGCTGTATAAAACAGTAAAGAAGTAAGTCATAAACTGATAAAATAAAGAAGTGGAATAGATTTACAGTAAGCTATGGGTCTTGTACACATGTGAGAGTTGGCCATCCAATGGAATCAAAATAATGAGTGAGATATGATCAAAACAAGTTTAGGGTATAAATCTGAAGTTACTGTTTTGGACGATTTTTAGGAAATATTTAGAAGATGATTCAACAGTATCTATAGAAGAGTTAATTGTAGCACATATCATGTAGTTTATGTGATAAAAATTTGAGCTTCTATCTCCATATAGAACTCAAGATATGACAGTTTTGGTGAAGATGAAGTTAAAAATCAGATTTTTGGAAATTAAAGAATAATACTATTATATAAGCACTCACATTTTAATATATAAAATGTAAAATAAAAACCCACTAACTTATAAAACTTATTTATATAAATGTATAAAAGGTTAATTAAATGGGTAAATTATATAAATGGTGGTAAAATAATATTTATAAGTTATAAAAACTATAAACATGATTTTTACGACTTTTTCGGCTATTGCCGTAAAATTAACGTTTTTGTTAAATAAAACTTAGACGGTTGGACCCGTCTAATGTAAACTTTATAAAACTTATATACTGATATATAAACATGTATAACAAGTAAAAACCGATAAAACCCGAACTATAGGGCATACGGACATTAACGAGCTAAATAAACACATTGGGCTAATAATTGGACTAAATAAGTTAAACACTCCTAAAAAGAACTTATTGGGCTTAACCCATTTGGTCCCAACTTGTAAAGTTTAAGTACTGATAATATAAGTACCAAATGGATCAAAATAAGTTAAATGACTTATAATAAGCTTATTGGACTTAAGACACGTAAATGGGTAAAACGAGAAAACTAGTATAAAAGTTATTGACACATAGTACAAAAATGAGTAAATGAGAATATGTAAACCCACTTGATCATCATATATATATAATCATCATATGTATACATAATTGGTATTTTTATAAAGTCATTGGACATGAGTCTAAGACCGATTATTATTTATATAGGTTTCCGTGATTGAAGCAAGTACCGTACGACCGAATTGCCGATAACCCGCCTTCCCATTTCAACGTGAGTTCATAGCCTCGCACTCTTTTAAATGCTTTATAAATGCTTTATAAACCCGCGAGGGAGATAACATGTTAGTTTTTATAAAAGTTTGGACACCATTTGTCCCGATTGTTTGTTTATTGATTTTGGACCCGAATGATTGAATGACCCGATTGTATGACCCGATAAATGATTAAAGGACCCGATAGATGGAATTAAATGGATTATTAAAGTTAGGTTATGTCACTAAAAGTCCCATTAGCATGAATTGTGAACTACCGGGATTTGGTAGACGCTTATGCATTTAATAGTACTAGTTGGGGACGATCACCCCAGTTCGCGCCTTGACGGTTGATCCCCGTCGTGCCACATTGATTGGTAAGCGAATTTATGTATGAGAAGATTTCCAATAGCGTGACCTTTGTGACGACACGCTACTTTAGATGGGCAAAATTTGGTATCGGGTTAGCTACCCGTTTTGGTTTAGTAAGGTAACAATGTCATGCGGCTTATAATAATCCAAATCACCGAAATACTATTAGACGCTTCGAATTACAATGTATTGCCTGACTAGCAATACAGGGTCATACTACTGATATTATGTTTGTGTTTTGGTTTTCATAACCATGTTCATATAACGGTTTTTATTTGATTTTATACAACGTCATAAGACGTATTGTATGAGGTTTTTACGACATTGGCTCGTATAATGATTTTAAGGCAAATGCCTATATTATGACTTTCGATAAGGATTTATATAAAATGACTTTGGCTATTTTTATGGCCTATTACAGAGATTTGTATAAAATGATTTTGGCTATTTTACGGCCTATTACAATGATTTGTACGAATTGATTTTTGGTACTAATTTTATACCAAAATTTTATTGATGGAATTTTTTAAACTCTATGAATTCACTCGGCGTTATCGCTGACCCTTTTCTTTTAACATCTTTTATCTCCGGTACTTGAAGGTAATTCTCGGGAAGACGATAAGAATTCATGGCCCGCACTTAAACAATATTTTCCATTCAAATACTTTGTAAAACTTTGTATGAAATATAATGACTTGGGACCGATGTAACTTTGATGTTTATGAATGGAAATGCTTTATTAATAAACGACGCGATTTTTATGCGTTGTCTATGATGTGAGTAATGTGCTATCCCGTAACACCAACTAGTCTTCCGCTGTACTAAGTTGTATAAATTTGGGGGTGTTATAGTTTGGTATCAGAGCTCTCGCTATAGAGAACGAAAGATTTTTAAAACCAAGGTTTTGAATAAAACTTTTCAAAATCTTTTAACTGTAAACATTTTTCTAAAAATGTCTAAAAATCTTTTGACTATAACGGTGCCGAAGAATTCCCGAGTTACCGACAAGACCAAGACTGAGAAGTGTTACTTTAATATATATATAACTTGGATTATATATATATATATGATGTAATTTTATTACATGATTGTTTGATGATTATTTTGATATTTATACGAGGTATTTATACGACGTAGATTGTCACAATATACCCTAAATCCCCTAGTAAATTAATCGAAGCTATTCTCGTAGGAATTCTAGCTATCCTAGATCTAAACCAAGTTGTGGATATTTATGATCCCAACAAATGGTTGATATTCGTAGAAATGTAGATATTAGTTGATTGTGATATTGAAAAAGAATTGGCAAGATTAAATCTGATATCGATGTCATGACGATCTTTCCTTATAGAGTGGAGTTTGACAAAACGTTATCACCTGGAAAGATGTCATCTGATTCGTTGTCACCCAATTCTTAAATTTGAAATCGAAAGGGTGAATGTTGCACTTGAGGCTGTTATTGGAACCATTACCCAAAAGCCTCATGCCACTAATACCTTTCCGAGAAGTCTAAGTTGAATGATCAAGTCATTTCATATTAATGACTCATTTGATAATTGTTGTTGTAAGAGCCAATAGGATTGGAAATTAAGTGTTGATTTATATTGAGATTGTATTGCCTTTACAAGGCCGAAGAATAAGATTGAAAGTATTGGAAACTGAGGTAGGATATCGAATTGAGTATGAAATTGGTTGAAACTTGAATAAATAAAAGTAAAATTTAACCCGTATGAAATATGAGATTATTAAGAGGAAGTCGTTAAGTTCTGTGATTGAATTATAAGGATTTAATTGATTGTAGGTTTGTGTTAAGGGCTGTTCCTAGTTCATTGTCCACTAACGAGGATGCCCAGTGTCCAATAAATAAATTGAAGAAATCTTCTTCTGAATTGAGACCGATGGATCTTCTAGGACATGTGGAACACCTAATGACTCTTGTAGATTAGTATTCATTGTGGTATCTATTAAAAATAATCCCTAACTTAACTGAGACATCAGTTGGTAGGATGAGTTCTGAGAATTGTATGACATAGTAACACGTAATGTGTTACGGTAAAATTTTGACTTGTTTGTGATTAATAAAAAGACTACCTTTGATTGCTAAATTCTACATGTATCGATGATATCTATCTTTTATTGCTTCATCCTAATGTTCGCATTAGTAATGCAACCATCGAACAAGTACTCATCTTGAATTGAGTTACGTTGTGGATTATTCTTGTTGAGTGCCATCAAGGTCATGAACCTCATGATTAATTGGCTAAGCTCATTTCCTATCATATCGTAGTTAATTCTTGGTGAACAAGCTTTCATCACTCTTTTGCAGATCACACATTGTTTTTATAAAGTTAAAACGGTATCCTTTGAGAAAATTTGATCTTCATCACAATAAGGATTATTCAAAGTGAGATTTATAAGTGATTGTTATTAAAATGAGGTTGTTTATAAAACGCTTTGGAAACTTAATTGTTTTCATAACAAGGAAAATCTTTGTAAATTTATTTTGATTCTTATTTAAGAATTAAGCATGAAAATGTTTTTATTATAAACATGATGATGAAATTTTGACGAACTGAGTATTGCATCGTTAATCTTGAAATTGTATATATTTGCGCGCCTACATACAATTTAGAATGGACCATGCAAGGCTGATTAGTAGTCACCTTAAAACTGATTAATAAACATTACATTTTCTTTGAAGATTGTGAAAGATTAAATTTTATGAGATCTGCAAGAAGCGAAAAATGGGGACATAATGTTAGAGACATCTACATATGTGCCCGTGCCATCTATTCTTCTCAGTCGAATTTACTCATCTGTGGAAATTGTCTTATTTGACAATTGACAATCCTTTCTTGACCAATTCTCCTGTAGTAAGATTCTTAGGAAAAGTATCTGATTACCGAGTGTTGATACCCGACTGGATGTATCGACGTTCTTATCATTTCTTTTGATTAGATTTCACATTTGAATGACCTGGGTAACGATCCGAGGAGCTTTCGAATGCGTACTCAAATTATGAAAACATGGGATATATTCATATTCGTTAAATGTTTTCGTCTGTATCTGATTTGAAATTCTCTCGCATAGATTATGCGTTGACCTTACTCTTTTAATAGTAGTTGTGTATCCTAATATCCTTTAATTTGTGAAGGATTATGAATTATTATTAGTCTTTTGAGAAGTTCACATCTTATCGACGGCAACAAAACTGGAAAGTTAGAAATGCCAGTAGAATGGATTGATTGATTATGACATGACGAAATTGTCTTAATTGATGGGAACTCGAGTAGAATTCCCCTAAATGATAAGATGTTGATTATCAAAAGTGATTTAAATAATTCTTGATGGATGACTATATCCTGCGTTTAGACTTGAAATACCGTGAATGGTTATGAACTAGTTATAGATATTATAATCTAGAAAGAACCTAATATGAATGTATTAAAAGATGTTTATGTTATCTAAAACCTTAAGTAAGTATTTGTTGATGAATTACCTAGACTTTCGCCATTAAGGAAAGTTGAAATCGGTATTGATTATATTCTCGGTGTTGTACCTGTAGTTTGTGCACTGTACGTCAGCACCATCTGAATTTAAGGAATTACCGTACAACTGAGAAAGTTGTCGGAGAAAGATTTTATTATACCAAGCCTGTCATCCTGAAGAGCTATGGTGTTATCTTTCCTTATATTTATAGATTACTGTGACTGAGTAAATTGACAATCGAAAACGATATCCATAACTCGAAATGGAAGAATTGTTCGATCATTTACAAGGTTCTAGCAAATTTGATCCATAGCATGGTTATCATCAACTTCGCATCTGTGAAAGAGATTCTCTATTCCAATCACTACATCCGGTGCTTGTAATGAACATTACGAGTTTCACGTGATGTCGTTTGGATTAATTAATACACATGTAGTATTCATAAATATGATGAATCACGTGTGTAGGCTGTAATTTGATAAATTCATGCTCGTGATCATTAAGGATCATTTGTTTGTATATAAGAATAATAATGAGTTAATAATTAGTTATAAATTGCCCTGAATTGGCTAAATAATGAAAACCTATACCTTAAATATTTAACATGTGATTAAGGACTTAATTCTTTACATGATTTAACCATGTGATTAATGGATAATGGAAGCTATATTGACTTTACAAAGATTAGAACCATTGACGCTTAGGGATTTAAAACTTAATCCTTTACATAAAATGACCGTTGGATTAATAATGGTAAGATGTATGCATATAGACTCTTCAAAAATTAAGAGCCCTTTTAAGACTTTGGATTTTACCAAAAAGAAATGGAAATATGTTTTGACAAATGTTTTAACAAAGGATTTTTAAAGGGATTATTCCCTTATACACAAACCATTTAACTAAACTTCTGTTTAGGGGTAAATGTTTGTGTATACCTCAAGATAACCTAAGAAGGATTGAGTAAAACCATTTATACCATGACTTGAAATTTGAAACGACACTTTTTGCTTTTCAAACTAAGAAATTTTGACCACAGTATAATCGAAGATTTTTTTTTTCTTTCAAACATTTACGGATCTTATTAATTATTTTAATTATTTTCGATAAATCAACAAAAATCTTGTTAATTAAATTCAAATTTATTTTGAACATTTTATATAATTGGTCGAACTAAGAAATTTAAAACTTTTACGTTTCATAAAAATTTAATAATTATTGTTAAATTTACATATAATAGTTATCGACGCTATAGACGATGGATTGAGAAAAACGGATAAAAATGATAGCTGAAATTAAACTGAGACTTAGAAGATATGAAGAAAGAATTTTGAATAAATACGGTTATGATAATTATTTCATCTAGGAAAGTGAACGTAATTACTGACGCATAATATAGAAAGAATACCTGAGTGAATTATGGACATGATAATTATATCATCATGAGAAGTGAATATAGATACCGACGCATTATGTAGAAAAGATAAAGAACCAGTTAGGACATGTTCCTTAATAATGAACGTGCAAAATAAATTGTCGAACAATTTAAAAAAATAAACGATGTTTGTAAAAATGATAATATAGATTATAAAAGAGGTTCGCAGCTAATGTGAACCATTAAAATTATGAAGCCGATAGCGTTAAATATTTAAAAGACCACTTGTGATTGTCTAAATATGGAGATTGTGAGATATAGTATATTGGAATTTGTAAGTATAAGTATTCTATTTATGTCATTTATGACTAAAAGTATCTTTGTCTGAAGAAGTTGTACTGATGGCAATTATGAAGGAAGACATCGCCTCATACATTAGTAAATGTCTAGCTACTGCAAGGGTCATCATCTGAATTTAATTCGATTTGGGTCATCGTCGACAGACTGACCAAATCTGCTAATATCATTCCCGTTAATGATAAATGCAAAAGAGTTATGTAAACATAGTGTGCCTGTATCGAACATATTTATCAAGATCTTCGCTTCGCATCGAATTTCTAGAGATTTGCTCGGAATTCATTGAGAACGAACCTTGATGAGAGTACTATGTACCATCCCAAATCGAAGGGACGAGGTAAAGTAACGATACATAGTAATATAAGTGTTGTTTTATGTTTGAATGAATGACCTTTGGTAATAGACCGTATAATCGTTTTCCTTTGGAGGGATTATCATTGATAATTATCGTATTAGGATCGAGATCTAATCTTATTAGGATCTAAATCTTAGAGCATCTATAAGCAAGAGTTGAGATGAAGACACCCGACATACACCCATTGTGAGTTGGACATGTCTTTTAGGTTTAAGGTTTCCTATGATGGCGAACCTATCCTTGCAAAATACCCGACCCGCGAAATCTGAAATGATTGTTGAAATTAGGATTTGATTATTAACTGCCGATAGTGGGCAAGAGGTTATGTGAATATGAAATGTAGATCTTGAAGTGCCAAATGGGTAGCGAAGTTATGCCACAATTTTTAACCTTGGAAAAATGAATTCATGATCTGACAAATCATGGGATATAAGTCCCCGATTGTATGGGACCATTGAGATGATGAAAAAGTTGGGATTGAAAGGCATATAAGCTGGATCTACCCTAGGACTTCAAGAACCGCGTGAATTATGTTTCGTAAATCGAACTTGATGGAGTATCTATCAAGTGAAAATCTGATTGTTCTTAGTAAAGCTTAGATCGGCGAGAAGTTGCATTCATCAGAAACCCGTGAACATCATGGATAGAGAAAGTAAGTCAACATTTAGCCTGATCTTATTCCCGTAGTTATGTTTGATGAAACTCGCGTATTATAATGGATTACACTTGTGAGAAAAGACCGGATGTGGAGGAAATACCCACATGGCTTTAACTCTATAAGAAGCGAGTAGTAAGGTAAGATGATCTTTGAGGACAAAGATCCTGTTTAGGGGTAAATGCTGTGACAATCCGTCAAATTTATGGTTGATATTTTATTCTCAATATTTATTTGAAAACATTATTTTAATGTCACAATATGAACTCACTTATTTTTGGGAAGAAATTTGGATATACGTCTTGAAGTAGCATCGACTACGTTTAAACCGGAGGATTCAACGTTACGTGCTTACGTTTACATACACCGTCCTTGGTGACAGTCCGACATTTCAGAAAAAAAAATTTATCCGTGAATATTATTTTGGAGTTTTAAATTTGTGTTGGTTCATAAACTCACAAATTTACGAGAAGAGATTAGGACTTACGATTTTATTTTAACGTCCTTTACGACTAAACCGGAAACCTTAGGATTACGTATTTACGTTTTCGAACTCCGTTTTTGATGAAACAATTTTTATTGGATTCGTTTTATGACGTCGATTCATAATTTATAAAAACGTTTTTCGTAAAACGACCCGAGGGCACGCAAATCGAGGAAACTAGAATCGAGGAGTACCCGTAAATAAATGGGATGAGACAAGTGGGACACTTGTCCCACCCCACTCCCAAAACCGGCCAACTTAAGTAGCTAACACCACTTAGGTGTCAAATTGTTAACTTACAACTTACACATGTAAGCTAAGCTTACATTGTAAGCAACTTATATCAAAACCACAAACACAAACCATGGTTTTCAATTACAACATGCAAACAACCATCAAAACTCTCTCTACTCTCTCTTTGCCGTCCCAAATACTCCACAAAAACACCATCATTGATCAAAATTTAACCATAAACATGTGTTATAATTAACATATGTTAATCTCCATTCAAAAAGATGAAGATTGGTGCAACTTATAACATCCAAGGAGGAGTTTTCATGAAGTAGGAGGGCTGATTTTCCACAAGGAGTTCATGGAGTATGGTGGTCTTGAATATGGTCTTGATGCATCCTAAGTTTCTCCATCCAAAACCATATCAAACTCATAACCTACATCAAGTTGGTGTTATAAAGATTGTCCTCCTCATCTTCATGTTATTTTGATTATGTAAACATGTAATTTATTTCCTATTGTATATTTATATGATGATTATATGATGATAAAAA
The DNA here is from genome assembly GCA_025667525.1 of Glebionis coronaria. Classification (NCBI taxonomy): domain Eukaryota; kingdom Viridiplantae; phylum Streptophyta; class Magnoliopsida; order Asterales; family Asteraceae; genus Glebionis; species Glebionis coronaria. Next base: position 110,002,036 of record CM046877.1, on the reverse strand, counting down.
TGTTATGTGGGGATTTGTTGTTGATAATCATGGATAAAAAGGTGAAAAACCATAAGGAACAAGGTTAAAATCTTGGTTAAATTTGATGGCTGTATAAAACAGTAAAGAAGTAAGTCATAAACTGATAAAATGATGAAGTGGAATAGATTTACAGTAAGCTATGGGTCTTGTACACATGTGAGATTTGGCCATGCAATGGAATCAAAATAATGAGTGAGATATGATCAAAACAAGTTTAGGGTATAAATCTGAAGTTACTGTTTTGGACGATTTTTAGAAAATATCTAGAAGATGATTCAACAGTAGCTATAGAGAGTTAATTGTAGCACATATCATGTAGTTTATGTGATAAAAATTTGAGCTTCTATCTCCATATAGAACTCAAGATATGACAGTTTTGGTGAAGATGAAGTTAAAAATCAGATTTTTGGAAATTAAAGAATAATACTATTATATAAGCACTCACATTTTAATATATAAAATGTAAAATAAAAACCCGCTAACTTATAAAACTTATTTATATAAATGTATAAAAGGTTAATTAAATGGGTAAATTATATAAATGGTGGTAAAATAATATTTATAAGTTATAAAAACTATAAACATGATTTTTACGACTTTTTCGGCTATTGCCGTAAAATAAACGTTTTTGTTAAATAAAACTTAGATGGTTGGACCCGTCTAATGTAAACTTTATAAAACTTATATACTGATATATAAACATGTATAACAAGTAAAAACCGATAAAACCCGAACTATAGGGCATACGGACATTAACGAGCTAAATAAACACATTGGGCTAATAATTGGACTAAATAAGTTAAACACTCCTAAAAAGAACTTATTGGGCTTAACCCATTTGGGCCCAACTTGTAAAGTTTAAGTACTGATAATATAAGTACCAAATGGATTAAAATAAGTTAAATGACTTATAATAAGCTTATTGGACTTAAGACACGTAAATGGGTAAAACGAGAAAACTAGTATAAAAGTTATCGACACATAGTACAAAAATGAGTAAATGAGAATATGTAAACCCACTTGATCATCATATATATATAATCATCATATGTATACATAATTGGTATTTTTATAAAGTCATTGGACATGAGTCTAAGACCGATTATTATTTATATAGGTTTCCGTGATTGAAGCAAGTACCGTACGACCGAATTGCCGATAACCCGCCTTCCCATATCAACGTGAGTTCATAGCCTCGCACTCTTTTAAATGCTTTATAAATGCTTTATAAACCCGCGAGGGAGATAACATGTTAGTTTTTATAAAAGTTTGGACACCATTTGTCCCGATTGTTTGTTTATTGATTTTGGACCCGAATGATTGAATGACCCGATTGTATGACCCGATAAATGATTAAAGGACCCGATAGATGGAATTAAATGGATTATTAAAGTTAGGTTATGTCACTAAAAGTCCCATTAGCATGAATTGTGAACTACCGGGATTTGCTAGACGCTTATGCATTTAATAGTACTATTTGGGGACGATCACCCCAGTTCGCGCCTTGACGGTTGATCCCCGTCGTGCCACATTGATTGGTAAGCGAATTTATGTATGAGAAGATTTCCAATAGCGTGACCTTTGTGACGACACGCTACTTTAGATGGGCAAAAATTGGTATCGAGTTAGCTACCCGTTTTGGTTTAGTAAGGTAACAATGTCATGCGGCTTATAATAATCCAAATCACCGAAATACTGTTAGACGCTTCGAATTACGATGTATTGCCTGACTAGCAATACAGGGTCATACTACTGATTTTATGTTTGTGTTTTGGTTTTCATAACCATATTCATATAACGGTTTTTATTTGATTTTATACAACGTCATAAGACGTATTGTATGAGGTTTTTACGACATTGGCTCGTATAATGATTTTAAGGCAAATGCCTATATTATGACTTTCGATAAGGATTTATATAAAATGACTTTGGCTATTTTTATGGCCTATTACAAAGATTTGTATAAAATGATTTTGGCTATTTTACGGCCTATTACAATGATTTGTACGAATTGATTTTTGGTACTAATTTTATACCAAAATTTTATTGATGGAATTTATTAAACTCTATGAATTCACTCGGCGTTATCGCTGACCCTTTTCTTTTAACATGTTTTATCTCAGGTACTTGAAGGTAATTCTCGGGAAGACGATAAGAATTCATGGCCCGCACTTAAACAATATTTTCCATTCAAATACTTTGTAAAACTTTGTATGAAATATAATGACTTGGGACCGATGTAACTTTGATGTTTATGAATGGAAATTCTTTATTAATAAACGACGCGATTTTCATGCGTTGTCTATGATGTGAGTAATGTGCTATCCCGTAACACCAACTAGTCTTCCACTGTACTAAGTTGTATAAATTTGGGGGTGTTACATTATGCCTGGCCTTGGATCTATTTTATAACCCAAAATTCGTAGCCTAAGAGTCCTGGAAGTAAGCCAAGGGTCTCTTCATCATTGCCATGCATAATGACAATTAATATTGTAACTGCAGTAAAACGTGCGCCGCACGAATGAAATGTGTGTCGTACTTTTGATTGTTCTCCAAATCCCTAGTATTTAAATGTGCACGCACAAATGGGAAGTGCGCCACACTTTGGCTATTTTAGCACAATTTATTCTTGTAGTCCTTTTCTTTCCATATCTTCACTTTCTCCTCCATAGTTTTATTCTTTCACTACAATCAAACAATACTTAATATTAGTAGTAATTCATCATATAATTTATTTATTTACATTGCAAACAAGGAAAATTGCATCATTACAAGCATGTATAAATGAGGCGTTATCAGTAATGTAGCTAGAAGCAACTACAAGTATAAATAAATAAAGTATAGTAACCTATATGTTCGAGTGTTATAAATAAAAAAAAATTAGCTAACCCTGGTACAACAAATTTAAACACTTCGTTACATGTAGAATAGATGAAAAAAATAGTATAGGATAAAGCTAATGTTATAAGTTGGAGATTAATTTAATAGATTGGGCCTTACCAAATGGAAAATGGGTCAAGTCCACTTTAAAGTCTAAGTGTTAATGTGTTTTAAAACAAATGGGCCAGTTATTAAAGATATAAAATCTTCTTTTTAACCTTTCAACGCCTCACGTGGCCTCTCTCCTTCTTCTCAAAACTATCATTTCCATTGCTGAAACTTACCAGCAGTGCTTTTTTGCTTTTATTTTATTTTGAACAAAGATAAATTATATTAGCGTATGCACTCAGAATTTTAGTATATATGAAAGGGTGTGCAGTTACAAGTTTTTAGCATTGTTTATTGTTACTTCGGAGAAAAGTCAAAAAAATTTACACTGCTGCTAGTCAACTTCTGGGTATGCTTGGCCATGTCAAAATTGGGAATGGATTTCGTAGAACTAGATGTTTTGGCCATAATCTTGGAAGATAAATACAGGCGTTTAGATGTCCGAAGGGGTAATAAGGATTTTTTTAACTAACACAGTAAAACCAACTCAAAGACCAAGCTATGTCAGCGACATGTGGCAGGATTTAAGAAGAGGAACACGTGGCAGCATTTGACGACATCAAAAGGAGATGAGTCGAGATGGGCCCGAGTGAAATGTCAGTCCAACCGGTAAAAAAATGGTTATTTTCGATAAAAAGAGAAGCATCAAACCACAATACCCCTCTGGATTATTGACGGACGGGAAGACTGTTTGCAAGTGTAGCATCACCGAAGCTTACTTCATTACACCACACGAGGGTTGGGGGGACATGTTCGTGTATATGTCCGAAAGGAACTAGTCCGAAGAGGACACGTCCGAAAGGACCTAGTCCTAGTAAGATTGGTTTGAACGTTTATAACCAACCCCTCCGTACGGAGACATAATAAGAATGATTTAGATGTCCCAAGTCAGCCACGAATAAGAAACAAACAACTAAAAGACAAGACCTCGAAATATTTTGGAGCCCAGTCCCCCATAGGCCCAACAGTCTAATAACAGTCCCCCACGTGTCGAGGTCTGTAAATACCCCTGGTATGAACAAGGAACACTAACGTTGTTACCCCATTACTTATTACTTTTAACTTATTACTTTACCCCCAGCCTTTCCACGGCCGAGCTTCGTCCAAGGCTAAAAACCTTGGGCGAGGCTAACACGTTGTACTTTTTGTTGGAATTTATAATAACCCTTACTATATTAACACATTAATACTCACGAGTACGCATCGAAAAGATAAGATCACATATAGAAATGTAATTAACATAAACGATAAAGAATCGCGTACCTTTTAGCAATGGATAAACCACCTTTATCAAACAACCAGATAACCAAAACCCAATAAAGATCCAACAATGATCTCTCTAAGTATACGCACACAATACGTTTAACAAGCAATAATTATGCTAGTACCTTTGTGTTAAACCACCAATAAACCAAACCACTTGAATCAATAAACTAAAGAAACCCTTGGTTCTTTCTTCTAGGTCAAACCACTCGAACAAACCGAAACCCTCATTTGGGTGTTTGGCCGATCAACTAAAGGAAGAGAGGAGGTAAGATTTAAAGATAAAACTTATGAATAATGAGGTATCCAAGACCTCCTTATATAGTTGTAATAACTTGGTTTCTTTTCCTCAGGTTTCCTTTCTTGGTTTATTTGATTAACTATAATTTGAAGGTTTATGTTTACCATAACAATTATTTAAAACCTTAATATGGATCAAAGAACACACAACGGAAGCAAATTAACAAGATCTTTAATTTAACAAAATTATAATTAATCAAGACTAGCGTTACATACCTTTATCCTAGCAAGATCTACAAGTTGACGAAACGGTCACCGGTAGAGATAGATCATGAACACCACCAGGATATAGTCTAAATCAAGACTACACCACGATCTTGTACACACGTGATACGGTGAGTTAACCGTGAGTCTAGCACGAACAAACCAAGCTTTCATGTCTATGGAAGATCTACCCAACAACCCTAGAGAGGGGCTAGGAGTAGATCTAGAATAGCTTAATAAAAATAATAGAAGAACCCTAATTATGGGTGTATATGGCCGGCGGTTTGAGCAAGAGAAAAGAGATGTGAGGTGAAAATTATGAAGCCTTTGGTTTGTTTATATACACCTTGGAAAACTTCTCCTCCAAGGTTTTAAACAAAATAAGGCAACAAAATATTTTCTCTTCCTCTTTGTCTCCTTCTTTGGCCGGTTATACACAAGCCCACAAAGGGGTTTCCGGAACTTTTCCGACACCTTCTTTTAGCTTCTATAACATTCTATAACGGTCGTTTAATACTTAACTTTTAATTACTTAACGATCGTTAGTTTAAGCTACGGTTTGATTTAATAAATATAATAAATATATTTAATAAATAAATTAACCCTTCACGTAATGTGTGCAATCCCGTGATCTCGAGCTCGATCCTATCACACGACTATCGATTTTTAAGTCCATAAACTTTCAGCTCCCACTTGGACAAAATTCGAATATTGTGAACACATTGATTAGCGTCTAGTTACACTAACAATGTCACTAGTACCACTCGAGTAAGGTTTCCTGTACAAAACCTTTTAATGATATATATATATATATATATATATAATCATTATTATTATCCTTTCATTTCAAATACATCGTAAATAAGGATATGGATCTCAGTCATTCCTTTCATTAACTATTCTGTTTCTCGTCTACGGATATAACAAGATTACCAAAACACATTTGGGTGTGGCCACACAAACATCTTACTACTCCCCCGAGGGGCCCAGCTGTATTTATACTTCAAAATAAATTGAAGGAAACGAATCCCATTTTGACTACAAGCAAAACACATGAACTTCGCAACACTTTTGAAAATAACCCTTATAACTACCAGTTACATTTAGCGTTAGGTTATCTCACAGAAATGCACTACATTCAATGCAGTTTTCTGGTATCTCAGGTCTAAGGATAACTATTTATGATTTACTTAATGACAAAGATCCATAAAGTAAAATCATATAGTTGGGATAAGTCCAATATTTGATCCATCAAATATCATCCAAAATTGACCAATATATTTTCAAGTATACTCTGTCACTATTAATCGACAACGGACGTTTAGAAACATCATAATGCTCATGGATTAAAACATGTAAAATAGGATACAAAATCAAATAACAGAAAATAAACGAAATCCAATCTTTATTTCATCAATTCAATAATGTCTTACATCCTTTATCCAAATACTAATTGATGAGACTGCAATTATACATAGTCTCATCGTCCAAATCGGGCTTAAAACGCTTAAAATATCATTAAAATACCCCAAAATATGCGTGTGTTTGTTCATTGTGTATTTAGGTACGGATATCGTGAAATCAACAAAAGATCACAAGAATCAAGAAAAAAACGAACACAGGAAACGAAGCAGCAAAAAGAACTGGACCCAAACGATGAATTTTCATAGAAGTCCTGAAGTTTTGAAGATTGTCAAGATTGGTCCCTCATCTTTTGAAGACTTTTTATTTTATACCCTTGTAAAACCTCAAAATTACATATGGGTCCCTAAAATACCAAGAATATATAAGAATGACCCTTGAAGATCTCAAAGATTACAAGTTTAGCCCTTGTGTTCATCATATTAAACTTGGAGGGACTGAATTTGCAATTTGTCCATACTTGTTATAAAGGAAAAAGGAAGAAAAGTTGGGACAACTTTATATGCAAAAAATTTGGGAATTGGGGGACTAAAACTGCCCAGACAATGAAACCCTTACCACCAATAGAAACCTGCCATGTCACTGGTACCCACCCATTACACCAATTCATACCACCAGCCCGTAACACTAACCCATCTTTGGCCCAAACCCGTAACCTTTTACCAGTCAAGATTAATTAATGTTAAAAAAACATTATTTAGTTTACAAACGCACATAACATATACTTTTATCCCCAAATAGATCAAACCATACACTGATGTCTAATAAACCCTAAATCCTTCATCTTTATAATTAATATAAATTAGGTATTAGAGAGCTCGAGTTCACTAATTGATCATCTTCTAATCCTAATCCCACCTAAAGATTTGACCCCACTTCATCCCATGTGCACACACCCATCACCATCATACAAATCCCCAAAACCCGACCAAATCCACGGTTGAACACATCTCCTTGGTCCCTACGAAGTTATAAACGGATGAGATTCTTCCTACAGCTGGCGTACACAAGAATGATCACATGGGAGCTTTGACCTCAAGATCCAAAGAAGACCACAAGGGCTTTTCTCGCAATTTATAGCATAGGGTTTGTAATTTCCTGTATTTTTTATTGCATTCTAGAATTTTCGGTAGTCATGTATTTAAAGGGTGCTAGCCTGTTAGCACACCTTTGTTCCAGCCTTGTGTATTTTTTTTAAATCAATGGATAGTTACAGTTTTGTTTTATAAATCTTGCATAAAGCTGAATACCATGTTTTTAATATCTTTGTAGTTTAACACTTATTATTATCTGCAAGTAGTTTGTAAAAGGTGTTGTTATTTCCAGTGGTCACAACTTAGCTTAAGTTTTTTTGAGCTTTTGGCTTATGGTTGATCATAGCATCACAACTTTGACAAAGTTAGGGTGTCGTGAAGGCATAAGCTGGGAGTGAAATCAGAACTTAAGCTATTTAAAATTTTAATTCTCTTGGTATAATCTAGTATTCTGTTTTTTTAGCTTTTTCCAAAAAGATTTTCGACAGAAATCTTGTTTCTATTTTTGGTGTTGCTTACTGTTCCATAACCAAATCCACAAGCTTTCTGACAAGAAGCTTGTGGTTTGCTTATGCGAGCTTGTTTCCCTTTACTTCTTAGAAGTTCTCCAAGACATACCCAAGTAACTGCTGTAGTCACTTGGGTGGACAGTTGTTGTCCTCTCTACGATCTCATTGCAAATTACTTATCTTCTTCTTCTTCGAACCATACCCTCAGGGAAGGCATCAGCCGGTGTGATTGATTTGAGTAAAATCAAATCAGGTAAGGCTTCGAACCCCCTAGCTTTTTGGTTTGTATTGATTAGGTTGAAGTAATTCGTGTATATTTGGATTGATGGTTTTAGCTTAAGTTCTTTACAAAACTTGTTTTTCTTGAATATTCAGGCTCGATTTGGATTGGTAATTTGTTTTTCTTTGAATTTTGGTTTTACATAATTTTAACTATTTGTTCAGTTTAAGTAGTGATTCTGATAATAGGATTTGATTTGTCATGTGTCTGTGCACTTCTTCTAGTTGGTTAGTTAAGCCATAATCTGCTTTTGATTTGGTAAATAGGTGGAAATCTTATTCTCACTTTTTCTGTCATATGATTTGGGCAGCTTAGATTTTAGAGAAATTTGCACGTTCTTGGTGACCCGCTTGCCATATTAGACAGTAGGATTGATTGGGGTTTGTGTATGTAATATTGGTTCATGGAGTCTACTTTATAAGTCACGGTTATACTACCAAACCTAAACCTCATCATTTCTGTATGCGTAGTTCATCAGCAGGTCTTATAAGGTTGTTTTGGTGTTTGCAAATTGGGTCACTTGATAGAACTTAGGTAAATAAGGTTGTGTTTAAGTTGGTGGTTAGATTTCGCATTTGATAGCTCACTACTAGAATTCAAACATCAGCAACACCCTTTTTTATGTCTACATCATACCAGCAGAGTTTATAGGGTGTACTCGGTTTAGTGATTTGAAATCTGTTTCGGAGTTAGGTGTCAGGGTCACCTAGGGCTCTAAGCTTTTATAACTTAGTTTGAACAACTTCCATTCGTTTTTTTTGTCTAAATCTTGTCCTTGTGCCATTTAGTTCAGCAATTGCCACCAAGTATGTGCCCCCTCTCTGTCTTCTTAGTTTCTTAACAGTAGGTCGTTCTCGAGCCTTAATTTGGGGTGTTTTGCATTGTAAATCTTTTTCATAACTGATTGGTAAGATAGATTAGGTTTCGTGCATCTTGGGTAGGTAATATAGCTCTTAATCCCACTGTTGGAACACTAGGCAACCGTATACCGCCATTACTTTTCTGTCAAAACAACCTATTCAGCAGTCCACTTGACTTGTTTTTAGGTCTTAGTGATTGTACTTTGGTTTATCGATAATCTTAGGGTCATTTTGGGTCGGGGTATACTAGTATTTAGGTTTTCGATGATTTTCGGTAGCTTGAACAAGCCTTTTTACTCACTGTTATATCACAGCAAACTAGCACCCACAGCCCTTCGTTGTATTTCGATATGCTAATTGTTGATTTAGTGTGATCGTTTGAGTTAGCTTCTTGTATTCATGTGTGTTTGACTCCTCACAAGTCCACTGACTTGTGAGGGTGCTGTTTGTGCCCAAAAACATCGAAAAACAAGCGAAAACGAGCCTAAGAACCATAGAGTAAGATTTTTCTTTGTTGTCCGAGAACGCTGCAATTTTTTATTTTTTTTTTGGTGTTGTCCGATATCGGAAAGCACTGATATTGGACAACACCTTTGTCTGGTAGGATCTTGGACAACACAGAAGTACTCCACCTTGGAGTACTTTGGGGTACTTACGTTTTTAGCCATTTTTTAGTTTTTTTTACCTTTTTCATTTTTCCCATGTTAGTTTAGTTAAAAAAAAGATTTAGAAAAATAAAATTTATTTTTAGCATTATTTTATTATTTTTATGATTATTTTAGTTTAAAAAGTGTTTTTAGCCTTTTAAAAATAGAAAAATAGTTTTAAAAATTTAGGAAAAATACTTTTTAGTCTTTAAATAATATAAGTGAGTTATTAGTTCAATAAAATAATATTTTGGGCTTTTTCTTAATTATATTTAATTTTAGGGCTTTAATTAGCATTTAAAATTGAATATTTAATTAATAAAAGGTTATAAAATTTATTTATTGGATTTTTATTCTTATTTATATTATTTAGACTTATTTTTCATTTTTAATTAATTTTTAGCTTTAATTTTTAATTTTGTCACGTTTTACGTATTTACGTTCGCGTTTTACGTCAATTCGTCGTAGTATAATCATAGTCGTAGCTCGTCTTCATTTTTCCTTCTTTTCTCATCTAAAAACGACACTAATCCAAACTTTGATTTTACATAATTGCCGGGGAGGTGTTTTTGAGTTGCCATTATTACTATCTTGTTTGTGTGAGTAGTGTGTTTTTGCTTTTCATTTTTTGGAAAGCGTAAATACGTACATACTCATTTTTGTTATTTTTCCTTATTATATTATAGTATCCAAATAAAACGTGTTTAATTTTCCTAAATTAAACACACAACAATCTTTACTATATTGTAGATATCCCATTATCGTTTTTGTTTTTCTTATGAATATATTACTATATTGTACTTACGTAGAACAATAAATATACAAGTACTCCAAAAGCGTGAAAACGCAACCTTGATTCGGGATTTCATCACTCGATCATTGTATTCGAATCTAAAGAAAAAGTTTAAAGTCAAAATAGATAAATACTTTCGTGAGGCTTAATTTTAATTAACACAAACTATAAGGTGGGTATAAGGCGGTTGTATTTCACGACCTAAGGGAAAAAGGCTCTTAAGTGCTTAGCGTCACCTCGTTTCCCCCACTTGCTTGTGCGTGCTTTGAGAAAGATGGCTAATCGAGGGTTTGCCGCCCAAGTATTATCTACGTATCATATATATTTGCTTGTTTTCAAGATTAAACCCTCTTGAACGTTTTGGTGTTCCATCAACGTTCTAAAGTCATCGAAAGCGTTCACTCCACGTGATCGTTTTCATTCTTTGAGGCTCCTTTAATCGAGAAATCGATTCGAGGGGAGATTTGTAGATTTGTGTCTACGTAATACATTCAAAAATCCAAAAAAATTAAAAAACAACCAAAAACCAAAAAAATTGAAAAAATCGAAAAACCGCAAAAAATATCTTCTTTGCTACCCCCATTCTACGCTTAGTGCATGCGCAATCGATCAAAGGATTATTCTAATTCTAGCGACGCTTAGAATCGACGCAATCGTAACCGAAGGAATCGACAACGTAGACGAGATTTAAAAACCGACGTTCCTAATATCGTTGTTGAAGAGACCGTAGAGGAGGTGGCCGACAATCTTTCGATGATGGAATTGCTCCAAGCACCCACCGAGGGTTATGGAGACGCGATCGTAATTCCCGCTATCGAAGCGGAGAATTTTGAGATAAAGAGCGGAATGCTTTCTTTGATTCAAGCTACAAAGTTTCGAGGTCGTGAAGCCGATAATCCTCACGACCATATTCGGAATTTTGATCGTCTTTTAGCCACGAGCAAGTTTAAGAACGTCGACACCGATGTCGTCAAGCTAATGCTTTTTCCGTACTCGCTCGATGGTTCCGCCAAGGATTGGTACGAGAAAGAGCCACCTAATTCCATAACTACGTGGAAGGATCTCGTCTCCAAGTTCGTTAATTATTTTTTCCCACCGTCTAAGATGACGTTTTTCAAAAATGAAATTACAGAATTTGAGCAAAAACCGAATGAATCTTTTGGAGACGCGTGGGATCGTTTTAAGGAATTTCTTAGGCAATGTCCTCACCATGGTTTTACCGAGTTGCACCAAACCGATACGTTTTACAACGGTCTTAATTTTCAAGAACAAGATTCGTTGAATTCCGCCGCCGGTGGCAACTTTTTGTGTAAAACTCCGAAAGATGCATTGATAATTATCGAAAACCGATCCAAGGTTTACCAACTCCGCAACGCACCGAGTGTTGCCAATGTCGCCAATGTTAGTAGTTCTAATCGCGACATTGAGAGAGTTGATGCGAAGGTCGACAAGTTGACGAATGTGTTTACGTCTTTTCTCGTTGAGATGCAAAAGAAAGACGCTCCCGCTACGGTGAAAGCGGTGGAGGTTTCGTGTACGTTTTGTGGTGGACCTCATAATTATTACGAGTGTCCGGCTACGGATGGCCAAACGTCGAATGTGAGTGCGTTAAATGGAAAAAACAATTTTCAAAATCAAAAGCGGGTCCATCACAAAAAGGCAATTATAAGCAAGGCAATAATTTTTCGAATCAAAACCGTAACAATTTTCAAGGAAATAATCAACAAGGAAATTTTTCGAATCAAAATCAAGGTTATAATCAAGGTCGTAATTTGAATTGGCAAAATCGAGACAATAATCAAAACTCGAATTTTTCAAACAACAACAATCAAGGTAACAATTTTTCAAATGGGAATCAAGGAAATTTTCAAAGAAGTAATCAAAACCAATGGAACTTTAATTCAAATCAAAATAGTTCGTCAAACGATTTTCGAAATTACATGAAAACGAATGAGGCTAATATGAGACGATTAGAGGGAGAAATTGGTACTTTGAAAAAAGACTTTACTAATACCTTGAAACTTCAAAACACGAAGATTAAGCAAGGACAAATTGACATAAAAATATGTTTTCGGCTATTATGAACAAAGCCTCGGGTTCTTCATCGAGTTCGTTACCTAGTGACACTGTTGCAAATCCGAAGGAACAATGTAAAGCCACCTCGTCTCGTGAGAAAGGTCGTGTGATTACCCCTAACCTTGATGGATTTCGAGTTGTTCCTTCTTCTCAACCCTCGACTTCTAAGACGTCTTATTGTTCTAAAGTCGATGGGGTGAATGTGGCGACCAAGGAAAAGAGTGCACACCCTCGTGTACCTCAAATTCCATCCACGGTTCAAAAAGAGAGCTTGATCAACCTTACCAAAGTAACCCATGAAGAAACTTGTGCATCAATCCTTCTTAAAAAAACCAAAAAGGCATATGCCGAGAAAGGAAGAGGATCCGGGCCAATTTCTTTTACCTTGTGATTTTTCCGAGATTGAGGGATGTTTAGCCCTTGCCGATTTAGGTGCTAGCATCAATCTCATTCCTCATTCTCTTTGGAAATTGATGAGATTGCCTAGACTTACCCCCACGAACATGACAATCGAGCTTGCAAATTGTACTCCACTTATACCAATTGGAATAGCCGAGGATGTCTATGTCAAAGTTGGAAAGTTTGTTTTTCCCGCGGATTTCGTTATATCCGATTACGAGTGTGACCCTAAATGTCCCATTATTTTAGGCCGACCATTTTTATCGACGGCTCGAACCGTAATCGATGTTCACGAGGGGAGACTTACTATGAGATATGGGGAGGATAAAATGGACTTTTTCACGAGTAAATCCCAAGTGTTTAATGACAATGGAAAAACCGAGGTTTCACAACCTAATGTTTCTAAACCTAATGATTTCAAAATGTTCACTTTAGCTGAAAGAATGAGGCTTAATGCATCTTTTGAAAAAATTAAGAAGAACGGTTTTAAAGATGAGGATTTTAATGATAAAGAATACGTGTACCTAATTCAAAAGGGTATGTGTAAATTTATGAATGAAAATTCACTTTGGGATGAATTCGATGAAACAAGTGAAACACCAATTCCGAAGGGCGACGTTAGTGCCATCACGACAATGACCAAAATGGACTCGTCTTCACCACCTTCGAAGGACCACATATTTGAGGCTTCAACTTCTAACTCCATCGAAATGCATCCTTTGCCTAACCCAACACCCGTTGAGGCTAAAGGTTTTATCGGCATCGATTCTCTCGTTTTAGAAAAGTCACCTAAGCATAGTCATTCGACTTGTAAGACCATGGTTGTGAGTGCTCACATCGACTCTTTCTTTGACGATGACGATGGCGATTTTGCCGAGATTGATCACGTACTTCGAAATCCAAATGTAATTTTTGATTCTCCTAAAAAGAAACATGTGAAGTACGATGATTATGAGTTTGATCCCGAGATTGAGGAAATCATTGAACGAGAGCTAGCTCTTTTGCCTCCACTTCCACCTACAAGTGAGGTCGATCTTTCCAAAATCGAGGATGAACTAAATGAGTTGAAACGTCTTTTTTTCGATGACGAACCAACTCATGTGACCACAAAAAATCCAATTCTCGAGGAGTTACCTAATCAACACTCCTCAAATGAGAAATACGTTTACCACATTCGTGAGGATTTAACTTATAAACAATCCCCACAAATGGATGATGGTTTCGTGCTTGATCGTGATCTTTTCGAGAGAGTTTCTAAGATACTCAAGGAGGGGAATGACAAACCTTGGTTTGACAAGCCTATCTTTGATGAAGAAATCGATGAGATCAACGTTCATGAGGATGAAGAGTATGTAGACCCCGAGGGGGCGGTGTTCTTTATTGATCGACGTTTTGAGAACTTATATAATCCACCACCCCCTAACCGCGACTTAAATGTGAGGATTTTTAGCGCGATTAATTTTGAATTTGACACGCCAAATATTTTCGACATTATCAAATCGGGTTTTTATAAAAAGTTTTTAAACGATGAAAAAGGAAAGGATTTTAAAATTGATTTAAATGAATTTTCTACAAGTTTAACTCCGTCATCACCGCGTTTTATGAGTGCTACCTCCTCGTCTACTCCTTTCGACGACGGTTGGTATGGATCTAGTGTGGGGGAAGCCCCTTATGTTCCCTCACATTTCTCCACCGAGGACGAGATTTACGATCCCGGAATTGCTTGTAAAGGGAAATCTTGGTTTTCCACCGATGCAATAAATGGAAAATCTTTTCGTTTGCTTGGTGTGAGTCTACCTCGAGTAGCTCATTATGTTGACTTACCTATTGCCCCACCCTTCTACTTCTCATCTATTTTCTTCTACCTCTTTGAGGTTTCGGCTTCGGTTGAAGTAGCGTTGTTTCGTCTTTCATCCGAAAACGAGGACGCTATCTTTGACCCTGGTATACGTGTATCGGGTTTTTAAATTACTCCATGTACTTTTGGGCATTGTTTATCATGTAAGCCCCACCAAAAATGACCAAACCATGATTATCCCTAAATGATCACATTTATGGGGATTCGAGTTGATCTTTTGACTCGATTATCAAAAACAAGGTGCCTCATGGGGGATTCCCATGCTTATCCTTGTAAATATTATCGCTTTCTTAGTTAACCTAATGCGGGGACTTGTGCTCTTCCAACCTTTGTTTCGTGGTTGTTTGTGATTGTGATTTATTAGGTTCATCATCATCATTGAAGCCTCTCGTGTTCGTTTTACGGATCACTCGAGCTTCGATCGTTGCCTTTGTAGATTCCGATATCCGATGATATCCTTTTATGTTCTAACGTTTATCTTATTAGCATAATTCATAAACGGCTTTTAGGTTATTCGTTTTACCCTTTCCATGCTCGAGATTAAGCATTCGACTTCGTCTCTAGTATGGGGTGTTTTCACCCCTAGACTCGAAACATTGAGGACAATGTTTAGTTTTAGTATAGGGGGTGAGTAGATACTTCACCTTGCTTACGTCAACATGCAATCCTATTTTAATCTTTTTGTTATCGTTTTGTTGCAAAATAAGGCTAAAAGTGGCCAAATTTTAAAATTTTTCTAGTTTTTCATAAGTGTTTAAAACACGAATGTAGGTTTTTCGATGGCGAGAATAAGAGTAATTTTTGACTCGACCGTGCGTGTTGAGCACTTAGCTTCGATTCCTTAACTGTTTAGGCTAAGTCTCTTAAATGAGGACGAGAAATGATAGAGTTATTTATAAGTCTCGTAATCGTCATGATCTCATGTGTAGTAATTATTAGCTTATTCTCCCCTCGCTTTTGATAATAAATTGTTAATAAATATTGATTTAGCGGTTTAGTCACAACTGTTGGTTTCTAATTTGTTTTAGTAGCTTCCATGTAATTAAATTGGGAAAACATTAAGGTATCGCCAGCGTCACGGTTTTGAATTATTGGCACCCGAATAATCGAAAGCTTCACCTAATAATAAGATTTTAAGTGCTCACCTAAATTAAGCAAAAATTTGAAGCTCACAAGGCTGAAAAATCTATGCCCAAATTGAAAGTGAATCAAGCCTTAATCTTTGAAGCTTTAAAGATCCAAAATTCGAATTAGCGTGAGGATATACGTCTTTGGCCATAATAAAACCACCGATGATGGCGGATAATAAAAGGCAAGGCAAGACCAAAGTCATAATAAAAGCTCCATGGCGGAGTTGAATAAAAGATGGAGGTAAACCTATGATAATAAGGCCCTTCCGTTATGGGTCGTATAAAAGTCTTGGTAATAAGTCTCATGTTCAAAACCATTATAAAACCGTGTTTATCGATCCTTCTTGTTGACTTAATTTTTTGACATCGTTGTCTATTAGGATGAATTATCAATTAAATGATTTTGGTTACACCGTTAAAACTCTATTTTTAGACCTAATCTCTATTCACGCATAAGTCAATGATGTATCCTCGTGATCATTAAGACAAAATAAAATATAAGAGATACCAAGTAGGAATAAGGGAGTTTAGGTTCGTAATTAACACTCATGAGATATGATTGTGTTGCTAACTTATAATAACAATGATCTCGTTACACGCTTAGCATGGAATTGGGTGAAAATCGAGGATGAAAAACTTATCTCTATGAGGCATTCACATGTTCTTAGTCTTTGACCCTAAAAGTCACGTAATCGTGATGAAAACATTACATTATGTCTAAAACACGTGTAGTAGTTTATTTAAGTTTACGTTTTCAACAAATGTCACCATAAAATGAATTTTGGAAGTGCTATGATATTTAATTCTAGCATTGCGTGGGGACACGACAATGGTTTAGTATGGGGGAGTGATGAGACTGCAATTATACATAGTCTCATCGTCCAAATCGGGCTTAAAACGCTTAAAATATCATTAAAATACCCCAAAATATGCTTGTGTTTGTTCATTGTGTATTTTAGGTACGGATATCGTGGAATCAACAAAAGATCACAAGAATCAAGAAAAAAACGAACACAAGAAACGAAGCAGCACAAAGAACCGCACCCAAACGATGAATTTTCATAGAAGTCCTTGAAGTTTTGAAGATTGTCAAGATTGGTCCCTCATCTTTTGAAGACTTTTCATTGTATACCGTTGTAAAACCTCAAAATTACATATGGGTCCCTAAAATACCAAGAATATACAAGAATGGCTCTTGAAGATCTCAAAGATTACAAGTTTAGCCCTTGTGTTCATCATATTAAACTTAGAGGGAATGAATTTGCAATTTGTCCATACTTGTTATAAAGGAAAAAGGAAGAAAAGTTGGGACAACTTTATATGCAAAAAATTTCGGAATTGGGGGACTTAAACTGCCTAGACAATGAAACCCTTACCACCAATAGAAACCTGCCATGTCACTAGTACCCACCCATTACACCAATTCATACCACTAGCCCGTAACCCTAACCCATCTTTGGCCCAAACCCGTAACCTTTTACCAGTCAAGATTAATTAACGTTTAAAAAACGTTATTTAGTTTACAAACGCACATAACATATACTTTTATCCCTAAATAGATCAAACCATACACTGATGTCTCATAAACCCCAAATCCTTCATCTTTATAATTAATAAAAATTAGGGATTAGAGAGCTCGAGTTCACTAATTGATCATCTTCTAATCCTAATCCCACCTAAAGATTTGACCCCACTTCATCCCATGTGCACACACCCATCACCATCACACAAACCCCCAAAACCCGACCAAATCTACGGTTGAACACATCTCCTTGGTCCCTACGAAGTTATAAACGGATGAGATTCTTCCTACAGCTGGCGTACATAAGAATGATCACATGGGAGCTTTGACCTCAAGATCCAAAGAAGACCACAAGGGCTTTTCTGGCAATTTATAGCATAGGGTTTGTAATTTCCTGTATTTTTTATTGCATTATAGAATTTTCGGTAGACATGTATTTAAAGGGTGCTAGCCTGTTAGCACATCTTTGTTCCATCCTTGTGTATTTTTTTAAAAATCAATGAATAGTTACAGTTTTGTTTTATAAATCTTGCATAAAGCTGAGTTCCATGTTTTTAATATCTTTATAGTTTAACACTTATTATTATCTGCAAGTAGTTTGTAAAAGGTGTTGTTATTTCCAGTGGTCACAACTTAGCTTAAGTTTTTTTGAGCTTTTGGCTTATGGTTGATCATAGCATCACAACTTTGAAAAAGTTAGGGTGTCGTGAAGGCATAAGCTGGGAGTGAAATCAGAACTTAAGCTATTTAAAATTTTAATTCTCTTGGTATAATCTAGTATTCTGTTTTTTTAGCTTTTTCCAAAAAGATTTTCGACAGAAATCTTGTTTCTATTTTTGGTGTTGCTCACTGTTACATAACCAAATCCACAAGCTTTCTGACAAGAAGCTTGTGGTTTGCTTATGCGAGCTTGTTTCCCTTTACTTCTTAGAAGTTCTCCAAGACATACCCAAGTAACTGCTGTAGTCACTTGGGTGGACAGTTGTTGTCCTCTCTACGATCTCATTGCAAATTACTTATCTTCTTCTTCTTCGAACCATACCCTCAGGGAAGGCATCAGCCGGTGTGATTGATTTGAGTAAAATCAAATCAGGTAAGGCTTCGAACCCCCTAGTTTTTTGGTTTGTATTGATTAGGTTGAAGTAATTCGTGTATATTTGGATTGATGGTTTTAGCTTAAGTTCTTTACAAAACTTGTTTTTCTTGAATATTCAGGCTCGATTTGGATTGGTAATTTGTTTTTCTTTGAATTTTGGTTTTACATAATTTTAACTATTTGTTCAGTTTAAGTAGTGATTCTGATAATAGGATTTGATTTGTCATGTGTCTGTGCACTTCTTCTAGTTGGTTAGTTAAGCCATAATCTGCTTTTGATTTGGTAAATAGGTGGAAATCTTATTCTCACTTTTTCTGTCATATGATTTGGGCAGCTTAGATTTTAGAGAAATTTGCACGTTCTTGGTGACCCGCTTGCCATATTAGACAGTAGGATTGATTGGGGTTTGTGTATGTAATATTGGTTCATGGAGTCTGCTTTATAAGTCACGGTTATACTACCAAACCTAAACATCATCATTTATGTATGCGTAGTTCATCAGCAGGTCTTATAAGGTTGTTTTGGTGTTTGCAAATTGGGTCACTTGATAGAACTTAGGTAAATAAGGTTCTGTTTAAGTCGGTGGTTAGATTTCGCATTTGATAGCTCACTACTAGAATTCAAACATCAGCAACACCCTTTTTTTATGTCTACATCATACCAGCAGAGTTTATAGGGTGTTCTCGGTTTAGTGATTTGAAATCTGTTTCGAAGTTAGGTGTCAGGGTCAACTAGGGCTCTGAGCTTTTATAACTTAGTTTGAACAACTTCCATTCGTTTTTTTAGTCTAAATCTCGTCCTTGTGCCATTTAGTTCAGCAATTGCCACCAAGTATGTGCCCCCTTTCTGTCTTCTTAGTTTCTTAACAGTAGGTCGTTCTCAAGCCTTAATTTGGGGTGTTTCGCATTGTTAATCTTTTTCATAACTGATTGGTAAGATAGATTAGGTTTTGTGCATCTTGGGTAGGTAATATAGCTCTTAATCCCACTGTTGGATCACTAGGCAACCGCATACCGCCATTACTTTTCTGTCAAAACAGCCTATTCAGCAGTCCACTTGACTTGTTTTTAGGTCTTAGTGATTGTACTTTGGTTTATTGATAATCTTAGGGTCATTTTGGGTCGGGGTATACTAGTATTTAGGTTTTAGACGATTTTTGGTAGCTTGAACAAGCCTTTTTACTCACTGTTATATCACAGCAAACTAGCACCCACAGCCCTTCGTTGTATTTCGATTTGCTAATTGTTGATTTAGTGTGATCGTTTGAGTTAGCTTCTTGTATTCCTGTGTGTTTGACTCCTCACAAGTCCACTGACTTGTGAGGTTGTCGTTTGTGCCCAAAAACATCGACAAACAAGCGAAAACGAGCCCAAAACGAGCCTAAGAACCATACAGTAAGATTTTTCTTTGTTGTCCGAGAACGGTGCAAATTTTTTTTTTGGTGTTGTCCGATATCGGAAAACACTGATATTGGACAACACCTTTGTCTGGTAGGATCTTGGACAACACAGAAGTACTCCACCTTGGAGTACTTTGGGGTACTTTCGTTTTTAGCCATTTTTTTAGTTTTTTTTTACCTTTTTCATTTTTCCCTTGTTAATTTAGTTAAAAAAAAGATTTTTAGAAAAACAAAATTTATTTTTAGCATTATTTTATTATTTTTATGATTATTTTAGTTTAAAAAGTGTTTTTTGCCTTTTAAAAATAGAAAAATAGTTTTAAAAATTTAGGAAAAATACTTTTTAGTCTTTAAATAATATAAGTGAGTTATTAGTTCAATAAAATAGTATTTTGGGCTTTTTCTTAATTATATTTAATTTTAGGGATTTAATTAGCATTTAAAATTGAATATTTAATTAATAAAAGGTTATAAATTTATTTATTGGATTTTTATTCTTGTTTATATTATTTTAGAGTTAGTTTTCATTTTTAATTAACTATATTTATTGGGCTTTTTCTTAATTATATTTAATTTTCTTTTTACGTATTTACGTTCGCGTTTTACGTCAATTCGTCGTAGTGTAATCATAGTCGTAGCTCGTCTTTATTTTTCTCTCTTAAAACCAAAAACGAAAATAATCCAAACTTTGATTTTACATATTGGCACTCATAATCACACACCTCCTTCGAGAACGAACCTGGGATTTATTCGTCTTTACGGTTTTCTTAAATCGTGTTGATTAATACTTACCACATACGCGTTTTTCCTAAAACGTGTACGATTTACCTACATCACTAATCAACAGATTTATTGCATGAATTCGCTAGCTAGTTGCAGCCCAATTTCCTTGGCATGCTTAACTACCTTTGGCCTAGACAAAGCCTTAGTAAAAGGATCAGCTACGTTATCATCTGTGTGAACTTTTATTAATTTTATTTCTCGAGCTTCCACTTGTTCTCGAACGTACTGATATCTACGTTTAGAGTGTCTGGCGCCTTTCATAACTCCAGGGTCATTGGCGAATATTATTGCAACAGAATTGTCACAATATATATCAATAGGTTCTTTAATTGAAGGCATCACTCCAAGATCTCCAATAAACTTCCTAATCCAAACAGCTTCCATTGCAGCTTCTGAAGCGGCCATGTACTCCGATTGAGTCGCATGCATAGCAATGGATTTCTGTTTACTGCTCTTCTAGTCAACTGCTCCTCCATTGATGACAAACACGTAACCCGTCTGAGACTTCGTATCGTCTTTATCACATTTCCAGGACGCATCACATAATCCTGTTACATTCAGTTTTGTGTCTGGTTTACCCCCGAATACCAAAAACATATCTTTCGTACTTCTCAAATAATTTAGAATATGCTTAACAGCAGTCCAGTGGAACTTTCCTGGATTCTGTTGGTATCTACTGACCAAGTTCTGAGCAAACGCCACATCAGGCCTTGTGCATCTTACAGCATACATAATAGATCCTACAGCCGAAGCATAAGGCACCTTTCGCATGTAATCAACCTCTTCAGGTGTTGATGCATCTTTCTCATGACTTAACTCATGCTTAACCTCCATCGGTTGAAAACCTTTCTTGGAGTTATGCATGTTATACTTCTTCAATATCTTATATATATAAGCATCTTGACTAAGACCAATTAACCGTCTACTCCTATCTTGATAGATTTTAATTCCCAGAATATATGCAACATCTCCCAAATCCTTCATAGAAAAACATTTACCAAGATAATCCTTTACTTCCTTAAGTCTTGGAATGTTACTTCCCATGATTAATATGTCATCGACATATAAAATTAGGAACACTACATTACTCCCACTAGCTTTGCGATATACACATGGCTCATCACGATTTGAATAAATCCGAACTTTTTGATTTCTTCATCAAATCGCTTATTCCATTGACGTGATGCTTGCTTCAAACCATAAATGGATCTTTGAAGTTTGCACACGCGCTTTGGACATTTAAGATCAACGTACCCTTCCGGTTGTTGCATATAGATGTCTTCATCTAAGCGACCGTTCAAGAAGGCAGTTTTAACAGCCATTTGCCATATCTCATAGTCATAGTATGCTGCTATAGCTATGAGAATCGTAATAGCTCGTAAGTATGCTACAGGAGAAAATGTCTCCTCGTAGTCTACGCCAAAAGTTTGAGTAAAACCTTTAGCTACTAAACGCGCTTTATAGGATTGTATTTCACCATCCATTTCGGTTTTCTTCTTGTAGATCCACCTATTTTTCACTACTTTAGCATTTTTTGGTGCATCCACAAGAATCCAAACATCGTTGATTTCCATGGATTTCATTTCCTCATTCATCGCAACTATCCATTTTGACTTTTTTGGATCAGACATTGCGGATCGATAGTTAGCAGGTTCACCAAGATCCCCTACTTCATCCTCATCGTCCTCTATGTAAAGACATAGTTTGTCTGGCGCACGTATGGTTCTCTGAGAACTACGTGGAGGAATTAATTCCGGTGGAACACTCAGACTTTCTGGTTCTACAGGAATTTCTTCGCTAGTATTTTTAGAAGGCAATGTATCTTCTTGAATTTCTTCAAGATCATAATTTCTCCCACTGAATTCTTGATTTACAAGATCATTTTCAAGGAAGTCTCCATACCGAGCCACAACTATTTTATTCTCAGCCGGATAATAAAAGTAGTAACCCATAGTTTCCTTATGGTAACCTACAAAGATACATTTTACTGAGCGTTGTTGGAGTTTCTCTCCAGAGTCACGTTTCACATACGCCTCACAACCCCAGATTTTCAAATAAGACAAACATGGCTTCTTGCCATGCCATAGTTCATATGGTGTCTTATCAACCTTCTTTGTGGGAACCATATTTAGAATACGAACAGCAGATTCTAGAGCATAATCCCAAAAGGATAATGGTAAAGTTGTAAGATTAAACATAGATCCCACCATCTAATAATGTACGATTTCTCCTTTCAGATACACCATTTTGTTGTGGAGTATATGGAGAAGTAAGTTTCTAAACAATTCCATTCTCACTTAAATAATCTTTAAACTCTTGACTTAAATATTCACCACCTCGATCAGAACGAAGAGCTTTAATCTTCTTTCCGAGTTGTAACTCTACTTCTGCTTTAAACGTTTTGAATGTTTCAAATACCTCATGTTTATGCTTAAGTAAATAAACATAACCATAACGGCTATAATCATCCATAAACGTCAAGAAGTAGCTAGCACCTTTCCTTGACACATGTCTAAGTGGTCCACACACATCAGTATGTATCAAACCAAGTAGTTCAGTAGCCCTTTCAATATTGCTATTAAAAGTTTTCTTGGTCATCTTTCTAGAGATACAAGATTTGCATTTATCAAATGATTCATCATTGATATTTTCCAAAAAGACCATCACGTTAAAGCTTTTGTATGCAAGTCTTCCCAATATGGGCAAGTCTACAATGCCAAATATAAGAAGAGTTCTTGTCTAACTTTCTCTTCTTATTCATGCTAAAAAGAGAATTATTTTTCCTCTTGGAATTATTATCATGCATCTTAATTTCAAAAACACCATTCACATAAATTGCATCAAAATAGAATAAACCATCTTTGAAAACAGAAATTCTATTATTATCAATTGTGTGATTAAATCCAAGATGCAACATACAAGAAAAGGAAATGACACCCCTAACAACTGAAGGTGCATAATGATAATTATTTAAAAACAGTACTAAACCCGAAGGTAAAACTAATTTAAATATTCATATAGCTTTAACCGCTGCTTGTGCACCATTGCCCAGTTGCAGAAATTGTTCCCCATAGGAAAGCTTCCTCTTCAACTCAAATCCCTGCAGGGTATTACAAATGTTAAGACCACATCCCGTATCATATACCCAGGAGTTTGATTTGTATTAAAGATTAAATAACTCTATCATAAATAAGTTACCTGAAGATGCTGCAGCAGCTAGCTCAGCCTTCTTCTTATGTTCTTGCATTTCATGGAGATAGAGAGAGCAATTTCTCTTCCAGTGTCCAGTCATCTTGCAGTGGTGACAAGTCTCATCTTTCTGAGATTGACCTTTCTTGACAAAGTTCTGCTTTGGTTTTGATGGAGTCGCAACTTGTTTGTTCTTATCAACCTTGCCTTTGCCTTTCTGCTTCTTATTCACTTGCATTTTTGGTTTCGTCACTCTACCCTTTTGCACATAAAGTACTTGAGGAGTAGCAAGGATGCCTTATCTTTCAACCCCTTTTCAAATTCAATGAGCATTGCATGCAGATCATTAACCGTCTTCCCCGTGCAATGCATATTATAGTTACGAAGAAATCATTGAAGTCCTTATTAAGGGACCTATTGATCAAGTTAATAGCCATATTATGATCAAAGGGTTGTCCTAGTGCAATGAGTTGTTTCATATAACCCCTCATTTCCATATAATGGGCACTTACGGACTTTCCAGGAGCTTGCTTGCAACTATGTAGAGCATCAACCAAATCATAGATCTCTACAGCTTGCGGCGTTTCATACACAGACTTGAGTTCATCAAGCATTAGCTGAGGTGAAAATACCTCATACTTCCTTTGAAGTGATGGAGCCATTCTCCCTAACATTACAGCAGCCACCTCATGGTGCTTCTTAACGTTATCAGCGTGTTGAAGCCTTTCCGCATCAGATGCTCCTTCAGCAAGACCCTCCGGAAAAGCAGTTTCCAAGATATTGATAGTACCCGCTGCTCTCAGAACGATTCTTAGTGAGCGATACCAGTCATTGAAATTAGGGCCAGTAAGTTCAGTCCGTTCAAAGAAAGCTTTGAACGCCGAGCTTATTGTCAGATTGTTTTCGGGTTGAGCCATTTCTACAGAAATAAGTTCAAACGTTAGTATTTTTGATAATACAATTCAAGAAAGTAAAATTACCCGGTAATAAAACCATAGTATTTTCCTTGAAAAAACTAGAATCCATATTGACATAGATTTATTACATCAGTTGATCTGCTAGTGACAAATGTATTCAATACAGTAACTTGTCGAACAATAATTGACAAACAAATTTGCAATTTCTAGATACGTTAGGGATATACATTGCCAAAATCATTTGCATTGTAAACATGTTTCATCCCTACTTTATGCCTTAAGTTTCCAGTTCTCACTGAGTAACTCAATAAGTAGACTAATCTAAAGAACGTAAAACCTTCATGTGCAATCTTATTCAGTCATGAAGTTTTCTCTCCATTACAACATCGTCCGATATCTTATATGACGACAATTGTAACTTCAAGTGTTCGTCAATTAGAGGGCATATGACTTAAATTTAAGGGTATAGATTTTGGTGTCAAAATCATGTATGGAGAATCATGCATACATCTCCATAACATAAGTTTAATAGAAAACATTTAGTAAACTTTTTGGTGAGACTAAAAGTTCATCATATATTTGCAAGTTGAGGTATTGGTTAAACCAATTAAAGATTTTACACACAACTAAATTCACATCGTACTTTTTCTAGAACTTAGCTAAAGCACAAAGCAATAACCTTATTCATTGTGTTTCGGATGTGAATAAATGCAGTTAAATCAAACTTAAAGAATTAAACAAATAACAACCGTAGGTAATTCCAATTTTGACGCACAGGCGAGCCGGGAATTTGGTCAGCGCTGAAGCATAACACCTCCTTCCTTAACCGGGTACATGACCAGCGGTGCGTTATACCCACTTTATAGTTTCCCAAAATTGAGTAGGTCGTTAAGTTGTTATTGCAATTCTCATCAACACAAATCATATGTAATTTAGACCTCAAAACAATTCATTAATTTTGATCAGATTTAGTCCATATTATTTTTCTTAAAAAAACTACCCTTGTTTACAACATACAATAAATAACGCATGAAAACAAGTAGTACAAAAAAAAACTAAATCAAATAGCCACATGCATAATAATTTATTCAAAGAACATCAAATATAGGGTTTTTATAAACATAAAAAGTCTTCCCTAATTTTAAAACTTTGAATCAAATAAAGCAAATAGCAAACAAAATTATATGATCCGTAAAAAACATGCGCGTTTATTACGGATCTCCCACGTTCTCTTAACAATTAAAAAAACTACGGATCGTAACCACGCATGACATAACAATTAATTCATGCAAAATATCTAAAGTTTAATTACCATGTAATTTTAGGGTTTTAAAAAAAAAATATAAATATTCGGCAGATCCGAATTTAAAAAACAAAAAACAAAAAAACATAATTTTTTTATAAAACCTAAAAAAAACATGTAATTATTAACACCAATCAATAATAGTTAAAAAAACTTTAGATCTTGATAATTAAAATCATGTTAAAACAGCTCTGATACCACTGAAGGTTTATATTTACCATACAATTATTTAAAACCCTAATATGGATCAAAGAACACACAGCGGAAGCAAATTAACAAGATCTTTAATTTAACACAATTATAATTAATCAATACTAGGGTTACATACCTTTATCCTAGCAAGATCTACAAGTTGACGAAACGGTCACCGGTAGAGATAGATCACGAACACCACCAGGATATAGTCTAAAGCAAGACTATACCACGATCTTGTACACACGTGATACGGCGAGTTAACCGTGAGTCTAGCACGAACAAACCGAGCTTCCAAGTCTATGGAAGATCTACCTAACAACCCTAGAGAGGGGCTAGGACTAGATCTAGAATAGCTTAATAAAAATTATAGAAGAACCCTAATTATGGGTGTATATGGTCGGCGGTTTGAGGAAGAGAAAAGAGATGTGAGGTGAAAATTATGAAGCCTTTGGTTTGTTTATATACACCTTGGAAAACTTATCCTCCAAGGTTTTAAACAAAATAAGGCAACAAAATATTTTCTCTTCCTCTTTGTCTCCTTCTTTGGCCGGTTATACACAAGCCCACAAAGGGGTTCTCGGAACTTTTCCGAAACCTTCTTTTAGCTTCTATAACATTATATAACGGTCGTTAAATACTTAACTTTTAATTACTTAACGATCGTTAGTTTAAGCTACGGTTTGATTTAATAAATATAATAAATATATTCAATAAATAAACTAACCCTTCACGTAATGTGTGCAATCCCGTGATCTCAAGTTCCATCCTATCACACGACTATCAATTTTTAAGTCCATAAACTTTCATAATTAATATTTAATACAATATTAATTATATATTGCTTAATGATTTACGTGTGCGTCTTCTTATGCTCGGGACAACTTCTAAACATATATTATTTCATGTACATATTCCTTCAGCTCCCACTTGGACATGCACAATAATATAATATAATAACATTGGTTAGCGTCTAGCAACACGCCAATGCTCTCGAAAATTCTCGACTATAATTTTCCATAAAATACATTTAAATGACTTAAACATTTACAATCCTTTTGTTTCTCAAATGCCATGTTAATAATGGATATGGATCAAAGTCATTCCATTTTAACTATTCTGTTTCTCGTATTACCTAATTGAATCAAGATTACCAATCTAATCGAGACAAATCAAGATTGCCGTTGGGTACGGCCATACACACATATAATTAATTAAACGAGGGCCCAGTAGCATTATTCTTCAAGCCTAATTGAATGAAAAAAATTCTATCTTGACTACATGTGCCTCTTACATGCTTCAAGATACAAATGATTATAACCTTTATTACAACCTTGTTCAGGATATCGTTAGAACTATAGCAAAAAGTATCATCCACATATATGACATGCTTGCATCTCAAGTCAAGGATTAAGTAATGTAAATCATTTACAAGTTTCACTTAATGACGCCGATCCATAAAGTGATTGACATGTTAGTAGAAGATGTCCAATATGCAGCCTTTGAATATTGTGTGAGTTGGTGAACCGTTCTTACATATTCTACGAATATTAACATCACTCATATATGTCATAATTGAATTATATTCTCATATAATTGATCGACATAGACTATTTAGAATAACATATTATTCAAGGATTTAAACATGCAAAAATAGGACCAATAAATATAAATGAAAACCGAACATATCAAATACTTCAAGTGATAAAATAAATATTGTTTAGCAATATCCTTTATCCAAATACTAAAATATCAATGCATGATAATCAGAGTTGAAAAATCATGACTCAAGATATGACGATCCTACTTGTTGATAAGGCATATATTTCTTGGAATTCTACTAGGTTTGATCTTTGGAATTTTGAGAATACTTATTTCAAACTCACAAATGTGAAGATTTATGAACATATATAATGATTGTTATTATATATGGTTGTACATGTGCGCACACAACAAAATGGGAGTATTGTTGTTGTACATCCTATAGGGTGTGTGAGTCCAACAAAACACCTCATTGAAAACAATCAACTTTAATAGCTTCTTAAACTATAAAGTATTCATTATTCTTTTAATATGTATTGCAACATTATGCTCAATTGAACATAATTGGTCCACATGGTAATCATCAAAGATGAAATCTTACCATGACTAGTATTGTGTGTTATCTTAATCAAACTATCATCCATGTCTAGAAACATCACTATAATTTATTATAATCCATAAACTCTAATTTATTACTATGATCATATTCGGTGTCTTTATAAACTATAAGTTTATTGACAATGATAATTACATCTTATAATCATATATAACATTTATTCCTTGAAACAATTCAAGTTAGTAATGATTTAGCTATTCCAAACAAATCTTATCATAATATTTGTACTAATCATCTAATAACTCTCTCTGTAAACAATCGTTGATGTCAAATCTTCTTATACTTATACAAGTTTTGCATCTATCCATACACACAATATGACTTACATGATGAATCCCTTAAGTTTCTATCTTATGTCAACTCTCATCAAATGAGATATATTCGTTGAGACTTTCTAAATGATATTTCATGTTGTGTTGGACTTGATTAACCACAAATGTTTATTACAATAAACATACATATCAAGGTCATATGTTTAATTCCTAAACCCTCTGATATGAAACCTTATTCCAAGCTATGGTTTAACATCTATCTTACATGGAATATTGCTTTACATATGTTATACATCATATGTGATTTAAGAAATAACATAATACTCCCTATAGCTTTTAGATGTACACTTCATAAATATCATTGTAAATTATAAACTCTTTGATCACAACTGTCTTCACTAGTGTAATCATACAAAAAGAGTTTAGATATTGCATTGTCATATTTATCATTATAAAATCATCATGACAATAAATCACCTTTATTAAATTAATGCGCGTAGAAATTTTTCTATCACATATTTTACATTAATCATGTGTACAATATTGTCCATGTTAGTCTTTTACTAAAGAAACTTATATTCACATCACGGTCTAACCGATTGGTTAAAGATTAATCAAGTTTCTAAAAATTAGTTATCTTCTATGGACTTGCATCTACTCATTCATAATTTTATTCAATCATGACATTCATGATTTACTAATACATCTTTATGGTTAGCATTGACATGTCAATATATCATTCAAGTACTAAATATATCATTGTTTATCTATGAATGTGAGTTCTATCATCACGAGGTTAATCATTTACATGTTCGCCCTCATTATGACATTCACTAGTGTATTTCGAAAGTTGCGTATTTTTTTATTTTATCTCTTAAAGTTCTACGAGTCCTCCCACTTGATTTTAGTAATCATATACTATTCTTCAAATACTTAGCATGTAGATCAACAACAAATTGTTATCTCTAGGACACGTCACAAAATACCTTGATAGGTCTTGACAAATTCAAAACTTCAAACTTAAGACTCAATGTGATTTATCACATTCCATAGCTTGATGGTGTCTTAGTCTCCTTCTAGATTGGAGTAATATTTAAGTATATACTTTGTATACTCAATTTCCAAACCTTGACAAGTTTTGGAGGTAGAGTATTTTAAGTTATCAAAATCAAACAATTCTAAAGATTTTGATTTGTCACTCAAGATATACCAAAACTATGTGGTACTCTATGAGTATTGAGATTGTGAGACTATATCACAATTCTTAAATAACTTAAAACTCCTTAGGTTAAATACTTATCAATTGTGTTAAAAAATTAAAATTATATAACATTTAAAAGCTAGTGCATGCTCTAATGTATACATCTTTAAATAGTTTAGTAAATATATGTATTATTTATCTTTTGAATAATTCAAAGACTTCATGTTCATTAACAAGAAGACATAAAAAGTAAACTTTTTACTTTATGTTATAACAATTAAAAACTATATGCTTATAGTTATTTCAAGTTAATTGCTTACTGCATTGTATTATTGTGCATTCCAAGAAACATTCCAAGTAATATAAACAAATTAGTTGAAGTAGCTTGTTATTCATATCTTGAAATTTTCTAAAAAATGCAACATACATTGACAATTAAATGCATTAGTCTTAATAGAATATTAGATTCTTATCTCGTGGTCAAGAGAAACCATTTTCATATTGTTATTTGTTATACCTTGCACACAATAAATATTTCTCCCACTTGTGCATGGCACAACATCATGTCTGTAGATACTCAATCACGAAACATAATTGTTTATGAGAACAATATGAAAATATCATGTGTATTTGAATAACTAGTAGAATCTCAACCATATACTTTTATAAGGAATTGTGCATAATTATTATATGGAAAAAACTTTAAAAGTGATTATCATATGAAATAGGATGCAATTATCCTTAAAATTATGGTTCTTCATATTCTGAAAGTAAGTTATTATTCAAGTCAAACTAGAAATAATATGGGTTAGTACCAAGGTAAAAAAGCTTGTAGCTCTCACTGAATCAGACAACATTACATAAATGTATTTTTTTGTAGTAAAACACAATGCTCCCACTAGATATGAAAACATTGCAAATGTTACTTAGCCAGTGAAAAGAAAATAGCGATTTGTTTACTTTCCTATCGCTTTAAATGCCCATAAGTACCAATTATTTATGTAATATAGACAATGTATGAATTTGTAGCATGTAAATGACAGACTATCCACCATGTTTTCATTAACTTGAAAGCTGGAATGCAATTTCCTCCATATTAGGCCTACCATTTAATAAAGGCATTTAGTGCCTGCGTTGGGTTAAAACATAATAACTAGGATATATAAAGCTAGTTATTATAATCACAATAAGCAAAAAAAGCACTTGTTTTTTTCTTATCGATTATAGCCTTAAGGGGTATCGATATGTAAACAAAGCATTGCTTGCCTAGAGATTACTAAGAGACTTATAGTTTGAAAGATGTTCAAAAACTCAAAAAGATTAATGAGATCTACTTGAAACAATAAGTTGTACAAATCTACTTAAACATTTAAGTTTGTTTATAGATTCATAATTACAATAATCCAATCCAAAATCTTAATAGCTTTTCCTTGCAAGGAAAAATAATAGGTATATGTCTCTCTCTTTCTTACAAGAAAATGAAACATTGTTTGTTGAACAAACATAACTTAATTTTGTTGCAATAATACTATCAAAAGAATCACAAAATTTAATTTTAGTATTTTCAATAATAGTATGTTTATAGAAAGTTAAATACCCATGTTTATAAATAAACAATTAATTTTCTAAAAGATAGAATCCACTAAGACGTACCACCACCGTATCAGCTGATCAGCTAGTGATGATGGTATTCAAGGGGTAACTGACATTCAATAAATGCATCCAATACAACTCCTAGATCTATGGGATTCAACTTTATGTGCATCACGTGTGACAATTCAAAAGTGAAAAAGTAAGCATGTTTATTCCATCAATTGCCACGAGTTAATGTCTCACGTATCTTAACTTTCTTAAGTTGTCCAACCAAAAACTGTGATTATATAGCATCAACGTCTCAAAATTGAGTGTATTATATCACATTGGGTTACAAAATCATCACAGTCTCACATATGGTAAAAGAGTAAATGCAAGTGCTTTTACAAGTTGGATGGAAAAATAAATTAATTTAAAGGATATAATTTTTGACAATTTCAGAACATGTACAAAGACGCATGCAACATTTTTGTATCATGAGAATTTAAGAAAACTTACTCAAATTCGTTAATTATAAATATCACTTATATAACTCAGAAATCAATTGTATAAATAGTGATATAATAAAAATTAACGATTCAACATGTTTTTCATTTAAAGATGTTTAATTTTATCTCGGGAAAAGATTAAAAAGTAAGGGTAAAAGCTATAAAATATCATCGCACTTATTGATCTGTGCCAATTTTAAACACTTACTATTTTATCTCGTGACTTACTTACAAATTTGTTCTCACTATACCAATATAAGCGTGAAATGGTTATATTACCCTTGTCTTCTTCAAATATATTTAAATCTGTACTTAAATCATCATGTTCATAGCATTATTCTTCACACAAAACAAAAACTCCAAAATATGTAACCTATCCCTAATCGAACACAAAATCATAACAAAACTTAAATTCAAACGACACCCTAATTAAGAATTGCGGCTGAGTAATAGATCATGTAGACCATTGACTATTGTTGGTATGTTATTTGACTAATATTGGAGATTACATCAGATTTGTTGATTACTCGTATGTTGTTTAAAATAATGTTGGTGACGTTACTTTTTTGGCAATTCTTTAATTGGATACTCCCTCTTTGATTTCTATAATAAGACCCTGAAGTTGAATGAGGCCACCAGATCAATTATATTACAGGTTGATAATATAAATAAACATTTGACAAGAGCTTTTGAGCTTATTTGTCGTAAGTCATAGGGTGTATACGGAAAATACACTTATGTGGGTAGGGTTTAAGAATCGAAGGCGCAATTAGATACCTGGAATATGTGATTTATTAAATTATCACTTTCAGAAATCGAGCATATGTAGATTTGTTGTATAAATGAAAGAAAAGATGAATTGGGTTTTTATTGTAAGGGAAAACACTGATGGTTTTGGGATGAAGATGTAAGGGTATATTAGTCATTTACAAGGGCAATATAGTCATTTCACGCTTATATTGGTATAGTGAAACAAATTTGTAAGTATAATGGTAAAGTAACGAGATAAAATAGTAAGTGTTTAAAGTCGGCACAAATCAATAAGTAAGATGGTATTTTATAACTTTTACCCAAAAAATAATTAACATCATTCAAACCCTAAACCATTCGCGGCCTCCTAAATAGTATGCAAGTAGTCCGACATTATAGGGTAATAGTATATACAAGATCGAAGTCTTGATGAGTCTCCCCGAACCTTATCCTTGCAACTAAGTGGTACTTTTGCAAATTACGTCATTAATAAAATTTTACATCTTTAAAATATAAAACACATTATAAACTTGATTCTTGCTAGTCACGACGTGAGTTAGATTTAAATCATGTAAGGGCGACTCATTTATTGCCACATATGACCGTGTAAGAACAAGCTTATAATAAATCAAATTTCATATAGTTTTAGTCCGATTTGTTTTTATTTTCAAAAAACCCTTTGCTTTAAACATGATCCATAACAATTATAATCAAAAGCAAAACAAATAAACATTAACTTAAAACATATATCCAATTAACAATTAATCACATACCACATGCATACCAATTGATGATGAATCCAAGTCAATTAAATTAAAATAATGCATATACATGAATAAGACTTTCACTTTTTAATGGAAGTGAGTCACATGCATCGAAAAATCGATTGCGTAGGAAGTGAGCCACAATCATCAAAAAATCGATTGGCTAAGTCAGATTCAAGTATACATCACATAGCATGTAAAGTTGTCTTACAATTTAAGTTGACTTCAGGTCACGTGAGAGTATATCTCGGGTCTTCCACATCCTTAGTTCAAAACTACAAAGTTGTAAACCTTTGAGTCGTGGACATCCCACAAAAATTTCATATTTTTTTACATCGTATGAATTTATTATGAATTTTTAGTGACGGGTGTCAAAACAAACCTTCTTAAAAGTAACACAATAATAATGTCAAGATTCATCATAAGCCATCAATTAAGAATGTATAAAGCATTAACGATTAATTAACTTCTATATATCCAATATAAAGAACACATGATCCAAGGTAAACTTGCACGATTCTCATGGATCTATCATATTAACAATTAATAATGCAATATATAACAATTAATTAACAATTAACAACATATATATCAATACAAATTGTATACAACTTAGGGTTTGTGTAATTTATTTTATTAACCCTAATTAGGGTTTATGAAACCCTAATCATCAAATAAAATAATTATACAACATCATATTAAGTTTACACAATTTTAGATCTTTCGTTTTTAATGTAATTAAAAGCTATACGAACGACTCGTGATGCCACTGTTGGAATTTATAAAAACCCTTAACCATATTAACACATTAATAATCACGAGTACGCAGCAGAATAATAAGATCACGTATAGACAAGTAATTAACATAAATGATAAAGAATCGCGTACCTTTTAGCAATGGATAAACCACCTTTATCAAACAATCAAATAACTGAAAACCCAATAAAGATCAAATAATGATATTTCTAAGTATACGCACACAATACGTTTAACAAGCAATAAGTATACTAGTCCGTTTGTATTAAACCACCAATAAACCAAACCACTTGAATCAATCAACTAAAGAAACCCTTGTTTCTTTCTTCTAGGTCGAACCACTAGGACAAACCGAAACCCTGATTTGGGTGTTCGGCCGATCAACTAAAGGAAGAGAGGAGGAAAGATTTAGGGATAAAACTCATGAATAATGAGGTATCCAAGACCTCCTTATATAGTTGTAATAACTTGGTGATCAAGCAACCGAGCTCAAAGTAGGCTTTTGTTTCCTTTTCCTCGACTTTCTCTTCTTGGTTTATTTGTTTAACTCTAATTAATATTTAATACAATATTAATTATATATCGCTTAACAGTTTACGCGTGCGTCTCCTTAGGCTCGGGACGAGTTCCGGACATATATTATTTCATGTACATATTCCTTCACTTCGATTGTTTCAGGGTATTCGAAGCTCATAGTGCCAACGGTCCGAAAGGTTACGTACAGGAGGCCCCGAAGGGACAAGCAGGATTTTACTTGAACATTTTTCATATTTGGTAACGCTTTAATTCACGTCTTAAAAATGTCGTAGCTCGTAAAGACGTAAAGCTTGATCATGCCTCTACACACCTACCTCACGATATTTATAATGTTACTTAAATCTGTATTAGCAATATTCAGTTGGATACAAGACAGGACTCACAATTTCACGAAATAGTAAAACACTGCCACATCCTTTTAACACAAAAGTAGTTTAAGAAATATTTTCCTTCCTAAATTATGAATACTACAACCACAAAATGAAATAGTCAACCAACAAAAAGTTTACAAAATGATATTGACACACTAACCAGAGAACAATTAGGCAGTGGGAAAGTGTCAAGAGTCCAATGAAAAAACTTAAAATCATTAAATTACATATCAATAACAGATCTTTAGGACGCCCGGGTTCTTAAGTCTGGCCACCATTAGGTTGTTGATTTTCCAATACTATAGCCGCGTTCACCATATCCAGTACCTCCCTCATCGTTGGCCTCAACTTTGGGTTCTTGACCAGACACTTGTCGACTATGTCAAACATTTTCTTCTTTGACTTCTCGGAGTAGCTGCCATGAAGCCTCGAGTCAACTTCTGAATTTGACGTTTCTGGACCTGCATAACAGCATATCCACCTCATGCATTCAGAATTGTTCTCACGGGTATTGTGGGCACCTGGGCGTTGACCTGTGATCAGCTCCCTAAGAAAGATGCCATAACTCCACACGTCACAATTGGATGATAGACGGCCTGTTTGGACGTATTCTGGAGCAGCATATCCTTTTGTTCCTACCACCTATATTACACTCAAGATTGTTAGAACACAGACAACATATGGAACCTATGATTTGCACTACAAGATTGGTCACTTGCCAATATAGATAACCCTTTCGTATAAAGAAATTGGTATTCATATTCTACCAGAGTAAAATGATAAATTTATACCATCTTAATATCGTTTACTTTTACATGTGGTGCCTCAAGTATGTCAAGTTTCGCTTTTGGTTCCTCAAGGAGTAAAGGGTAGACGACGGGTAAGGGAACAAAAATGAAAGCAAACAATATCTCTAGGGACCATATCCACGAGGGACTAATTTTGTATTTTTTGCATACAGTGACTTTATTTTTTAACTTGCTAAAAATGAACATACCATTGTTGAGACATGACTTTGCCCATCTGGAGAAACGTCCCTGGCAAATCCGAAGTCGGAAAGCTTAGCATTCATTTGTGTGTCTAGAAGAATATTTGATGGTTTTAAATCATTAAAGATAATCTGCAACATATGCAATATTTGGTTATCGTTTATTATTGCATTATACTGTATAAATGATAGATAAAAAACTTGATATATACCTTATGGTCATGTAAGTATGTTAAACCAGTAGCAGCATCTTTGGCTATCTTTAGTCTGGTTACCCACGAGGGAGGTGTAACTGAATATAAACGATCATCTAAGCTTCCATTCGGCATATATTCATACACCAAAATCAAGTTGCTTTCAGTTCCATTATTTTCGTTACAGTAGCCAATTAGTTTGACAAGGTTTTCATGCTTAGTCTCCCCAAGAACTCTCACTTCTGTCACCCACTGTCTGAGTTCCTGTCACCCAAAGTGGTAGAATGACTAAATAACTTAGAAACCATGGAGTAAGTTATTAGTGGCCCGAAGCCCATCTGTTCTATACACAAATTAACCAAAACAACCTCTATAACAGCATTTCACTTTTTGGGATGTCTTGTCCCACAAAATCTCAACATAACCAGCTTAGTTAACAAAAAAAGTTGAAGCATAAATAACACTACATTAACCATTACAAAAGTAGTTTTTTTTCCCATTTTAGGAGGTGTTTGGACTTGCTAACTAAAATGCTTAAGTGCTGTTTTGAGGGTGTTCGGGGTCGCTTATGAGAATTGTGGATTGTTTATATGCTTATTTGTAATTGCATTGAGTTATTCTGAACAAGACCCTTGGAATTTATTATTCAAAATTGAAATAACAATTTTTGTGGTGTTTGGGATTGCTTATTCAAAGTACGTATTTCTTCTATATTATGCAGTAATGCAGATATACAATTTTTAATGGAGTGTTTGGGATTTAATAAAAACACGCAAGAAGCTGATAAGCACTTAACAAGAAATTACAACTAAACACAGTTATGTTACTAATTGAGCATTTTAGCTGATATTAGAAACCATGTCTGTATAAGCAAAGTTAAAGGATCACTTACTTGTCTTCCTCTTTTACCTCGCTTCACAGCCACATCAATATGATTAGACGGATTATCTAAGCTCTGGATGATTCCCTTATATACATGCCCATATCCACCCTCCCCAATAGGCTTGCCAAAATTTTCAGTGGCTGTCCTTAGCTCTGCAAGTGTGAAATCCCTAAGATTGCTTGTAAACTCGGGGATAGCATATGGCACATTCTGAGGAGAACTGGTTGTGTTCCCAGATCGTCTCAAATTAAAACTTGAAAACGTAGTAAAATACTTTGATGTGTTTGCTTGTATCGCTTCTATAAATGAGAAAAATCGGGTACGGAAAACCATTCTTTTAGCTGTCGAGCAGCATGAGAAAAAGATGTATACCCTCCCTTGACTTTTGTTCAGTGTCAATGCATATCTACAATAACGGCCGTAAGTAAGCAATTAACTACAAATTCATTAATTACAAGGAAATTCGAGGATACTAGGATTCATAAATACACACTGGTTTAAATTGAAGAACATATGTTTTACGACCGAGAACCTCATCCAAGGTAATTCACCAGGTAACTAATAAATGATATTTTTAAACAATGTCAAAAATTAGCTTGTGGGTAATTCTTGAAAACGCACGGGTCACAAATCCAGGCAACAAAATTTTCCAAATATGCAACTGATCACAGCAGAAACGGATAAACTTAAGCATAATCCATTTAAATAAAATTCTTCCATTGTCTATTTTTTCAGGGACCATCTCACCATTTCATCCCACTTCAAATATGACGCCTTACACGATTATCTTTTTCTATGCAAAAGCTTAAACAAAGGATTTTATGCGATTAACATCCAAAAAGCAACAAACTTAACAAATCCAAGTAAATAAACACATTTTCCCCAAAAAGAAACATATTTTGTACTTCTTAAACATGTCATACTAAATTTGCCTTTTTGTTGACTATCTATAGTTAGCAATACTATTTCACAATTACAAGAAGTCAAACATTTATAATCCAACTAACTGAAAAATATTACATAGCAAGTAAATAATTCTACAAAAAGGCCATAATTGGAAGGTTAAAAAGTAGAGAAAAGGTACCTTTGTTTTTTTAACCCAGAAAGACACTGATCTTCTTGAGAGTACCTTTGAGAAAATAAAGAAACAAAAGTAAACGACACAATGTAGCAACAGTATGAGTTTATTACTTTCCTAGTTGGTTACCATATATATACTCGTATTTAATTGGTTAGAAGACAAAATAATTATTTTATTAGTGTTTTTCATGGTGTGGGTTTATGTTTCAGGACGCGGAATTGGAATCTTCCATGGGATTAAAAGTTGTGTAAAAATGAAAAGATTACAGTCACGTTAGTAATTTTTTGTTCGCATCAGAAAGGGGATCAAATAATTTTATCGATTATAGTTTAGTTTTAAAAGTGTAAAACCCGCTTTAAAATACTTTTGAACACTAAATGCATAAAAATACGGTTAAATTAAAACTTTACGGTTAGTAAATATACGATACGAATCATGAACATTACGTATATTAATTAATTACGACAAGTATTACGTATATTAATATTATTATTAATACATGATAAGTATTTACGTATAATACTTAAAACGTAACAAGAATAAAACACGACATGTAAACACGAACACACTCGATAAATATTTAAGCATGAAAAACGAAAACGTAATATGTATAAGTGTGTGTGTCTGTGTGGCGTCCAAAAAGAAAGAAGGAAGGACCTTGGCCCGGCCCATTAACTAATCCTTATTGTTAAACAAAACAACCTCCCGAGGATTCATAATAACACTTTTACAGGAAAATATCAAAACCCTAAAATCCTTTTTCTTTTCCTTTTGGCCGCGGCACCAACACACACACACAAGGAGGATTTTCTTGGTTGATCTTAATTATTTATGGTATTGTGTTCGTGGTTCTTAATCATTATTCATCACGCATTCGGTATCTTTAACCCTTAATCTTTTTAATTATTTTCTTATGTTTAAGATCTTTAAAAACAATTGTTAAAAACATGTCATTAACAAGATTAAACATGGGATCGGGATTATGTTGGTTTGGTTTGATGTGACACGCAAACCAAGACCTAAAAAGGTCTCGGTGGGGTTTGATCTCAACCAGCCGCACCCCACATGGGGTCGGTGGTGGTTTTCTTGGGTCAACCACAACCCCCAACTGCCCAGCAGTGGGGTGCGTTGGCTCGGCAGTGGGAACCGGGAGCTTATGCTCTCGGTGGGAACATTGTACACAACAGGGGGAACCCCGGCTGTAGCCGGGGGTTGGTTTGGGCAGTAGTGGCACCGGCTAGGTTGCCGGTGGTTGTTGTGGTGTTCGGACAGCAACCACAGCCGCAAGGCTGTGGTATGTTGTTGTGGGTTCGAGGCGAGGCCGAGACCTCCAAGATGCAAACATACATGCCAACTGAGATGCAAAAAAAAAAAATAACAAGTATCAACAAAACACAAATAAACTAGTTGTTGATCCCTTTGAATGGATTTATATTCTGTTAAGAATTTGTACAATAGCTTGTAATCAAACTAGAGCACTTGAGAACTCTTACTCAACCAAATAAGTTATGCGGAATCTAACTTATAAAGCAAAGAAAACAGAATTACTTTTAACTATTCGATCTTCTATTAATCGACTTTCAGTGAGGTACAATAAACTCATCGTACCTATGTTCTTTTTATAGTGTAAGGAACCCTAGAATATTCTATTATGATAAATATATCACACACGATATATTATCAATATTCTAAACTATTAAGTATATCCCATAAGATATACTCTAACTATAACTATGACATATCTTTTCTAAAGATATATTCATCCTAATCAATATAGCAGTACTTACATTATAACTAACAGTACTTACTATGTACCGCGTTAACACTAACGGTACTTGCCAATACTAACAGTACTAACGGTACTTGGTACTTTACAAATAATTCCCAACAATTCTCCCCTAAACAAGAATGATAACTTATTGTCTTCTTGTTTCTCTGTGTGTTGAATGTATAAGAATCCATGTCTTCAAACTTGGATTGAACTTGGTAATCTTGTACTTGTATACCAACTGAATGTAGCCAAACACTTTATGCAGATCTTTTTCTGATATGATAATCTTTAAGTCTTCATGAATATCATCTTAGTCTTAAAAATGTGATTTTCTTGTGTCTTGTAAACATTCTTTTGCAGCGACAATATTGTCTTCTTATATGATCACTTCCCCTTGAGTGTTAAGGACTCAACTTCTTTGTAAGTTTCTTGAGCCAAAACATATATCACATGTCTTCTTCCCTTTTTGGAATCTTCAAATATGATTCTTCTTATGAATCTATATATTTTGCTTGTATCTTCTCACCTGAAATAAAATAATTAACAACAAACCAATCTGTATTGGCATCATGATTTTTAGCAAATCATCAACTATCAACGGATTTGATTTATTCTTTACTAGTTAGCCGTACACTCTGGAATAGCCAATACTTTATTCATAAAGATTAAGGTGTACTGATAACCCTACAATTTTTGGTAAACTATCAACCATCAACGGATTTGATAATGTCTTTACCTAGTACCGTTTTCCCTAGGACTAGCCAACTCTTTGTCTCGAAACATGGTGAGTTAGAACCATATAGTTTTTAGCAAACTACCAGCTTTCAACGGATTCGAGAAGTCTTTACCACAAACCGTTTGCTTATGGACTAGCCAGTTCATATGTGTGTTAGACATGGTGAACTGAGAACCATTTTGTGAAGTGTGACCTAAGAGTCAAACACTTAAGGCTCGTTCTCAGCTTCTTCTTCTTTTTCCAAATCCTTGAGTTGTTGTTTAACCATTTTGATCAACTCCAAAGCACCATTAGATTCCTATGAAACCTCTAGTTTTTGTTCCAACATTCTTTCTAACAACCTTCTTCCAAAAGGATATCTTTTCTCTTGAAGCATGTAATAGGTAATGTCATCCACATCCAAAGTATGTATTCCACATGATCTATAATATCTCCAGTAAGTAGGAACCTGATTCTCTAAATCCTTCAACATTCCATGATCACAGTTGTGGGTTCATACATGAACTTTAACTCTCTTCCCAATAGTGATTTTTCATCTTGACCTTCACTTTTTCCTTGAACAAATCTGTTGAGGTCTTTAATGTCTTGTCTGTCAAGGATATAAAGAATATCTTCTAGTAACCTGAACATCCTGAATGTTCCATCTGTTCTAGTTATTCCATGAATTTCTAATCCTTGTTTCATTGAACCTGTCCACCTTATGATTAATGATTTATTTCCAAAAATCTATGTATTAATACATTGATCTTCAAATTTTACTATCTTCAAGCGCTTTCTGAAACTTTCATCATCATCACCTTGATCTATAGACTTTACCTTTTTCTTAGCTTCTTGCTTATTCCTGGTTGATCTCTTTCTTTTAATACATTTGGAAGTTCCTTCAATCTCAATGGATTCTTCTTCCAAATTAGTATGTACCGTTTCTTCAAGTACTGTTGACTGTGTATGTACTGCTTGTACATATTCAGTCTCTTCAACACTTTGAGCTGCATTCCATCATCCATCATTTGATCAGCCTTTGCTTCTTTTGAAACTTCCTTCACCCTTTTCTTCTTTCTAGCATATGTAGTCTTGATAGGTGGAGATGCTTCTTTCTGTCCAACAGTACTTGCATCAAGTCAGGGGGTACTTCCAAATTATCTTTGTTGTTGCAGATGTTTCTTGACATGTTCAATGTCCTTTTTGTCTTTTTTAGATCCAATCTCAACAAAGTTTAGTTTGCTCCTCTTGTGTTGCTCATACAAAGTCTTTATTTCATCAAAACTTTTTCTAACTAATTGAGCATGGGTGAAATGCTTAACCTTCTTGAGATAAGACATCATTTGATTCCTGATTTGCATAGTAGTTGGAGGCTTAACTCTTTCTATTCTTCTCTTTT
Source organism: Glebionis coronaria (assembly GCA_025667525.1). NCBI lineage: Eukaryota > Viridiplantae > Streptophyta > Magnoliopsida > Asterales > Asteraceae > Glebionis > Glebionis coronaria. The sequence continues at coordinate 109,959,930 of CM046877.1, read as the reverse complement.
CTACAAAGAATATTTGTTGCTCCCTTACCAAATCATCAATCAACTTGTCTTTTTCTTCCTCATCATAAGAATTTATTCCAACTAATAAAGATTCTACTAGAAGTTTACTTGCCTTCAGTTCAACCTGAATTCTATCATATTCTGCTATGTTCCATTCTTTCTGCACTCTCTGAGCTTCAAGCAATTGTTGCTTGGCTGCAAGTTCTTCTTGTAACTCCTCTTCACGCATTTGTACTTGTAGTCTAAAAGCTACCTCTTCATCATGCTCCAATTGATGAAATCTTTTCGTGACTTTGCTTATATCATCATCTGAATCACTTTCATCTTCAGACTCAGATTGCAATTTCTTTTTGCCCTTATCCTTTGGATTTATCTTAGGTAATTTCTTTAGTAACCTTGAAGATCTTCTTTCTTCATCTTCATTAGATTGTTGCTGAATAATAATACCTTTTGTACTGGGATGCGAAGCTTAAACTTTCTTACCTTTGTCTTTATCTTTATTGGCAAGATTTTCTTGATGTGTCTTCATCTCTTATTTTGCTAGCCTTGCTTTCTCAACTGAACTCTTCTCTTTGAGATCAAGCAACACTTGTGATAATGTCTCATCTTCTCAAAGAGATGGAGTTTGGCTTTCTTCAAAAGAAGATAGTGAAGCTTTTTCACCACCAGTACTTGTAGTTGGCTGAGCAGTACTTGGTTTTTCAGCAGTATTTACTTCACCTGTTATAGACATACTCCTTTCTTCTATTACCAAAGTATCTCTAGATAGTTTTTCTCCTTTGGAAGCTGTCTTCTCAATTTATAACTCCTTATTTTTGTCTGATTCAACATTTATTCTTGAGCTTGACAGTACTTGGAAACTGTTTCTCATGAAACCAAATTTGTCTTTGTGGTGAAGTTGTAGACATAGGAAACTTAACGGTTATTTCCTCTAGCTTCTCATAAAAACTTCTCCAATTTTACTTGTAGTTTTGGTGATTGAGGTTGTGGCTGAGTTACCACCATATCTTCATCAGCAGATGATTGTGGTTCCTCATGAGCATATGGTTGTGGTTCTTCATATTGAAGCTCCATATTTGTATGCTCCAAGCTTGTATTGTCCACATAATTCTCTATGCCATCAACATCTTTAAAATTTTCAACGCCATCATCAGCTTTAAATTGATGTCATTGCCAGATATCTTTGTATGAATATCTGAAGAAGGTCCTTGTTCTTCATTATTCCTCCCCTGTTTGGTTGCATTCAGTTGCTTCTTTTTGAAGTTTCTGAACTTTTGCTTCTTAAGAGCAACTTTCTGAATTGCCATGTGTTGCCTCATCCAAGGAGTGAATTTATTCTTTAGCTTTGTCAAGTTGGCTTCCAATTCAGCAATTCTTTTATCTTGATCAAGCTTCTCCTTTTGCAAAATATGTACCTGTTTGGACAAGCTTATGCACAAAGCAGTTAAATGTGCAACATCCACCACCTCTGTTGCTATTGCCTATGGAGAACCACTAGCAGCAATTGAAGCAGCAGGTGTATGGATCATATCATCAGAATTTGGGTGATTACCATCATGATGAGAAGAAGATTGTAAATCTCCAGATGGTTGGGGGCTTTGGTTAGAAGGAGTTTGCTGAGAAGCACTAGCTGAGCTAGGTTCCTCACCTTCTTGATTAGCTGGGTGGGCTAACATACTAGCAAATAATGGTGTTACCGTCCCTGAAAAGAGCTACCATTCTTTATCAAGAAAGAAAAAGTTCTCTTGGTGAAAGTGGGGACATCCCATGTATTTGTTAATTCTGGTAGGTTTGGGATTTGGTCATTAACTAAAGCCTGAATGAATCTTGGATACGTTAAAAACTTTTTAGTTTCTTCCATATTCCTAGTCATGCCTTCAAAGATTAACCTTGAAAAATTAAAAACTCTGTTGTTTGCTAGACAAATACCAGCTGATGCCAAAGCAGCATGAATTTGATCAAAAGATGTAATTTTTGAGCTTAAGCAGTGAATTCTAGCATGAAAAAGTAATTTCCATTGTTGTGAAAATAAACCTTTAAAGAAAGTAAGACTTTCACTACCACCCTCATAACCCATGGCTGCAAGGCCATCATGTATCTCAGTGTTAGTCAACATACTGGTTCCATTTGCATTATCAAGTATTAAACTAGCCCTGAGCAGTACTTCAGTCACATAAATATTTTTATTATTAACCCTAACCCTTATGTAAGGTTGATTATGATGAGTACTTATAACAACAATATTCCAAAATTGTGTAACAATAGGAATAGATACAACAGGACTTACAGTAAGTGCAAAACGTACAAGACTTCGAGAGAGAAAGGAAATCATCTCATGAAAACTAAGAGAATCATCATCTGAGTAAGATTAGCAACCTGATTGTACTTAGAGATCACTTGTAGAGCAGCCATTAGTATTTTTGATGATCGAAGATTAGAGAGAAGGTTATAAAATCGAGGTATAAAAATAAAAGATTAGGTGAATCAATTGTGTAACTAGGGTTAGTATATATAGGAATAACAAACCCAAGCGCGAAGAAACCGCCAAATTTACAAAAGAGACCCTCAACGGTGCAGCGGTTATGTAACGGTACATGGAACATACGCGGTACTTCAAATTTGCCTAGCGGTACTTGATTCCAAAATGGTACCTCAAAGATAAGACCTGTACATGTATTCCACTAGCATTGTAACCTCTTTTATCTTAATCTAATAACCTGTAATCACATCAAAAACACAAAACAAACACTATACAATAATAATTAGCATAAAAATTGTACAATTGTTACCTCCCCTTAACATATGCAGCAGTTATTGGTTAAGCATACTAATATGTGTTACCAAGAACTCAAATCTATTTGTATCAAATGCCTTGGTTAATAAGTCAGCTACATTGTTATCTGTATGGATCTTCAAAACCTAAATAAGCTTTTTGTCATAAGCATCTTTTATAAAGTGATGTCTTATTTCAATATGCTTGGGTTTGGAGTGAAAGACTGGATTCTTGATAATGAAAATAGTACTTTCATTATCAATGTATATTTTGGTGTTCATGAAGTTGAAACCATAGTCTAACATCTGATTTTGGATCCAAAGTACTTGTCCACAGCAATAAGCATCAGCTACATATTAAGCTTCTGTTGTAGAAGTAGAAACAATGGTTTGCTTCTTACACTGCCACGATATGAGTCTTCTGCCTAGGAATTGACAACCTCCTATTGTGGATTTCCTATCATGATTGGCTCCAGCATAATCACTATCTGAGTAAGCTTCTAAATCAAAGTTAGAATCTCTAGGATACCATAATCCTAAGTTAGGCTGACTTTTAAGATACTTAAAAATCCTTTTCACATCATGTAGATGTGACACCTTTGGATTGACTTGAAATCTTGAACAGGCACACACAACAAACATAATATCTGGTCTTAAAGCAGTAAGATACATCAATAAACCAATCATTGATCTATATAGGTGAATATCAACATTTTCACCATGTTCATCTTTTGACAAAGACTTCTTGGCTTCAAAAGGTGTGCTTGTACTCCTTGTATCCATACTTGAAAATTTCTTTAAGACTTCAGCAACATATTTATCTTGGCTGATAAATATTCCATCCTTCCTCTGTTTGACTTGAAGTCCTAAAAAGAAGGTAAGTTCTCCCATAGAACTCATCTAAAATCTTCCTTTCATTAAAGCTTCAAACTCTTCACACCATGACTTCTTGGTTGAACCAAATATAATGTCATCAACATATACTTGAACTAGGATAATATCCTTGGCATTCTTTTTAATAAAAAGAGTTTTGTCAATGGTCCCTCTCCTATATCCATGTTCCAAGAGGAAGTTGGATAAAGTTGCATACCAAGCCCTTGGAGCTTGATGTAGACCATAAGGAGCTTTAATAACTTTGTAGACTCTGTTGGGGTACTTAGGATCTACAAAACCTATAGGTTGTGAAACATATACCTCCTCAGAAATAGTACCATAAAGAAAGGCACTTTTCACATCCATTTGATAGACTATAAAACACATATATGATGCAAAGGCCAAAAATAACCTAATGGTTTCTATCCTTGCCACTGGTGCAAAAACCTCATCATAGTCTATCCCTTCTTCCTGTCTGTAGCCTTGAGAAACAAGCCTAGCCGTGTTCCTCACAACAACGCCTCTCTTGTCCTTTTTATTCCTGAAAACCCACCTAGTACCAATAACTCTTTTTTCCAGAAGGAAGATCCACAAGAATCCAAACCTTTTGTAGTTCAAATTGCATTAATTCTTCTTGCATGGCATCTACCCAACTTTATTCATCAAGAGCTCGAGAAATATTATTAGGCTCTACTTGTGATACGAAACAAGCAAACAAATAAAGCTGAGTATCTTTATAATTAGTTCTCTGCTGTTGTTTGACATAACTCACAAGTGCATGAGTTTCAGTACTAGCTTGAAGCTGTCTTCTTGTTTGCACAGCAAAATGTGGGTCTCTAATGATTTGTGTTGTAGGATGATTGTTATTGAATTTATGAGTGTGAATAGAACTGACTGGTATTTCAGTTTCCAAATTATTGAAATCAGTTACTGCACCCTGCTCATCATAGGAAGCTTTAAGAAGATTCCTTCATTTGGACTAATATATGAATCTTCACTGTCCATTACTTGTAGAACATCTTCGAATGAATCAACAGACTTTGCAGAACTTGACTTAGCAGTACTTGTAGATAAAGTACCGCTAGGTTGAATATGTACTGCTAAGTGTTGTGATTCCAAAGATTCTTCTCCTGAATGCTTATTATTAGCTGTAGCATTCTTTTCTTGATCTTTTAGCCTCTGAAGCTCATGTGAGGCTTGATCATCATTAGATGGCACTGAATGCTTCTGTTGGGGGCTGCTAACTATAGGAGAGACACTAGCCATACTAGGCACATAGATATGAACATCATCATCTTGAGAATCTGATGAAGAAGGTCCTTCCTGAGTACCTAAAGTTTTTGTACCAGTCTCTTTACCTACATTGTTAATTTGACAATCTTTTTGCATAGAATAGTAATCCATGGAGTTATTTAAATAATCCAAATCAAATATCCAAGCATAACCTATTCCTGGGACACTGGGCTTATTCTCTAAGAAATTGACATGGGCATTTTCTTCAACCTTTCTCGATGCCAAATTATAAACCTTATATGTTTTACTTTGCAAAGAATACATATTGGTAGATCGAGGATTTGCAAAGGCAAATCATCGAAGGGAATACGTATTGAGAGATCGATGACATACATATTGAGAGATCGATGATTTGCAAAGAATATCCTACTAGATATCCTAAATCAGATTTTCTATCAAACTTCCCTAATTGATCAAGAGTATTCAAAATGGACACATGACACCTAAAAGGTTTCAAATGACTTATGGTTGGCTTAACACCAGTCAAAAGTTTATAAGGTGTTTTGTTTTAAGGCTTGGTCACTAAAACTCTATTTAGCACATAACATGCAATATTGATTGCTTCTGCCCAAAAGGTGTTTGGCAAAAGAGAATCAGCTAGCATAGTCCTGTCAGCCTCAATTAGTGTCCTATTTTTCCTTTCAGCTACTCCATTTTGTTGTGGAGTCCTAGGATTGCTAAATTGTCTCTTGATACGTTTAGACCTACAGAATTCATCAAATTTGGCATTCTTAAATTATGTCCCATTATCTATCCTAATGATCAAGACTTGTTTAGTGAATAAAGTCCTTATGTAATTCATTGGTTTCATTCTTGTGTGCTAAAAAGAAAACCCAACTGTATCTACTAAAATCATCAGTTACAACTAGGCAAAGGGTCTTGTGACTAATACTCCTAACAGAAACTGGACCAAACAAGTCCATATGTAAGAGTTGCAAAGGCTTAGTCACAGGATTGACAGTCTTGGTCTTACAAGAGGCTCTATGTTGCCTTTTTGAAAATTAGTACATGTGAGATTATATTGAAAGGATTTGTTAGGTAACCCCCTAACCAAATTTCCATTAACTAGTTTATTTAGGTTCTTTAAATTCACATGACCTAACCTCCTATGCCATAAATTAGACTCATCATTAGAAGCTTTAGCTAACAAACATGTAATGCCACATGTTGGAGTAATAATATGAAGATAGAAGATGTACATATTTTCTTGCCTGGGTACCTTAAGCAGTACTTGAGATTCCCTTGGCATCTCAAAGTCTTTGGAGAGCACCAAGCAGTCTGTATCTGTAAAAAGCACCTTGTTATTTTTATCACACATCCATGATACAGAGAAGAGATTGAACTCATTCAATTCTTTTGACATAGCTAACAAGTGCATGAGTATCAGTATTGGCTTGAAGCTGTCTTCTAATTTACTCAACAGACTTTGGGTCTCCAATGATTTGAGCTGTAGGATGGTTGTTATTGACTTTATGAGTGGGAATAGAACTTACTGGTATTTCAGTTTCTAAATTATTGAAATCAGTTACTGCATTCTGCTCATCAGAGGAAGCTTTGGCGAAGATTCTTTCATTTGGAATAGTATAGGTATCTTCATTGTCCATTGCTTATAGAACATTTTCCAATGAATCAACAGACATTGCAGAACTTGGCTTAGCAACACTTGCAGATGAAGTACCACTAGATTGAATATATATTGTTGAGTGTTGTGATTCCAAAGATTCTTCTCTTGAATGCTTATTACTAGCTGTAGCATTCTTCTCTTGATCTTTAAGTCTCTAAAGCTCTTGTGAGGCTTGATCATCATTAGATAGCACTGGTTGCTTCTGTTGGGGACTTGCAACCATAGGAGAGATAGTAGGCATACTTGGTACATAAATATGAACATCATCATCTTGAGACTGATGAAGAAGGTCCTTCCTGAGTAACTAAATTTGTTGTACCAGTCTCTTTACCTACATTGTTAGTTTGACAATATTTTTGCTAAGAATAGTAATCCATGGAGTTAGTTAGATAATCTAAAACAAATATCCAAGCATAACCTATTCCTAGGGCATTGGGCTTATTCTCTAAGAAATCAACATGGGCATTTTCTTCAACTTTTCTTCATGCCAAATTATAAACCCTATATGCTTTACTTTGCAAAGAATATCATACTAGATATCCTGAATCAGATTTTCCATCAAACTTTCCCAATTGAGCAAGAGTATTCAAAATAGACACATGACACCCAAAAGGTTTTAAATAACTTATGACTGGCATAACACCAGTCAAAAGTTCATAAGGTGTTTTATTTTGAGGCTTGGTTACTAAAACTCTATTTAGCACATAACATTCAGTATTTATTGCTTCTTCCCAAAAGGTGTTTGGCAAAAGAGAATCAGCTAGCATAGTCCTAGCAGCCTCAATTAGTGTCCTATTTTTCCTTTCAGCTACTCTATTTTGTTGTGGAGTCCAAGGATTACAAAATTGTCTCTTGATACCTTTAAGCCTACATATTTCATCAAGTTCAGCATTCTTAAATTCTATCCATTATCTGTCCTAATGATCAAGACTTGTTTAGTGAAATGTTTTTCAACTACAGTGATAAAGTCCTTAAGTAACTCATTGGTTTCATTCTTGTGTGTTATAAAGAAAACCCAACTGAATCTACTAAATCATCAGTTATAACTAGGCAAAAGGTCTTTTGACTAATACCCATAATAAAAACTAGACCAAACAAATCCATATGTAAGAGTTGTAAAGGCTTAGTCACAGAATTGAAAATCTTGGTCTTACAAGAGGATCTATGTTTCTTACCTTTTTGACAAGAAGTACATGTGAGATCATATTGAAAAGATTTGTTAGGTAACCCTCTAACCAAATTTCCATTAGCCAACTTATTTAGGTTCTTAAGATTCACATGACCTAACCTCCTATGCCATAAATTAGACTCATCATTAATAGTATGTGGATTGATGTAACACCCCTAAATTTACACAATTCAATACAGCGGAAGACTCGTTGGTGTTACGGGATAGCACATTACTCACATCATAGACAACGCATAAAAATCGCGTCATTTAATAATAAAGCATTTCCATTCATAAATATCAAATTTACATAGGTCCCAAGTCATTGTATTTCATACAGGTTTTACAAAGCATTTGAATGGAAATTATTATTTAAGTGCGGGCCATGAATTCTTGTTGTCTTCCCGATAATTACCTTCAAGTACCTAAGATAAAACATGTTAAAAGAAAAGGTCAGCGAAAACGCCGAGTGAATTCATAGAGTTTAATGAAATCCATCAATATAACATCGGTATAAAATTATAACCAAAAATCATTTTGTACCAATCTTTGTTATAGGCCATAAAATAGCCAAAGTCATTTTATACAAATCCTTATCAAAATTATAATGAAGGCTTTTGCCTTCAAAATCATTATACGAACCATTGTCGTTAAAAACATCATACAATACGTTTTATAACGTTGTATAGAGTTAAATAAAAACCGTTATATGAATATGGTTATTAAAAACCAAAACACGAACATAATATCAATAGTAAGACCCCGTATTGCTAGTCAGGCAATATATCGTAATTTAGTGCGTATAGCAGTATTTCGTTATCTGGATTATTATAAGCCACATGACATTGTTACCTTACTACAATAAACAACGGGTAGCTAACCCGAAACTTAATTTGCCCATCTAAATTAGCGTGTCGTCACAATAATCACGCTTGTGTAAATCTTCTCATACATAAATTCGCTTACCAATCAATGTGGCACGACGGGGATCAACCGTCAAGGCGCGAACTGGGGTGATCGTCCCCAAATAGTACTATTATATGCATAAGCGTCTACCAAATCCCGGTAGTTCACAATTCATGCTAATGGGACTTTTAGTGACATAACCTAACTTTAATAATCCATTTTATTTCATCTATCGGGTCCTTTAATCATTTATCGGGTCATACAATCGGGTCATACAATCATTCGGGTCCAAATCAATAAACAAACAATCGGGACAAATGGTGTCCTATTTTATAAAAACTAACATGTTATCTCCCTCGCGGGTTTATAAAACATTTCATAAAAACATTTAAAAGAGTGCGAGGCTATGAACTCACGTTGATGTGGGAAGACGGGTTATCGGCAATTCGGACGTACGGTGCGTGCTTCGATCACGGAAACCTAGACAAATAATACTCGTCTTAGACTCTTGTCCAATGACTTTATAAAAAAAAATTATGTATACATATGATGATTTTATATATATGATGATCAAGTGGGTTTACATATTCTCATTTACTCATTTTAGTGTTATGTGTTGATAACTTTTTACTAGTTTACTAATTTTACCTATTTACATGTTTTAGGTCCGATAAGCCTAATATAAGTTCATTAACTTGTATTAATCCATTTTATACTTGTATCATCAGTATTTATACTTTACATGTTGAGCCCAAATGGGTTAAGCCCAATAAGTAATTTTTATAAGTGTTTAACTTATTTAGTTAAATTATTAGTCCAAATATGCTAACTTAGCTCGTTAATGTCCGTATGTCCTATAGTTCGGGTTTTATCGGTTTTTACTTGTATTAGGTACTTATATATCAGTATATGACTTTTAGAAACTTTACATTAGACGGGTTTGATCGTCTAAGTTTAAATTGGCGAAAAACGTTAATTTTACGGTAATAGCCGAAAAGGTCGTAAAAATCATGTTTATAGTTTTATAACTTATAAAACTTATCAAACTACCATTTTTATAAAATGTCCATTTATTTATCCTTATACATATTTATATAAATGTATTATATAAGTTAGTGGGTTTTAATTCATATTTTATACTATTTTTATTTGAGTGCTTATATAATACTATTAAACTTTAATTTCACAAAATCTGATTTTTAGTTTCACTTTCACTATTTTTATCATATCTTGAGTTCTATAAGGAGATAGAAGCTCATTTTTGGATGACATAAACTTCATATTATGTGCTACAAATAAGTTAGTTATAGCTACTGCTCAATCCATGTTTAAGTATCCTTAACAGTCCCTACAAAACAGACTATTCAGATTGGTATACTAATTTTGTTTTGATCATATCTCTCTCATTTTGATGAATCCATTGCATGGCCAACTCTCACATGTGTACAAGACATATTACTTACTGTATATCCATTAGTCTATGCCATTTTATCAGTTCATCACATGGTTATTTACTGTTTTTATACAGCCTACTAAATTAAGCAAGATTAACCACTTTTACATATAGTTTTTCATCTTTTTACCCATGATTATCAACACCAAATCCCCACACAATATTTTTATCATCATTCATCATCATATACATATACATAAATAAAGAAAATACAAGATTACATAATCAAAATAACAAGAGGATGGGAAGAACAATCTCTATACCACCAAAGTGATGAAAAGATGGGGTTGATGATGAACAAGACTTGGTTTTGGGTAACCAATCTTATGAGATATAAACATCACTTCTAGGATCACCAAGTATTTGTAGATTCCTCCAAAAATCAGCCCTTGTTCTTCATGAAAACACCTTGATAAATCAGCCCCAAACTCCCTTGAAAACTCCTTTTTACATGTTAAGATCACCTCCAACCTTCATAACTTCAATGGGTTTTCATCATATGTGTGAATAACATATGATTTCATGGTTAAATCAAGATCAAATAGGTTATTTAGGGTGAGAGTAGGACGAATTTTTGAGAGAGAGATGGGAGGATGAGAGTGGTGTACATGTATGTGTTTTGGAGAAATGGTTTGGTTAGATGGTTTTGTGGTTTGGTGAAAGAAGTAGCTTAAATGTTAAGCTTCAATGGACAAGTGTCCATTTTAGTTGTATAAAAATGACACCAAGATTGTGTTGGTGCTAAGTGTTGCCATCCCATATTAGTGGGGTGGGGCAAACCTTGTTTTGCCTCATCCCACTAATTTACGGGTATTCCTTGATTCTAGTTTCCTCGATTTGCGTGCCCTCGGGTCGTTTTACGAAAAACGTTTTTATAAATTATGAATCAACGACACAAAACGAATCTAATAAAAATTGTCTCATAAAAAACGGAGTTCGAAAACGTAAATACCTAATCCTAAGGTTTCCGGTTTAGTCGTAAAGGACGTTAAATTATAATCGTAAGTCCTAATCTCTTCTCGTAAATTTGTGAGTTTATGAACCAACATGTAGAAATGCTAAATCGAATCCGGTGGTCTAATGTGGTGGTAGATGGTGGTGGAAGCCATTGTTGGCTTAGAGAGAGAGAGAGGTTGAATATGTGTGAAAAATAAGTAAAATGAATAAAACTTGAAATGTGACACCACCAACACCCCTCCTTGGAAGCTAAGGAGGGGTATATATAGTCACACACGATATGCTTAACAGTACAAGAACCTAGTCTAGTCTAAACGTGTGTGACTATGATAACTAATGGGAATTCTTAAATGTCGTCACATAAAGTGAGTTTCCAACAATCTTCCCCCATGGGACGACGTGTAGAATTCCTTACAATATTTTATTTCCTAACAAGTACATAATGATAAGAACAAGAGCTTTCATGAAGCATCCAATGCTGATGATGTCTTCTGAGGCCTTTTTCTTCAAAACGACTCATCTTTAACTTGTAGTAGAAATACTGTAACGGCACGAGCTAAGTAACCCATACACTTCTGGTTAAGGAGAAGCTTCTGAATTAGCTTCCCCCTAATTCATGCCACATAAACTTGATGTAGAAGCTTTTTAAATAGCTTCCCCCTAAATCGATAATCCTCGTAAGCAACTTCAAAGCTTTCAATAAAGCTTGGAATGATTAAGCGCACAACGGAATCTAACAAGCAAATCCCATCATATAACATGATAATGTTGCTAAAAGAGATTGAAAGTTTGGGGTACACCAAGTAGATCAACAACTTCTCTTCTCACGCTTGAATAATTCTTCTGAATTTTTCTTCCCCCGAGAGTTCAAGTTATGCATACCAGAAAGAATCAAGACATTTCTTCCCCCACATGGTTGAAGAAAGTAAATCAATCCCCATTATGAAGCTCAAATACTTAAGTAGACACTTTATCCCATTCATGAAGTTGACATCGTAACACCAGAGTCAATTAAGTCCCAGAAATGCACATATCTTCTTCTGGAGATGCACCAGAGTCAATTAAGTCCCGGGAATGCATATAGGATAATGATGATGAATATGTGCAACAACCAAACAAATAATCATTGAATCAGTAGTGTACCGTTTAGAGATTGATAACGCCACGAGTTAAAACACTGATTTTCTCTGTGGCTATGACAAATGTCATCCCGGAATGTCTTCAAATCAAAAGAAGGTATGAAGTTCATCACGTGTACTCGTTGTGCGTTCAATGTGTCTTCTTCTTCCCCCTTGATGGTTTCGAAACTCGGAACCATCAATAAATTGTAAGCACATGAACCTGAAAATCTCTAGAGAATAATAAATAAGCTTAATTATATTCGGTGAGAATCAGCTGTTGATTGAATATCTCTTCTCATAAACTCTCCATGGCCATCTGTACCAACCCACTTGAAGGCAATTTGAAGTGACCACTGATAGAATGAACCAGATACATCCAACATGAAACTGAATAAGAATCCTTCGATCTTGTGACTTAAGCTTGCACTATTGTTGAATGAAGAACGGTGGATAAAATTTTAAGTGCCCAATGCATCATTAAAGATGTCTATAAGCACAACCCCTCTTGAAATTATCCACGTCGACTATGCGCGTGACACTGAGTACAACAAAGTAACCCCTTTGAGTGATAGTTATCCGAGTCATCAACCATCCACCCCGAACCCGGAAACCAGATAAACAAGTCTTCATTCTGAGAATAAGCACGAGCAAGTTATCTGTTCAAGGATAAAATAAGTACACGCCTTCGAAGAAATTCGTCTCCATCTTCAAATAATTAATATCCGATCCAAAAAAATCTGTAGTCACTAAAAAATCGAACCATTTTTTCTTCAGTCTCGTCAAATAATAAATCTTGTCACTTTCTCTCGATATTTTGTCTCGTCATTTAGTCACTTTGTCACGTCTTTTTATCTCTTTGACTCGTCACAATGTTTCGTTTTAAACTAACATCGCTTATGAATGCACCCAAAGAACTTAAACATTGCCCACCATCATTCCAAAATTACTATAAACCAATGCCAAATAAAAAATGACATAACATGGAACCAAAATAACCATCCCACGAACCATCATTTGTTTGTATTAAGATAATATGAAACATGCAATGTTTCATTTGTATCACACGGCCCCAATGTACGTTTAATATTCCCCATCCATAAAAAAAACGATACTCAGTATATTTTTGTTAATATTCGTCCAAAGAACATGTCAAGATACAATCAAATACATTTGACTTATCACTTGACACCCACTTTATTTTAATACCATTCAGATATAAAAGATTTTATGTGGGTCAGATTTGCCAATACCCGATCCATGTAGTTAATTAGGAATGAGGATATAAAGCCACGTTTTCCCTAATTTTACTCATATCCCAACTCTAATCTCTCTCTCTTAGTTTCATCCACCCACAATCTAATCTGCTACTCCCTCATCTATCTCATCTACACCTCGTTTACTCCGCCTCATCCTTTCTCTCCTAATCTCTCCATCAAACGCAGCCACAACTCCTAATCTTACCTTCTCAAAGCTAATCAGGTTAACCAAATCCATGTTTATCAGTCACAATCAAAGATCTTTAACAGACAATAAATTATGCGCATCAAATATACCAAATCAAAACAAAAATACAATCCCCTGCCACACCCTTTTGAGTTATGAAGCTGTTCGATGCTACAAGATCATATAACATATGGTCTCAGGTAGGTTGTGTAATAATTACACTACATGTTTTCTTGTGTCAATCGAAATAGAGATTCGAATATAACACGTTTGTTATCATTCAATCTTTGATATTCAAATATAAAAGGGTAAACCCCACAAGGATCGATGATGTATTGAATTCGTGATGGATCTAGAAGATCTCGACATTGCATGTCGTTACACGAACCAGAAATGAGATCAATTAAAAATTTTATGGTCTTTTTCTGATTCGTATATTTTGATTATAGATGGGATTTAGGAGACGATGGGCTTAAGTTAGTTTTGGTGTTGATGTTGGTGATATAAGGTTGGATTACGAGTCAACTCAGTGAGTGAACTGAGTCAACTCGGTAATGACCGAGTTGACTCGGTTGAGATGGGTTTTGGTCAAGAGTTAAGTGTAAACCTTTTTTAAACTGATGGATTCAGTCAAGTTGAACTGAGTCAACATGCATGGTCATGATTTGTTAAAACTGCATCGTAACAAGCATTTAACCATCGTAGTCATAAACAAAAAAAAAATTTCCATCGCAGTCCATCGCAGTCAAATACTAGACCCATCGCAGTCAAAGACAAGTGAGTCCATCGCAGTCAAAACCTTGACCCATCGCAGTCAAAACAAGTGAGTCCATCGCAATCAAACACCGTGACCCATCGCAGTCAAAACAAGTGAGTCCATCGCAGTCAAAGTCAACAAGGAGTCCATCGAAACATGAAGTCTTATTTCGATGGTACCCATTGCGATGGTACCCATCGCAATGTTATGAGAATTTGGGCAGCATGACGACGTATCTACCATTGCGATGGGATCAAACCATCCATCGCAATGAGGCCGGCCCTACCCATCGGAATGAAAAGAAAACCCATCGGAATACATCCGAGAAAGAAGAAACCATCGCAATGTGTACATCTGAAAATGGCCATCTGAATATCCAGCTCAAAATTCCATCGTAAAAGGTTTTTGACCAGCTTTGAATATACCCAAAAAAAATGGTTGGACCATGAAAATTTTGTCTTTATCCCCATAAAGAAAAGCAGATTAGATAAATACCAGGAGAAAAAACAACAAAAGAAAACGGGTATACGACTTGGACAAAAAAACAATGAATTTCGAGACAATGGATAGATAGTAAATCGAGACATGATATGTGATTGTTTGGATAAATTGGACAAAAAGAAAGAAGACGTGACAAAAAAATTTTGTGACAAAATGAACCACAAAATGATATAACGAGACACAAAGAAGAAATTAGACCACTAAATCGAATATACGAACTCGATCCAAGGATAGAACCGAGGCTCTGATGCCAAATGTAGAAATGCTAAATCGAATCCGGTGGTCTAATGTGGTGGTAGATGGTGGTGGAAGCCATTGTTGGCTTAGAGAGAGAGAGAGAGAGGTTGAATATGTGTGAAAAATAAGTAAAATGAATAAAACTTGAATGTGACACCACCAACACCCCTCCTTGGAAGCTAAGGAGGGGTATATATAGTCACACACGATATGCTTAACAGTACAAGAACCTAGTCTAGTCTAAACGTGTGTGACTATGATAACTAATGGGAATTCTTAAATGTCGTCACATAAAGTGAGTTTCCAACACAACACAAATTTAAAATCTCAAAATAATATTCACGGACAAATTTATTTTCTGAAATGTCGGACTGTCACCAAAACGGTGTATGTAAACGTAAGCACGTAACGTAGAATCCTCCGGTTTAGACGTAGTCGATGCTATTTCAAGACGTAAATCCAAATTTCTTCCCAAAATAAGTGAGTTCATAATATAACATTAAAATAATGTTTTTAAATAACACTTGAGAATAAAATATTGACCATAAATTGACGGATTGTCACAGCATTTACCCCTAAATAGGATCTTTGTCCTCAAAGATCATCTTACTACTCGCTTCTTATAGAGTTAAAGCCATGTGGGTATTTCCTCCACATTCGGTCTTTTCTCACAAGTGTAATTCATTACAATACGCGAGTTTCATCAAACATAACTACGGGAATAAGATCAGGCTTAATGTTGACTTACTTTCTCTATCCATGATTTTCACGGGTTTTTGATGAATGCAACTTTTCGCCGATCTAAACTTCATTAAGGAATAGTTAGACTTTCACTTGATAGACATTTTATCAAGTTAGATATACGAAACATAACTCACGCAGCCCTTGAAGTCCTAGGGTAGATCCAGCTTAAATGCCTTTCAAAACAATTTTTTTTACATCATCTCAATGGTCCCATACAACGGGGACTTATATCCCATGATCTTTCAGACCATCAATTCATTTTTCCATGGTTAAAATTTTTGGCATGACTTCGCTACCCATCTGGCACTTCAAGATCTACATTACATATTCACATAACCTCATGGCCACTACTGGCAGTCAATAATCAGATCCTAATTTCAACAATCATTTCAGGTCTCGCGGGTCGGGTATTTTGTAAGGTTAGGTTCGCCATCATAGGAAACCTTAAACCTAAAAGACATGTCCAACTCACAATGGGTGTATGTCGGGAGTCTTCATCCCAACTCCTGCTTACAGATGCTCTCATATTTAGATCCTAACAAGATTCGATCCCGATCCTAAAACGATAATTATCAATGATAATATCTCCAAAGGAAAGCGATTATACGGTTTATTACCAAAGGTCAATCATTCAAACATAAAACAACACTTTTAGTATTTTGTATCGTTACTTTACCTCGTCCCTTCGATTGGGGTGGTAAACAGTACTCTTCATCAAGGTTCGTTCCCAATGACTTCTGAGCAAATCTCTAGAAATTCGATGCGAAGCGAGGATTTTGATAGAGATGATCGATACAGGCACACCATTTTTACACAACTCCTTTAAATACAAAAGAGTCAATTTCTTCATCAAGAATCTATCATTAACAGGAATGATATTAGCAGGTTTGGTCAGTCTGTCGACGATGACCCAAATCGAATCAAATTCAGATGATGACCTTTGCAATAGCTAAACGTTTACTAATGTATGAGGCGGTGTCTGCCTTCATAATTTGCCATCAGTACAACTTCTTCTGATAATGATACTTTAAATCAGAAATGACATAAATAGAATACTTATACTTACAAATTCCAACATAACTATATCTCACAATCTCCATATTTAGACAATCACAAGTGGTCTTTAAAATATTTAACGCTACCGGCTTCTCAATTATAATGGTTCACATTAGTCGCGAACTCCCTTTATTATCTATATTATCCTTTTTATAAGCATCGGCTATATTTTAAATTGTTCGGCAATTTATTTTGCACCTTCATTATTAAAGAACATGTCCTAATTGGTTCTTTATCTTTTATACATAATGTGTCAGTAATTACGTTCACTTTCCTGGTGAAATAAATATCATAACCGTATTTATTCAAAATTATTTCTTTATATTTTCTAAGTTTTAGTTTCGTCTCGACTATTGTTTTTATCAGTTTTGCTTAATCTGGCGTTTTAAAGCATCGATAATTATTACAACTAATTAAATAAATAATTAATTTTTATGAAACGTAAACATAAAAAGTTATTAAATTTTCTCAATTTGTCCAATTATATAAAATGTTCAAAAATAAATTTGAATTTAATTAACACGATTTTTGTTGATTTATTGAAAACATTTAATAAGATTCGTAAATGTTCGAAAAACCTTTGTTTATATTTTGGTCAAAATTTTCTTAGTTGAAAAGCAAAAATTGTCGTTTCAATTTCAATTAATAAGTTATATAGTTTCCTAAATTCTTCTTAGGTTGTCTAGAAGTATACACAAATATTTACCCCTAAACAGGAGTTTAGTTAAATGTTCTGGGTATAAGGGAATAATCCCTTAAAAATCCTTTGTTAAAACATTTGTCAAAACACATTTGCACTTTCTTTTTAGTGAAACCCAAAATCTTAAAAGGGCTCTTAATTTTTGAAGAGTCAATATAGATTCCATTATCTTTTAATCACACGGTCAAATAATGTAAAGGATTAAGTATTTAATCACATGTTAATAATTCAAGGTACATGTTTTTATTGTTCGGCCAATTCAGGGCAATCTATAAATAATTATTAACTTCTTCTTATTCTTATAAACAAACAAATGGTCCTTAATGATCTCAAGCATGAATTTATCAATTTACAGCCTACACACGTGATTCACCCAATTTATGAATGCTACATGTGTATTAGTCAATCCAAACGTCATCACGTGAAACTCATAATGTTCATTACAAGTACCGGATGTAGTGATTGGAATAGATAATCTTTTTCACGGACGCGAAGTTGATGATAACCATACCATGGATCAAATCTTTAAAACATACGCTAGAACCTTGTAAATGATCGAACAAATCTTCCATTTCGAGTCATGGATATCGTTTTCGATTGTCAATTTACTCAGTTCACAGTAATCAATAAACATAAGGAATGATAACACCATAGCTCTTCATGATGACGAGCTTGGTAGAATAAAATCTTTCTCCGAAAACTCTCTCAGTTGTACGGTAATTCCTTTTAATTCAGATGGTGCTGACGTACAATGCACACGCCACAGGTGCAGCACCGGGAATATAATCAATACCAATTTCAACTTGCTTTAATGGCAAAAGTCTAGGTAATTCACCAACAAATACTTCCTAAAGTTTCAGATAACGGAAACATCTTTTAATTCATTCATATTAGGTTCTTTCTAGATTATAATATCTATAACTAATTCACAACCATTCACGGTATAATTTCAAGTCTAAATGCATGATATGGTCATCCATCAAGAATTATTTAGATCACTTTTGATAATCAACATCTTATCATTTAGGGGAATTCTATTCGAGTTCCCATCAATTAAGACAATGTAGTCATGTCATAATCAATCAATCCATTTTACTAGCACTATCAACTTTCCGGTTTCATTACCGTCGATAAGATGTGAGCTTCTCAAAAGACTAATAAAAATAATAATCCTTCACAAATTTAAGGATATCAGGAGACAAAACTATCATTAAAAGAGTAAGGTCGACGCATAATCTATGCGAGAGGATTTCAAATTAGATACAGACGAAAACATTTAACCAATATGAATATATCCCATGTTTTCATAATTTGAGTACGCATTCGAAAGCTCCTCGGATCGTTACCCAGGTCATTCAAATGAAATCAAATCAAAAGAAATGATAGGAACGTCGATACACTCAGTCGGGTATCAACACTCGGTAATCAAATACTTTTCCAAAGAATCTCACTATGGGAGAATTGGACAAGAAGGGAATATCAATTGTCAAATAAGACAATTTCCACAGATGAGTAAATTCGACTCAGAAGAATAGATGCTACAGGCACATATGTAGGTGTCCCTAACACTATGTCCCTATTTTTCACTTCTTGCAGATCTCGTAAAATTTAATCTTTCACAATCTTCAGAGAAAATGTAGTGTTTATTCATTAGTTTTATGGTGACTACTAATCAGACTTGCATGGTCCATTCCAAATTGTATGTAGGCGCGCAACTATATAAAATTTCAATATTAACGATGCAATACTCAGTTTGTCAAAATTTTATCATCATGTTTATAATAAAACATTTTCATGCTTAATTCTTAAAGAAGAATCAAAAATAAATTTACAAAGATTTTCTTTGTTATGAGAACAATTATGTTTTCCAAGGTGTTTTATAAACAACTTCATTTTGATAACGATCTCTTGTAAATATCACTTTGAATAATCCCTATAGTGATGAAAATTCAATTTTTCTCAAGGGATACTATTTTATCTTATAAAAACAATGAGTGATCTGCAAAAGAGTGATGAAAGCTTGTTCACCAAGAACTAACTAAAATATGATAGGAAATGAGCTTTAGCCAAATAATCATGAGGTTCATGACCTCAATGGCACTCAGGAAGAATAATCCACAACGTAACTCAAACAGAGATGAGTACTTGCTCAATGGTTGCATCACTAATGCGAACATTAGGATGAAGCAATAAAAGATAGATATCATCGATACATGTAGAATTTAGCATTCAAAGGTAGTCTTTTCATTAATCACAAACAAGTCAAATTGTACCGTAACACATTACGTGTCACTATGTCATACAATTCTCAGAACTCATCCTACCAACTGTTGTCTCAGTTAAGTTAGGGATTATTTTTAAAAGATACCACAATGAATACTAATCTACAAGCGTCATTAGGTGTTCCACATGTCCCGAAAGATCTATCGGTCCCAATTCAGAAGAAGATTTCTTCAATTTATTTATTGAACTCTGGGCATCCTCATTAGTGGACAATGGCCTAGGAACAACCCTTAACACGAATCAACAATCAATTAAAACCTTATAGTTCAATCACAGGACTTAATGACTTCCTCTTAACAATCTCATATTCCATACAGGTTAAATTTTACTTTATTCAAGTTTCAACAAATTTTATACTCAATGCTATATCCTACTTCATTCTTCAATACTTTCAATCTTATTCATAAACCTTAATAGGGCAATAAAAGCTCGATATGAACAACACTTAATTTCAAATCCTATATCTCCTTCATCAATAGTTATCAAATGAGTCACTAGTCTAAAATGACTCGATCATTCAATTAGACTTCTCGGAAAGGTACTAGTGGCATGAGACTTTTGGGTAATTGTTCCAATGATAGCCTCAAGTGCAACATTCACCCTTTCGATTTCAAATTTAAGAATTGGGTGACAACGAATCAGATGACATCTTTCTAGGTGGTATCGTTTTGTCAAACTCCACTCTATAAGGAAAGATCGTCATGACATCGATATCAGTTTTAATCTCGCCAATTCTTCTTCAATATCACAATCAACTAATATTAACATTTCTACGAATATAAACCATTTGTTGGGATCATAAATATCCACAACTTGGTTTAGATCTAGGGTGGCTAGAATTCCTACGAGAATAGCTTCGATTAATTTACTAGGGGATTTAGGGTTACTTGTGACAATCTACGTCGTATAAATACCTCGTATAAATATCGAAATAATCATTAAACAATCATGTAATCAAATTACATCATATATATATATATATATATATATATATATATATATATATATATATATATATATATATATATATATATATATATATATATATATATATATATATATATATATATATATATATACATATAGAGATGGGATCATTAGAAAACCTTCTCTTGGTAGAAAACCTAGAAAACAATACAAATCCTCCACCTTTTTTCAGCACCAAAACTACAGGGGGTCAAAATGTAATTTATAAAACTTTATGGTAAATCTTACACTTTTCAAAACTCCTTCCTCTTTTTTTTACAAAACTACAATCAATGGTACCGTGAGCATCCCATCACAGTCGCTTGATCACCATCATTAACCACTGGCACCATAAATCACCACCTTCACCATCATTAAGCGCAGTCACCGTCATTAACCACCTTCACCATCATCACCGTTACTTGTTTGTGTATGTATCATCGTCGCCGGTACCGTCATAGTCACCAGTGGTGGCGGTGCCGATGGCGGTGCCAGAGGCTGAAGATAAATTATTTGATGATAAATTTATCCATCCATCACCATAATTATTAACAGCAGCGCGTAAAATGGTGAATAAGAAACAGAGGGTGGTTTTGCCACCTATGCTTCCGCCTGATGTTCCCGAGGACGATATCGAGGTCTCCGATGAGGATGTGGCATTTGTTGAGAGCAATCCTGAATACGCCACTCATGTTTCCGAGCTCAATACGCAGGCGCTTACTAAGCATATCAACCGTGTTGCTGATGCAAAAGAAGATGCCGTGGAGGTTTTATTTGAGAAACGTTCAAGGAAGAGATTGTTAGCTGCTGATAATGATACCGTTCAGCATGAGGTTGATCCCGTAGATGCTCTTCCTAATAGATGGACAACTATACTACAAGACTGCTCCAAGTAAGTTCGCAAAAAACGAGGATGTGGGTGAAAATGAAGATGAAGGCAGAGACAATGGTATTGTAAAGCTGACAAAAGCAGAAAAACGGGCAAAGATTAAGAAACAGAGGAAGGAGGCAAAAAAAACAAGGGAAAGAGGTGACGGGTGAAGAAGAAGTGCAACAAACCTCTCAAGCTGATGTTTTGGCGGAGGTCGAAAAGGATCTCTCGGTTGAGGAAGACAATGAGAAGAAGAAGCTTAGGCTTGCTGAGATCGGTACATCAATGCTCACGGATCTTCAAGGCAATATCAAAGACTTAAAGGAGATGCTGCAAATATGTAAAGGTGGAGACCAGGAGATATTAATTCTTGGTCTAAAGTCCTTGGTAGCTGTTTTCAAGGACATCATCCCTGGCAATCGTATTAGGTTACCTACTGATAAGGAGCTAGCAATGGTTGTACCAAAGGATGTCAGGAAGACTCGATTATATGAATCAACACTCCTAACTGTCTACAAGTCGTACCTTCAGAAGCTGATGTCATTGGAAAGAGTATATGTTTTTAAGCGTGTGGCAATTCGCTGTTTCTGTACGCTTTTGGAAGCAAACCCACGCTTCAATTACCGCGAACAGTTGCTAAAAGCTGTCATAAGAAATATAAGCTCCACAGATGATGTCATCAGGAAGCTTTATTGTGATACTATTAAGTCACTTTTTACAAATGAGGGGAAACACGGTGGTGAAGTTACTGTGGAGGCTGTTCAACTTATAGCTGACCTTGTTAAAGATCATGAATGTCAATTGCATCCTGGTTCTCTTGAGGTTTTTTTGTCTCTCTCATTTGATGAGGATCTCCGAAAACCTGTAAGTACAAAGCCAGACCCTAAAAAGATGAAAAAGAAGTTCTATAAGACAGGAAGAAGAAATCAGGAAATTAAACAATTGCCAGCTAGCGAGAAAAAGAAAAATAAGCAGGAAATGATATCAAAGACGCGAGAGGAGGTCAAAGCTGACTTCATGGCTGCATCATCTGCCCAAGATGCAATGGAAAAGAGAAAGATTCAGTCTGATACTCTTTCTTCTGTATTCGGAACGTACTTTCGTATCTTAAAGCATACTTTGTATTCAGGATCAGATGCAGAAACCAAGGAAGCGCTAAAACACATGGAGTAGCATAATTGCCGAAGCCACACAAGCAAAAGAACACATGAAAATCACACAGAAACAAAAATTGATGTGGATGAACAATTTTGTGCAGCAATGCTCCTTGCCGGAGAATTTTTGCCGGAAAGTTTTACCTACAAATACAATGTCTTGAAATGAAGCAAGGATAGCTATTCTTGGTGTCGTAACATTAGGCGTCAAGGTATGACCAATTTTCATTTCCTTTCTTATATTTTTCTCAAATTTTTAAGTGTTTAATTAATGAAATATAATATGTTATTATGACCAGGAATATGATCCAACATTGATTGCGAGGACGAAAAAAGTGATGTAGATGAAATGTGGAGTTTGTATCGACATTACTAGTTTACTACTCAATATACATCCAATCTTTGCACACTGCTGGTGATAAGGCGGACTGGTAAGTTTAAAAAAAAAAATTCAAGCTTAAACAATATTATCCTTATTTTTTTACATCTTACTTTTGGTGTTGTCTTATTTAGAGAAAGTGAAAAAGTGTAAATTTTTCAACAATATATTGTTACTTTATAAAAGTTTGATGTAAAAGACCAGTTTTGTGTTTGTGTTGTTATCTTAAATGAACTTGATTGTGCAGCCTGTTGTTGATGTTGATACCGTGAAAGGGTTACTGGTATGTATTCGTCACTTTTATATGCTCTTGCTCAACTAACAAGCATAACATAAATTAGACGTGTCTGGTAGTCCAGTTATATGGTATTTTCATGTTTAAGATAAGAAACAACTACTTACTAACACAAGTACAAAAAGACCCAGTCGTGTTGGGTTGAACTATTAGCAATCTTTGTCTAAGCGAGTGCACTTAATCCCTACCACAAACATAGCGGGCCCTAAAAAACTTACACAAACAAATTACTGAATATTCACATTGACAAACTTTGTGTCGATATGTGGCCAGATGACGTTCTAATTTACACAGAGATGTCTTAGCGACATCATCTTAGAAACCGATGCACTTTTTTTTATAAACTGATGCACTTTTTTATAAACTGATGCCCATAGAAATATATCAACAAGCAGATACTAAAGCCCCCAAGTTGCTCAGTTTGTGGACCTTCCAAAATGTGCTATAAAGAATTATTATTCTTGTATTCGTTGTTTGAGGCCTTTTGATAAACTACAAACCTCTATGTGTGCCATGCTGGAAGTATCTTAAAAATGTGCGGCTAAAGAGTTGAAGCTGATTTTACATGTGCATGTTTCTCATCTATTAGGATGTTTATGCTTGTTTTGTTATTATGATTTACTTAGAAGTAAGATATTCAGTTTTTAGTGATTTTGCAAATTTGAGCTCACATTCATGATGAAGTGATACTGTAAAGGCCAACAGAGTCATGTGAGGATATCTGAATGTTGAACTTGCTGTTGGTGAGTTTTATTCATATTAGAAAAGTATTTATTAATTATGATTATTTGCACCAATGTATAATCTCAAATCTTTATTTGGCTGGCCGTTCTTAAGGATTCTAAATGGGTTCAAGTGTGGAATCAATTATCAGACTCCATTTCTGGTGGTGATTTGGAAAATACTAAAAGAGCCATTTGTATGATCATAAACAACACAACAGTGTCGAAGGTTTTCAGCTGGATAGATCTTAAATTTAATATGATGTTTGCATAATGTTCATTCGTGCACCGGTATCTAGGAGAAGGGGCAGAATAAGGTGACTTTTTGGAGTTACGTGAATATCTTGCAAATCTTGAAAAAGTTTACGAGGAAGTGCCACAAGATGAGGAATATCGACAACCAGCAGGATAAAATTTACACATATATAGTACATGAAATGTATAATTGCAACATCAATGTATCTATGTTATACTCTATGAATATAAAAGATTTTTTATATAGATGATTGTAAACCCTAAACATTATCATGTTGAATGGGCTGTAGTGCTGCATTATAATAGATTTTTGCATTTCATCTGAATTTCAAGTTCTCTTACTATCAAAACCAAATACTACTATAGTAGTATACATGTAACAACGATTTAATAATTACCTACATAATAGTTGTAAAGCTTAATTGTCACATTGATAACAAAAACCAAGCAATTTCACTTAACTTTATCCATTCATAGGGAATTAAACGATTAACCTAAGCTCTTGTTACGAAAAATTAACTCAACGCATAAATGACAATATTGAGATAGTATATAAGGCAGAAACTTATGCTAATAAAACTACTGTAACTTATAACAAATAAGTCAAATAATTGTATAATAAACTCAAGATCCATACAAACCAACCAACAGTTTTGATAACTAATTGTTTTCAAGAAACAACCAAACCATAGCACCAACTCGTATAAAAAATGTAATCAAAAAAAGTAGATGGCCTAATATAGGGTCTTACTTAAACAAACTGATGCCCTGACTAATTAAACAAACTGATGCCCTGGCTAATTAAACAAATCAATGCCCTGACTGATTAAACAAACTGATGCCTTGACTAATTAAACAAACTGATGCCCTGACTAAATATATGACAACATTTCCCAGGACTTGGTGGATTGAAAAGGTGGCATAGTAAGGCTCAACATGAGTGTCCAAATCCTTTGTAGATGGAAATACATAGAAGGTCATCATCATACATGGTCATGATACTCATCTCACATATCATGGAATATCTTCTAATAGTTAACAGTAACCTTTGTGGTGATCTCACCAAAAACCATGACCGTGACCAGCTCATGTCTTGAGTTTTCTTGATGTCTCTTCTTTTAAGATTAACAAATGGCTCATACTCCGCCCTGTCCTCGTGTATTAACCAGGATACGAGCCTTTAGTGATTCACATGTTTTCTATAGAGATTCATACGAGCCTTCAATACTAAAGTTGTGACGCTCGTCAGCGGTCATATGTCTTATACAGATCGGACTCGGTGTTAGCCGTTGAGACAAACAATCTGATCCCGACATGCAATTTACATTTCTCAAGTGCCGATCTTGTGGCTACTAGATTTGTTGCAAGTAACCATGAGAAATGATTTTTCCTTCCTACAATTAGTATTTAAGCATCATATACAAATCAATTAAAATAATTGATGTCAGTAGTCTTAAAGTCAGAAACATAGCGCATGGAAATAAGCTAAATTCGGTGAAACTAGGCAGATCAGACTCTATGGTCATACTTTTTATGCACATATATTTATATCATATGCCAAGAATTATATGTTTGCAAAGTATAACGTTATTTTAGAGTACATCACATTCGAGGTGATTTTTGCACACGTAAATGTTCAAAATAATTTATTTGCAAATTTAAATTATGTTTTTAACAATTGCAAGGTCATTTGACAATGACAAGAGAAAAACTTAAAGCACCAAGCTTTAACATTCACTTTAAAAACTAATTACAGGTTTTAACTTTCATAAACATACAAATGTAAACTCTTATTGTTAAACTTCCAAAAAGAAAAGATTATTTTAGTTGAGAGCGTATAATGAATAATGAAGCAATAAGGTTTACCTACGCGACCAACTTTCGTGCTAGAATGAGCAAGAAGTCTAAGAGCAACCTAGACACCAGAACCAGGTGTCTTGGTCTTGTTATCACCAGTATCTCGCAACTTAATGTGAAGGGCACCAACACCAACCTCCTGTAGAAAAAACCATAATCAAAACACATTAACATCAGCTGATGTATGTGGCAGTTGTATTGTTATTACACTATTAAATTTTCCTAACTCTAGCATCTTTCATAATGCAAACAAAAGCAATAACTCTTCGAGTGTATAAACAAGTTAAGATAAATAATAAAAAAAACCTTGCATCGTATATAAACGTTTGAGCACCAAGCATAACAGCATAAGGAGAAGATCCATCTCTATCGCATTGTTCCATAACCAATCGCTCGAATCTCAACTTCTGTGCACAAGGCACTGCAATCAGTATACAAGCATACACAATCCCAGATAGATCGCACGAGCCTCATGCGAGTTTTGAAGACCTTAAAGTAAAAGACAGACCTGAATGTTCCAATGCCTTCATCTTCTTTCAAGTCTTTGGCTCTCCTAATTGCCTCTTTTCTTGTCCTAATAAGTAAATCAATAAACGGTTAATCACAACGTCTGTTGTAGATTTGTCAAAATATATAACTAAAATATACAAATGGATACACTAAAATGTGCAAACGGATGCGCTAAAATGTAACAGAAGTTTGTTGTAAAAGTATATGTAAGAGTCAAATTTTCACTAACATGTTTCGTACCGTTCTGATGAGAGTCAAATAAGACCAGCCTTGCACCTTACGCCAAACACCCAAGTAGAGCGAAACCACACTTCAACCAAACACCTTAAGAAATACATATCCTAATATTTTCAAACCTTCACCTGCTACCAATGACGCATGAAGACTTCTACAATAATTCCACACCCTAAACGACATTAGAAGCTATTGTACAAAAATTAGCAACGGATATTAATATTACCAGACATGCACCTGCTGTCGAACACCAGAGAAGACGACCGAAAGCCAACTTATTACACATTTAGAGGATCACAAAAATACTTATTGAAGCCAGTTTGAACTCGAGGTAATGTGTTTGACGAGTTTTCCCTATAGAATATTACATGTAAAAAGATTATCAATTGAACCCATTATAGAAACCACATAAACACCTGGAGTATACATCGGTGATGATGCTTCAGATGGGTTTATATATCAGCGATCTCTCTTCTATCACGACCCTATTTGACAAAAATGACCAATTTCGCCTTATGAAATTCGCTTTTACTTGGTACATGAATTGTTCAGGTAAAGACCCTAAAATCTACGGGTTTATTGGTAAAAACATGGGCTCATATACCTCGTGTAAGTGGGTTGGGAACTTCTAGCATCTTAGCTACAACCATTGTGAAAGGACTTCGATAATGGCACTCGAGGTGGTTGGAAGGATTAGATTGGTGGCCTATATCTGACTCTAGGAGAATTAAATCTTTGGATATAGGGATCTTGTAAGTATAGAATATTGCATTGATTTTGTTGCAGCTAACTCTATTTCCATGTTTGAAATCATTTTATCTAGTGTTCTACATCCATAATCATTACGACAAAAATCAGTTTTTAAATCTAGATTTTTTACTCCTGATTATTTAATTAATATTGAAAAAGAGACTTACTAGACATCGTTATGTGTTTTTGAAACTTCAGGGATAAACATTAATGCCCTAATGTGGTGTTCATCGATGCACAAATCAAGCAGTTTGGATAAGCAATCCTAAACTAGAGAATACCAATTTGGATAAGCAATCCTAAACAACCTCAAAACTAAATATTACATATCAGAAAACAATAAATATTTAGAATAAATCAATCCCAAACACTCCCTTAATTCATCACAATGCACTACCATGTAACACAAACATATATGAATTACCTGGTCTGTGATTCTAATGCAATTACATGTCATGCGCTTTATAACTTTACGTATAGGTATTACCTGGTCTAGTGACTATAATGCCTCCAACCCAAATCTGTAATACACCCCAAAAGGTCTTAACATCTAGAAAAAAGTATGGTTTCATTATTAAATGAAAAATGAAGTTATATTATAAAGTGAAAAAAATGAATTTACTAACAATGACATGCCCAATCAGTGTCTTTAAAAACAGTGAAGCTTGGAAAAGCTCAGCTTATTGATGTTGTGCGATTGGTACACGAATACCAGTCCTTGTGCCACATGAGTGGAACTAGCTTTACAGCTAGCTTTCTGAGGTCAGAGTTGAGCTCACAACCACTAAACGACTGAAAAGAACAAAACAAAAGTTTAATGTCAACATGTCACTCTAAATTATACACGAGAAAGAGCACCATATACTTATGATAATACATGTGCAGCGGTGCAACCCTAATTTATGACTAGATCTGCTATCTACTCGTAATAATATCTATCCTTTTTCCCCTCAAACCAGCTCTTGTTTATCATTGTTATGTATCAATTCCCTTGATCTCAATTCCTAAGATTTTTTGTTATTAGACAAGCAAGTACCCTATAATATAATCTAAGTTTCGGAATGCGACTAACACACCATTCTAAGTAGACATGCAAATGGATGCACTAATGTGTCAAAACATACCCTAAACATGTAAATGGGTGCATTATTATGTCCAAACATATGCACTATAATCGTAAACAATCTATCACAAACGGATGTCCTAATTATAATGAAATGGACGCCCCTAACTAATTATATGATGTCGTAACTAAATACTACATTGATTCCCTAACTATGATACAAACGGACGCCCTAATTAAATACTACATTAATGCACTTTATTATGTGTTTACAAAACGATCGCCCAACTTTGATACAAACGGTTACCTTAACTGATTCAAAGATGCCCTTTATTATCTGCCTTAAATCTAATGGTATTTATACACTAAAACTGATGCTGATTATAAGAATTATATGTATGTGTATTTATACACTAAAACTGATGCCTTGATGCCCGGATTTATAAAACAAATGCCTTAAACACACGATCATATTGATGCCATAATACTATATTAAAAAAGATGCCTTAAACAAAAAAAATGATGTTCTTAACAGTCTTAAAACAACTATTTTTTCATGATACCCTTATCTACTTATCAAACAGCCGAACAAACACTTGACTTAAACAATTTAAGTATGCTATTTTCTAACAAACAAATGCGATATTCATGAAAGTTTGATGCACTAATCAAACACACAAACAAATGCTCATTTCATGCTTTTTTTATCAAGATACCATGATGCACTAATACATTCTTAAATTGATGTCGTAATACATTCTTAAAATCTGCCATTTTAAAATCTTCGACAAGTACTTATTTAGGATGACTATCTGTTGTAGACATGGGGAGTGACTACAACGTACCACCCTCAGTCTGTTCGATGAGCAATAATATATGCTACCTAAAACTAATATTCAATAATCAGGTGGTTCTACAAGGCAACCTAGACTAATAAGAATAATTAAAACCTGGTAATATAAAGAGTTAGTAGGTATTTGGAAATTCAAATTGCCTATTTTTTGCTCATATGCTTGATTTTAAGCAAATAAGCAGTCTGGAGTGTTTGGATAATCCAAACTGCTTCTGCTAATCTACTTACTTTGTGCCAAAGATGTCTTTTATCATCATATCTAACCCAAAGACTCTTGAAAATAAAAATACGCTCAAAGATTCTTCTCTCCACTTGTCAAAAACTAATCTAAGATATCAATTTCGAATGCTATATCCTGAAGTGTTTATTTTTAACCTGCTTGGTTTCTCCTAAGTGCTTATAAGCAGACACATAAGCAGACACATAAGCAGACACATAAGCAATCACAAACACCCTCTAAGATTTTTAATACATTGATTCCGCAATAACACTAATTATTTTATAATTTTCAAAATGAAGCAATTAAATAACATAAAAACAAAAAATCTGTAATTAAAAAGACACATACCTATATATATGGCACACGATAGTTTACATTTCTCCGGTGACTATTGAGATGATGCCGGCGATGACGGAGTAGTTTAGGTAGTTTAAAATATTATAGTTAGGGTTTGAATAAAGGCGAGGATTGCGGTGATAAAGATGGTGGTGGCACCGATAAAGATGGTGACAGAGATGATGGTGTCGGTGGAGATAGTGGTGGCAGCGGCGGCGATACTGGTTGACTTCTTTTTTAGTAGTGTATGTTTGTGATTAGGTAGGTGAAAAATGGTCGCCCGGTGTTTTTGTTATAAAAAGATATATGTTTTTTCGCTTTTGACCCCCTGTTGATCGTGTTATTGCATTCGGTTCCTTTAAGTTTTATTATTTACAATTTGTTCTCTGAAAGTTTGTTTTCTAAGTTTTCTATAAAAAATGAGTTTTCTCTAGAACCCATCCCTATACATATATATATATATATATATATATATATATATATATATATATATATATATATATATATATATATATATATATATATATATATATATATATATATATATATATATATATATATATATATATATATATATATATATATGTATATATATATATATATGTATATATATATATATGTATATATATATATATATATATATATATATATATATATATATATATATATATATATATATATATATATATATATATATATATATATATATATATATATATATATATATATATATATATATATATATATATATATATATATATATATATAATCCAAGTTATATATATATATATATTAAAATAACACTTCTCAGTCTGGCCTTGTCGGTAACTCGGGAATTCTTCAGCACCGTTATAGTCAAAAGATTTTTAGACATTTTTAGAAAATGTTTATAGTTAAAAGATTTTGAAATGTTTTGTTCAAAACCTTGGTTTTAAAAATCTTTCGTTCTCTATAACGAGAGCTCTGGTACCAAACTGTAACACCCCCAAATTTACACAATTCAATACAGCGGAAGACTCGTTGGTGTTACAGGATAGCACATTACTCACATCATAGACAACGCATAAAAATCACGTCATTTAATAATAAAGCATTTTCATTCATAAATATCAAATTTACATAAGTCCCAAGTCATTGTATTTCATACAGGTTTTACAAAGCATTTGAATGGAAATTATTATTTAAGTGCGGGCCATGAATTCTTGTTGTCTTCCCGAGAATTACCTTCAAGTACCTGAGATAAAACATGTTAAAAGAAAAGGTCAGCGAAAACGCCGAGTGAATTCATAGAGTTTAATGAAATCCATCAATATAACATCGGTATAAAATTATAACCGAAAATCATTTTGTACCAATCTTTGTTATAGGCCATAAAATAGCCAAAGTCATTTTATACAAATCCTTATCAAAGTTATAATGAAGGCTTTTGCCTTCAAAATCATTATACGAACCATTGTCGTTAAAAACATCATACAATACGTTTTATAACGTTGTATAGAGTTAAATAAAAACCGTTATATGAATATGGTTATGAAAAACCAAAACACGAACATAATATCAATAGTAAGACCCCGTATTGCTAGTCAGGCAATATATCGTAATTTAGTGCGCATAGCAGTATTTCGTTATCTGGATTATTATAAGCCGCATGACATTGTTACCTTACTACAATAAACAACGGGTAGCTAACCCGAAACTCAATTTGCCCATCTAAATTAGCGTGTCGTCACAATAATCACGCTTGTGTAAATCTTCTCATACATAAATTCGCTTACCAATCAATGTGGCACGACGGGGATCAACCGTCAAGGCGCGAACTGGGTTGATCGTCCCCAAATAGTACTATTATATGCATAAGCGTCTACCAAATCCCGGTAGTTCACAATTCATGCTAATGGGACTTTTAGTGACATAACCTAACTTTAATAATCCATTTTATTTCATCTATCAGGTCCTTTAATCATTTATCGGGTCATACAATCGGGTCATACAATCATTCGGGTCCAAATCAATAAACAAACAATCGGGACAAATGGTGTCCTATTTTATAAAAACTAACATGTTATCTCCCTCGCGGGTTTATAAAACATTTCATAAAAACATTTAAAAGAGTGCGAGGCTATGAACTCACGTTGATGTGGGAAGACGGGTTATCGGCAATTCGGACGTACGGTGCGTGCTTCGATCACGGAAACCTAGACAAATAATACTCGTCTTAGACTCTTGTCCAATGACTTTATAAAATACAATTATGTATACATATGCTGATTTTATATATATGATGATCAAGTGGGTTTACATATTCTCATTTACTCATTTTAGTGTTATGTGTTGATAACTTTTTACTAGTTTACTAATTTTACCTATTTACATGTTTTAGGTCCGATAAGCCTATTATAAGTTCATTAACTTGTATTAATCCATTTTATACTTGTATCATCAGTATTTATACTTTACATGTTGAGCCCAAATGGGTTAAGCCCAATAAGTAATTTTTATAAGTGTTTAACTTATTTAGTTAAATTATTAGTCCAAATATGCTAACTTAGCTCGTTAATGTCCGTATGTCCTATAGTTCAGGTTTTATCGGTTTTTACTTGTATTAGGTACTTATATATATCAGTATATGACTTTTAGAAACTTTACATTAGACGGGTTTGATCGTCTAAGTTTAAATTGGCGAAAAACGTTAATTTTACGGTAATAGCCGAAAAGGTCGTAAAAATCATGTTTATAGTTTTATAACTTATAAAACTTATCAAGCTACCATTTTTATAAAATTTACATTTATTTATCCTTATACATATTTATATAAATGTATTATATAAGTTAGTGGGTTTTAATTCATATTTTATACTATTTTTATTTGAGTGCTTATATAATACTATTAAACTTTAATTTCACAAAATCTGATTTTTAGTTTCACTTTCACCATTTTTATCATATCTTGAGTTCTATAAGGAGATAGAAACTCATTTTTGGATGACATAAACTTCATATTATGTGCTACAAATAAGTTAGTTATAGCTACTGCTCAATCCATGTTTAAGTATCCTTAACAGTCCCTACAAAACAGACTATTCAGATTGGTATACTAATTTTGTTTTGATCATATCTCTCTCATTTTGATGATTCCATTGCATGGCCAACTCTCACATGTGTACAAGACATATTACTTACTGTATATTCATTAGTCTATGCCATTTTATCAGTTCATCACATGGTTATTTACTGTTTTTATACAGCCTACTAAATTAAGCAAGATTAACCACTTTTACATATAGTTTTTCATCTTTTTACCCATGATTATCAACACCAAATCCCCACAAAATATTTTTATCATCATTCATCATCATATACATATACATAAATAAAGGAAATACAAGATTACATAATCAAAATAACAAGAGGATGGGAAGAACAATCTCTATACCACCAAAGTGATGAAAAGATGGGGTTGATGATGAACAAGACTTGGTTTTGGGTAACCAATCTTATGAGATATCAACATCACTTCTAGGATCACCAAGTATTTGTAGATTCCTCCAAAAATCAGCCCTTGTTCTTCATGAAAACACCTTGAGAAATCAGCCCCAAACTCCCTTGAAAACTCCTTTTTACATGTTAAGATCACCTCCAATCTTCATAACTTCAATGGGTTTTCATCATATGTGTGAATAACATATGATTTCATGGTTAAATCAAGATCAAATGTGTTATTTAGGGTGAGAGTAGGACGAATTTTTGAGAGAGAGATGGGAGGATGAGAGTGGTTTGCATGTATGTGTTTTGGAGAAATGGTTTGGTTAGATGGTTTTGTGGTTTGGTGAAAGAAGTAGCTTAAATGTTAAGCTTCAATGGACAAGTGTCCATTTTAGTTGTATAAAAATGACACCATGATTGTGTTGATGCTAAGTGTTGCCATCCCATATTAGTGGGGTGGGGCAAACCTTGTTTTGTCTCATCCCACTAATTTACGGGTATTCCTCGATTTGCGTGCCCTCGGGTCGTTTTACGAAAAACGTTTTTATAAATTATGAATCAACGGCACAAAACGAATCTAATAAAAATTGTCTCATAAAAAACGGAGTTTGAAAACGTAAATACGTAATCCTAAGGTTTCCGGTTTAGTCGTAGAGGACGTTAAATTATAATCGTAACTCCTAATCTCTTCTCGTAAATTTGTGAGTTTATGAACCAACACAAATTTAAAATCTCAAAATAATATTCACGGACAAATTTATTTTCTGAAATGTCGGACTGTCACCAAAACGGTGTATGTAAACGTAAGCACGTAACGTAGAATCCTCCGGTTTAGACGTAGTAGATGCTACTTCAAGACGTAAATCCAAATTTCTTCCCAAAATAAGTGAGTTCATAATATAACATTAAAATAATGTTTTTAAATAACACTTGAGAATAAAATATCGACCATAAATTGACGGATTGTCACAATTGAAGGTGTACATATTTTCTTGCCTGGGTATCTTAAGCAGTACTTGAGATTACTTTGGTATCTCAAAGTCTTTGGAGAGTACCAAGAAGTCTGTATCTGTAAAGAGAACCTTGTTCTTTTTATCACACATCTGTGAGACAGAGAAGAGATTGAACTCATTCAATTCTTTCACAAAGAACTCATCTTCAAATTCCGACTTTCCTGTGTTGATTTTTCCTTTTCTAGTGATCCCGCCTTTACTTCCACAAAAGGCTACTGGTCTACCTCTGAATTCTTCAATTCAACAAGGAAATCTCTGTTCCCTGTCATGTGCCTTGAGCATCCACTATCTACAATTCCTTTGTCTTTTAATTCATCAACTAGATGCCCCTACACATATACAAAACTCATTGGTTTTTAATAGGGACCCAAGCCACATTTGGCTCAGATCTTGTGGGACCTACATACTTAAAAGTTTGATAAGTAGTTTTTCCAGTAAGACTACACACACTCTTATATTTCATGGTTCCATTATATAGTCAAAAACATAAGGTGACTCTATATACTTAGGTTTCTTTGACTTAAGTACTGTCTTAGCAGTAATAGGTTGAACACATGATGTTTGTCCTTTAGGAACCGACATTTACACTGGTTTGTTTTGAGGCTTACTTCTAGGTGTTTTAACAATCTCAAATAAAATCCGAGAATATTTGTGGGACAATGGTTTGTTTGACATTTGAGCACCAGTATTCGCTTTTGGTCTAGCAGTACTTGCAGTTTCTAGGCTTGCCGGTACTTGTCTTGCTAGACTTCAAAGGTACTAGACCTTGTTTCATAAGTACTGCTCTTGGAACAAAATCCTTTGTTGTGAGAGGGTGACTGTTGTGACAACCCTGGTCTTGAGGTTCGTCACTTAGTTTTGTTTTGTGCTAGTTACGTGTCTTTACGTGTTTATGTTCTAATTGGGTGTGAATAGATTGTGGTTTGGATATCGTTTCCGGTACGGGGTACCTTGTGAGTGAAACGATGTGTGATGATTTCATTTTCATGAGTTCACATGGTGGTGACTATGAAGCGAGATGGTGTTATTTAGTGGTTTTACGTATACGTATATGTATTATAGAAAATCGTATTTTTACGATTTACGGTTTAGCATTTAGAGGTCTCGGATGAGGTAATTAGTCATATGAATATTTTCCGCGATGGTTTTAAGTCATTTAGGACTTAGTTATAAAGTTTATTTCAAAATTTGAGATTTTTATTAAAAGTGTATATTTTACGTCTTTTACGGTAAAACGCGTAAATTTGACTAGTTTGACGGTTTTGAGGTTTTGGAAGCTTTAGGAGCTGAAATAAATTAAGTTAAATTAAGGTAATGTTAATAACATAATATTAAATAATAAAAAAATAAAAAACAAAATTAGGGGTGTTTGGGTCGGTTTAGACGCACCAAAGAAAAGAAAAGGGGAAAAGGGGAAAAAGGGAACCGGGCTTTTGTATATGGGCCAAGGACTTGTTAGGAAAGTATAGAAAGCCTTATTTTTATCAAAACACTTCATAAAATCCCTGGAGATCAAGTATGGGTCGAAATCCATGGAGAAAATTAGGGTTCTTCATAAAAAATCTTGTTTTCCAAAAAAATCTTGTTTTCCAAAAAAATCTAAGGTAAAATCTTCAAACCCTTTTCAATTAAATTGTTTTTATGATTTCTTTAATCATCTTATGATGGATTTAGTTTAGGGTTTAATTTAAAAAAAGTAAACTAATGTTGTATTAATCATAATATGATGATTACATAAATTAGGGCTTGTGGGATTAGGGTTAATTAATGAAGTTGATTTTGTTAAACCCGTTTTTAAAAACTGGGCAGAATTTTGAGTCAATTGTTTTGATCATATTGGGAGTTCTACAAACTCTTATTTTGTGATCCACATATCCCTGGAAAGCTATTTGAATTGGCTTTCCAATGCAAGAAACTAGAGTTAAATTGGAGGTCGGGAAGTGGGTCAAAAACAGGTTACAACAGTCGGAGGTCAAAACAATTTTGAAGTCAGCCTGTTTTCTTTTTAAGTTTTGGGTTGTTTGGGGTACTTAGGGTTTCATTGGGATCTTCTCACGAACATGAGAGATGGTTTATATATTCTAGTAAGTATCTGCACTTGGGCTAAGGTTGTGGTTTAGGGTAAGACCTTCTAATAGTAACAAACGTTTTGTAAGTTTAAAGTCAGTAAATCTGGAATGACAAAAGTATATATATATATATATCGGGGCCTTAACAGTAGCTTTAAGGTTGTGGCAAATGGGAGGTGTTAGCGAAAATATGTAAGGGCATAAATATTACCTTTACAGAGATCATGGGTATGTTTAAGTGGGCGTTTGGCTTATAGTTTGGAGACCTAAAACTGGTACTGTTTTGGGTAAAATGTTAACAGGACGGGTTATGAAGTAAAACGAGTTAAGGGCTTTATAGAGGGGTGTAATGAGATGCTTAGAGCATATGTATGAGGTATATAAATGGGATAAGGTTAGATGTCCATCATAGGTTGATGAGCCATTTTAGTGTTTGGTTCATGTTTTGATTATGTGTTTTTGGTTTGTTAGCTTTTTGCTAGTGCGCGGATGTTTGGGGAAGCTCAATCAGGTGAGTTTCATAGTCCCATGTTTACTATTGATATTGACTTCCAGATGGGATGGAAGAGACACTGTGTTGAGTTATTTTATAAATTGATGTTGTGAATGTTTTTAAGGTTTGTGATGGACTTGTGTGTACATTATGTGATTAACTGCTATGTGATTCTTGATTGTGTATGATTTGGATCGGGGGACACGTGCCGTGTCAGTTATTGTGGTTTGACAAGGTAGGGGCCTTGGGATAGGTACATAGCGTGATCGTCTATGGGACCAATGGATAATGACAAGGTAGTGGCCTTGGGATAGGTACATAGTGTGATCATCTATGGTACCATGATGTTTGGTAAGGCTGAGGGCCTTGGATTTTGGTTTGGAATGTTTGATCTTGAATGTTAGTTGTTAATACATAATTGTAACACATTGTCCATATGTTATTGTGTTGATGGTTGTTACTCACAGCTTTTTGGTATGATTTGGCGTTTGAGTCTAAACCTATGACTCTCACCAACTTTATGTTGACGTGTTTTAGTGTCTCTTTCAGGTGAGTATGTGGTTAAGCTTGAGGATAGGAGTGGCTAGATTTGGATGCATTAGGATTGCATATAGAAGGAGATCCCCGTTCCTTCTTAGTTTACCTTTATGTTTTTTTTGTTTGATAAGTGATACATGTTGGCACCTATATGTTTGTTTGGTTTATGTTTATTGTTTGTCTTGGGTAAGTGGTAGGACTGTTACCTACTTACCTAGACTCCTGCATTGTTGAGGTATTGTCATGACATTTGTGTCGCCATTTTTGACATTATATTTGCATTTAGTTTTTCTTTATAGACACGCTATTGTTGTGATGATATCCATACGTTGTGCCCCATATTCCACCATGGTGGGGTGTGACAGAATGGTATCAGAGACAATGGTTATAGAGAATTAGGTTGCCTAGTCGTGTAGCCTAGTCTATAGCTTAAGGGTCCCTGCATATAGGCGTCATAGGAGTATGTGTGCATTTTATAATAATTGATGTGTTTGGATGTTATTTATTGCGATGTTTTGACTAGTATGAATTGAACCATAGTATGTTCATACTTAGTCACATGTTATTTTCTTTTCGGGTTTGTGACTAGTGCGGGTTGAACCATAATCGTCCACGCTAGTCATTGTTGTATTTTGCTTAAATTGTACATTATAGTACATATTTGGTACAAGGTAGTTTCTATCTTTTGTCGAGTTATTTTACATACCTGAGGGATGTTATTTTTGTTTTGATGTTTAAGTCATGTTCCCTAAGAATCGTGTGTTGGTTCGAGTTACTAGGAGTACATGGGTAGGAAGGATTTTAAGTTGTTTCCACTCTTATGGGCGACATGACTTATAACTGATTATGTTTTCGTTTTGGATTTAGTCTCTGTTGTTTTAGCTAGACTATGGATTTCTGTATTCCAAGAGTTTTACTATGTTATTTTAATAGATGGGGTTTTGGACCTATTTGGTTATGTGGTTATGAGATTATGTGAGTAGATGGATTTATGTGTTATATGTTGTATTGATTCTTATAAGTGTCATCATAGGAGGGAGTGCATTGGGGAAAGGGTAATTGTATAAGTATGGTGGCCAACATAGTTATACAAGTACCACAACTTCAATGGGTTCTCAAGTATGATTGCATGAAAGAGAGTTAGTACATGCTTGTATATGATGAGATGTGGATTTTGGGTATATTTATAATATATGGGTTTATGTAACGGCTGCCTACGATTTGGCTATTTTTATTAGTGTGTTATATGTTTTGGGTTATAGTCGTGTTGTGTGATTATGGGGTCACACGATATGGTTTGGTTTTGGAGGTGGGCTTTATGCCTTGTTGTGGCATGGTGAGATGGTGAGAAGGTGATTAATCGTATGGAAAACCGAGCGTATATAGCGATTGATTGACTTACGTGTATGATAACGAGTATGTTTGGGAGATTCGATAGGTATACATATGCGGATGTATATATACTAATAGATGTTATGTTATGATTTACGGTCGTTCAGTAGTTATTATAACTTGAACGTACCTAGTACACTCTTGTGTTTAAACAATTTATTAGAGCTCGAGTTTGGTGGAGTTCCAACGAAGTTTTGAATCTTTTGATGTGTGTCTTGTAGCATACTCTTTGAGTTTCGTATTCCACGTGTACGTTTTAAAATGGTGTTTTTGGTTTCAAGCCTATTGAAATAACTTGGGATTTCTTTTGAGATAATGAAATCTTTTGTGTTGGGTCTTGCATTTCTTTTGGTCGGTATATATTGAGTTAGGTGGTTGGTTGTATTCGGTAAAATAATGGTAAGGTGTTGGAGTCGTGTTTGAAACAAGATGTAACATAGGATTTCTTTTAATCAACACTTATTTATTTCAAATTTTAAAAGACTTTCTTTAAAATAAAGCGAAGTAAAATTTCTTTCTACTTACATAGTTTATATAATTGGGTTTAACCGATTCACGTCATTTATAATTATTAATACAAGGTTAAATTGAGTTTATGAAGATTTCACATACAATTTTATCTTTCATTAATATAAAACTGTTTTTGTCACAACTTGTTCGTTTTTAAAGCTTTTTGGATGATTCAAAAGCCTAAAATTATGTACTCGGAACGTACCTTTCAAATATTCAGAATCTATAGTCATGGGAGGTCAGTATCTTGGCCGAAATTATTGTACAAGTGTCGGGTTAAAGGTTGAGTTTGAATAGTAGTTTATTTTTATGATTTGGGATGCACGGGATACCTAGTTTTTGAGTTGAGTTTCAAGTTCGTCAAGAGGGTTGTTTGTAGATTGTTTGAGTCACATAGATGTGGGAGGTAATAATAAATAAATAAAAAGGAGATATATATTCTTTTAAAAAGTCGATCTTTTGCACGGTTTAAATAATATGTCACGGGGCGTAATATGTTTTGATTGCCATTGGGTGTTTATTGAATTATTTTTCGTTGTCATGGGTCATTTTGAATTGATACATGTTATTGGTTTGAGTTTTCTTTTGAGTCTCGTGGTTTTTGACTTGTTTTAATTGGTGCACGTGAAATGT
This sequence comes from Glebionis coronaria, assembly GCA_025667525.1. Lineage (NCBI taxonomy): Eukaryota > Viridiplantae > Streptophyta > Magnoliopsida > Asterales > Asteraceae > Glebionis > Glebionis coronaria. The sequence continues at coordinate 109,919,447 of CM046877.1, read as the reverse complement.
CGTTAGTTATCCGTGGGTTTGATTCGTTGATCGTATCTGATGGATTCAGGATGTAGTTTTGGTTTCGTATTGTTCGGGAGCGTTGAGGTAGTCATATGAAAGACTTGGTCGCGCCTACACGATTAAGTAGGTGACCATGAGAGAACGGTCGGAATACCCTTAGTGGGGAGGAAAGAAGTTCGTAGACGAACTAATGTGGTCTGATGAGAGGAAGTGTTTGTCTGTTAAAATGCGTGTAGAATTTCGCAAGTAGAACGAGGTAGGAATTTATTCGTATTGCCGCTAATAGAGGATGCAAGGAGGACATAGTTGAAACTGCTAAGGATGTTGTATGAACGCTTCGGGTTTATGGTTATGCATTTGGCTTCGCCAAAGCACTAGCGGTTTTCACAGTGTCAATGAACCAAGTGTGCATGAACGTGTATAAACGAGTTGTCATCGGGAGCATCGACGACGTCTTGATCTACTCAAATCTGAGAAGGAGAGTGAGGCGAATTATGTGTTGGTTTTGGAGTGGAGTTATACGTCAGATTTTCGAGTGTGAGTTTTAGTATTAAGTTTACCATGATGAGTAGTTAGAGATGATGGCATATCATGGAACCAGCAAGGGGCGAAGTGAAGAAGGATGAGGAAGCATTTTGGAGGCTGAAGAGGTGGATTGGATAATGAGCCAATCTTGGCATTATCGGAAGGACTGGATGAATTCGCGAAGCATGACGATACGTGGAGCAAGGATTTGGATGTATACGAGAACGACAAATAAAGGCGGTTGCTTATACGTTGCAGGAACTGAAGATTTGGAAGAACTGGATAGACTTAGTTAGTGGAGCTAGATTGTTATATCTGCCTAGAATGCTAGAGGCATTTGGTGTACGAGACATAGAGAATGATCTATACGGATGATGAACGTCTCCAACATATACTCAATCATCTTGATTGAACATTTGACAAAGATGATGGGTGGAGTTAAGTGATGTAAGAAAATTGCAAGGCCAAGTACCATCTGGGAAAGGCAAGCATGGTTGATGAGACTTGGAGTAAGAAGAATAAAGTGAAGCTGAGACGCACTTGAACTATAGGGATGACGTATTAGGGTGGTTTGGATAAAGGATGTAGGTTGCACGAGTTGAGTTGTCTAAAGCAGAGAACGCGTCAACATGTATGTTGCGTGGCTTGGACAATCATATGGATAAAAGGGACGTAGACTATACTTCCTACATAGGTAGGAGTAGCTTAGAAAGGGCCGAAATTGGTGAAAGTGACGAGAGTTGGGTGATAGTCGATAGACTGACTAATTCATCTCATATTTCAAGAGGAATGAGTAGTCACGTAGTTGAGAAGTTGGAAGGATTGCGTACAGATGTGATGGAATAGAGGGTGTTGCGTAAAAGTTAACCTAATAGGTATGGAGTGCCTTATGAAGGACTATGGCAAGGGAAGAAACGAAGGGAAGCATCACATCGTGATGTATGGTATGAGTTGAGGAAGAAGAAGGAAGTGTGTATAGAAGCGAAGCATGAATCAAATAGGTCGAGATAGGAACCGAAGGTAAAACTTTGGTAGGGCCTAATGAGTAGAATAAAGCACAACGCAGGCTAATACTGTCGTAGTGTGGAAAAGGAAATGGCACTGACCTATACTGATTGTTTGGGAGGCTTAGAGTCGATAATCGAATGGATGAGGAGTTATAGGTGTGATGTGCCATAGGGATGAAGGGCTTGGTCTAACCGAGAAAAGATGAAGGAAAGTGAGAAAGAAGTGTATAGGTGCTACTAATGAGCTATCCAAATTTAATGGAAGTAGCTGTAGCATGGGTTTGGATGGCAGTTGATAGACTAACTGAGATAACCGTCCTTTTGATCATGTGTATAGATCATAAGATGATTTGGATTGGAAGAACTAATGGATATGTGAAAGACCGTCATAGGTCACTTTGTAAGGAAATTGGAATTTTTAAGTAGTTTGGGGTACAGACTAAAGGGAGTTGATGTACATGATTGGATATGAGTATATCCACCTAACTGAGAAAGGATAGGCAAGTGAGATATTTATACAACCTTAGGTGTTACACTGAGGGCATGGGTGATTGATTTAGAGGTAGTTAGGAAACTCGTTAGCGATGACTGAGTTTTCATATAATGATAGTTATCATACTAGAAGTCGATAAATGCCATTTGAGGCACTATATGAATGGATAGGGTGAGTTGTCCCTATTGTGGACTAGAGTTGGTAAAAGAGGCTACTAATGTGGTAATGATGTTGTGGAAAGGATGAGAGCAACAAGGATGCTATGCAGAAAAGGAGGAAACCACTAGAGTTAGTGACAAAGTTATGTAGGAAGTTTCACCCATAGTAACGGGTGGTACGTTTTGGTAAAATGGAAGAGTTGATGTAGAGTTTTGTAGGTCCATTTATGATCTTTGGAAAGATCGGACCATTAGCTTATGAGCATATAATTACCTGGGGGAAATGAGTTGTATACATGATACATTTCATGTATTGAGATTGGTAAAGGTTGTTTGAGAATGCATTTTGCATGTACGGTTATTCGGGACTTGTGTTAGTAAGAGTCTTTGTTTTATCAAAGAGTCATCTGTGAGATTTATTGACTGTGAGGTCAAGAGTTTGGCAATGAGTTTAATTATTTTTGGTTTGTATATGTGGTATTTTGAAACTTGAACTGAAGTTCACATGGAAATGAGAGGAGTTCGTTTAGAACAAGTATCCTCATGTGGTTTGTTGTTTGTGTGTTTGATCCTAAAGAGTAAATCTCGGGACGAGATTTCTATTAGGAGGGAGTGATGTGACAACCCTGGTTTTGAGGTTCGTCACTTAGTTTTGTTTTGTGCTAGTTACGTGTCTTTACGTGTTTATGTGCTAATTGGGTGTGAATAGATTGTGGTTTGGATATCGTTTCCGGTACGGGGTACCTTGTGAGTGAAACGATGTGTGATGATTTCATTTTCATGAGTTCACATGGTGGTGACTATGAAGTGAGATGGTGTTATTTAGTGGTTTTACGTACACGTATATGTATTATAGAAAATCGTATTTTTACGATTTACGGTTTAGCATTTAGAGGTCTCGGATAAGGTAATTAGTCATATGAATATTTTTCGCGATGGTTTTAAGTCATTTAGGACTTAGTTATAAAGTTTATTTCAAAATTTGAGATTTTTATTAAAAGTGTATATTTTACGTCTTTTACGGTAAAACGCGTAAATTTGACTAGTTTGACGGTTTTGAGGTTTTGGAAGCTTTAGGAGCTGAAATAAATTAAGGTAAATTAAGGTAACGTTAATAACATAATATTAAATAATAAAAAAAACGAAATTAGGGGTGTTTGGGTCGGTTTAGACGCACCAAAGAAAAGAAAAGGGGAAAAAAGGGAAAAAGGGAACCGGGCTTTTGTATATGGGCCAAGGACTTGTTAGTAAAGTATAGAAAGCCTTATTTTTATCAAAACACTTCATAAAATCCCTGGAGATCAATTATGGGTCGACATCCATGGAGAAAATTAGGGTTCTTCATCAAAAATCTTGTTTTCCAAAAAAATCTAAGGTAAAATCTTCAAACCCTTTTCAATTAAATTGTTTTTATGATTTCTTTAATCATCTTATGATGGATTTAGGTTAGGGTTTAATTTAAAAACAGTAAACTAATGTTGTATTAATCATAATATGATGATTAAATAAATTAGGGCTTGTAATTAGAGGGATTAGGGTTAATTAATGAAGTTGATTTTGTTAAACCCGTTTTTAAAAACTGGGCAGAATTTTGAGTCAATTGTTTTGATCATATTGGGAGTTCTACAAACTCTTATTTTGAGATCCACATATCCCTGGAAAGCTATTTGAATTGGATTTCCAATGCAAGAAACTATAGTTAAATTGGAGGTCGGGAAGTGGGTCAAAAACAGGTTACAACAGTCGGAGGTCAAAACAGTTTTGAAGTCAGCCTGTTTTCTTTTTAAGTTTTGGGTTGTTTGGGGTACTTAGGGTTTCATTGGGATCTTCTCACGAACATGAGAGATGGTTTATATATTGTAGTAAGTATCTGCACTTGGGCTAAGGTTGTGGTTTAGGGTAAGACCCTCTAATAGTAACAAACGTTTTGTAAGTTTAAAGTCAGTAAATCTGGAATGACAAAAGTATATATATATATATATATATCGGGGCCTTAACAGTAGCTTTAAGGTTGGGGAAAATGGAAGGTGTTATCTAACATATGTAAGGGCATAAATATTCCCTTTACAGAGATCATGGTATGTTTAAGTGGGCGTTTGGCTTATAGTTTGGAGACCTAAAACTGGTACTATTTTGGGTAAAATGTTAACGGGACGGGTTATGAAGTAAAACGAGTTAAGGGCTTTATAGAGGGGTGTAATGAGATGCTTAGAGCATATATATGAGGTATATATATGGTATATGGTTAGATGTACATCATAGGTTGATGAGCCATTTTAGTGTTTGGTTCATGTTTTGATTATGTGTTTTTGGTTTGTTAGCTTTTTGCTCGTGCGCGGATGTTTGGGGAAGCTCAATCAGGTGAGTTTAATAGTCCCATGTTTACTATTGATATTTTCTTCCAGATGGGATGGAAGAGACACTGTGTTGATTTATTTTATAAATTGACGCTGTGAATGTTTTTAAGGTTTGTGATGGACTGGTGTGTACATTATGTGATTAACTGCTATGTGATTCTTGATTGTGTATGATTTGGATCGGGGGACACGTGCCGTCTCAGTTATTGTGGTTTGACAAGGTAAGGGCCTTGGGATAGGTACATAGCGTGATCGTCTATGGGACCAATGGATAATGACAAGGTAGTGGCCTTGGGATAGGTACATAGTGTGATCATCTATGGTACCATGGTGTTTGGTAAGGCTGAGGGCCTTGGATTTTGGTTTGGAATGTTTGATCTTGAATGTTAGTTGTTAATACATAATTGTAACACATTGTCCATATGTTATTGTGTTGATGGTTGTTACTCACAGCTTTTTGGTATGATTTGGCGTTTGAGTCTAAACCTATGACTCTCACCAACTTTATGTTGACGCGTTTTAGTGTCTCTTTCAGGTGAGTATGTGATTAAGCTTGAGGATAGGAGTGGCTAGATTTGGATGCATTAGGATTGCATATAGAAGGAGATCCCCGTTCCTTCTTAGTTTACCTTTATGTTTTTTTTGTTTGATAAGTGATACATGTTGGCACCTATATGTTTGTTTGGTTTATGTTTATTGTTTGTCTTGGGTAAGTGGTAGGACTGTTACCTACTTACCTAGACTCCTGTATTGTATAGGTATTGTCATGACATTTGTGTCGCCATTTTTGACATTATATTTGCATTTAGTTATCTCAATAGACACGCTATTGTTGTGATGATATCCATACGTCGTGCCCCATATTCCGCCATGGTGGGGTGTGACAACTTTCCTTATTGGTCTTATTAGGATTATTTATCATTTTAGTATGATCAAACTTAGGTTTGTCATCTTTGGTCCCCATTTGCCTTTTTACCTGTGTAGTTTTCTCATTACCTTTCTTTGTGACCTTTTGTGCAGCCTTTAGTTTTGCAATTTTATCTTCATGTAAAGTGCAATATTTGATAAATTTGTTAATGCAATGATGCCTAAAAACGTTTCTTGCATTTTTTGGTCTCGCTTTGTTTTGATTACGACAATATGTAAAAACAAGCATTTATGAAAACAATGAAAAACGAATTCTTGAGTTCAAGTATTTTTCATTTCAACCATTATCACTTAATGTAAAACCCGCATGCTTTTACCATGAGTAGTACCCTTAAGATCGTACGTACTAGATTAAAACTTTCCTTTTATAGTACGGATTACGTTTACGTGTTAGGATATTACGTATTACGTACGTGTTAGTATACGATAAGTATTTACTACGCACGAACATGCAATAATTATTTGACAATAATTAATCACGAACATGTCATCATGAAATCACGAACGTAATTAAATCACAGACTATTATTAATTATATATATATATTTATTACGAGCGTAAATAAATATATTAGGTCACGGTAATTATTTAACGAGAACACACAAAACGCGAACACAAATAAACACGAACAAACACGTAAAACACGAACACGAGAACACACTTATTAATTAGACACGGAAAACATTCGGGTTACCCCTTGTGGGCCCCATTACCATGAAATTAAGGAGGGAGGATGGGCTTAGCCCATCAATTTTTACTAAAAGGAGGTTAAGGAAATTACACTACTCATTTTTCATTCACAGAAGATTTTAGAAAAAACCCTAAAACCCTCCTTCCCTTTCTTCTTTGTGCCGCCACCCTACAACCACCACAAGGAGGTGGTTTGTGATCTTGGATCTTGGAATTGTAGTTGGTGATCGTGTTTGTTCTTCATCCTTTTGATCCACGAATTCGGTAAATCCTTTTTAAACCTTTTTTTTTATTTGATCATTTAATAAATCAAGAACATGTTATGGATTTACAAAAACCTAATAAATAAACATGGATCTAACCTGACTTGGGGTTAAATAAAATCAAAAGTATGAATTAAGGGGTGTTTGTTTTTGGCCGCAGGCTGCACCGAACCCGAAGGGGTTTCGGTTTGGCCAAACCGACCACCACCAAGACCATATGGTCTTGGTTGGTGTGTGTGGGTCCCACGGCAGCATCAAGGCACGAGGTACCCCGAGTTGGTTCGGTGTACGGTGTCGATTTCTTGACCGGTTCATTGTTTTTAGTCTAGATCCGGCTCATGGTGTATGTTTAGTTTTTTTATGTTTTATGATCTTATGTTAAAAATTAAATTAATAAAATGACATGATTAATTTAATAACATGACTTAGGTTATTTTAATAATCATGAAATTAATTAACCTAAGTATTTTATATTTTAGACTTATAATTAATTAATTATTTAAAAACCATGATTTATAATTAATTAATTAACATAACTTAGGTTATATTATTAATATATAATAATACATGTTTTAACCTAGGTATTTAACATTATTTAATTAAAAATAAGTTATACTTTAATTAAATATTTTAACCTATAGTTTAATTTAATTACATGGAATAATTATTAAACTATACATTATATCATATGACTTAGAAAATAATCATGAAAACACTTAGGCTTATATACTCAGCTTATTTAACCAGCTTATTTCTAATTATGGAAACTTTCTATTTTTAGAAACTTAATTAAATAAGGCAGCTAATCTATTTATGGAAACCTTCTATTTTTAGAAACTTATTTATTTCAGGCAGCTAATCTATTTATGGAAACTTATTTAATTAAGGCAGCTGATCTATTTATGGAAACTTTCTATTTTTAGAAACTTATCTATTTTAAGCAGTAATTCTATTTTTGGAAACTTTCTATTTTTGGAAACTTTCTATTTTTGAAAACTTTCTATTTTTGGAAACTTTCTATTTTTGGAAACTTTCTATTTTTGGTAACTTTCTATTTTTGGAAACTTTCTATTTTAGGAAACCTGCTATTTTTGGAAAGTTACTTATTATTACACAGTAAGTATAATAACACATGAAATACCAGAAATACTTAATCAGATTAAACAGAATATAAGATAAACACGGTTTAAGGCTTAAAAACATTAAAACATGGTAAGAACACATAAAATAAGCTAAGACATGACATAAAACCAGCTACGTATTTAGTAAGCAAATACTTATTCATGTATGTATTTATGTAGCACTAGTGATTCAGAAGTAGGATTCCTCTCAGTTCATCTTCTTCGTTCACTGGACATAAGGTACGGATTCCCGTCCTTTCAGTATGGACATTCTTTCCTTATTTGTATTCCCCGTATGCAGCCAACTGTTTTCCCGTAGTATAAGTTACGTGTTTGATTGCTTATGTTTAATTAAGATTACCTATAGCCATATACATGCATGACCAGTTTCACCTAGTTATGGAGGTACCATAACCATAACATTAGAGGCACTGATGTTATGACTTCACCACAGCGGAGTGATTGCTCGTGGCGTCCCTTCAGCTTTTGGCCATCTATATTATATTTATCATGTGGTGCGTATGGGTGCATCCTAGTTACATGTTTTTATTCAGGATTTCATGGTGAATGTAGTGTGTGCCTTGCATCCTTTATAAGGAGCTGATCCCTCCTACCCAGAACCAGTATATTAAATTAGAGGCATCCCCTCTAATTTGCATGATGAGGTCACCCCTCCAAGTATTCATGCACGGTGGATTTTCATGACCTATATTGGCTAATGGTAAAATATGTTAAACAGTTTTCATAAGATAAACATAAGGCTTTTCAAACTATAAAACCAGTTTTATGAACATGTTCCAGGTTTTCCAGGACTTATACATTTCCGCTGCTATTAAGTCTCTATTTATGTTTTAGTCACTTAAACTATGTCTATATCCATGCACTGAGCGTTTTGCTCAGCCGTTACTTTCCTTTCCATGTCCCAAAACGGCAAGTACCCTAGGGAAGACTCGAGCATTTGGAGGACGTGCATAGGATGGAAGCTGCCAGAGACTTCTTTTCCTTTTTGCCTTCATATACTTATGCTTGTTTAGTCTTTCATTCTTTTCCTTTGCTTTATTATGTTTTGGGCTTATGTTTGGGAACCGATGTTTGATTCCGGTTTACCCTATGGTCATGTAATGTTTTAGACATTTATCCTTGTATGCTTTGATGACACGCCATAATTACGTGTGACATTCCATTATCAAAATGGGGTGTTACAATTATGGTATCAGAGCCAAGGCTTCGACCTGTAGGCTCTAAAACTCGACCTGTGACTAGTGGGTAGTCACCAGGAGCTTCCCAAGCCAACATTTGATATTCTACGTATTTATGTTTTCAGCGCATTGTTGTTTTAACCATGATGTTTTCAGCACCTTGAGGTTTTAACTTTGATGTTTTCATCGATATTGTTGTACTAATATGGATGGACAACCGTCATTCATATTTAGTTACGTGTCATTATTTCATGCATGACGTTCCTCGTGAACTGTGACTATGTGGACTGAACCTCAATAGTTCATAATTAGTCACATAAAATTTTTTTCTAATAAGTTTTAACAGATGAGTTTCATTTATTTATGTTTCATGTATCATTGTTGCAGGGATTATGACTAAGTAATGGTTGGTACAGGACTGGCCCTATTTAGTCGCATGTGCTTTTATCGAATCTTTTAACTTTGGGACCGACCCATAAGCGTCCCCTCGCTATGTCTTTTGTTTTGGGACCGAACCATAGGCGTCCCTTCGCACATATAAAGGTTTTTTTATAAACTACATTATACATTCATGCATTGTTTTCATGCATAAATTTTTTCTCATGATTTATTGGCATAATTTTTTTTTTCATGTCCCCTCATAAGTTACTATGTTTTTATGTCAAGTATGTTTTCATACTATCATGGTTAACTTCGGTTTCATGCTGATTATGTTATACACTCCTTTATGATAGATCGTTTTATGTTCTTTCATGATAATTTCGTCATCATGTTGATTACGTCTTACGCCTCTTTTGTTATTTATGCTTTCACGCAAGACATTGTTGGATTTCATTGAATTCTGCGTTCATGATAGTCATGGTTGGTTTTCATTGATCATGCTGTCAGGCAAATCATCGTTGAATTTTATTTTTGTAACCACACTTTAGCGTTTCTCTATGCAACCAGAATGAGGTATATACTGGCATTGCCAGGTTAAGATGATGGTTTTCCTAAACGTTTAACCGATATACTTTACTTAAATCATGATAAATGATCGACCCCATACCGATCATTTCTTGTGCATTCCACGTGTACTCCACGTACCGTATTTCATGTGTATTACACGTACCTTAATCCATGTGTATTTCACTTGCAATACTTCACGAGTATTTGCTAGTCGATTCTAAATCATCTCAGGCGTATTTTCAACTGCTGATATTCTACAAGATTGCTGATGCCGCTCATAACTTGGAGATGTTACTAAAGGTTGATGCTGCTGACGTTCGGAGACGCTACGAGATGCGGATGCTGTTCACAACCTGGAGATCCTACAAGACGAAGACAAAGGCGTCGGAGCAAAGCAATTGGACGAGAAGATGCTTCACCATCAGATGATTACCATCAATCATTGTCCCTAATTCTTAGTTACATGTCACACGTCATTCGACTGTCATTTCAGCCATATGAGTGCAAACCGGTACCAGCCGGCCACTCATCTGAATATTACATGAATCACGGTCATGAGAATGACCATCATGGAACTGACAGACAGGACGATAGTAACCACTACTATGACAACAACTATCCTAGAAATCGCAACCGAAACTATGGCCACGGACGTGATCAGAAATACAAGGATTTGTAGTCCAACCGATCCGCCAATTCTGGCATAATAACCTTATATTGTGGTTATATTTGTTTCACATCTCGAGACACATGTCAAGACATCCGTCAAGACACATGTCTCACGTATACTTTCTGAAGACACATGTCAAGACATCATTCAAGACACATGTCTCACGTATACCTCCTGAAGACACATGTCAAGACACCAGTCAAGACATATGTCATGCTTATAGTTCCAAGAAACGAGTCAAGACACATGACTCACGTCCAACTATGGAACATTTCTAAGAAATTCAGGGTACCCTCCAAGGGTATATCTATTTTGTTGTGCCATGTATTAATCAGGCCACAAGAATTTCAATACCATTATCGGCGCATCAGTGAGAACTATCACGTTGCGGATGTCACTTTCATTTCTTTCACCATAGTTCATATATTCATGACCATGAAGGACGCCTTTCGTATTCCCACGCATACGAAGGTTTTCCTTCAGTTTAATGATGAGATCCAAGCTGCTAACTCATTTCCTCGGACAGACACGAGATGAATTTTATCCTAATTATGGACTAGAACAGCACACCATGCTAAGATTCATAATTATGTACAGTAATGTTCAGGCCCCTGAATACATTCAGCTTGATTCTCCATCAGGAAAATCTGTACAAATTATCTATGCTTCCCAAGCATGTGCTTTGTTAGCCATGATTGCTAAAATTTTCTAGTGGTCAGTAAGACACGACTACTAAAGTCCTTTTACGCATAACCAACGGATTATTCCAAAATTGTTCCTTACACTCCAGAAGAACCTTCAAGGAGAAGAATGGTACCATGAGATTATGTGTCGACTACCGTCGATTTAAATAAACCACCATTCATGACCGTTATTCTCCTCCACGTATTGACGACATGTCCAACCGACCTTATTGTGTTAATCACTTTTCCAAGATCGAACTCATGATCATGCTGCCAACAGTGACGAGTGAAAAAGCATGACATGTCCATGACTTCTATTCGTACACGACTCGGTCATGCTCGATTTATGATTTTGAATTATTCTCATCAATGCTCCAACGGAACTATAAGAATGAGTTTCCATGAACTCATAAGCAAATTCATCAACGTTTTCATTGAGGATAACCTGATTTCCTCTAAGCCTAGAGAAGAACAGGAAGACCGTATCTGCACTATGTTGCAAATTCTATGACAAGTGAAATTTTACCCTGGAAATTTTTTCAAATATCAATTCTGTTTGATTCCAGTGACACACTGAATCACATGGGTTTCTACGATTAATCTTACCATGACTCAGCTTATGCGTAAAGGAGAGAACCCTACACTACATTAGGTGTTCTAAAAAATCCTACGCTAGGAGAAGTCTAGATTCAGAGACTCAGAGTTTCGCAAACTCCTATGTATCAGGTTCGATGAAGCAAGACACAGTTACGTTCATATCTTCATACCTGTCATACAAACAGGCTAAGATAGGACAACAACAGACTGGGATGTTTTCATCATCTGAAATTGTAAATTGAAATGGGACAAGATCTCCACGGATTTTGGTTACCAGATTAACGCAAACTCAGAAGAAGCATGATGCTATCTGAGTTATTACAAATAATTTGATCAAGTCTGCAGAATCCTTACATCCGCAAGGATTTCAGAACCAACAGATTGATCGGACATGTTCCAGCCAAGGCTCATCTGATCACTTGGCAATCCCTCAGTTATCGGGTCAGACAAATATTCATAATTGTGCTCCTAATTTACTTCACATCCTTGTTCAAATTTCACGACTTGCTTTCGCACTCGCGTTCATGACACTATTCATGTTCATGATGGCATCTCGGCTTACGATTTTACGTTCATTTCGTTCTGGGAAGTTTTGCAAGAACTTGAGAGACCAGACCCAAGTTTAGTTTAACTCTCCATCATCAGATAGACGTTTCAGGTCATATTCCACGTCTCACCTTGTAGCGATTGGCGATACCGCCATTATATTCTATGTTCACGATATCTTTCACATATCATGTTCATGACACGTTCCTCATATCATGATCAAGATATGTTACACATATCATGGATCACGATATGTTTACTCATACTACACTCGCCATATCTCCACGTAGCACGTTCAAAAATTTTCATGTATCACGTTCAAAATTTTTCACGTACTACGTTTCTTTATGTCTCGCGCATCGTTTCTAGTTAACAGTTAAGTCAGATTGTCTTTCATCGTAACGTTTCAGTTACTCTTACCCGATTAATTCTTATTCCCTCGATCGAATTTAGGGGATCTACCTTACGTTGATAACCAAGAACTTCTTCGTATTCCAAGTCAAGGTCAAGAGGACCAAGACTTATCATTCGTGTCAAGATCTTAATAAGGAACCGTTCCAAGAGGGAAGCCATTGGGAAACGGACAAGTTCATCCGGACTTCTTATCCGTTTTTCTATTATCGACTAGATATGTCCTTTCAGTCACGTCACGTTCCATGTCTTTTCAAGACATGTCACGTTCCACGTTCCCTTCTACCATGTCACCTTCATTTCCGTTATTTTGCATACATTTCCAGTCTGATTCAGGTATGTTTCGCTTCCAGTTATGTTATCTATAATTCGGGGACGAATTATTCTTTTTAGGGGGAAGAGTTGTAAAACCCGCATGCTTTTACCATGAATAGTACCCTTAAGATCGTACGTACTAGATTAAAACTTTCCTTTTATAGCACGATTACGTTTACGTGTTAGGATATTACGTATTACGTACGTGTTAGTACACGATAAGTATTTACTACGCACGAACACGCAATAGTTATTTGAAAATAATTAATCACGAACATGCGATCATGAAATCACGAACGTAATTAAATCACGAACTATTATTAATTATATATATATTTATTACGAGCGTAAATAAATATATTAGGTCACGGTAATTATTTAACGAGAACACACAAAACGCGAACACAAATAAACACGAACAAACACGTAAAACACGAACACGAGAACACACTTATTAATTAGACACGGAAAACATTCGGGTTACCCCTTGTGGGCCCCATTACCACGAAATTAAGGAGGGAGGACGGGCTTAGCCCATCAATTTTTACTAAAAGGAGGTTAAGGAAAATTACACTACTCATTTTTCATTCACAGAAGATTTTAGAAAAAACCCTAAAACCCTCCTTCCCTTTCTTCTTTGTGCCGCCACCCTACAACCACCACAAGGAGGTGGTTTGTGATCTTGGATCTTGGAATTGTAGTTGGTGATCGTGTTTGTTCTTCATCCTTTTGATCCACGAATTCGGTAAATCCTTTTTAAACCTTTTTTTTATTTGATCATTTAATAAATCAAGAACATGTTATGTATTTACAAAAACCTAATAAATAAACATGGATCTAACCTGATTTGGGGTTAAATAAAATCAAAAGTATGTTTTAAGGGGTGTTGTTTTTGGCCGCAGGCTGCACCGAACCCGAAGGGGTTTCGGTTTGGCCAAACCGACCACCACCAAGACCATATGGTCTTGGTTGGTGTGTGTGGGTCCCACGGCAGCATCAAGGCACGGGGTAGGAGTTGTAGTCAATTAAGGAAGAATGAGGAGAATTATACTACTCATGATCTTGAGTTAGGAGCTGTAGTCTTTGCTCTTAGGTTGTGGAGACATTATCTGTATGGCACCAAGTGTACGGTATTCACCGATCACAAAAGCCTACAGTATATTCTCGATCAAAAGGAACTGAACATGAGGCAACGAAGATGGATAGAGCTGTTAAGTGATAATGATTGTGATATAAAATATCACCCAGGAAAAGCTAATGTTGTTGCCGATGCATTAAGCAGGAAAGATAGAGAGCCTATCAGGGTACGTTCTCTAGTCTTGACCGTGCACAATAATTTTCCTGAGCAAATTAGAAATGCGTAAATAGAAGCTTGTAAGAAAGAAAATTTTGTTAATGAAGGGTTCCGAGGAGAAGGAGATCCTTTAGAAGTTAGAGCTAATGGAGTGAAATGCTTAAGAGGTCGTACGTGGATACCTAAGTTTGGAGGCTTAAGAGATTTGATTATGTTAGAATCCCATAAATCTAAGTATTCCATTCATCCGGGATCTGATAAAATGTATCATGATTTCAAGAAGTTGTACTGGTGGCCGAATATGAAAGCTGATATTGCGATGTATGTTCTTTAATGCTAGACTTGTGCTAGAGTCAAAGGTGAACATCAAAAGCCATCAGGACTACTTCAACAGCCAAAGATTCCTGAATGGAAGTGGGAGCGAATTACAATGGACTTTATCACCAAGCTTCCTAGAACATCATCTGGAAATAACTCGATTTGGGTCATTGTCGACAGACTGACCAAATCAGCACACTTCATTCCGATTAAAGAGCAGTTCTCACTAGAGAAGTTGACTCGTATTTATCTTGAGAATGTTGTATGCAAGCATGGAGTGCCTGTATCGATCATTTCTGATCGAGATCCTAGATTCGCATCGAATTTTTGGAAATCTGATGGAGAAAGAAGAATAAACTGAGTATTTAGTTTCCTTAGTTTATGATATCTTTTATTTTAATTTTCTTATTTTGTGGTATGTTTTATTAATTTTTCTGATTTTGTGTTTCCTGGGAAGAATATTGTTATCTTTTTTCCCAAGTTTAGTTTTTCTGATGGAGAAAGAAGAATAAACTAAGTATTTAGTTTCCTTAGTTTATGATATCTTTTATTTTAATTTTCTTATTTTGTGGTATGTTTTATTTATTTTTCTGATTTTGTGTTTCCTGGGAAGAATATTGTTATCTTTTTTCCCAAGTTTATTTTTTCTATATAATTAGGACTTTTTGTAAGGATTATTATGAAGTTATGAATAAAAAACAGACTTTTAGTCTTTGTTAATTGACTTGAATCCAGTTTAGGGTTTATTGTTTAATTTTCTCTTAATAATCAGGTATTCATTGAATCAACGATTGTTAGAGTTTGCCTGATTATCGGTATTCTTTTGAATCAACGATAGTTGGAAGGATTGCGTTTGGCATTCTTTGGAATCAACAGATTCAATTATCTATCGTTGTTTTTTCGCTACATCAGTTGGTATCAAGAGCCGAAGTTCCTGATTAAGATGTTAGAATATCCGTTTTTTGAGGTTGATGGTTCATCTTTTGATGAATGGGAAGATTATGGTGCGGCTAGTAATGATTATGATGGACCTCCCATATTTGATGAATATGAAGAACAACCGATGCTAGTTTATGATACAAATATTGAAGATGTCATTGAGGAAAAAGAAGGATTTACGAAGAAAAAAGAATTTGGTAGGAAAGAAGACAACATTGAAGACATTGTAGTTGTGGTTAATAGTCTTTGTTCTACAATGATCCAAACTATCATGGTCGACAAGTTGGGTTTAAAGACGATCAAGGTTCGAGGTCGATTCATTTTAAAGAAAGGAAATTTAATGGAAGGGATACAAATTTGGATTCTATGCGTACAAAGGACGAGTGAAGCAAACTCGAGGATGAGTTTTTTGAAGTGAGGGAGAATGATGGAGAAAGAAGAATAAACTGATTATTTAGTTTCCTTAGTTTATGATATCTTTTATTTTAATTTTCTTATTTTGTGGTATGTTTTATTTATTTTTCTGATTTTGTGTTTCCTGGGAAGAATATTGTTATCTTTTTTCCCAAGTTTATTTTTTCTATATAATTAGGACTTTTTGTAAGGATTATTATGAAGTTATGAATAAAAAAACAGACTTTTAGTCTTTGTTAATTGACTTGAATCCAGTTTAGGGTTTATTGTTCAATTTTCTCTTAATAATCGGGTATTCATTCAATCAACGATTGTTAGAGTTTGCCTGATTATCGGTATTCTTTTGAATCAACGATGGTTGGAAGGATTGTGTTTGGCATTCTTTGGAATCAACAGATTCAATTATCAATCCTTGTTTCACGCTACATCAAAATCTCTCCAAAGATCTTTGGGAACAAATCTCGACATGAGCACTGCTTATCACCTCCAGACTGATGGGCAGAGTGAAAGAACGATACAAACACTGGAAGATATGTTGAGAGCTTGTGTGATAGATTTTGGTAAGAATTAGGATAAACATTTGCCTTTAATAGAGTTTCGTATAACAATAGTCACCATGTGTTGTCCCATTAATTTGTGATGATTAAGCAATGAAGAGAGAAAGAAAATAGATGAAGAAGAGATGAATTCCTAGAGAGAGAAAGTAGTGAGAGAAAGTAGAGAGGAGATGATTAACTTGGTGAGATTAGATTAAGAAAAAGAAGTTACAAATGACCATCCACCCTCCTAACATGCTAGGAGGGTAGTATATATAGTCCACCCACATGCGGGCTTTAATGGACTATATATTGGGCCGGGCTTGTCTTTTGGACTTTAATTAGTTTAAATCCAAGCCCGTGAACCACGACTAAATAACTACTTGTTACAACGTTCTACTAAATATTACAATAGAAACCTATGACCGAACATTCTTGTTTGACTCAATATTTTGAGGCTAACAATCTCCCCCAATGTGAGGTCATTCCTCTTTGATATTTGGATTCCAATGGAGATTTATGAATTTCGTCATAAATGAGTCTTGAACGTGTAACAGTAGTTTTGTTCCTTCATGCTGTGATCTTTGAGCCTTTGTCGTTGTCTTTCGACTTTGTCTTTAAGTCTTGAGATCTTCAAATCATCCTTGACTTGTCATTGCCATCTTGCGATCTTGTGTCTTTATCCACATGCTCACACTATCAATTGTTGGATAAGTCTTTGGGCATGAATATGTGGTTGTGAATCTTTGACTTTGCTGAGTACACCGTGACGCCACCTTCTCGAGACAAAACATAGACACGGACTGAATGGCTTTGACATTCGTCCTAAATCGGTAGCGTTTTACCTCCGGTCGGTGAAGACCGTTATACGATATTAAATATCGTACCTGTGATCAGGTAGATTCAATTAAGAATCTCCTTGACAGGGTTTCGCGGCTGTACTAGCCGTTCTCTTTACTCGACCGTCTCAAAGCAAGACTGTGAACATAAAGAGTGAATCAATTGGATAAATATCCGCTTGATTAAAGTCGTCAATTCAAATTCCTGGAACAAGTTTGATTCATTAAGAATCTTACCATTGTTGCTTTCCAGTTGACACAAGTTTGATTCATAAGAATCTCACAAGTTACCTACCGTAGCGCTGTTTGATGTTGACGCTAGAAGGATTTCCATTCGTCACTGTGAATATTAATAAATATCACTCTGAATGTTCTTGCAAGACCATAAAGATATTGCGTAGAAACCTGAAACGAGTTTGAATCAATTCAGAATCAAACCACTGTTGCTTTTCAGTTTTACATATGTTCAATTCATAAAGAATCTTGCATATGACCTACCGCAGTGCTGTTTGATGTTAACACTGGAAGGATTTCCACTCATCATTGTGAACACTAAGTAGTATCACTCTGAGTGTTCTAGCAATATCGCAAGGATATAGCGTAGGACTCTCTTGATCTTCATCCGTGTGTCCTAACGAGATTTGATTGATCTCTTGGCTCTAGACTCGATTTGTGCACTTTTAGTGGTCGGAGGCTGGAGCAGATGCCACCTATTCAATATCAACTATCTCGGAGTGAGAAAGTCAATAGAAGTCGTGTTGATCTCCGTGACAATAAAACAAACTTCTTTTGAGAGAAGCCTGAGTAGCTAGGAAAGGGTTGTGCTTCACATCACTGGGTCCATGATGAGTTTGTCTTCATGATGAGTTGACCCGGTTTCTGCCTAAGTTGTATGGAGGGCTTCTTTCTTTAGACCCTTTATCCTTACATTTCTTTTTCATTCTTCAACCCCTTCAATGCTTACCAAGACATCATTACTAGCACCTTGTTGTGATTGTTCCAGTACTAGCATCAGTACTTAGTCGGCATTCAGCTACGTTCACATTCTACTCCATATTTCCTAAGGACTTCTAATAATTGATTGGATTGTCCCTGGGAAGATCCCTCCGGTTCTGGTTTGATCATAGGACTTAAACCTAACCACCCTTTTGACACCAATAACGTCGTGAATTAAAGATGTTGTGGGTGTTTGATCGTAACCATGAAAACCACTTTAAATTCTAACAAAGTGTTTGAAAAACATTTAACACCTTGCTAGTTTTGTCGTTTCAGAAAAGCTCCCCCTTCACATGTGCATCGATAATCGAAAGTGTTTCGCACATGTGGGTAAGAGTTAAAGTGCTTGAGTCTTATAGATCACATTTTAATCACATTTTCTCCCCCTATCTCTAATATATAAAATCTTTTGATATTAGAGATACCAAATTTGATTAAAATATATTTTTAAAAATAGTCTTGAAAATCTTCGGGAGAAAGATGTGTTAATCTTTTGCATGTAGTTGAATTTCTCCCCCTCAAAATTGATCCAATGGAATTGTCATTACGAGGATTTGATCCACATTAAACTTTTGAGGATAGGAGTTGTTGAACACACAATTTTTGAAAGATTTTGAATATCATTGAGAAATTCTTGAAAAAATTGTGTTCAACGCTTTTTGAAAAATCAATTCTTTTTGACGAAAAGGTTTTTCTAAAAGCATAAACTTGAGTTCATAGACTTTGAATGTCTTGACGAATCCACTCAAGTGTAAGAAGAGTTAACTTCTTTTGCTAAGGGTAAGAGTACAAAAGCGTACACTCCCCCGTGAATTTAGATCCGGGTTGCAATCTGAAAGTGATTACAAGCCATTGTGTTGAGCTCAAAACGTTGAATGTTTTGTGATGAGCTCAACCCAAGATAGATTGCTCTACCCGTTGTTGGAAATATTGTCCAAAATAGACAATTTCCTATTGAAAAGATAGAAATGACATGTTTTGAAAAATATTTACAACTTTCATTCGAGCTTTATGTACACACCCGTGTCGTTATTGAGCGACATTTCTAGGTACGTCCATATTATCGATACTGAAAGACATGTCGAGAAGAATATTTTTGGATTATCAAAGATTTTTTACTTTTGTATTTTGCTTTTTGATTAATATTTACAGGTAGATGTTTGATAAATGAATCAAGCAGGCTTCTTTGCCAGAACCTCCAGTTCTGCTGGAGTCAAACATCTCATACCAATTTGCCTAACTAGATACACAAACCTCTCTTTCGAAAGAGCTTTTGTAAACAAGTCAGCTAATTGGTAATCAGTTCCAACAAAGTATAATTCAACAATACCTCTTTCAACTTGTTCCTTAATGAAGTGATATCGGACATCGATGTGCTTCGTGCGGGAATGATGTACCGGGTTGCAGGAGATGGCTATGGCCGACTTTGAGTCACAGTACATAGGTACTTTATCAAAATGGAAGCCATAATCCGTGAGTTGTGTTCTCATCCAAAGAACTTGAGCACAACACGCAGATAGAGACACATACTCCGCTTCAGCTGATGAAAGTGACGTGCAATCCTGCTTCTTGGAAGACCATCCCACAAGCTTGTCTTGACCTAGAAATTGTGCACCACCAGAAGTACTTTTACGTGTATCAAGACACCCTGCATGATCAGAATCTGAATAGGCCGTTAGAAAGAAACCGGTTTCCCTCGGATACCAGAGTCCCATGTGAATGGTATTCTTAAGGTACCGAAAGATCCGTTTAACCTCCTTGAGGTGCTTTTCAGTGGGTCGTGCTTGATATCGTGCACAATAGCATGTAGCATGATGTATATCAGGTCTGCTTGCTGTCAAGTACATGAGGGACCTGATCATGGAACGATATCTCGTTTGATCAATGGGTAATCCCTCCAAATCAGCATCTAGGGATGTGGTTGATAATGGTGTCCCAACGGGGTCACATGATGTCATACCATGCTTTTTGATTATCTCTTGACAATACTTAGCTTGGTTAATGAAGATACCACTTGGGGATTGGTGAACTTGAATTCCTAGAAAGAATTTTAGTTCGCCCATCATAGACATTTCAAATCTGCTGTGCATTACTTTTTCAAACCATTTTGAATGTTTTGGGTTTGTAGACCCGAAAATAATGTCATCAACATAAATTTGCACAAGCAGAATGTCATCCCCATATTTATAAGTGAACAAAGTTAGATCAATGGAACCTTTTGAGAAACCTTTGGAGACCAGAAATTTTGAGAGCTCGTCGTACCACGCCCTTGGAGCTTGCTTGAGTCCATATAGTGCTTTGTGGAGACGATACACCTTGTCAGGATAATGAGGATTGACGAATCTGTCCGGCTGCGTGACATAGACTTCTTCCTTCAAAGGAACGTTAAGAAACGCCGTCTTTACGTCCATTTGATAGACAATGAATCCCTTATGTGCAGCATAAGCAAGAAAAATCCTGACCGCTTCCATTCGAGCAACTGGTGCAAATGATTCTTCAAAATCAATACCCTCTTTCTGTCCATACCCTTTAGCCACTAGCCTAGATTTATTCTTGATGATCGTGTTTTCTTCATCCATCTTGTTTTTCCAGATCCATCGAAGATTTAATGGTGTTACATCGTATGGTCTGTCAACCAGTTCCCAGACTTTAAGTCTTTCAAACTGTTGAAGTTCATCCGTCATCGATTCAATCCAAGCATGATCAGCCATGGCTTCTTTGATGTTTTTCGGTTCAGCAGTACTCACGGCGAGTGCGAACATACAAACATCGCCATCGGTTTCAAGCTGTCATCTTGTACGAACGGGCTGTGAAGGGTTTCCAATGACATGAACCAAAGGATGATCTCGGGTCCAATGATGTGTTGAAGGATGTCGTTGATAGAAAGTATGCATATTTGACGGATCAACATGGCGAGTAGAAGACTCTCCAGTTTCGTGTACCGGTGTACCGAATGGGTTGATGAATTCGTCTTCGTCAGATAATGCATTGTCTGCTTGATTTGTGTTCTCTGGAGCAATGACAGTAGTTGTGGATGTTGTAGGATCGATTGTTGAAGTAATATTCTGAGGAGGTAAATCTGCAGCAACCCGTGTTGAAGTAGATGAAGTTGTATCTTGTTGTTGACGATGATCGGTTTCATCATTCTTATCATGAGTGACAGCGGAAGACTTTGATACAACTTGTTTCTCCCCCGTGAAATATTCATCATACATTGGTCCATATAACATTTCCAACTCTTCAATTGTCGTGTCGACTGTCATATCAGCTCTAGGAACATTTTCTGGAACCAGCGTTGAACTTGACTGTTCATTGTTGTGGTCTTGAGCTTCGAGTTCCGTGCGGTTGTGAACGGAAGTCGTTTGTCGTTGTGGATCGGGACTTAAACTGTTTTGTTCAAGTGCCATTTCTTGAGATTCATCAAATCGGATGTGAATTGTCTCGACAATCAATTTTGTTCTTTTGTTGAACACTCTATATCCCTTAGACTGAGTTGCATATCCCACAAGAATACATGCATCACCTTTCTCTTTCATTTTATCCAAATTTTCACCATCTCGAATAATGTAGCAAGTACATCCAAAAACATGAAGGTGTTTGAGTGAAGGTTTTCGATCATGAATTATGTGATATGGTGTCTTTTCGTGTCTTGGGATAATTAAGGATCGGTTTTGTGTGTAGCATGCGGTTGACACGGCTTCGGCCCAAAAGTATAGTGGAAGCTTTGAAGCGGATAATAATGTTCGAGCAGCTTCAACCAAAGTACGGTTTCGTCTTTCAACAACGCCGTTTTGTTCGGGTGTTCGAGCAATGGATGTTTCATGTTCAATCCCTTCGGCTTCAAAATACTTTCTCAGATTTGAATTCAAAAATTCTGTACCTCTGTCAGTACGAACCACTTTAACTTGAGCCTGAAGACCACGCTGTATCAATTTAAGGAAGTTGATGAGAACGTCGGGTGTTTCATCCTTGGACCTCAAGAAGTGAGTCCATGTGTACCTTGAGTAATCATCGACAATTACTAGAATATATTTCTTTCCATTGATACTCTGAACACGCATGGGACCACACAGATCCATGTGAAGAAGATCTAACCGTCCTTTAGAGCTTGGTGTGGTCTTTGTTTTGAAGCTACTTCGTTTAGCTTTACAAAGTTCACAGGAAGAACAAAGATGATCTTTGATGAATTTCAAGCTTGGAAGGCCTCTCACAATATCTTTCTTGGAAAGCAAGTTAATGGTATCAAAGTTGAGATGAGAAAGACGTTGATGCCATAACCATGCCTGAGTCGTTGAAGCTTTAGCCATGAAGCAAATTGGAGTTGATGAAGTTGTGTCTTGAAGTGAAATTGTGTAAAGATCAGTACCCCGTGTACCGGTAAGTAAGTCATTCCCATCATAATCACGAACAAAACATGTCTTCTTTCTGAAAGCAACTTCCAAATCCGCATCACAGAATTGACCAACCGAGAAAAGATTGTGATTGAGCCCTTCGACGTAGTATACCCGTTTAATCGTGATATTCCCCTGAACCAAATCTCCATATCCTAGGATCGGTGCAAATTGATCATTTCCGAATCGGACCGTACCCAGGAACTTCTCCACGAAGTTAATTAGAAGCTTGAGATTCCCCGTCATGTGCTTCGTGCATCCGGAGTCCATTATGAAGAGAATTATTTGTATCACCTGCAGAAGAGTTAGAACACGATGGAGCATTTGCTAAATTGGATACCACATTAGTTGTGAGAGTAGAATCATTAGTGTCCTTATCGATATTTAAGGCAAACTAACACTCGTTTTCACATTTTCTGTCCTAACTTTAGGCATCCATTTATATCCGGGAGGACATTGATTAGCAAACCACCATTTCCAAGACTTACTGGCAGACTCATATAATTCCTTAATTTTGCTTCTAGGATTCTTAGTGGTGAAGTCTGATGCATTACTTTTCTTAGTGGGGGTAGCACCAGAATGGTTCACTTTGCGTTTGGGTTTACTAGCACTAATAGGCATCACAGTTTGCTTCTTAGTTCTAGTTTCTACGCCTTTGACATTATTCATAGCACACATAGAATGATTAGCATTAGCACACTTGCCACATTTGACACAAACAAATTTCACATTCATAGCATTCAAAGTCGAATCATTCAAATCGTCATGACACGCGATTATAGACGTTCTATTCTTAGAAACATTAAAAGTCCTAGGGTGTTCTTCTACTTGCTTCATCTTCCCTTGATTCTTGTGTTTCCAGACCTTATCATTCACTTGAGTGCTCTTAAGCTGAGGCCGGCTAACACTAGTAGTGGAGACTATTCCTGTAGTAGAAGACACATGAATATTAGTGTTTCTAGAAGTCTGAGGCGAGTGAGTATCTTTGTTTGTGGGCTTAGTGGACATTCTATACATCCCTGGTTTAATGACATTATTGTGCCTAACGCTTGGTGCTATAGGATTCCTTATGGGTTGAGCTTGTGGTAACCTTTCCTTTCCATCCATCTTGGGGGCAAACACAGGTTTTGCAAACGAGGAATTAGATAAAGCAGATGGTTTTCCCAAGATAGAGGATCTATTCTCTTTAGAGGCATTGGGTTGTCTAACAACATTTTTCTTAATGCTAGGTTCCACAATTTTCCCACCCATTTTAGCAATGAGTTTCTGCAACTCAGCTATCGCTCTGTCCCTGTCTTGTAATTGAGCTTTCAACCCTTTAATTTCCAAATTCTGTTCATTCATTTCTCGAAATGTTTGGGAAAGTTTTTCTTGCATTTTATTATCATGTGGAAAACGACCAACGTCTTTTTGCAAAGCAAGTTCAAGTGAATGACAATGTTTTTGAAGGAAATCAGTTTTGTGTTGAAGTAACTCAAAAGCCTTTTTGTCAACATTTTCTTTACGTTTCGAAAGCTCAATTTCAAGACGTTCACATTCTTTGATCTTATCAAGATATTGGCATGCAACTTCAGAATATTCATCAATATCAGCACAAGATGTAAAATAAGCACACATAACATCTTTAGAAACGCATTCTTGCAAGAGTAAATCATATTCATCTGAGAAATCAGACTTCTCCATTTGAAGATCATCAATGTGTTTCTCAATAGATTCAACATATTTTAAATCATCAAACATTTCAGTCCGAATGAACTCCTCAAGTTGAAGAACAGTTTCTTTAATCAACGCCGTGTTTGGAATTAAGAGTTCTTTGACAAGCAAGGTAATATCTTGAGGAATCGGACGTGTCCACTCAGCATTTTCACGTTTTGCCTAGTCTCTTTCAACAATAGATTTAACATTATCTATGTGGTGTTTAAGAATACCTAATGTTTTCCTACTCTTGCTTTTAGATTCATCTAGAGGGAGGTAGTTTATGTATTTGTAAACATTAGATTTCTTAGGGGCAAAAGCTTTCTTCCATTGAATTCTCTTTTGTTTGCATTCTAAGAACACTTCCTCACGAGTTTTTTGAGTTTGTTTGTTGAACAGGCCATAAAGACTATTCTCATAAGCATAATTATAAGGTTTCACAAACTCCTTATTAACAAGTGGTTGACTATCAGCATCCCAAAGGGCAGTCTCTTCACTATTGACACTAACAGACATGCAATCAAGATCTGTCCTTTCAGTCTCATCAAGATAGAGACACGGGTTCGCAGCTTGAGCTTTGGCAAGGTACTCAGGACTTGCAAAGCTAGCTTGACCCTTAAACATCGATGGAGGTGCTAGCATTCTTACGGATTGAATAAAATCATGCGTTTTATAAACAACGTTCTTCAAAAAGTCGACTTGTGCTTCTAGTTTCGTAACTTTTTCGGTTTCTTTATCATGTCTACTTTTGAAGTCTTGTTTTAACGCATCTACCTCTTGTTTCTTATCCTCTAGAATTTTAGCAGAATCAGTAGTGGTCATAGAGAGCTTTTGTTCAAGTTCATTAACTTTGGTATTGGCAAGGTACGTTTTTTGACGTTCAGCCATTAAGAAAACATTATATTGACGCTTCTCTTTAGCTAATAACTCAAGAGTTGTATTATATTTGTTTTCAAAATCGTCCTTTTGACTTTTTAACGCACTTCCCATGTACCCCTCAAGCTCTTTGGTTTTCTGAAGGAGCTCATCTCTATAGGTTTCAGTCATCTCAGTAGATTTGATAAGAGCATCTTTGCATTCTTCAAAGCTTTGAGTGAGCGTAGCGTTTGCCTTCTTTAATTGCTTTTGACTCTTTTTATTTTCAGTGACATCTTTTTGTAAAGTAGCAATTAAATTAGCAAGCGCAATACGTTCCTCTTCATCATATTCATTTGCATGTTGATCATCCTCAGACTCATTATTGCACATGTCTGATGAATCGGGTGTGGTATTGCTATCAACCGTTTCCATCATACACGTGTCATTAATGGCATTGGGTAGATCACTATGCTCAGGAATATCACCAAACACATTATATTCATCAGTAGTGTGTACCTTATCGATTGGCTCAGTGTCAAAGATAGGACCATTGTCATCTTCAGTGACTTTGAGAACTTCTTCAACCTTTGCCATGTACGAGTAATGTGCATCAAGCTCTTGATCAGAATCTTCATCATCAGTATCATCAAGCATGGCTCCTTCCTCAGCTGACAATTTAACCCCTGCTTCCATCTTTTTGCATAGCAACATCTTTTCCTTGTGATAGCTGGAGTCTCTAACCCTTTTCGGCTTCCTGCATTCCTTTGCCATATGCCCATAACCTTGGCAATTAAAACATTGAATCCCACTCTGCTGAACCACTTGACTTCCAACCGTTTCCCTATTCCCAGTAGCAGCAGCAATCCTCTGAGCATCATACTTGGCAGTCTGTCGATCATATCTTGCAGAACCCTCAACATGCGTTGGATTATGTCGATCATACCTAGAAGGACTTTCACCACGTCGACGTGTGTCATACCTTGGAGGACTCTCAACATATCGGTTCTTTGTGTTGGATGATGTGCGAAGATTGTTGTTGGTGGGTTTGTAGATTTTCTTGTAAGTCTTCATTATGTAAGCAATTTGTTGTTTCATCTCTCGGTTCTTTTGAGCTTGGTCTTCATCACTATCTTCTTCAGATGAGGACTCAGATGGTGGAGATGGCGCTCTTGGCGCTTTACCTCGAGATTTTGTGGAAGATGAAGACTTAGATGATGTGGAATATCGTGGTGAGGATGATGTATTGGAGTATGGCTTAGGAGCACGAGAGTGAGGATCTTGAACATGTTGAGTGGTAGTCAGTAAAGCAAGTGGATTAGCCGTCTTGGCAACACGTTCAGTTCGAATCTCATTTGCTTCATTCTGAAATTGCTTCAAGATGTCAAAAAGTCGATGATATGAGACCTCGTCTAACTTTTCTTGTTGTTTCACCAAAGTGACGAATCGTGTCCACTCGGGTTGAAGTTGTTGAAGAAATTGGACATTGACTTGCATGGTGGAGACTTGCAGGTTATTTCTTGTCATGTCATTCATCATCTTATAAAACCTTGAGTAGTAAGAGTCAATTGATTCTCCATCCCTTGAAGTAAACTTGCCAAAATTCCAAAACAAGTTTGTTTTGACATCTTGTTTGTTGAGTGATTCTCCTTGTTGCAAGCGTTCAATAGCAGTACACATTTCATGTGCTGTCGGGCATGCATCAACCGTGGAGTAAATATCATCTCCAATCCCACTTAAAACCATATAGATGGCTTCCTTCTCCGCATCATGCCAAGCACAATTTTCAGGTGTGAGATCAGCTCTTGTTTCATCACGTTCACTTGCATGTATTGGATCAGTAGTATCTGTGGCTGCTCTTGGAGGAACTGAGATCTTCTTAAATATATATGGTCCATGAGTAATACATTTTCTCAAGGCATCACCATTAGGTCTTGTATCAAGATATCGTATGAAACGTGATTGCCATTGAGCATACCTACCAGATACAAGCATTGGTGGTCTCTCTTTGTTACCCGCCACCATTATGTTGTTGTTCGTCACACGATATTCGGCAGTAGAATCCATCTCAATATTCTCTGAAATGATGAAGTGAATATGGATCTTAAGTAGATTTGTTGTGATTGTTGTTGTGGTTTAAATTCCGAAAATTGCAATTTTTCTCCAGGCCGACAATAAATTCTCCAGTCCGACTAAAACGGTAGTCCAAAAATTTTGTAATCGCCAAAATTTGAAATCGAGCTAGAAATGTCCTAAAACTAGTATGGAAAAAATTTGAATTTACTTGACGAAAAATTTTTTAACTCTTTTTTTTTTTTTTTTTTTTTTTGATCTTCGTGGAAACGATATTCTGAAACTAGTCTAGATAGTGGCTAAGTCTAAAAAATACCCAAACAAAATTTAGCAAAAACACATCATCGGAATCACCAATCGGAATGATATCGGAATTCATCAATCGGAATGTTATCTGAATACACCAATCGGAATGTTATATGAATACACCAATCGGAATGTTATCTGAATACACCAATCGGAATGTTATCTGAATACACCAATCGGAATGTCATCTGAATACACCAATCGGAATGTTATCTGAATACACCAATCGGAATGTATGTTGGAAGTCCAATCGGAATGTTGATCTGAATCCCAATCGGAATGTATGTTGGAAGTCCAATCGGAATGTTGATCTGAATCCCAATCGGAATCTATAACCCCTTTTCAGATTGCAGCAATCGGAATGTATCCCCCTTTTCTCGGACAAAACTCAACCAATACGTGATTTTAAGCCAAAAAATGATCAAAAAACCCAAAAATTTTGTGTTTTTAGCCAAAGTAAATATACCAAATCACTACTACAACTATGTAGAAGATGTAGATGAAGAAGTAGAGCACGAAATACACAAAAAAATTTGAATCCGAGATGATTTATGGATTAAATCATTCGAATCAAATATACTAACAACAACCAATCACAAAACTACCCCGTGGCGATTGATACCAAATGTTGTCCCATTAATTTGTGATGATTAAGCAATGAAGAGAGAAAGAAAATAGATGAAGAAGAGATGAATTCCTAGAGAGAGAAAGTAGTGAGAGAAAGTAGAGAGGAGATGATTAACTTGGTGAGATTAGATTAAGAAAAAGAAGTTACAAATGACCATCCACCCTCCTAACATGCTAGGAGGGTAGTATATATAGTCCACCCACATGCGGGCTTTAATGGACTATATATTGGGCCGGGCTTGTCTTTTGGACTTTAATTAGTTTAAATCCAAGCCCGTGAACCACGACTAAATAACTACTTGTTACAACGTTCTACTAAATATTACAATAGAAACCTATGACCGAACATTCTTGTTTGACTCAATATTTTGAGGCTAACAATCTCCCCCAATGTGAGGTCATTCCTCTTTGATATTTGGATTCCAATGGAGATTTATGAATTTCGTCATAAATGAGTCTTGAACGTGTAACAGTAGTTTTGTTCCTTCATGCTGTGATCTTTGAGCCTTTGTCGTTGTCTTTCGACTTTGTCTTTAAGTCTTGAGATCTTCAAATCATCCTTGACTTGTCATTGCCATCTTGCGATCTTGTGTCTTTATCCACATGCTCACACTATCAATTGTTGGATAAGTCTTTGGGCATGAATATGTGGTTGTGAATCTTTGACTTTGCTGAGTACACCGTGACGCCACCTTCTCGAGACAAAACATAGACACGGACTGAATGGCTTTGACATTCGTCCTAAATCGGTAGTGTTTTACCTCCGGTCGGTGAAGACCGTTATACGATATTAAATATCGTACCTGTGATCAGGTAGATTCAATTAAGAATCTCCTTGACAGGGTTTCGCGGCTGTACTAGCCGTTCTCTTTACTCGACCGTCTCAAAGCAAGACTGCGAACATAAAGAGTGAATCAATTGGATAAATATCCGCTTGATTAAAGTCGTCAATTCAAATTCCTGGAACAAGTTTGATTCATTAAGAATCTTACCATTGTTGCTTTCCAGTTGACACAAGTTTGATTCATAAGAATCTCACAAGTTACCTACCGTAGCGCTGTTTGATGTTGACACTAGAAGGATTTCCATTCGTCACTGTGAATATTAATAAATATCACTCTGAATGTTCTGGCAAGACCATAAAGATATTGCGTAGAAACCTGAAACGAGTTTGAATCAATTCAGAATCAAACCACTGTTGCTTTTCAGTTTTACATATGTTCAATTCATAAAGAATCTTGCATATGACCTACCGCAGTGCTGTTTGATGTTAACACTGGAAGGATTTCCACTCATCATTGTGAACACTAAGTAGTATCACTCTGAGTGTTCTAGCAATATCGCAAGGATATAGCGTAGGACTCTCTTGATCTTCATCCGTGTGTCCTAACGAGATTTGATTGATCTCTTGGCTCTAGACTCGATTTGTGCACTTTTAGTGGTCGGAGGCTGGAGCAGATGCCACCTATTCAATATCAACTATCTCGGAGTGAGAAAGTCAATAGAAGTCGTGTTGATCTCCGTGACAATAAAACAAACTTCTTTTGAGAGAAGCCTGAGTAGCTAGGAAAGGGTTGTGCTTCACATCACTGGGTCCATGATGAGTTTGTCTTCATGATGAGTTGACCCGGTTTCTGCCTAAGTTGTATGGAGGGCTTCTTTCTTTAGACCCTTTATCCTTACATTTCTTTTTCATTCTTCAACCCCTTCAATGCTTACCAAGACATCATTACTAGCACCTTGTTGTGATTGTTCCAGTGCTAGCATCAGTACTTAGTCGGCATTCAGCTACGTTCACATTCTACTCCATCTTTCCTAAGGACTTCTAATAATTGATTGGATTGTCCCTGGGAAGATCCCTCCGGTTCTGGTTTGATCATAGGACTTAAACCTAACCACCCTTTTGACACCAATAACGTCGTGAATTAAAGATGTTGTGGGTGTTTGATCGTAACCATGAAAACCACTTTAAATTCTAACAAAGTGTTTGAAAAACATTTAACACCTTGCTAGTTTTGTCGTTTCAGAAAAGCTCCCCCTTCACATGTGCATCGATAATCGAAAGTGTTTCGCACATGTGGGTAAGAGTTAAAGTGCTTGAGTCTTATAGATCACATTTTAATCACATTTGTTGTCCCATTAATTTGTGATGATTAAGCAATGAAGAGAGAAAGAAAATAGATGAAGAAGAGATGAATTCCTAGAGAGAGAAAGTAGTGAGAGAAAGTAGAGAGGAGATGATTAACTTGGTGAGATTAGATTAAGAAAAAGAAGTTACAAATGACCATCCACCCTCCTAACATGCTAGGAGGGTAGTATATATAGTCCACCCACATGCGGGCTTTAATGGACTATATATTGGGCCGGGCTTGTCTTTTGGACTTTAATTAGTTTAAATCCAAGCCCGTGAACCACGACTAAATAACTACTTGTTACAACGTTCTACTAAATATTACAATAGAAACCTATGACCGAACATTCTTGTTTGACTCAATATTTTGAGGCTAACACCATGCTAGTATTAAGGTTGCACTGTTTGAAGCTTTGTATGGTAGGAAGTGTAGATCTCCTGTATGTTGGAGTGAAGTTGGGGATACCCAGCTCACGGGACCGGAATTGATCCGGGAGACTACGGAGATGATAGTTCAGATTAAGAATAGGCTGTTGACTGCCCGTAGTAGACAGAAAAGTTACGCGGATGTGCGGCGGAAACCAATGGAGTTTGAAGTGGGTGACCGAGTAATGTTGAAAGTATCGCCATGGAAAGGCGTTATAAGATTTGGAAAGCGAGGAAAATTAAATCCCCGCTATATTGGACCCTTTAAGATTGTATCTAGTGTAGGTCCGGTGGCTTACAAACTAGAGTTACCCCCAGAACTTCATGGTGTTCACAACACATTCCATGTATCCAATCTGAAGAAATGTTTAGCAGTGAGTGATGAGAAAATTTCATTGGATAAGGTTCGAATAGATGAAAAGTTGCATTTTATCGAAGAACCCGTAGAGGTTATGGATCGTAAGGTAAAGCAACTGAAACAAAGTCGGATAACTATTGTCAAGATCCGATAGAAATCAAAGCATGGACCGGAATTTACTTGGGAATGAGAGGACGAAATGTGGAAGAAATATCCGCACCTATTTGATTTCAATAAGAAACGGACATCAAAATGAAATGGATCACGAGGACGTTGATCCCTTTTAGGAGGAAACGCTGTGACAATCTAACATTTTCAGGTAGTAAATTATTTTCTCGTATATTATTTTGAAACTTATTTTTGTGTTGGTTGATGAACTCACAATCTACGGATTTAAATTTGGGCTTACGTGCATAATTTAACGTCCTTTACAACTAAACCGGAAACCTAAGGATTACGTATTTACGTTTTTGAACTCCGTTTTTGATGAGACAATTTTTATTAGATTCGTTTTATGCCGTTGATTCATAATTTATAAAAACGTTTTTCGTAAAACGACCCGAGGGCACGCAAATCGAGGAAACTAGAATCTAGGAATACCCCT
Organism: Glebionis coronaria; assembly: GCA_025667525.1. NCBI lineage: Eukaryota > Viridiplantae > Streptophyta > Magnoliopsida > Asterales > Asteraceae > Glebionis > Glebionis coronaria. The sequence continues at coordinate 109,887,732 of CM046877.1, read as the reverse complement.
AAATTAGCGGGATGGGACAAACAAGTTTATCCCACCCCACTAAAAGGGACGACCAAAAAGAGGACACCACATCATAAGATGTGGCACCCTTGTAGCTAAAAGCTTACACTTGTTAAGCTAAGCTTAACAAGTAAGCTAACCTTACACCAAAACCATCCAAACCACTTCACACATACCATTTGCACTTGGAAACTCATGCAAAAAACTCACAAAACTCTCTCACCCCCTCTCGTTTGCCGTCCCAAATCAAAGACAAACACCCCTTTTTGATCAATTCTAGCCATAAATCTTGTGTTATCTACTCATATAATGAAGAAACATTGAAGCCTTGTTGATTGGTGATCATATTAACATCAAAGGAGGTGATTTTATTGTGTCCTAGGGCTGATTTCTCAACAAATAATCTTGGTGGTTGATGATCTTGAAGATACATTTGGTGTTCATCAAGTTGTTGTCATCTAAAAACAAGATATAATCTTGGTTGGTAAACAAGATCATCCTTTCCATTTTTCTTGTTATTTTTGTAAAGATCAAATGTATTTTCTTTCTTATTGTATATGTATATGATGAATATATGATGATAAAAATGTTGTGTGGGGATCAAGTGTTGATAAATATGGTTAAAAAGATGAAAAACCATAGGTAACAAAGTTAAAATCTTGTTTAAAATGATGGTTGTATAAGAATAGTAAGTAACCAAATGATAAACTGATAAAATTGCATGGTGGAATCAATTTACAATAAGTATTAGATGTCATACACATTTGAGAGTTGCTCATGCAATGGAATCATCAAAATGAGTGAGATATGATCAAAACAAAATTAGTATATCAATCTGAATAGTCTGTTTTGTAGGGACGGTTAAGGATACTTAGACATGGATTGAGCAGTAGCTATAACTAAGTTATTTGTAGCACATAATATGAAGTTTATTTCATCCATAAATGAGCTTCTATCTCCTTATATAACTCAAGATATAATAAAAACGGTGAAAGTGAAACTAAAAATCAGATTTTGTGAAATTAAAGTTTAAGACTATTATATAAGCACTCAAATAATATAGTATAAAATATGAAATTAAAACCTACTAACTTATATATTACATTTATATAAATATGTATAAGGATAAATAAATGGACATTTTATAAAAATGGTAGTTTGGTAAGTTTTATAAGTTATAAAAACTATAAACATGATTTTTACGTCTTTTCGGCTAATACCGTAAAATTAACGTTTTTCGTCAATTAAAACTTAGACGATCGGACCCTTCTAATGTAAACTTTTTAAAAGTCATATACTGATATATAAGTACTTAATACAAGTAAAAACCGATAAAACCCGAACTATATAACATATAGACATTAACGGGCTAAGTTAGCATTATTGGACTATTAATCCAACTAAATGGGTTAACACTTATAAATTTACTTATTGGGCTGAACCCACTTGGGCCCAACATGTAAAGTATAATACTGATAATAAAAGTGTAAAATGGACTAATTTAAGGTATTGGGATTATAATAGGCTTATTGGACCTAAAACATGTAAATAAGTAAAACTAGTAAACTAGTATAAAAATTACCAATACATAACACTAAAATGAGTAAATGAGAATGTATAAACCCACTTGATCATCATCATATGTACAAAATCATCATATGTATAATTGTTATTTTGATAAAGTCATTGGACAAAAGTCTAAGACCGATTATTATTTATATAGGTTTCCATGATCGAAGCACGCCCGTTGCCGATAATCCGCCTTTCATTATCAACGTGAGTTCATAGCCTCACACTCTTTTAAATGTTTTATAAAATGATTTATAAACACGCGAGGGAGATAACATGCTAGTTTTTGATAAAATAGAACACAAGTAGTCCCGATGGTATGCTTAATGATATGGACCCGAATGATGCGATGACCCAATAAACGAGATAAGAAGGATTATTAGTAGTTAGCTTATGCCACTTAAAGTCCCATTAGCATTAGTTGTGAACTACTGATGAGATGGCATTTATACATGATCTCATCTTTCTTTTCGGGCTTTAAATGCACAAAAATGTCATAAAATACCATATATATGCTTGTGTTTGTTTACTTGTGTATTTTAGGTATGGATATCGTGAAAAAGACAAAAGATCACAAGTTACAAGGAAAAACGGACACGAGAAACGAAGCCGTACAAAGAACCGGGCCCTAATCATGGAATTCTCAACAAAATACCTTGAAGACTTGAAGACAAACAAGATTGATACTCATTTATTGAAGAAATGACACTTAAAACCCTTGTATATTAATAATTACAAGTTTGGTCCCTTAATTTTGTCAAAATTACACAAAAAGTCCATCAACTTTGAAGAAATGGCAAGAATAGTCCCTCAACAAATCAAAATTGCCAATAATGGTCCCTCATAAAGTCAAAGATACAATAAAGACCTTTGAAGATCAAGAATGTTCAAAATCAGTCCTTGAAATATCTCAAAATGGCAAAAAGAACCCTTGAAAACCCTTTTGAAAAGTTATGTGCCAAAATTGCCAAGTGGTGAAAGTTGTTACAAGTATAATTGGGCGCTGACAGACTTTTATCTCCAAGTGACAAAAGAAAGGAAAGAGGAGGGCTAATGTTGTGCATATGAAATATTTAAACACAAAAATGCGCCAAACACTTCCCCAATCCTATAAAAACGGATCAAAAGTTGTTACTGTAGCAGTCAAGAACCCAGATTTTACACCAACTTAAACAAAGGGTAAAATGAAATTACCCTTACCCACACTTGATTCACACGCCTATAATCTCATCCCAACCTTAAAACACTCACTCCCACTCACCAAATGGCCCCACCACCAAAACCGTTTCACCATCATGTGACAACTTCCTCACCAAGGATTGCCACGTGTCAAGATCAACAGCCCACATCATTTGCTTCATCACAAAGCTATTATAAACGGTTTGGATGCATTTTGGACAGCTCACATCAAGAAAACGTCTAGAAGACTTAGGGCATTTAGGGAATTTCACTTCTAGGGTTTGTGAATAGTGTTTAGCCAGGCATTTGCCTATAAAAGGAGACCTCAACATGTGAGAGTCCCTTTGTTCCAGATTTTAGCTTTTAATCTTTGTAATTCCTTTTTATGAAATAAAGTTTGAATTTCTTAAAATTTTGAGTTCTAATCTGTTATTTATAAAAGTTTGGTGTTTGAGAAGCTAAAATCTGAGTTCCATTTATATGTTTGAAGGTTTTTGAGGCAAGGTTTTAGTTGATAAAGCTTGGGTTTCAAAAATCAGAAAGTTGGCATTATTTTTTATCTCACTTTGTGTTTGTTCATCTTAGCAGCATTAGAAGCTGGTACTTGTTTTGCTAGTACCTCAGCTCAAACAATCCAGGGCCTGGATGTAGGTCTTGGAGGTTTGCACCTTCTTCCCTTTTCATTTTCTCTTTAAGTTTCTGATTATTTTTGATTTTTGTGGATTATTGCTTGAATATGTGTTATTGTGGTTGATTATTGTTGATTTGGCTTTGTTTGATGTTAATGAGGTGTTATTGATCTGATTTGTGGGTTGAATCTTCATAAGCCTTTGAAAATTTGTGAAAATAAGTTTTAAAAGGGTGTTTGGGATTACTGCATAAGTTGGATTTGAGGTTGGTTAAGTGCTTGTGTTGTGTATGCAAGTATTGGTATCTGTTATTTGGGAGCATATGTTCATCTGTTTGCAGGTTTTGAGGCTTAGAACACATTGATTCATAGATTGGCTATAAAATCTTCATAACTTGGTAAAATTGGCTAGGATTTTGAGGACACCTAGATCTAAGCATAGGTTAAGGGTAACAAGTGCTAAATCATAGTTAATCACACCAGGGTAGAAGGATTTGAGGCTTGAAATTGGATCAAGTGTCAAGTATATCAGCAAACTTGTTTCTGCATATGTTCATTGTTCATCAGTAACTTTTTATGCTTTGATCTTGCTATTTACTTTGATTCAGTGTTTGATTCTTGTTGCTTTGTGTTCATTGTTAGTTTATATAGCTTGTGTATGCATCTGGTTAAGTTTGGTTGGCTTATTTTGCTTAAATCTGCTTATTAAGTGCTTAACTGCTTATTTGCATATCTGGAGCATATCTGTGGACTGTTTGGCTTATTGTGGCTTATTGTGTGAATCATTTTGTGATTTTATTGTTGCTATTGACTCCTTGTGGTTCACTGATCACAAGGGTGCCTTTGTTTCCAATTGAATCAAACCAGAACTCTCAAATAAGCTTGGTCAATTAGTCAAAGCAGTGGGAACTCCTTTCCCCTGCTGGTTGCCACTGCTAGTGCAATTTTGGTGTCAACTTATCAATAAGCTATAATAGCTTATTTTAACCAGCAACAACTTTGTTTTTGTAATAGGTGCTCATATTTTGACCCATTTGTTCATCCTGGAGCATTTGGGTGGTTGACTTTTAGGTTTGACTAGAAAACCAACTCCTTTGACTTTTACATAAGTTCATTTGTGCTTATTCTGGCTTATTGCTTGTGCTTATTGGATTTTTGTTGATTGATATTGCTTATTGAGTCCATTTGAAAGCTTTTGCAAGTTGAATCAGCTTCTGAGGTGCATTATTTCTCAAAAACGACTATTTTGTCGTTTTGTGGATTTTTGCTTTTCTATTTTCTGGCTTATTGAGTGAGCTTATTGGAAATTTCTTTTGACAGATCTCTTAAGCATCCAAAAAGAGGGTTGTGTGTCAAATTAGAGCTTATGGCATTAGCTTATGGCTTAACGGGCTGAAAAGCCCAATAAGAATAAGCTTTGTGTTCAATAAGCTGTGATAAGCACATTTTTAGCTTTTGGGCCTTTAGAGTTTTGTTCTTAGAATTAAATTTTAAGTCAGATAGGGCTTTTCCAAGTCAATTGGGCTAAGTTTGACTTTTTGGGCCCAAAAGCCCATTTGTGTTGACTGAATTTGGATTTGGCCCATTTGAGGGCCCATTAGGGGTATTTTGGTAATTTCACTTTCATTTTCTGATTATTTAGGTTAAAATAAACTAGTTTGCAAGTTTTTAGAATTTTTTATAATTTTTGGATTTTTAATATTATTTTATTATTATTTTATTATTATTTTTAAAATTTCACATTTTCCAACTTTTTACATTTTTCTTAGGTGTAATACATTAAAATAGGAATTTATCAACTTTTAGAATAATTTTATCACTTATAGATTAATTTTTATAATTATTTTAAGTTTTAATAGTTTTTAATTAATTTTAAATAGTTTTTATTAGTTTTAAAATTTCTAAAAATAGTTTTTAATCTTTTTAGGTCATTTTAGAGGTTTATCAATTGAAAAATCTTTATTTGGGCTTTTTGATAATTTATTTGATTTTTAGGGCTTTAATTAGCATTTAAAAATTGAATATTTAATTATTTAAAAGGTTTGAAAAAGTTTTGATCATTGGTAAACTCTTAGTTTATTATTTTTGATTTTTGGTGAATTTTTGGTAATTTTTAGAATTTATTTTTATTTTGGTGATTTTTAAAGTTCTACGTTTTAACTTTCTAGTAGTGATTTTGTGTTAATTTTTATTTTTACGTCTTCGTCATTTTCTCTTCTAATCCCCTTCTAAACCAATCATTAATCTCAAATCTTGTACAAGTTTTTCACAACACATATACCTCCTTGGGAAACGAACTTTCATACCATTAAGGGTCATTAGTGTTGATTTTTCTAAATCATCACTCGATACTTACCGCTTTTACGCCTTTTTCCTAAAAGGGTGTAATTTACCACAATCACTTTGGCACCGCTGCCGGGGAGGTGTGTCGTGATTAATTTGAATTGTTGTTTTTAATGTTAACCAAATAGTATTTGTATTAGTAGAACTCTACTAATACGTATTATCGGTTTTCTTGGTTTTTCTTGTACAAATATTATTAATATATTGTATTAAGTATCACAATAAATTTACAATATCTCCAAAAATGTGAAAACACAACCTTAATTGGGATTTGATCTCCTAATTATTGTATTCGAATCTCAAACAAAAAGAAAAAGGCAAAAATAGATAAATACTTTCGTGAAGCTCGATTTTGAAAGATACAAACTATAAGGTGGGTATTATAAAATATACCCTAAGGAAAAAGGCTCTTAAGTGCTTCGCGCCGCCTCGTTTCCCCGCTTGCTTGTGAGTATTTTGAGATTGAAGGCTAATCGAGGGTTTTGCCGCCCAAAGTATTATTACGTATACTATATTTGCTTGGTTTCTTTGTGATAAAACCCTCTTGAACAATTTGGTTTTCACCAAAGTTCTAAAGTCATTTGAAGGCGTTCACTCCACGTGATCGTTTTCATTCCTTTGAGGCTTCTTTAATCAAGAGTTTGATTCGAGGAGAGATTTTGTAGATTGTTGTCTACGAAGATACACCAAAATCCATAAAAATTAAATATCATCAAAAACACAAAAAAAAAATTGAAAATTCACAAAACACCCAAAAAGAATCTTCGTTGCTCACCTCCCATTCTTCGTGAAGTTTATGATCACTCGTAATCAAGCAAAACGAGCTCGTAAACGACTTCAAAAGCAAGCCAATCAAGAGACGTTGATTGTTGAAGAACCTCCAATTGTTGAACCTATTGTAGAACAAGAAGTCGTCATGGCTAATCGTACTATGATGGAGTTGCTACAAGCACCCACCGAGGGTTTTGGAGAGGCTATTGTGATTCCCGCCATCCTTGCGGAGAATTTTGAGATTAAGACGGGTTTAATGTCGATGTTGCAAGCAAATAAGTTTAGAGGTCACGAGAAAGACAACCCGCATTACCACATTAGGAATTTCAACCGTCTCACCGCCACTAGCAAATTTAAGGATGTTCCACATGACGCCATTAAGATGATGTTGTTTCCATACTCGTTGGATGGACCCGCAAAAATTTGGCTCGAGAAAGAACCGCCAAATTCGATTTTGACATGGGCCGATCTCGTTTCTAAGTTTGTGAACAAGTTTTTTCCACCATCTAAAACAACACACTTGAAAAATGAGATTTCACGATTTGTGCAAAGAAATAATGAAAGTTTTTCAATGGAATGGGAACGATTTAAAGAGATGTTACATGAATGTCCACACCATGATTTTACGGAATTGCATCAAGTGGATACTTTTTATAATGGGCTTAATGATCATGAACGAGATTATTTGAATGCCGCCGCGGGTGGTAATTTTTTGTGCAAGACGACAAATGAGGCTTTACAAATCATTGAAAATAGATCTAAGGTTTATAACCCTCGTAACACACCGAGTGTTGCCAATATGGGTTCGTCATCTTCGTCACAATCGTCTCGTAGCATTAATGCCTTACATGATGAGGCTAATGAGGAAAATCGGTTTTTTGATAGATTTGCTAATCTAATGTCCCATTGGAAGGCTCAAGAAGCTTCCAATTCCGCTTCGGTTAAAGCGGTTGCTAAGAGTTGTTTATCTTGTGGAGGAGCTCATGATCTTTCCGAGTGCATTACCGCGGATGGTAACACTTCGAGTGCTTATGTAGCAACGGGAACTTACAACCAAAACGGTCAAGGTTCCCGTCCAAATCAAGCTCCACCAAACCAAAATGTTAACAATTATCGAAACAACAACCAAGGTAATTACCAAGGCAACACACGCAATTACAACAAGGGGAATTATCAAAGTGGGAATGGACAAATCTCTAATCAAAACCAAAACCGTGATTTTCAAAACACTACACAAGGTTTTCAAAATGATCACACTAAAAATTTGCAAGGAGAATTTTTGGATTATGCAAAAGCAAATGATGCTAAATTTGATAATATGCAACGTGAGATGATTAGCTTAAGGTCCGAGTTGAAAAACGAGCTAAAAAATGAACTTGCTAATGAACTTAAAACTCATGCAAACAAAATGGAAGGAAATGTCCAACGTCTTCAACAAAATCAACAAAAGATGGAATTAGGACAACATGAGATTAAGCAAGAGTTATTAAAAGCGGATGCTAGGCAATCAAAATTTGAGGACCGAATGGCTAAGATGTTTGAAGCAATCATGTGTAAACCCTCTTCCTCGGGTGGTCTTCCTAGTGATACCATTAACAACCCGAAAGGAGAAATGAAGGTTATTACTACACGAAGTGGTAAAACTCTCAAGGAACCAATCTCTCGTCCAAGTACTTCTACGGAGAAGGAAATCGAGAAAGAACCCGAGGTGATGGTCGAAAAGGAGCACATTACAATCCCACGAAGTACCGCTCATACCACACCTACGGTTGAACCAATACCAATTGTGGAACCCGAGTTTCCAAGGCCGTTGCCTAATGACCAACCCACACCACCTTTACCCTACCCTTCGAGACGGAACAAAGAGAAAGCACAAGAACGGAACAATTATCAATTTGAGCTATTTATGAAAATGTTTCGTGATATGCATTTTAACATAAGTTTTGCCGACGCTCTTATCATGATGCCTCGATTCACCGCAAACTTCAAAAGTATGCTAAACAACAAAGAGAAGTTACAACAATCGTCAAGTTGTTCATCGGTTTTTCTTAGCCGCATACCACAAAAAGTCGGTGATCCCGGTAAATTTTTGATTCCGTGTGCAATTCAAGATATGGAGGAATGCTACGCCTTGGCCGATCTTGGTGCTAGTATTAATTTAATGCCTCTCGAGATTTTCAAATCGCTTTCGCTTCCAGCTCTTACTCCTTCGAACATGTCTATCGAGATGGCCGATCATTCCACGATTTTAGCATGTGGAGTAGCCGAGGACGTTTTTGTTAAAGTCGGAAAGTTACTATCCCGTTGACTTTATCGTTGTAGACATTCCTATCGATCGAAAAGTTCCTCTCATTTTGGGTCGTTCATTTTTGGATACATCAAGAGCACTTATCGATGTTCATGCTCGAAAAATCACCCTTCGTTTCAATGAGGAAGAACTTGTCATCAATGCAACACAAAACTCCAATCTGTCTCATGTCTATTCTATTGCAACTCTAAACCATGGTGATTCAACCAATGTCGTTTGCAAAGAATTTTCACCAAGAGTTTTAGGAAATGTCGCCAAAAACAATTTACCATTTCCTCCGCCGGTGGAGGTTATTAGTATAAAGCCTACAAAGAAGAAACCGTCAATACTTGAATCGAAAAATCCTTCGCCTCACCTCGAACATTCATTCTTGAAAAGTGTTGATAAGTTGCCGGTTTCTACGGAAGATCTTTCGGATGATGAATATGTAGACCCCGATGGGGAGGTTTTCTTCGTCGATAAACGTTTTGAGAACTTGCCACCACCAAAACCAAAACGGTTTCAAAATGTGACAATTTTTAGTGTGACTAACATCGTCTTAGAAACACCGAATATTTTCGACATAATCAAAAAGGGTTTTCATAAGGAGAGTTCAAAAGATAAAAAAGGAAAAGATTTTAAATATGATTTAATTGAATTTTCTACAAATCTAACTCCGTCATCACCACGTGTTTTGAGTACTACAAGCTCGTCTACTCCTTTTGACGATGCTTTGTGTGGTTTTAGTATGGGGGAAGCCCCTTATGTTCCCTCATCCTTTTCCACCGAGGACGAGATATTCGATCCCGGAATTTCATGTAAAGGGAAATCTCAGTCTTCCACCTATGCAATAAATGGAAAATCTTTTCATTTGATTGGTGCGAGTCTACCTCGAGTAGCTCAAAAGTTTGTCTTACCGATTGTCCCACCCTTCTACTTCTCATCTATTTTCTTCAAACTCTTTTAGTTTATGGCACATGTTGAAGTGGCGTTAATTTGTTTTTCCAATGAAAACGAGAACGCCATTTTCGACCCCGGTATTTTGCATCATTTAAGGACTTAGTCCTTTATACCGGTTGCTTTTTGGGCCTTGTTTATCATGTAAGCCCCATTGACCATACCATGATTTTCCCTAAATGTTCACATTTTGAGGGGATCGAGTCGAGCTCATGACTCGGTAATCAAAAAAGAGGTGCCTCGTGGGGGAGATCCCATGCTTATCTTTTATGCTCACTATTCACTAATAAAGGGGACTTGTACCCTTTCAACTCGTTGTCTCGTGGTTGTTTGTGATTGTGTTATCTAGATCATCATCATCTAAGATTGAAGACTCTCGTGTTCGTTTACGTGAGCCTCCATCGTTCGTTTGAAGAAGTTTTTCACGAATCCATGACATATCCTTTATTGTTCTAACAATTATCTTTTAGCATACTTAATAAACGGCTTTAGATATATTGTTGATCACCCTTTCCATACTAGATCCTAAGCATTCGACTCTTCGTCTCTAGTATGGGGGTGCTCCACCTTTAGACTCGAAACATTGAGGACAATGTTTACTTTTAGTATGGGGGGATGAATAGATACTTGCTTTGCTACGCCCTCACGCTTTCCAACTTTCAATGTTTTGTTTTGCTAATAAGGCTAAAAATGGCCAAATTTTAAAATTTTTCTTAGTTTTCATAAGTGTTTTTAAGACACGAATGTATATTTTCCGTTGGGTAGAATAAGAGTTAATTTTTGACTTGATGGGCATTTGGAGCCATTTACATTCCTTAACCCGCTCAATTCAAGTTTTCCTAGACTTTTATATAGGGAGCTTTAAAACGTGAAAGTCTTAATTCATTCGGGTTAAGAACAAGAACTTTTCGCAAGTTCCTATAATTGATTCTAGAAAGTCACTTATCAAGGGAACTTTAAAACGCATTCTCTAAACTTGAAAAAGTCCAAGAAAGTGCAAGATCCTATAGGTGGCTTGAAAACCCAAAACTTTGATTTGATATAGTCTTAATGAAAGCTAATCCAAATTTGGCTTAATTTTGACTTGCATGGCTAAGTATTCACGAGTCTCTTTAATTAGAGGTCTTTATATAGTGAAGAACGAGAAATGATAGAGTTAGACAAGTGATCATGCTAAACGTAGAACATGAAAATGTTCTTTCAAAAACTCATATGTTTTTAATTGTGGCTTTTTCTTCCCATAAGATCAATGCATTAGGAATAAATCATAATTGCAATAAGTAAGGTCGTACGATTTGAAAGGTTACTTAGCCTCTAGCGCAAGATCGTTTAAAAGTTGCTCGGGGTTGAATAGAGTTCATAGCCAAGGCATAACTTATTGAAGCGGGACGCGAAGATTGGCGATTATCCAAAAAGGCCCTAACAAGGCATGAGGAGCTCTATTTTTGCTAAAGATCCAAAGATGATGTGAAGTATCCTTATTCCTAAATCAATATGAAGGATAGAGACACACGACGAGAAGCTATTACTCCCCTAAAGAATGGAGAAAGTCTATCCAAAAAGACCCTAACAAGGTATGAGGATAAATATATCCAAGTCCGAAAAGGAGGCGGATCGTTGTATATCAAAATCCAAAGTAAAGATTGAAGAAAAATGATGAAGTCGTGGTCCAATATGAAGAATCTCTCAAAAATGTCAAGTGAAGAAATTCCAAATATATGAAGAGAAGACCATAATTTCAAGAACGTCTTCCCAAGATTTGAAGTATGAAGTACATGCCAAATATCGGTCCGAGAAAGATCTCAAATCGTGAAACGAGTTATGCTAAGATATGAACTTAAGGAGATACACGAGAAGCCGTTTTAAAAGATTTTGTCCTTCGGCTAACTATTGATCAAATCGTGCTACTTTGCTTTCGGACTAATAACTACTCAAATAAGTCAATATGAATCACTTGTGATCCATGACAAATAGATAAAAAATGCTAGTAACCCATTTCCTTTTAAAATAACTAGGATTGCGGGGAGAAAAAGTATTACACAATTTGGACGTATGAGTAGTGTTAGCATTGTGACTTGTACCAACAATGATCTTGTTTTTGCACTTAGCATGGAACGTATGACAATCAAGGATGACGAAGTTTACTCTAAGGGATATTTACTTGTCTCTATTCTTTGACCCTAAAAGTCACTTTTTGTGATGAAAATCATACATTATGTCTTTACACATCATCATAGTATGTTGCAAGTCTTTTTACTCTTCAATAAAGGTTAATAAAATTGAACTTTGGTGATGCTTAGATACTTTATTCTAGCATTGCGTGAGGGCACGGCAATGGCTTAGTATGGGGGAGTTATGAGATGGCATTTATACATGATCTCATCGTTCTTTTCGGGCTTTAAATGCACAAAAATGTCATAAAATACCATATATATGCTTGTGTTTGTTTACTTGTGTATTTTAGGTATGGATATCGTGAAAAAGACAAAAGATCACAAGTTACAAGGAAAAACGGACACGAGAAACGAAGCCGTACAAAGAACCGGGCCCTAATCATGGAATTCTTAACAAAATACCTTGAAGACTTGAAGAAAAACAAGATTGATCCTCATTTATTGAAGAAATGACACTTAAAACCCTTGTATATTAATAATTACAAGTTTGGTCCCTTAAGTTTGTCAAAATTACACAAAAGGTCCTTCAACTTTGAAGAAATGGCAAGAATAGTCCCTCAACAAATCGAAATTGCCAATAATGGTCCCTCATAAAGTCATAGATACAATAAAGACCTTTGAAGATCAAGAATGTTCAAAATCAGTCCTTGAAATATCTCAAAATGGCAAAAAGAACCCTTGAAAACCCTTTTGAAAAGTTATGTGCCAAAATTGCCAAGTGGTGAAATTTGTTACAAGTATAATTGGGCGCTGACAGACTTTTATCTCCAAGTGACAAAAGAAAGGAAAGAGGAGGGCTAATGTTGTGCATATGAAACATTTAAACACAAAAATGCGCCAAACACTTCCCCAATCCTATAAAAACGGATCAAAAGTTGTTACTGTAGCAGTCAAGAACCCAGATTTTACACCAACTTAAACAAAGGGTAAAATGAAATTACCCTTACCCACACTTGATTCACACGCCTATAATCTCATCCCAACCTTAAAACACTCACTCCCACTCACCAAATGGCCCCACCACCAAAACCGTTTCACCATCATGTAACAACTTCCTCACCAAGGATTGCCACGTGTCAAGATCAACAGCCCACATCATTTGCTTCATCACAAAGCTATTATAAACGGTTTGGATGCATTTTGGACAGCACACATCAAGAAAACGTCTAGAAGACTTAGGGCATTTAGGGAATTTCACTTCTAGGTTTTGTGAATAGTGTTTAGCCAGGCATTTGCCTATAAAAGGAGACCTCAACATGTGAGAGTCCCTTTGTTCCAGATTTTAGCTTTTAATCTTTGTAATTCCTTTTTATGAAATAAAGTTTGAATTTCTTAAAATTTTGAGTTCTAATATGTTATTTATAAAAGTTTGGTGTTTGAGAAGCTAAAATCTGAGTTCCATTTATATGTTTGAAGGTTTTTGAGGCAAGGTTTTAGTTGATAAAGCTTGGGTTTCAAAAATCAGAAAGTTGGCATTATTTTTGATCTCACTTTGTGTTTGTTCATCTTAGCAGCATTGGAAGCTGGTACTTGTTTTGCTAGTACCTCAGCTCAAACAATCCAGGGCCTGGATGTAGGTCTTGGAGGTTTGCACCTTCTTCCCTTTTCATTTTCTCTTTAAGTTTCTGATTATTTGTGATTTTTGTAGATTATTGCTTGAATCTGTGTTATTGTGGTTGATTATTGTTGATTTGGCTTTGTTTGATGTTAATGAGGTGTTATTGATCTGATTTGTGGGTTGAATCTTCATAAGCCTTTGAAAATTTGTGAAAATAAGTTTTAAAAGGGTGTTTGGGATTACTGCATAAGTTGGATTTGAGGTTTGTTAAGTGCTTGTGTTGTGTATGCAAGTATTGGTATCTGTTATTTGGGAGCATATGTTCATCTGTTTGCAGGTTTTGAAGCTTAGAACACATTGATTCATAGATTGGCTATAAAATCTTCATAACTTGGTAAAATTGGCTAGGATTTTGAGGACACCTAGATCTATGCATAGGTTAAGGGTAACTAGTGCTAAATCATAGTTAATCACACCAGGGTAGAAGGATTTGAGGCTTGAAATTGGATCAAGTGTCAAGTATATCAGCAAACTTGTTTCTGCATATGTTCATTGTTCATCAGTAACTTTTTATGCTTTGATCTTGCTATTTACTTTGATTCAGTGTTTGATTCTTGTTGCTTTGTGTTCATTGTTAGCTTATATAGCTTGTGTATGCATCTGGTTAAGTTTGGTTGGCTTATTTTGCTTAAATCTGCTTATTAAGTGCTTAACTGCTTATTTGCATATCTGGAGCATATTTGTGGACTGTTTGGCTTATTGTGGCTTATTGTGTGAATCATTTTGTGATTTTATTGTTGCTATTGACTCCTTGTGGTTCACTGATCACAAGGGTGCCTTTGTTTCCAATTGAATCAAACCAGAACTCTCAAATAAGCTTGGTCAATTAGTCAAAGCAGTGGGAACTCCTTTCCCCTGCTGGTTGCCACTGCTAGTGCAATTTTGGTGTCAGCTTATCAATAAGCTATAATAGCTTATTTTAACCAGCAACAACTTTGTTTTTGTAATAGGTGCTCATATTTTGACCCATTTGTTCATCCTGGAGCATTTGGGTGGTTGACTTTTAGGTTTGACTAGAAAACCAACTCCTTTGACTTTTACATAAGTTCATTTGTGCTTATTCTGGCTTATTGCTTGTGCTTATTGGATTTTTGTTTATTGATATTGCTTATTGAGTCCATTTGAAAGCTTTTGCAAGTTGAATCAGCTTCTGAGGTGCATTATTTCTCAAAAACGACTATTTTGTCGTTTTGTGGATTTTTGCTTTTCTATTTTCTGGCTTATTGAGTGAGCTTATTGGAAATTTCTTTTGACAGATCTCTTAAGCATCTAAAAAGAGGGTTGTGTGTCAAATTAGAGCTTATGGCATTAGCTTATGGCTTAATGGGCTGAAAAGCCCAATAAGAATAAGCTTTGTGTTCAATAAGCTGTGATAAGCACATTTTCAGCTTTTGGGCCTTTAGAGTTTTGTTCTTAGAATTAAATTTTAAGTCAGATAGGGCTTTTCCAAGTCAATTGGGCCAAATTTGACTTTTTGGGCCCAAAAGCCCATTTGTGTTGATTGAATTTGGATTTGGCCCATTTGAGGGCCCATTAGGGGTATTTTGGTAATTTCACATTCATTTTCTGATTATTTAGGTTAAAATAAACTAGTTTACAAGTTTTTAGAATTTTTTATAATTTTTGGATTTTTAATATTATTTTATTATTATTTTATTATTATTTTTAAAATTTCACATTTTCCAACTTTTTACATTTTTCTTAGGTGTAATACATTAAAATAGGAATTTAGCAACTTTTAGAATAATTTTATCACTTATAGATTAATTTTTATAATTATTTTAAGTTTTAATAGTTTTTAATTCATTTTAAATAGTTTTTTTTAGTTTTAAAATTTCTAAAAATAGTTTTTAATCTTTTTAGGTCATTTTAGAGGTTTATCAATTGAAAAATCTTTATTTGGGCTTTTTGATAATTTATTTGATTTTTAGGGCTTTAATTAGCATTTAAAAATTGAATATTTAATTATTTAAAAGGTTTGAAAAAGTTTTGATCATTAGTAAACTCTTAGTTTATTATTTTTGATTTTTGGTGAATTTTTGGTAATTTTTAGAATTTATTTTTATTTTGGTGATTTTTAAAGTTCTACGTTTTAACTTTCTAGTAGTGATTTTGTGTTAATTTTTATTTTTACGTCTTCGTCATTTTCTCTTCTAATCCCCTTCTAAACCAATCATTAATCTCAAATCTTGTACAAGTTTTTCACAACACATATACCTCCTTGGGAAACGAACTTTCATACCATTAAGGGTCATTAGTGTTGATTTTCCTAAATCATCACTCGATACTTACCGCTTTTACGTCTTTTTCCTAAAAGGGTGTAATTTACCACAATCAACTACCGGGATTTGGTAGACGCTTATGCATATGATAGTACTATTTAGGGACGATCACCCCAGTTCGCGCCTTGACGGTTGATCCTCGTCGTACCACATTGATTGGTAAGCGAATTTATGTATGAGAAGATTTACATAGCGTGATTTTTGTGGCGACACGCTAACTTAGATGGGCAAATTTTTTGTCGGGTTCGTGGCCCGTTGTTGTGATAGTAAGGTAACAATGTCATGCGGCTAGTAATAATCCAATGTAATCTAAATATCTGATATGATAACGATGCTAATAACGATGATAATATTACCTATAATGGTAATATTGAGACTATGGTCTAATGGATGGTTTAAGATGTATGCTTTGATTTATATATTGCCTGACTAGCAATACGAGGACTTACTTATGATATTATACTTGTGTTGTGATTTCAACGATTGTTTTATATAACGGTTTTATTAAACCCTATGAATTCACTCGGCATTCGCTGATAAGATTTTTGCATGTTTTTATCTCAGGTGCTTGAAGGTAATTTGGATGGAGATCGACTCTGATGGCCCACATAATAATAAAAATGTTCATTCGATCTATGTTTTGTAAACTTAATGACGTGCATAATTTGGGACCTGTTGTACACTTGAAACTTTTTATCGAATGAATGTATGTTAAACCTTGTACAACCATTTTTATGTGTTGTCTATGATTGGAGTTATTGTGATATCCCGTAACACTCTAAAAGACTCTTCCGCTGTACCGATATGAAATTTGAGAGTGTTACAATTTTGGACCCATGAGATACTAGGGACCAAATGTTTGATCTTCTGTGTTGTTACCTAGATATGCTTGGTAATCGATCTAGAGCCCGATGAGTGGATTAAGGATAGTGGTTGTTCTAAACACATGACGGGTAATCAAAGTTTGTTCTCACACTACAAAGCATATGATGGAGGTAACATTACATTCGCTAGTAATAGACGTGGTAATATCATTGGCAAATGTACGGTCTCTCTTGACTTTATGACTATAGAAAACGTAGAGCATGTAGATAACTTAGGTTTTAACCTTCTAAGTATAGGTCAAATTTGTGACAATAAGTGTAAGGTCATCTTTTCGGAATATGATAGTGAAATTGTAAAAGATGGAAAAGTCATTGGAAAAGGTGTTAGAAAGCATGGGCTTTATGTCATGAAGGTTAATAGGAAGTTAAAGGACAACTTATGTATAGCGACTTTAGATGATAGTTCTACTCTTTGGCATAGGAGATTAGGTCACGCTAATATGCATTTAATTCAATCTTTAGTCTCTAAGGAGTTGGTAAGACACCTCCCCAAGATGAAGTTTGATAGTCACTTTTGTGATGCTTGCAAAATTGGGAAGCAAGTTCACTCATGTCACAAAGCCAAGAATTTGGTTTCTACCTCTCGGTGTTTAGAGCTCCTACATATGGATCTCTTTGGACCTTCCACCATACGGAGTTATGGAGGTAACCTTTATACCCTAGTTATAGTTGACGACTACTCTAGATTCATTTGGACTAGATTTTTGGCATCTAAGAATGAAGCTTCGATCACTTTGAAACCTTTAGTCGAAGAATTCAAAATCAACTAGGATGTTCAATTGTCTCTATTAGGACGGATCATGGTAGGGAATTTGATAATGAAGTGCAATTTGGTGCCTTTTGTGAAGCTCATGGTATTACCCATAACTTCTCGGCTCCTCGCACTCCACAATCAAATGGGGTAGTTGAAAGAAAGAATAGGATCATATAAGAGATGAGTAGGACGATGTTAAATGAGCAATCTTTGCCTAAAAAATTTTGGTGCAATGCTGTGGACACATCGACTTACATTCTCAACTGAATTCTTATTCGACCTTTTCTAGGAATGACCCCCTATGAGGTTCTTAAAGGTAAGAAGCCCTCATTGGAATACTTTAGGGTGTTTGGAAGCAAGTGCTTCATTCTCAACACCAAAGACTACCTTACTAAGTTTGACCCAAAGTCTTACGAAGGTATCTTTTTAGGTTATTCTCAAACTAGCAAAGCCTACATAGTCCTCAATAGAACCTCGGGTGAAATTGAAGAATCACTTAACGTGACATTTGATGAAACCCCACCTTCATCTAAGACACCACCTTTAGTAGATGATGACTTAGATGAAATAGACATAGTTAATGCCAAAGATGTTAGAAACATAGGAGTTGAAGACCTTAGTGTTGAAAAGGGAGTAAACATTAAGGAGTCTAAGGATCATGCTATTGATAACTTCATAGGCGAATTAAATCAAAGGACCCTAAGATCTCAAGTCCAAAATCTGTAACACCCCCAAATTTATACAACTCAGTACAACGGAAGACTAGTTGGTGTTACGAGATAGCACATTACTCACATCATAGACAATGCTTAAAAGTCGCGTCGTTTTAATAATAAAGCATTTCCATTCATAAATATCAAAGTTACATAGGTCCCAAGTCATGGTCATTTCATACAATTTTACAAAAGATTTGAATGGAAATTGTTATTTAAGTGCGGGCCATGAATTCTTGTTGTCTTCTCGAGAATTACCTTCAAGTACCTAAGATAAAACATGTTAAAAGGAAAGGTCAGCGATAACGCCGAGTGAATTCATAGAGTTTAATAAAACCATTAATATAACATCGGTATAAAATTATTACCGAAAATCATTTTGTACAAATCATCGTAATAGGACTTAAAATAGCCAAAGTCATTTTATACAAATCCTTATCAAAATCATAATACAGGCTTTCGCCTTCAAAATCATTATACGAACCAATGTCGTAAAAATATCATACAATATGTTTTATAACGTTGTATGGAGCTAAATAAAAACCGTTATATAAATATGGTTATGAAAAACCAAAACACAAACATAATATTAATAATATGACCCCGTATTGCTAGTCAGGCAATATATTGTAATTCGGTGCGTATAGCAGTGTTTTGTTAATTTGGATTATTATAAGCCAAATGACATTGTTACCTTACTACAACAAACAACGGGTAGCTAGCCCGAAACTCATTTGCCCATCTAAATTAGCGTGTCGTCACAATAATCACGCTTGTGTAAATCTTCTCATACATAAATTCGCTTACCAATCAATGTGGCACAACGGGGATCAACCGTCAAGGCGCGAACTGGGGTGATCGTCCCCAAATAGTACTATTATATGCATAAGCGTCTAGTAAATCCCGGAAGTTCACAATTCATGCTAATGGGACTTTTAGTGACATAACCTAACTTTAATAATCCATTTAATTTCATCTATCGGGTCATATAATCATTTATCGGGTCATACAATCATTCGGGTCCAAATCAATAAACAAACAATCGGGACAAATGGTGTCCTATTTATCAAAACTAACATGTTATCTCCCTTGCGGGTTTATAAAATATTTCATAAAAACATTTAAAAGAGTGTGAGGCTATGAACTCACGTTGATGTGGGAAGGCGGGTTATCGGCAATTCGGACGTACGGTACGTGCTTCAATCACGGAAACCTAGACAAATAATACTCGTCTAAAACTCATGTCCAATGACTTTATAAAAATAACAATTATGTATACATATGATGATTTTATATATATGATGATCAAGTGGGTTTACATATTCTCTTTTACTCATTTTAGCGTTTATGTATTGGTAACTTCTTACTAGTTTTACCTATTTACGTGTTTTAGGTCCAATAAGCCTATTATAAGTTCATTAACTTGTATTAATCCATTTCATACTTGTATTATCAGTATTTATACTTTACATGTTGGGCCCAAATGGGTTAAGCCCAATAAATAAGTTTATAAGTGTTTTAGCCCATTTTGTTGTATTATTAGTCTAATAATGTTAACTTAGCCCGTTAATGTCCGTATGTTTTATAGTTCGGGTTTTATCGGTTTTTACTTGTTATATAGGTTTATATATCAGTATATGAGTTTATAAAAGTTTACATTAGACGGGTCCAACCGTCTAAGTTTTATTTAACAAAAACGTTAATTTTACGGTAATAGCTGAAAAAGTCGTAAAAATCATGTTTATAGTTTTATAACTTATAAAACTTATCAAACTACCATTTTTATAAAATGTCCATTTATTTATCCTTATACATGTTTATATAAATGTATTATATAAGTTAGTGGGTTTTAATTCACATTTTATACTATATTTACTTGAGTGCTTATATAATACTATTATTCTTTAATTTCCAAAATCTGATTTTTACTTTCATGTTCACCAAAACAGCCATATCTAGAGTTCTATATGGAGATAGAAGCTCAAATTTTTATGGAATAAACTACATGATATGTGCTCCATTTAGCTCTACTATGGCTACTGTTGAATCAGCTTCTAAGTATTTTCTAAAAATCGTCCAAAACAGTGAACTCAGATTTGTACTCTAAACTTGTTTTGATCATATCTCACTCATCCTAATGATTCCATTGCATGACCAACTCTCACATGTGTACAAGACATATTACTTACTGTATATCCATTAATCTATGCCATTTTATCAGATCATGACATGGTTCTTTACTGTTTTATACAGCCATCATTTTAAGCATGATTTTAACCTTTTTACATATAGTTTTTCATCTTTTTACCCATGATTATCAACACCAAATCCCCACACAATATTTTTATCATCATATATTCATCATATACATAAACAATAGGAAAGAAAATACATGATTACATAATCAAAAATAAAAGAGTATGGGGAAAACAATCTTTATACCACCATGATGATGTAGGTTATGATCAAGACATGGATTTTGATGGAGAAACTTGTGATAAACCAATATCATCTTCAAGTCCACCAATCTTCATAAACTCCTTGTGGAAAATCAGCCCCAAGACTCCATAGAAACTCCTCCTTGGATTTTATAATCACCACCAATCAATAGGGCTTCAAAAGGGCTTCATCATGTGTGTAAATAACACATGATTTCATGGTTGAAATTGATCAAATGGGTGTTATGGTGTGAGAGTGGGACGGCATAAATGGAGAAGGGAGGAGAGAGTTGAGTTGTTTGCATGTTAGAAATGAATAAGTGGTTTGAGTTAGTGGTTTTGTGTTGTGAATGCTTACCTTGTAAGCTAAAATGACAAGTGTAGTAAACTTAGCTTACACTTGACACCAAGGTTGGTGTGGTGTAGCAAGTTGGCCGTCCCATGTGTGGGGTGAGACAAAACTTGTTTTTGTCTCATCCCACTAATTTACGGGTATTACTCGATTCTAGTTTCCTCGATTTGCGTGCCCTCGGGTCGTTTTACGAAAAATGTTTTTATAAATCATGAATCAACGGCACAAAACGAATCTAATAAAAATTGTCTCATAAAAAACGGAGTTTGAAAACGTAAATACGTAATCCTAAGGTTTCCGGTTTAGTCGTAAAGGACGTTAAATTAAAATCGTAAGTCCTACTCTCTTCTCGTAAATTTGTGAGTTTATGAACTAACACAAATTTAAAATCTCAAAATAATATTCACGGATAAATTTATTTTCTGAAATGTCAGACTGTCACCAAAGACAGTGTATGTAAACGTAAGCACGTAACGTTGAATCCTCCGGTTTAGACGTAGTCGACGCTACTTCAAGACGTAAATCCAAATTACTTCCAAAAAATAAGTGAGTTCATATTATAACATTAAAATAATGTTTTTAAATAATATTTGAGAATAAAATATCAACCATAAATTGACGGATTGTCACAGCATTTACCCTTAAACAGGATCTTTGTCCTCAAAGATCATCTTACTTACTACTCGCTTCTTATAGAGTTAAAGCCATGTGGGTATTTCCTCCACATTCAGTCTTTTCTCGCAAGTGTAATCCATTACAATACGCGAGTTTCATCAAACATAACTACAGGAATAAGATCAGGCTTAATGTTGACTTACTTTCTCTATCCATGATGTTCACGGGTTTTTGATGAATGCAACTTTTCGCCGATCTAAACATTACTAAGAAACAATCAGATTTTCACTTGATAGACATTTTATCAAGTTCGATATACGAATCATAATTCACGCAGCTCTTGAAGTCCTAGGGTAGATCCAGCTTATATGCCTTTCAAATAAATCTTTTACATCATCTCAATGGTCCCATACAACGAGGACTTATATCCCATGATCTTTCAGATCATTAATTCATTTTTCCAAGGTTAAAAATTTTGGCATAACTTCGCTACCCATCTGACACTTCAAGATCTACATTTCATATTCACATAACCTCCTACCCACTACCGGCAGTCAATAATCAGATCCTAATTTCAACAATCATTTCAGGTCTCGCGGGTCGAGTATTTTGTAAGGTTAGGTTCGCCATCATAGGAAACCTTAAACCTAAAAGACATGTCCAACTCACAATGGGTGTATGTCGGGTGTCTTCATCCCAACTCCTGCTTACAGATGCTCTAATATATATCCTCACAAGATTCGATCTCGATCATAATACGATAATTATCAATGATAATCTCCCCAAAGGAAAGCGATTATATGGTTTATTACCAAAGGTCAATCGTTCAAACATAAAACAACACTTATAGTATTTTGTATTGTTACTTTACTTCGTCCCTTCGATTAGGGTGGTACAGTACTCTCATCAAGATTTGTTCTCAATGACTTCTGAGCAAATCTCTAGAAATTCAAAGAGTCGATTTCTTCATCAAGAATTTATCATTAACGGGAATGATATTAGTGGATTTGGTCAGTCTATCGACGATGACCCAAATCGAATCAAATTCAGATGATGACCTTTGCAATAGTCAGACGTTTACTAATGTATGAGGCGATGTCTGCCTTCATAATTTGCCATCAGTACAACTTCTTTAGATAAAGATACATTTAGTCAAAATGAAAGGAATAGAATACTTATACTTACGAGATTCCAACATAACTAAATCTTTAAATCTCCATATTTAGACAATCACGAGTGGACTTTTATACATTTAACGCTATCGGCTTCTCAATTCTAATGGTTCACATTAGACGCGAACCCCTTTTATTATCTATATTATCCTTTTTACAAACATCGTTTATTTTTATATTGTTCGGCAATTTATTTTGCACAGTCATTATTAAGAAATACATCTTAATTGATTCTTTATCCTTTCTATATAATGTGTCAGTATCAACATTCACTTTCTACTGAGGAAATATATATAACATGACCGTATTAATTCAAAATTTCTTTCTTCATATCTTCTATGTTTTAGTTTCGTCTCAACTATTATTTTTATCTGTTTTACTCAATCCGGCGTCTAAAGCGTCGATAATTATTACAATTAATTAGATAATAATTATTAAATTCTTATGAAATGTAAACGTAAAAATTTTAAATTTCTTAGTTCGACCAGTTATATAAAATGCTCAAAATAAATTTGAATTTAATTAACACAATTTTTGTTGAGTTATCGGAAATAATTAGTAAGATCCGTAAATGTTAGAAAAACCTTCGTTTATTCCTTGGTAAAAATTTTCTTAGTTGAAAAGCAAAAATTGTCGTTTCAAATTTTAAGTCATGGTTTAAATGGTTTCCTCAATCCCTCTTAGGTTGTCTTGAGGTATACACGAACATTTACCCCTAATCAGGAGTTTAGTTAAATGTTCTGGGTATAAGGGAATAATCTCTCAAAAGTTCTTTTTTTTATAAAACATTTGTCAAAACATATTTGCACTTTTATTTTTGGCATAACCTTAAGCCTTTATGGCTCTAATCTTTGAAAATTCAATATAGATTTCGTTATCTTTTAATCACACGGTCAAATAATATAAAGGATTAAGTCTTTAATCATATGTTAAATATTTAAGGTACAGGTTTTTATTATTCGGCCAATTCAGGGCAGTCTATAACTAATTATTAACTCATTCTTATTCTTATAAACAAACATATGGTTCTTAATGATCACAAGCATGAATTTATCAATTTACAGCCGATACACGTGATTCACCAAATTTATGAATGCTACATGTGTATAGTCAATCCAAATGACATTACGTGAAACTCATAATGTTCATTAAAAGTACTGGATGTAGTGATTGGAATAGATAATCTTTTTCGCGGACGCGAAGTTGATGATAACCATGCCATGGATCAAATCTTTAAAACATATGCTAGAACCTTGTAAATGATCGAACAAATCTTCCATTTCGAGTCATGGATATCGTTTTCGATTGTCAATTTACTCAGTTCACAGTAATATATAAATATAAGAAATTAATAACACCATAGCTCTTCATGATGACGAGCTCGGTAGAATAAAATATTTCTCCGACAACTCTCTCAGTTGTACGGTAATTCTTTTAATTTAGATGGTGCTGACGTACAGTGCACAAGCCACAGGTGCAGCACCGGGAATATAATCAATACCAATTTCAACTTGCCTTAATGGCGAAAGTCTAGGTAATTTACCAACAAATACCTCCTAAAGTTTCAGATAACGGAAACATCTTTTATTAAATTCATATTAGGTTCTTTCTAGATTTTAATATCTATGATTAATTCATAACCATTCATGGTATAATTTCAAGTCAACCATCAAGAATTATTTAGATCAGTTTTGATAATCAACATCCTATCATTTAGGGGAATTCAATTCGAGTTCCCATCAATTAAGACAATGTCGTCATGTCATAATCAATCAATCCATTCTACTGTCACTATCAACTTTCCAGTTTTATTGCCGTTGATAAGATGTGAACTTCTCAAAAGACTAATAATAACTCATAATCCTTCACAAATTCAAGGATATCAGGAGACATAACTAACCTTAAAAGAGTAAGGTTAACACATAATCTACGCGAGAGAATTTCAAATCAGATACAGACGAAAACATTTAACGAATATGAATATATCCCATGTTTTCATAATTTGAGTACGCATTCGAAAGCTCCTCGGATCGTTACCCAGGTCATTCAAATGAAATCAAATCAAAATAAATGATAGGAAAGTCGATACATCCAGTCGGGTATCAACACTCGGTAATCAGATACTTTTCCTAAGAATCTCACTACGGGAGAATTGGACAAGAAAGAATCGTCAATTGTCAGTTAAGACAATTTCCACAGATGAGTAAATTCGACTCAGAAGAATAGATGCTACAGGCACATATGTAGGTGTCCCTAACACTATGTCCCTATTTTTCACTTCTTGCAGATCTCATAAAATTTAATCTTTCACAATCTTCAAAGAAAATGTAGTGTTTATTAATCAGTTTTATGGTGACTACTAATCAGCCTTGCATGGTCCATTCTAAATTGTATGTAGGCGCGCAACTATATACAATTTCAAGATTAACGATGCAATACTCAGTTCGTCAAAATTTTATCATCATGTTTATAATGAAAACATTTTCATGCTTAATTCTTAAATAAGAATCAAAAATAAATTTACAAAGATTTTCTTTGTTATGAAAACAATTAAGTTTTCCAAGGTGTTTTATAAACAACTTCATTTCGATAACAATTACTTATAAATCCCACTTTAAATAATCCTTACGGTGATGAAAATTCAATCTTTATCAAGGGATACTGTTTCATCTTATAAAAACAATCAGTGATCTACAAAAGAGTGACGAAGAGTTGTTCACCAAGAACTAACTACAATATGATAGGAAATGAGCTTAGCCAAATAATCATGAGGTTCATGACCTCGATGGCACTAAAAAAGAATAATCCACAACGTAACTCAATTAGAGATGAGTACTTGTTCAATGGTTGCATCACTAATGCGAACATTAGGAAGAAGCAAGAAAAGATAGATAACATCAATACATGTAGAATTTAGCAATCAAAGGTAGTCTTTTCATTAATCACAAACAAGTCAAAATTGTATCGTAACACATTACGTGTCACTATGTCATACAATTCCAAAAACTCATTGTGACAATCCGTCAATTTATGGTTGATATTTTATTCTCAATATTTATTTGAAAACATTATTTTAATGTTACAATATGAACTCACTTATTTTTGGGAAGTAATTTGAATTTACGTCTTGGAGTAGCATCGACTACGTCTAAACCGGAGGATTCAACGTTACGTGCTTACGTTTACATACACCGTCCTTGGTGACAGTCCGACATTTCAGAAAATAAATTTATCCGTGAATATTATTTTGGAGTTTTAAATTTGTGTTAGTTCATAAACTCACAAATTTACGAGAAGAAATTAGGACTTACGATTTTATTTTAACGTCCTTTACGACTAAACCGGAAACCTTAGGATTACGTATTTACGTTTTTGAACTCCGTTTTTGATGAAACAATTTTTATTAGATTCGTTTTGTGACGTTGATTCATAATTTATAAAAACGTTTATCGTAAAACGACCCGAGGGCACGCAAATCGAGGAAACTAGAATCAAGGAGTACCCGTAAATAAATGGGATGAGACAAGTGGGACACTTGTCCCACCCCACTCCAAAACCGGCCTAACTAGTGCACCACATCAATGATGTTTCAAGTTGTAAGCTATAAGCTTACACTTGTCTTAGCTTACAATGTAAGCCTTACACCAAACAAAAACCACTAAGCTAAAACTAGCTAAATCATTTCTAACATGCAAAACCACATATTTTCTCTCTTGACTCCATTTTTGGCCGTCCCATCCTCACCCATAAACACCATTTTCATCAAAAATCAACCATGAAATCCTATGTTATTTCTACATATGTTGAAGCCCTCTTGAAGCTCTCTTGAATGGTGGTGATTATAACATCCATGGAGGAGTTTTCTTAGTGTCTTGGGTCTGATTTTCCACAAGGAGTACATGAAGATTGATGATCATGAAGATGGTCTTGGTGCATCACAAGTTTCTCCATCAAAAATCCATGTTTTGATCAACCTACATCATCATGGTGGTATAAAGATTGTCCTCCTCAACTTCTTGTTATTTTGATTATGTAAACATGTATTTTATTTCATATTGTATATATTTATGATGATTATATGATGATAAAAATGTTATGTGGGGATTTGTTGTTGATAATCATGGATAAAAAGATGAAAAACTATAAGTAAAAATGGGTAAATCTTGTTTAAATGA
This sequence comes from Glebionis coronaria, assembly GCA_025667525.1. Taxonomy (NCBI): domain Eukaryota; kingdom Viridiplantae; phylum Streptophyta; class Magnoliopsida; order Asterales; family Asteraceae; genus Glebionis; species Glebionis coronaria. The sequence continues at coordinate 109,860,821 of CM046877.1, read as the reverse complement.
TAGGCTGTATAAAAACAGTAAAGAACCATATGGTAAACTGATAAAATGATGAAGTGGAATGGATTTAAAGTAAGCTATGGGTCTTGTACACATGTGAGAGTTGGCCATGCAATGGAATCAAAGTAATGAGTGAGATATGATCAAAACAAGTTTAAGGTATAAATCTGAGGTTACTGTTTTGGACGATTTTTAGAAAATATTTAGAAGATGATTCAACAGTAGCTATAGAAGAGTTAAATGTAGCACATATCATGTAGTTTATGTGATAAAAATTTGAACTTCTATCTTCATACAGAACTCAAGATATGGCAGTTTTGGTGAAAGTGAAGATAAAAATCAGATTTTTGGAAATTAAAGAATAATACTATTATATAAGCACTCAAAATTTTAATGTATAAAATATAAACTAAAACCCACTAACTTATGGATTCTATTTATATAAATATGTAAAAGGTGGAATAAGTGTATAAATTATAAAAATGGTAACTTGTTAAGTTTTATAAGTTATAAAACTATAAACTGGATTTTTACGACTTTTTCGGCTATCGTCGTAAAATTTACGTTTTTGTTAAATAAAACTTAGATGGTTGGACCCATCTAATGTAAACTTTATAAAACTTATATACTGATATATAAACATGTATAACAAGTAAAAACCGATAAAACCTGACCTATAGGGCATACGGACATTAACGAGCTAAGTAAACATAGTGGACTAATACTTAAGCTAATAGTTGGACTAAATGAGATAAACACCCATAAAAAGAACTTATTGGGCTTAACCCATTTAGGCCCAACTTGTAAAGTGTAGATACTGATAATATAAGTATAACATGGATTAATACAAGTTAAAGAACTTATAATAAGTTTATTGGACCTAAAACACGTAAATAGGTAAAACTAGTAAACTAGTAAGAAGATACCAATACGTAAACACTAAAATGAGTAAACGAGAATATGTAAACCCACTTGATCATCATATATATATAATCATCATATGTATACATAATTGTTATTTTTATAAAGTCATTGGACATGAGTCTAAGACGAGTATTAATTGTCTAGGTTTCCGTGATTGAAGCACGTACCGTACGTCTGAATTGCCGATAACCTGCCTTCCCACATCAACGTGAGTTCATAGCCTCGCACTCTTTTAAATGTTTTTATAAATGTTTTATAAACCCGAGAGGGAGATTACATGTTAGTTTTTATAAAATAGGACACCATTTGTCCTGATTGTTTGTTTATTGATTTTGGACCCGAATGATTGAATGACCCGATTGTATGACCCGATAAATGATTAAAGGACCCGATAGATGAAATTAAATGGATTATTTAAGTTAGGTTATGTCACTAAAAGTCCCATTAGCATGAATTGTTAACTACCGGGATTTGGTAGACGCTTATGCATTTAATAGTACTATTTGGGGACGATCACCCCAGTTCGCGCCTTGACGGTTGATCCCCGTCGTGCCACATTGATTGGTAAGCGAATTTATGTATGAGAAGATTTCCATAGCGTGACCATTGTGACGACACGCTACTTTAGATTGGCAAAATTGGTATCGGGTTAGCTACCCGTTGTTGGTTTAGTAAGGTAACAATGTCATGCGGCTTATAATAATCCAAAACTAACGAAATACTACTAGACGCTCAGAATTACGATGTATTGCCTGACTAGCAATACTGGGTCATACTATTGATATTATGTTTGTGTTTTGGTTTTCATAACCATACTCATATAACGGTTTTTATTTTCATACAACGTCGTAAGACGTATTGTATGACGTTTTTACGACATTGGCTCGTATAATGATTTTGAAGGCTTTTTATAACCATATTCATATAACGGTTTTTATTTAATCTATACAACGTTGCAAAACGTATTGTATGGTGTTTTTAACGACAATGATTCGTATAATGATTTTTAAGGCAAATGCCTATATTATGATTTTGATAAAGATTTGTATAAAATGATTTTGGCTATTTTATGGCCCATTACAATGGTTTGTATGAAATGATTTTTGGTAATAATTTTATACCAAAGTTATATTGATGGAATTTATTAAACTCTATGAATTCAGCCGGCGTTATCGCTGACCTTTTCTTTTAACATGTTTTATCTCAGGTACTTGAAGGTAATTCTCAAGAAGACGATAAGAATTCATGGCCCGCACTTAAACAATATTTTTCCATTCAAACACTTTGTAAAACTTTGTATTAAATATAATGACTTGGGACCGATGTAACTTTGATATTTATGAATGGAAATGATTTATTATTAAACGACGCGATTTTTATGCGTTGTCTATGATGTGAGTAATGTGCTATCCCATAACACCAACTAGTCTTCCGCTGTACTGAGTTGTATAAATTTGGGGGTGTTACAGTTTGGTACCAGAGCTCTCGTTATAGAGAACGAAAGATTTTTAAAACTAAGGTTTTGAATAAAACTTTTCAAAATCTTTTAACTATAAACATTTTTCTAAAAATGTCTAAAAATCTTTTGACTATAACGGTGCCGAAGAATTCCCGAGTTACCGACAAGGCCAGACTGAGAAGTGTTATTTTAATATATATATAACTTGGATTATATATAGATGATGTAATTTTATTACATGATTGTTTGATGATTATTTTGATTTTTATACGAGGTATTTATACGACGTAAATTGTCACAAGAAACCCTAACTCCCCTAGCAAATCAATCGAAGCTATTCTTGTAGGAATTCTAGCTATCCTAGATCTAAACCGAGTTGCGGATATTTATGATCCCAACAAATGGTTGATATTCGTAGAAATGTAGATATTAGTTGATTGTGATATTGAAGAAGAATTGGCGAGATTAAATCTGATATCGATGTCATGACGATCTTTTCTTATAGAGTGGAGTTTGACAAAACATTACCACCTAGAAAGATGTCATCTGATTCGTTGTCATCCAATTCTTAAATTTAAATCGAAAGGGTGAATGTTGCACTTGAGGCTGTCATTGGAACCATTACCCAAAAAGCCTCATGCCACTAGTACCTTTCCGAGAAGTCTAGTTGAATGATCAAGTCATTTCATACTAGTGACTCATTTGATAACTGTTGTTGTAAGAGATATAGGATTGGAAATTAAGTGTTGATTCATATCGAGCTTTTATTGCCCTATTAAGCTTTATAAATAAGGTTGAAGTGTTTGAGAATGAAGTAGGATATCGCATTGAGTATAAGTTGATTAAAAACTTGAATAAAGTAAAACTTAACCTGTATGGAATATGAGATTGTTAAGAGGAAGTCGTTAAGTTCTTTGATTTAATTATAAGGATTGTTGGTTCGTGTTAAGGGTTGTTCCTAGGCCATTGTCCAATAATGAGGATGCCCAGTGTCCAGGAAATAAATTGAAGAAATCTTCTTCTGAATTGGGACCGATGGATCCTCCGGGACATGTGGAACACCTAATGACTCTTGTAGATTACTATTCATTGTGGTATCTTTTAAAAATCCCTAACTTAACTGAGATATCAGTTGGTAGGATGAGTTCTGAGAATTGTATGACATAGTGACACGCAATGTGTTACGGTACAATTTGACTTGTTTGTGATTAATGAAAAGACTACCTTTGATTTCTAAATTCTACATGTATTGATGTTATCTATCTTTTATTGCTTCTTCCTAATGTTCGCATTAGTAATGAAACCATTGAACAAGTACTCATCTTAAATTAAGTTACGTTGTGGATTATTCTCTTTGTATTCCTGAGTGCCATCGAAGTCACGAACCTCATGATTAAGTGGCCAAGCCCATTTCCTATTATATTGAAGATAGTTCTTGGTGAACAACCTTTCATCACTCTTTTGCAGATCACTCATTGTTTTTATAAGATAAAACAATATCCTTTGAGAAAATTGAATTTTCATCACTATAAGGATTATTCAAAGTGAGATTTATAAGTGATTTTTATCAAAATGAAGTTGTTTATAAAACACCTTGGAAAACTTAGTTGTTTTCATAACAAGGAAAAATTTTTGTAAATTTATTTTTGATTCTTATTTAAGAATTAAGCATGTAAATGTTTTTATTATAAAACATGATGGTAATGTTTTGACGAACTGAGTATTGCATCGTTAGTCTTGAAATTGTATATAGTTGCGCGCCTACATATAATTTGGAAGGGACCATGCAAGGCTGATTAGTAGTCACCATAAAACTGATTAATAAACACTAAATTTTCTTTGAAGATTGTGGAAGATTAAAATTTAAGAGATCTGCAAGAAGTGAAATATAGGGACACAGTGTTAGGGACACCTACATATGTGCCCGTACTATTTATTCTTCTGAGTTGAATTTACTCATCTGTGGAAATTGTCTTATTTGACAATTGACAATTCTTTCTTGTCCAATTCTCCCGTAGTGAGATTCTTAGGAAAAGTATCTGATTACCAAGTGTTGATACCCGATTGGATGTATCGACGTTCCTATCACTTCTTTTGATTTGATTTCATTTGAATGACCTGGGTAACGATCCGAGGAGCTTTCGAATGCCTACTCAAATTATGAAAACATGGGATATATTCATATTCGTTAAATGTTTTCGTCTGTATCTGATTTGAAATTCTCTCGCATAGATTTTGCGTTGACCTTACTCTTTAGATGATAGTTGTGTCTCCATATATCCTTGAATTTGTGAAGGATTATGAATTATTATTAGTCTTTTGAGAAGTTCACATCTTATCGACGGCAATAAAACTGGAAAGTTGATAGTGCCAGTAGAATGGATTGATTGATTATGACATGACGACATTGTCTTAATTGATGGGAACTCGAATAGAATTCCCCTAAATGATAAGATGTTGATTATCAAAGGTGATCTAAATAATTCTTGATGGATGACCATATCCTGTATTTAGACTTGAAATTATATTGTGAATGGTTGTGAATTAGTCATAGATATTATAATCTAGAAAGAACCTAATATGAATTTATTAAAAGATGATAATGTTATCTGAAACTTTAGGAAGTATTTGTTGATGAATTACCTAGACTTTTGCCATTAAGGCAAGATTGAATTTGGTATTGATTCTATTCCCGGTGCTGCACCTGTGGCTTGTGCACTGTATGTCAGCACCATATGAATTAAAGGAATTACCGTACAACTGAGAGAGTTGTCGGAGAAAGATTTTATTATACCAAGCCTGTCATCATGAAGAGCTATGGTGTTATCATTCCTTATATTTATAGATTACTGTGACTGAGTAAATTGACAATCGAAAACGATAACTCGAAATGGAAGATTTGTTCGATCATTTACAAGGTTCTAGCGTATGTTTTAAAGATTTGATCCATAGCATGGTTATCATCAACTTCGCATCTGCGAAAGAGATTATCTATTCCAATCACTACATTCGGTACTTGTAATGAACATTATGAGTTTCACGTGGTGACGTTTGGATTGACTAATACACATGTAGCATTCATAAATTTGGTGAATCACGTGTGTAGGCTGTTATTTGATAAATTCATGCTCGCGATCATTAAGGACTATATGTTTGTTTATAAGAATAAGAATGAGGTAATAATTATTTATAGACTGCCCTGAATTGGCCGAACAGTGTAAACCTGAACCTTGAATAATTAACACGTGATTAAGACTTGAACCTTTACATGATTTGACTATGTGATTAAAAGGATAATGGAGTATAAATTGACTCTTCAAAAATTAAGAGCCCTTTTAAGACTTTGGATTTTACCAAAAAGAAATGGAAATATGTTTTGACAAATGTTTTAACAAAGGATTTAAGGGATTATTCCCTTATACACAAACCATTTAACTAAACTTCTGTTTAGGGGTAAATGTTTGTGTATACTTTTAGACAACTTAAGTAGATTGAGAAAACCCATTAAAACCATAACTTGAAATTTGAAACGATAATTTTTGCTTTTCAAATAAGAAAATTTTGACCAAAAAAAAAAAGATTTCTCGAACATTTTCGGATCTTATTAAACATTTTAATTATTTTCGATAAATCAACAAAAATCTTGTTAATTAAATTCAAATTTTGTTTTGAACATTTTATATAATTGGTCGAACTAAGAAATTTAAAATCTTTACGTTTACATTTCATAAAAATTTAATAATTATTATTTAATTAATTGTAATAATTATCGACGCTTTAAACGCCGGATTGAGAAAAACTGATAAAAATGATAAATGAGACGAAACTGAAACTTAGAAGATATGAAGAAAGAATTTTGAATAAATACGGTTATGATATTTCTTTCATCAGGAAAGTGAACGTAAATACTGACACATTATGTATAAAAGATAAAGAACCAATTAGGACACGTTCCTTAATAATGATTGTGCAAAATAAATTACCGAACGATATAAAAATAAACGATGTTTGTAAGAAAGATAACATAGATAATAAAAAGGGGTTCGCGGATAATATGAACCATTAAAAATTAAGAAGCCGATAGCGTTAAATGTTTTAAAGACCACTTGTGGTTGCCTAAAAATAGAGGATTGTGAGATTTAGTTATATTGGAATTTGTAAGTATAAGTATTCTATTCATGATATTTCTGACTAGAAGTATCTTTGTCTGAAGAAGTTGTACTAATGGCAATTATGAAGGCAGACATCGCCTCATACATTAGTTAACATCTAGCTATTGCAAAGGTCATCATCTGAATTTGATTCGATTTGGGTCATCGTCGACAGACTGACCAAATCTGCTAATATCATTCCTGTTAATGATAAATGCAAAAGAGTTATGTAAACATAGTGTGCCTGTATCGAACATCTTTATCAAGATCCTCGCTTCGCATCAAATTTCTAGAGATTTGCTCAGAAATCATTGAGAACGAACCTTGATGAGAGTACTATATACCACCCCAATCAAAGGGACGAGGTAAAGTAACGATACAAAATACTATAAGCGCTGTTCTATGTTTGAATGATTGACCTTTAGTAATAGACCGTATAATCGTTTTCCTTTGGAAAGATTATCATTGATAATCATCGCATTAGGATTGAGATCGAATCTTGTTAGGATCTAAATATTAGAGCATCTGTAAGCAAGAGTTGAGATGAAGACATCCGACATACACTCATTGTGAGTTGGACATGTCTCTTAGGGTTAAGGTTTCCTGTGATGGCGAACCTAACCTTACAAAATATTCGACCCGCGAGATCTGTAATGATTGTTGAAATTAGGATTTGATTATTGACTGCCGATAGTGGGCAAGAGGTTATGTGAATATGAAATGTAGATCTTGAAGTGCCAAATGGGTAGCGAAGTTATTTAACCTTGGAAAAATGAATTCATGATCTGACAAATCATGGGATATAAGTCCCCGTTGTATGGGACCATTGAAATGATGTAAAAGTTGGGATTGAAAGGCATATAAGCTGGATCTACCCTAGGACTTCAAGAACTGCATGAATTATGTTTCGTAAATCGAACTTGATGGAATATCTATCAAGTTAAAAATCTAAATTCTTCTTAATAAAGTTTAGATCGGCGAAAAGTTGCATTCATCAAAAACCCGTGAATATCATGGATAGAGAAAGTAAGTCAACATTAAGCCTGATCTTATTCCCGTAGTTATGTTTGATGAAACTCGCGTATTATAATGGATTACACTTATGAGAAAAGACCGAATGTGGAGGAAATACCCACATGGCTTTAACTCTATAAGAAGCGAGTAGTAAGGTAAGATGATCTTTGAGGACAAAGATCCTGTTTAGGGGTAAATGCTGTGACAATCCGTCAATTTATGGTTGATATTTTATTCTCAATATTTATTTGAAAACATTATTTTAATGTTACAATATGAACTCACTTATTTTTGGGAAGTAATTTGAATTTACGTCTTGGAGTAACATCGACTACGTCTAAACCGGAGGATTCAACGTTACGTGCTTACGTTTACATACACCGTCCCTGGCGACAGTCCGACATTTCAGAAAATAAATTTATCCGTGAATATTATTTTGGAGTTTTAAATTTGTGTTAGTTCATAAACTCACAAATTTACGAGAAGAAATTAGGACTTACGATTTTATTTTAACGTCCTTTACGACTAAACCGGAAACCTTAGGATTACGTATTTACGTTTTCGAACTCCGTTTTTGATGAAACAATTTTTATTAGATTCGTTTTGTGACGTTGATTCATAATTTATAAAAACGTTTTTCGTAAAACGACCTGAGGGCACGCAAATCGAGGAAACTAGAATCGAGGAGTACCCGTAAATAAATGGGATGAGACAAGTGGGACACTTGTCCCACCCCACTCTAAAACCGGCCTAACTAGTGCACCACATCAATGATGTGTCAAGTTGTAAGCTATAAGCTTACACTTGTCTTAGCTTACAATGTAAGCCTTACACCAAACAAAAACCACTAAGCTAAAACTAGCTAAATCATTTCTAACATGCAAAACCACATATTTTCTCTCTTGACTCCATTTTTGGCCGTCCCATCCTCACCCATAAACACCATTTTCATCAAAAAATCAACCATGAAATCCTATGTTATTTCTACATATGTTGAAGCCCTCTTGAAGCTCTCTTGAATGGTGGTGATTATAACATCCATGGAGGAGTTTTCTTGGTGTCTTGGGGCTGATTTTCCACAAGGAGTACATGAAGATTGATGATCATGAAGATGGTCTTGGTGCATCACAAGTTTCTCCATCAAAAATCCATGTTTTGATCAACCTACATCATCATGGTGGTATAAAGATTGTCCTCCTCAACTTCTTGTTATTTTGATTATGTAAACATGTATTTTATTTCCTATTGTATATATTTATGATGATTATATGATGATAAAAATGTTATGTGGGGATTTGTTGTTGATAATCATGGATAAAAAGATGAAAAACTATAAGTAAAAATGGGTAAATCTTGTTTAAATGATAGGCTGTATAAAAACAGTAAAGAACCATATGGTAAACTGATAAAATGATGAAGTGGAATGGATTTACAGTAAGCTATGGGTCTTGTACACATGTGAGAGTTGGCCATGCAATGGAATCAAAGTAATGAGTGAGATATGATGAAAACAAGTTTAAGGTATAAATCTGAGGTTACTGTTTTGGACGATTTTTAGAAAATATTTAGAAGATGATTCAACAGTAGCTATAGAAGCGTTAAATGTAGAACATATCATGTAGTTTATGTGATAAAAATTTGAGCTTCTATCTCCATATAGAACTCAATATATGGCAGTTTTGGTGAAAGTGAAGATAAAAATCAGATTTTTGGAAATTAAAGAATAATACTATTATATAAGCACTCAAAATTTTAATGTATAAAATATAAACTAAAACCCACTAACTTATGGATTCTATTTATATAAATATGTAAAAGGTGGAATAAGTGTATAAATTATAAAAATGGTAACTTGTTAAGTTTTATAAGTTATAAAACTATAAACTGGATTTTTACGACTTTTTCGGCTATCGCCGTAAAATTTACGTTTTTGTTAAATAAAACTTAGATGGTTGGACCCATCTAATGTAAACTTTATAAAACTTATATACTGATATATAAACATGTATAACAAGTAAAAACCGATAAAACCCGAAATATAGGGCATACGGACATTAACAAGCTAAGTAAACATAGTGGACTAATACTTAAGCTAATAGTTGGACTAAATGAGATAAACACCCATAAAAAGAACTTATTGGGCTTAACCCATTTAGGCCCAACTTGTAAAGTGTAGATACTGATAATATAAGTATAACATGGATTAATACAAGTTAAAGAACTTATAATAAGTTTATTGGACCTAAAACACGTAAATAGGTAAAACTAGTAAACTAGTAAGAAGATACCAATACGTAAACACTAAAATGAGTAAACGAGAATATGTAAACCCACTTGATCATCATATATATATAATCATCATATGTATACATAATTGTTATTTTTATAAATTCATTGGACATGAGTCTAAGACGAGTATTAATTGTCTAGGTTTCCGTGATTGAAGCACGTACCGTACGTCCGAATTGCCGATAACCCGCCTTCCCACATCAACGTGAGTTCATAGCCTCGCACTCTTTTAAATGTTTTTATAAATGTTTTATAAACCCGCGAGGGAGATTACATGTTAGTTTTTATAAAATAGGACACCATTTGTCCCGATTGTTTGTTTATTGATTTTGGACCCGAATGATTGAATGACCCGATTGTATGACCCGATAAATGATTAAAGGACCCGATAGATGAAATTAAATAGATTATTAAAGTTAGGTTATGTCACTAAAAGTCCCATTAGCATGAATTGTGAACTACCGGGATTTGGTAGACGCTTATGCATTTAATAGTACTATTTGGGGACGATCACCCCAGTTCGCGCCTTGATGGTTGATCCCCGTCGTGCCACATTGATTGGTAAGCGAATTTATGTATGAGAAGATTTCCATAGCGTGACCTTTGTGACGACACGCTACTTTAGATGGGCAAAATTGGTATCAGGTTAGCTACCCGTTGTTGGTTTAGTAAGGTAACAATGTCATGCGGCTTATAATAATCCAAAACTAACGAAATACTACTAGACGTTCAGAATTACGATGTATTGCCTGACTAGCAATACTGGGTCATACTATTGATATTATGTTTGTGTTTTGGTTTTCATAACCATACTCATATAACGGTTTTTATTTTCATACAACGTCGTAAGACGTATTGTATGACGTTTTTACGACATTGGCTCGTATAATGATTTTGAAGGCTTTTTATAACCATATTCATATAACCGTTTTTATTTAATCTATACAACGTTGCAAAACGTATTGTATGGTGTTTTTAATGGCAATGATTCGTATAATGATTTTTAAGGCAAATGCCTATATTATGATTTTGATAAAGATTTGTATAAAATGATTTTGGCTATTTTATGGCCTATTACAATGGTTTGTATGAAATGATTTTTGGTAATAATTTTATACCAAAGTTATATTGATGGAATTTATTAAACTCTATGAATTCACTCGGCGTTATCGCTGACCTTTTCTTTTAACATGTTTTATCTCAGGTACTTGAAGGTAATTCTCGGGAAGACGATAAGAATTCATGGCCCGCACTTAAACAATATTTTTCCATTCAAACACTTTGTAAAACTTTGTATTAAATATAATGACTTGGGACCGATGTAACTTTGATATTTATGAATGGAAATGATTTATTATTAAACGACGTGATTTTTATGCGTTGTCTATGATGTGAGTAATGTGCTATCCCGTAACACCAACTAGTCTTCCGCTGTACTGAGTTGTATAAATTTGGAGGTGTTACACTCATCCTACCAACTGATGTCTCAGTTAAGTTAGGAATTTTTAAAAGATACCACAATGAATACTAATCTACAAGAGTCATTTGGTGTTCCACATGTCCCGAAAGATCCATCGGTCTCAATTCAGAAGAAGATTTCTTCAATTTATTTCTTGGACACTGGGCATCCTCGTTAGTGGACAATGGCCTAGGAACAACCCTTAACACGAATCAATAATCAATTAAAACCTTATAATTCAATCATAGGACTCAATGACTTCCTCTTAACAATCTCATATTCCATACGGGTTAAATTTTACTTTATTCAAGTTTTAACCAATTTTATACTCAATTGGATATCCTACCTCATTCTCCAATACTTTCAACCTTATTTATAAACCTTAATAGGGCAATAAAAGCTCGATATGATCAACACTTAATTTCTGATTCTATAACTTCTTCATCAATAGTTATCAAATGAGTCACTAGTATGAAATGACTCGATCATGCAATTAGACTTCTCGAATAGGTACTTGTGGCATGAGGCTTTTGGGTAATGGTTCCAATGATAGCCTCAAGTGCAACATTCACCCTTTCGATTCAAATTTAAGAATTGGGTAACACCGTATCAGATGACATCTTTCTAGGTGGTAACGTTTTGTCAAACTCCACTCTATAAGGAAAGATCGTCATGACATCGATATCAGTCTTAATCTCGCCAATTCTTCTTCAATATCACAATCAACTAATATTAACGTTTCTACGAATATAAATCATTTGTTGGGATCATAATATCCACAACTTGGTTTAGATCTAGGATAGCTAGAATTCCTATGAGAATAGCTTCGATTAATTTACTAGGGGATTTGGGGTTCCTTGTGACAATCTACGTCGTATAAATACCTCGTATAAATATCAAAATAATCATCAAACAATCATGTAATAAAATTACATCATATATATACATATATATATATATATATATATATATATATATATATATATATATATATATATATATATATATATATATATATATATATATATATATATATATATATATATATATATATATATATATATATATATATATATATATATATATATATATATATATATATATATATATATATATATATATATATATATATATATATATATATATATATATATATATATATATATATATATATATAATCCAAGTTATATATATATTAAAATAACACTTCTCAGTCTGGCCTTGTCGGTAACTTGGGAATTCTTCGGCACCGTTATAGTCAAAATATTTTTAGACATTTTTAGAAAAATGCTTATAGTTAAAAGATTTGGAATGTTTTATTCAAAACCTTGGTTTTAAAAATCTTTCGTTCTCTATAACGAGAGCTCTGGTACCAAACTGTAACACCCCCAAATTTATACAACTCAGTACAGCGGAAGACTAGTTGGTGTTACTGGATAGCACATTACTCACATCATAGACAACGCTTAAAAGTCGCGTCGTTTTAATAATAAAGCATTTCCATTCATAAATATCAAAGTTACATAGGTCCCAAGTCATGGTCATTTCATACAATTTTACAAAAGATTTGAATGGAAATTGTTATTTAAGTGCGCGCCATGAATTCTTGTTGTCTTCCCGAGAATTACCTTCAAGTACTTGAGATAAAACATGTTAAAAGGAAAGGTCAGCGATAACGCCGGGTGAATTCATAGAGTTTAATAAAACCATTAATATAACATCGGTATAAAATTATTACCGAAAATAATTTTGTACAAATCATCGTAATAGGCCTTAAAATAGCCAAAGTCGTTTTATACAAATCCTTATCAAAATCATAATATAGGCTTTCGCCTTCAAAATCGTTATACGAACCAATGTCGTAAAAATATCATACAATACGTTTTATAACGTTGTATGGAGTTAAATAAAAACCGTTATATAAATATGGTTATGAAAAACCAAAACACAAACATAATATTAATAATATGACCCCGTATTGCTAGTCAGACAATATATTGTAATTCGGTGCGTATAGCAGTGTTTCGTTAATTTGGATTATTATAAGCCGCATGACATTGTTACCTTACTACAACAAACAACGGGTAGCTAGCCCGAAACTCATTTTCCCATCTAAATTAGCGTGTCGTCACAATAATCACGCTTGTGTAAATCTTCTCATACATAAATTCGCTTACCAATCAATGTGGCACGACGGGGATCAACCGTCAAGGCGCGAACTGGGGTGATTGTCCCCAAATAGTACTATTATATGCATAAGCGTCTACCAAATCCCGGTAGTTCACAATTCATTCTAATGGGACTTTTAGTGACATAACCTAACTTTAATAATCCATTTAATTTCATCTATCGGGTCATATAATCATTTATCGGGTCATACAATCATTCGGGACAAATGGTGTCCTATTTATCAAAACTAACATGTTATCTCCCTCGCGGGTTTATAAAACATTTCATAAAAACATTTAAAAGAGTGCGAGGCTATGAACTCACGTTGATGTGAGAAGGCGGGTTATCGACAATTCGGACGTACGGTATGTGCTTCAATCACGGAAACCTAGACAAATAATACTCGTCTTAGACTCATGTCCAATGACTTTATAAAAATAAAAATTATGTATACATATGATGATTTTATATATATGATGATCAAGTGGGTTTACATATTCTCTTTTACTCATTTTAGCGTTTATGTATTGGTAACTTCTTACTAGTTTACTTGTTTTACCTATTTACGTGTTTTAGGTCCAATAAGCCTATTATAAGTTCATTAACTTGTATTAATCCATTTCATACTTGTATTATCAGTATTTATACTTTACATGTTGGGCCCAAATGGGTTAAGCCCAATAAATATGTTTATAAGTGTTTTAGCCCATTTTGTTGTATTATTAGTCCAATAATGTTAACTTAGCCCGTTAATGTCCGTATTTTTTATAGTTCGGGTTTTATCGGTTTTTACTTGTTATATAAGTTTATATATCATTATATGAGTTTATAAAAGTTTACATTAGACGGGTCCAACCGAAAAAGTCGTAAAAATCATGTTTATAGTTTTATAACTTATAAAACTTATCAAACTACCATTTTTATAAAATGTCCATTTATTTATCCTTATACATGTTTATATAAATGTATTATATAAGTTAGTGAGCTTTAATTCACATTTTATTCTATATTTACTTGAGTGCTTATATAATACTATTATTCTTTAATTTCCAAAATCTGATTTTTACTTTCATGTTCACCAAAACAGCCATATCTAGAGTTTTATATGGAGATAGAAGCTCAAATTTTTTGGCATAAACTACATGATATGTTCTCCATTTAACTCTTCTATGACTACTGTTGAATCAGCCTCTAAGTATTTTCTAAAAATCGTCCAAAACAGTGAACTCAGATTTGTACTCTAAACTTGTTTTGATCATATCTCACTCATCCTAATGATTCCATTGCATGGCCAACTCTCACATGTGTACAAGAAATATTACTTACTGTATATCCATTAATATATGCCATTTTATCAGTTCATGACATGGTTCTTTACTGTTTTATACAGCCATCATTTTAAGCATGATTTTAACCTTTTTACATATAGTTTTTCATCTTTTTACCCATGATTATCAACACCAAATCCCCACACAATATTTTTATCATCATATATTCATCATATACATATACAATAGGAAATAAAATACATGATTACATAATCAAAAATAAAAGAGTATGGGAAGAACAATCTTTATACCACCATGATGATGTAGGTTATGATCAAGACATGGATTTTGATGGAGAAACTTGTGATAAACCAATATCATCTTCAAGTCCACCAATCTTCATGAACTCCTTGTGGAAAATCAGCCCCAAGACTCCATAGAAACTCCTTCTTGGATGTTATAATCACCACCAATCAATAGGGCTTCAAAAGGGCTTCATCATGTGTGTAAATAACACATGATTTCATGGTTAAAATTGATCAAATGGGTGTTATTGTGTGAGAGTGGGACGGCATAAATGGAGAAGGTAGGAGAGATTTGAGTTGTTTGCATGTTAGTAATGAATAAGTGGTTTGAGTTAGTGGTTTTGTGTTGTGAATGCTTACCTTGTAAGCTAAAATGACAAGTGTAGTGAACTTAGCTTACACTTGACACCAAGGTTGGTGTGGTGTAGCAAGTTGGCCGTCCCATGTGTGGGGTGAGACAAAACTTGTTTTTGTCTCATCCCAAAAATTTACGGGTATTCCTCGATTCTAGTTTCCTCGATTTGCGTGCCCTCGGGTCGTTTTACGAAAAATGTTTTTATAAATCATGAATCAACGGCACAACACGAATCTAATAAAAATTGTCTCATCAAAAACGGAGTTCGAAAACGTAAATACGTAATCCTAAGGTTTCCGGTTTAGTCGTAAAGGACGTTAAATTAAAATCGTAAGTCCTAATCTCTTCTCGTAAATTTGTGAGTTTATGAACCAACACAAATTTAAAATCTCAAAATAATATTCACGGATAAATTTATTTTCTGAAATGTCGGACTGTCACCAAAGACGGTGTATGTAAACGTAAGCACGTAACGTTGAATCCTCCGGTTTAGACGTAGTCGACGCTACTTCAAGACGTAAATCCAAATTACTTCCCAAAAATAAGTGAGTTCATATTATAACATTAAAATAATGTTTTTAAATAATATTTGAGAATAAAATATCAACCATAAATTGACGGATTGTCACAAAATCAAAGTAACTTCTTTTGTTTCGTCTCCTTGATTGAACCAAAGAATGTTAAAGAAGCTTTGATGGATGAGAGTTGGGTCATCGCTATGAAAGAAGAATTGAATCAATTCATTGCTAATGACGTTTGGGAACTTTTTCATCCGCCTGGAAGTTCGACCATCATAGGAACCAAATGGGTATATAGGAATAAGTTAGATGAGAATGGTGTCGTGTCTCGTAACAAGGATAGACTTGTAGCTCAAGGCCATAATCAACAAGAAGGTATTGATTATGACGAGACATACGCACGCGTAGCTAGATTAGAATCTATTAGAATCCTCTTAGCTTACGCTTGTGGTTTAGACTTTAAGCTTCAACAAATGGATGTAAAGAGTGCATTTCTTAATGGTTTGATCAATGAGGAGGTATATGTGGCTCAACCTCCCGGCTTCATTGATTTTGAGAAATCAGATCATGTCTACAAGCTTAAGAAAGCTCTTTATGGTCTCAAACAAGCACCCAAAGCATGATATGATAGACTTAAAGCGTTTCTTGTAAAACATGAGTATACCATAGGGATGGTAGACAATACATTCTTTACAAAGAAGAAAGGTTCTCACCTCATTATCGTACAAATATATGTTGATGACATTATATTTGGTTCAACTTGTCAATCATTGTGTGACGACTTTGCCAAAATCATGCATGACGAGTTTGAAATGAGTATGATGGGAGAGATTCTAAGAGATTTCTTCGTGCCGGGTCGTGAGCTATGTGGAGCGATCAAAAAATGGGATCTATTGGGCTTTCACCTACACTGCCTTCGCCTAGGACATTAGAAAGGGCGAGAAAGGGCTTGTTGATGGTTCAGAACTCTCCTATCTATTTGAATTGACTTACAGCGCCTATTTTCAAGCTTATAAAAGGAATTGCTTCTATTAACTTTAAAGAGTGTCTCTCCTGTCCGGCTCGATATGAACAAGGTAGGCTGGTAGGTGTACGTATGATATGGGGTCGGTACGATACACATATGGTGAACAGTCAAAGCGAGGGATGGGGTCTAGTTAAATACGATATGGGGAGATATGGGATACAGCTAATGTAGATAAGGAAGGGAGGGAAGGAGCTCTTGCCTTCAACTCAGAGCAGAACGTTCCTTCCGCAACGCAAGGCCTATTTCTTTCGTAGCAGCCAAGGATGAGTTCGATCCATTAGGTTCTTCGATTTGTTTAGAAAATAAACGAGAGACAAGAAAACATCTTTGATTACGATTAAAAGGAACAATCTCAAATAGACCAAGATCCAATTTCGGGTCATTTCTTGGTGAACATGATCTGCGTTCTTTTGACTCAGTTCATTTAGTAGCAAGGTTCCGGGGACGGCTTTCTGTAACACGGGTAAATTGAAATGGGAAATTGACGGAAGGCTTTCCACAAATTGAGATTTGGCCGTAGAAGGATCGACTTGTATCCGAAGAACAGGGGAATACAAAAAAGTAATAAGAGAGGCGCACAGACCAATCAATCGTATCGGTCGTATTCTTGAATTTGGAATGAAAAGAGGAGTAATGCTTCCTAGCACGGGACACAGAATAAGACCACATAGATCAGAATAGCATAGGACTCCAAATTAAACAAATAGACGATGGTATCTTCTTTAAGCAATCCAAGTATATTAAAGAAATTCTAAAGAAATTTGGATTAGAAGACTCTAGACCTTTGAAGACCCCTGTGGCGTCGGATACTAAACTCACCGTAGATGATGATTGTGAGTCGGTAGACAACACCAAATATAGAGGTATGATTGGTAGTTTGTTGTACCTAACGGCAAGTCGATCGGATATCATGTTTAGTGTTTGCCTTTGTGCTCGCTTCCAAGAGGCTCCCAAAAACTCTCACCTTGAAGCGGTTAAGCGTATCTTTCGATACATTAAGGACACTATACATTTAAGATTATGGTATCCTAAAGGGACCGGCGTAGAAAATATTGTCTACGCGGACTCGGATCATGCAGTAGACTATGTGGATCGGAAAATCACTAGTGGAGTTTGTACCTTCATGGGTTGTTGTTTAACTTCTTGGTTCTCCAAGAAACAAACCGCTCTTGCTATATCCACCAAGGAAGCCGAATATGTGAGTTCCGGTAAAGCTTTTCAACAAGCTCTATGGATGAAGCAAGCGCTTATTGATTACGGGATTTCTCTTGATGATGTTCCCATCATGTGCGACAACAAGGGTGCAATAGAGCTTAGCAAGAATCCCGTGCAACCTTCGCGAACTAAGCACATAGAGATTCGCCACCATTTTCTTAGGTATAATGTTCAAAAGGAGAACATTTCGATAGAAAAGATACCCTCGGTAGAAAACTTAACCGATATCTTCACTAAGCCACTTAAGATGGAACCTTTTAATTACTTGCGTCTAGGTCTAGGCTTAATGGAACATATTCCTTAATTGTGCATTCTTATTATCTTTTATCTTTTGAGTCTTTTCTTTCTTCGAGTTTTTTAGTTTAATAATTTTTTTTGGAAAACTTCTCTTCTTTTTCAAAATTCTCAAAGCTTTTGTAAAAATGGTCGAGAAATGTTTTGCATTGTTAATTCAATCTAAAAACGTTTTTCAAAGCTTCTTGCTATTCATAATGAGCTTACATAATTCATATGTGTGGGTCTCTCAAATATAGCAAGAACAAAAGAGAACTATGGAGGATCATTGTGTCATGACCTTGTGTCTAGTTCTACACACCTCCTACATTGATTTTATAAAAAAAATCAATGTATTTGGTCAAAACCTTGTTGGGTGAGCTCTTGTGTGTTTTCTTTGTCTATCTTTGCTTCTTAGCATATCCCCATGATTAGTTAGACTAGAAAAATAGGATCTGCTGAATTGGAAAATCCTCCCACATCACCAAAATCAACCTACTGTGGGCGGTTCTTTATTGACTCCGCGGTTCCCCATTGATAAAGAACCACCGGTGTGTTAAAGAACCGTGCCCAGTACCTTATTTTTCGGGTATTCCTGAAACTCCAAATTTGTTCCAACACTTTTTGGAATCTTTGTTTCAACCCTTTGACCACCCCCATATTATCTTGGACTTTCTCTATTTAACCTTAAGCATTTTGCATCCTTCCTCAAATCAAAATATCTTATTCCCCAAATGAAAGCTTTGATTCTCTTCCATTCTCTCCAATTGCTTTCAACCCCAGTTCACCTAAGAACACTCAAAATCCCATCTCTTCTCCTTCTAAGAATGGTGATTGTGGAACTTCTTATATTCCACCACTAGCCTTTGGTGTTCTACTTCATTCACATGATAATGTCATTAATAAGTGTGAAAACACTTATCCTTTTACCACTTATTTCCAATAATAACAATACCAAAAGATGTATTTTATGTCGTAAAATTCAGAATTATGCGTGGTTTGTGTTTTTATTATGTTTCAAGATAAAAATATGAAAAAGGAAGAAAACACGGGCTTTCACCGGCTTTTATCGAAGAAAAAGACAAAAGACAAGACAAAAGATCAAGAGTGCAAAAAGAACGGAAGTCCAAGGCCTATTCTGAAGATTTATCGAAGAAAAAGTCTAAAGACGAAAGTTTAATGAAGTCGAAGAACTAAGTCTAATTAAAGAAGAAAATTATAAGACGAGTTCAATTTATATCGACAAATCTCGAGACGACGTCGAGAAAAGACAAAGAATTTAAATCGAGTCAAGACGAGTAGAAAGAAAGAAGGAAGCATAAACACTTAGCCTCCCCACCTCCTATATATACCCTCCTAATGTGTCATTAGGAGGGTGTTAGTGTTAGCTAGTCTTCATTTTCCTTTGTAATTTTAATTTTTAGAGAGAGAAAGTGTTCACTTTTTCTCACTAGAATTTCATCTTTTCTTTCTTTCATGTTTGAGCTTTAGTTTAATCTTGTATTTTGGAATTATTAATCTACAAGTTCAAGTTTAAGCTTTTCATCTTTAATCTTCTTCTACCTTTCTTGTTTTTACTTTGTTCTTGATCCGAAATTCTAATGCGTCTTCTTTAATTTTGATGTTTGTGTGATTAAAAAGTTTATCTTTTTATTCTTATCTAAGTTTTTATACGATTTAAGCTTTAAGCTTGTTATGCTTTTTGGCTTATTTCGTATCTAGCTTATTGTCTTTTAAGTTTTCTTAAAAGTTTAGACTTTTTAAAGTTTGATTTATAAAGTTTGCTTATTTCGTGTCTTAAAAGTTTTTAAATTTATGCTTGTTTTCATTTGGTTAAGATTTGAATAAGTGTTTTTTTGGTCGTTGCTTAATTATACTTATTCGTTTTTGCTTATTTGCCTTTTCAATTCCATCGTATCATGTTTAAGGGTTTTATGAGTTCCGATCAAGTAAGTGTGATCGCATAAACCTTAGGGTTTCTACTTGCGATCCATTACTTCGATCACCTAGTACGATCGTTCACTACGATCACACTTAATCCACACCACGATCACTTGTTGCGATCGTGGGTACGAACATTGAGTGTGATCTGTGGCTGCGATTGCCTAGCTACGATTGCCTTGGGTGCGATCACTTGTTACGATCGGATTGAGTGCGATCACCTATACTACAATCACTAGGCTGCGATCGATTGCTACGATCATAGGCTACGATCCTTTTGTTACGATCGCATTAAGTGCGATCTATAGTACGATCTGAAGTCACGATCGTGGTGGAGTACGATCGCCAGTTACGATTGCATTGATTGCGATCCAGGATACGATCAAAGACCACGATCGCATTAACTGCGATCCGATCTCGATTTTCGTTTTTATTTCTTATTTCAGTTTGGAATTTCACTTTTCCCGCATTTTCACTTAGTGTTATTTTTAAACAAGTTTTGTCTTAGTTTAATTTTACTTTATTTTATTTTTAAAGTTACTTTTGAAATTAGTTTTTAATTACTTTAATTCCTTGCTAGTTTGTGTAAGTCTTTTACCTTATGTTTGTTAATTTGCAATCTTTATTGAAATAGATAATCTAAAGCTCCCCCTTTTAGTGACCAACACCGACTATTCCACCATTAACCGTGATCAATTCGATAAGATACCGAGAACGATATCGAGTACACAAACACTAAGCAAAAACCATTTATTAAATTGCGCCGTTGCCGGCTCTTTTCGTAAATATTATCGGTTTTTAGTGTGAAAAATTGGATTTTGGGATCCGTTCTTTTAGGAACATTATTTTCAAGAGCAAAGATTTTTCAAAAATCAAAAAAAAAAATATAAAATTTTCAAAAATCCAAAAACAATAAAAAAGATAAAAAAAACCAAAAATATTTTATTTCATTTTAGTGTATGCGTACTCGATCTATGTCTTATCCTGAGCCCAAGACTCTAAGAGACATAGATATGGCTGGTGTGCATAACAATAATAACAACCCACCTCAACCCAATTTGAATAATAACAACAACAACAATGTTCCTCCACCCGACATTCGAACGATGGAGGAGCTTTGTCAACCAACAATGAACGGACGCGGAGGACCGATTGCGCCGATGCAAATCACGGCTCCTGAATTTTCGTTGAAGCATCAAATGATCCAGCAAGTTCAAAACGCTTGTCCTTTTCGTGGATTACCGGATGATGATGCCAACAAACACCTCGACAAATTCATTACCGTCACTCAAAGCATGAAACTACCCGGTGCTTCCATGGATTTTCTTCGCCTTCACCTTTATCCACACACTTTATCCCACGATGACGAAAAATGGTTTGATCGTCTTCCCAAAAACTCAATTCATACATGGAATGACATGACTAAAAAAATTTTGTCGCGCTACTTTCCACCATCATGGTCACTAGTCTTCGCAACCAAATCAGTGGATTCACTCAAGAACCTGATGAGTCGCTTTTCGATGCTTGGGAACGATATAATGTCTTGATCTACCGTTGTCCGAACCATAACATTCTCCCCGTTACTTTGATTGACACTTTCTACAATGGTTTAAGTTTTCGTGATCGTGATACAATTAATGCTGCCGCCGGTGGTACATTCATGAAGAGACGACCTGAGGAGTGTAGAGAGCTTATAGAGAACATGACCACTCACCACAAAAATTGGGATTCATCCGCATCTTCAAGGAATAATCCAAGGGACAATGTTTCTTCTACTTCATCAACCCCAGATATGACCGAATTCACTCGCATGATGGCGGAAATGAACTAAAATATTCTACTCATAGCTACGAATCAACAACAACAAGCTAAAGCTGTAGCAACTTCTTGTGAGATTTGCGGGGGTTCTCATTCATACACCGATTGTCCTTCGACTCATGACAATCCGGAAAATGTGTATGCCGCTAACGGTAACTTTTCTACGGGAGGCTATTAAGCTCGTCCTCAAGGGGACCACAATTTTCTCAGTTATTGTTCAAACAACTTCTTTTCACCACCCGGTTTTCCTCCTCCAAACCAACACAACTTCAACCGCAACAATCAAAACCAAACTCGAGCTCCAAATCAATATCAAACCCAAAGAAACCCGTATCCACCTCAAGGAAATAATCAAGTTTACCAACAACCCGCTTATCAACCACCTGCCTACCATGCTCCTCCTTCCAACCAACCCACCGCATTTAATCACGAGGTTGAAAGTTACATGAGGACTAATGACGCGCTGGTGCAGAATCTTCAGCGTCAAATCATCAACTTAAAATGAGATATGACGAAACAAGGGAATGATCTTCGAGCAGGTATGAGAAACTCTTTGAGCAGTTAAACGAATGACTTAAGGGATATGATGGCTAGTTTTTTCCCAAGTAATCAAGCCTCTGGTTCGGGTTCTCTTCCGAGTAACACTGTTGCTAATCCAAGAGGGAAAATGAAAGCAATCACCACCCGAAGTGGCAAAGGTTTAAAGGAACCCGAGATTCCTACACCTACACCGGTGATTGTGACAAAGGAAAATGAGCCCCCTACACTGATTCCTCCACCTTCTATTTCTACCCTTCTACCACCCAAGGATGTGAGTGAGAATTCCATTCCAAAGCCTTCATCTCAACCCGATATACCTTACCCCTCAAGGTTGAGGAAAGAGAAGTTGAAGGACAAGGATGATATTCAGGTTTCGAACTTTCTTAAAATGTTTAAACAATTGAATTTCAACATCTCCTTTGCCGAGGCTCTCGCTCACATGCCGAAATATGCTAAAATGTTTAAAGATCTTCTCAGTGAAAAAGAAAAGCTTCTTGATATCGCTCAGACCCAACTTAATGAGAATTGCTCCGTAGTGCTCTTAAGAAAATTACCAACCAAACTTGGTGATCCGAGTCGTTTTCTCATTCCTTGCAACTTCCCCGGGGTAGAGATTTGTATGGCCCTAGCCGATCTAGGTGATAGTATAAACTTAATGCCATTAAGTGTTTGGAAACAATTATCTCTACCCGAGCTAGTCCCCACACGAATGAACTTGGAATTAGCTAACCGTACGGTTGCTTATCCGGTGGGGATAGCCGAAGATGTCTTCGTCGGTGTCGACAAATTCACCTTTCCGGCAGATTTTGTTGTCATTGACTACGAAATGGACCCCCGTGTTCCATTAATCGTTGGACGTTCATTCTTAAGGACCGGTCGCACTCTCATTGATGTAGCCGCGGGCGAATTAATCATGAGAGTTGGTGACGATAGAATCGTCTTCAACATGGGTAAACTCTCTAAGCAACCTTATGAAAACGAGAGCGTTAATTTCATTGACGTACTTGATGAGGCTTGTGAAGAGCATTTCAAAGACGCTTGTAAAAGTGGTTCTTCTTCTCTACCCATTGTTGAGACCGTTGCCTCTATTTCTCCCTCACTAACTCCATTTGGAGATATTGATTTCCTTTTAAAACAATTTGAAGCAACTTTAAGGGACGTGGACTTACAATATGACGATTCTCCCATCGATTGGGAAGAAGACATTCGTACCATTGAGAAAGTTCTCAATGAGGACAATATTTCTCTACCGTCTCCTAAGGAAATCTCTATCGATGATCCAAATTTGATTAAACCTTCCATCGACAATCCTCCGGATTTAGAGCTTAAGGATCTACCGTCTCATCTCGAGTACGTTTTCCTTGAAGACAATAAGAAGTTACTTGTCATCATCGCAAAGGACTTGAAAGAAGAAGAAAAATCTTGACTTATCGACGTGCTGAAGAATCATAAGAAAGCAATTGCTTGGAAAATTTCCGATATCCACGGAATTGATCCGAACTTTTGTACTCATAAAGTTCTCATGGAAGATGACTTTAAACCCGCAATCCAAAGCCAAAGAATGGTTAATCCTAAAATTCATGACGTCAACAAGAAAGAGGTTATCAAACTTCTAGATGCCGGAATAATTTACCCTATTTCAGATTCGCCATGGGTTTGTCCCGTCCATTGTGTTCCTAAGAAAGGCGACATAACCGTTGTTCCCAATGAAAACAACGAGTTGATTCCTACTCGACTTGTCACGGGTTGGCGAGTTTGCATAGATTATCGTAAGCTCAATGATGCCACTCGCAAGGATCATTTTCCTCTTCCTTTCATGGATCAAATGCTCGAGCGTTTAGCGGGTAATGATTATTATTGCTTCTTAGACGGTTTCTCCGGGTATTGTCAAATCCCCATCGATCCTAAACACCAAGAGAAAACCACATTCACTTGTCCTTATGGAACATTTGCTTACAAAAGAATGCCTTTCGGCTTATGCAATGCTCCTGGGACTTTCCAAAGGTGTATGATGGCTATATTTCATGACATGGTTGAAGAAACTATGGAAGTCTTTATGGATGATTTCTCGGTCTATGGTGATTCTTTCTCTACTTGCCTTGTTAATTTAGAACGCATGCTCAAACGGTGTGAAGACTCTCGTCTTGTTCTTAATTGGGAAAAATACCATTTCATGGTAAAAGAAGGTATTGTTCTTGGTCATAAAATTTCCAAAGCCGGTCTTGAAGTTGACCGTGCTAAAGTTGAATTGATTGCTAAATTACCTTCACCTTCAACCGTGAAGGGTGTGAGAAGTTTCCTTGGTCATGCGGGCTTCTACCGTCGATTCATTCAAGATTTTTCTAAGATCGCTCGCCCGATGACTCACCTCTTGGAAAAAGATACTCATTTTATCTTTTCTCAAGAGTGTATTGAATCTTTCAACCTTCTTAAGGATAAATTAACTAAGGCACCGGTCTTGGTTACCCCTAATTGGGAGTTACCTTTTGAATTGATGTGTGATGCTAGCGACTTTGCTATTGGATCGGTTTTGGGACAAAGAGTGAACAAACACTTCCAACCAATCAATTATGCTAGCAAGACAATGACGGGGGCTCAATTGCATTATACCACTACCGAAAAAAAAATTTAGCTGTAGTGTATGCTTTTGAGAAATTTCGCCCCTATCTTGTCCTTCCCACCACCATTATTTATACCGATCATTCCGCGTTGAAGTAATTGTTAACTAAACAAGATTCCAAGCCAAGACTTCTTCGTTGGGTTTTACTCCTTCAAGAATTCAAAATTGAAATTCGTGATAAAAAGGGAGCAGAAAACCTAGCCGCGGATCATCTTAGTAGACTCGAGGATACTTATCAAGGGGAGCTCCCAAATCAAGAGATTAATGACTCTTTTCCCATTGAGACCTTGATGTCTATTAACTCCAATCTTGATGAAACCCCATGGTTTATGGACATTGCAAACTATTTGGCGGGTGGAATTCTCATGGAAGGGTTAACGTCCCAACAAAAGAAAAAGTTCTTTAAAGACATTACGCACTATATTTGGGACGACCCTTAACTTTTCAAACAATGTGCGGATCTTGTCATTCGTCGGTCTGTTGATGGGCCGGCAACTTTACTAATCCTAGAAGCTTGCCACAAAGGACCAACCGGTGGTCACTTTGGTCCTAACTACACTGCGATGAAACTTTTCGACTCTGGATTTTATTGGCCCACCATTTATCGTGATGCACACGAAATGGTTAAGCATTGTGATGCTTGCCAATGTCAAGGCAAGATCACACATAAAGATGAGATGCCTCAAACTTTCATCCAAGAATGTGAAATCTTTGACGTATGGGGCATCGACTTTATGGGGCCATTTCCATCATCCAAAGAGAACAAGTACAACCTCGTAGCCATTGACTATGTATCTAAATGGGTTGAAGCAAAGGCTCTCCCTACGAACGATACGAGGGTGGTTGTGAACTTTTTGAAGCAGTTATTTGCTCGATTCGGTGTTCCTCGTGCTATCATCAGTGACCGCGAGACTCATTTTTGCAATGATCAATTTGCTCGAGTCATGGCTAAGTATGGTGTCTATCACCGTCTTTCCACCGCTTATCATCCCCAAATAAAGGTCAAGCAGAGATATATAACCGTGGATTGAAGAGAATATTAGAGCGTACTGTGGGAGAGCATTGTGCCTCGTGGGACAATAATTTAGATGATGCTTTGTGGGCTTTCCGTACCGCATATAAGACACCTATTGGTTGCACTCCGGATCGTCTTGTGTACGGGAAGGCATGACACCTCCCTATTGAGTTGGAGCATAAGGCGTATTGGGCCTTGAAGTGGGCCAATTTTGATATCAACAAAGCCGGTGATCTTCGAAAGATTCAACTCAACGAGCTAAATGAACTAAGGAATGAGTCTTATGAGAATTCATTGATCTACAAGGAGAAAACCAAGATCATTCATGATGCAAGGATTAAGAACCGAAGAGTTTCATGTTGGTGATCCAGTTTTACTCTTTAACTCTCGGTTGAAGATCTTTTCGGGCAAGCTTAAGAGCCGTTGGTCTGGTCCATTCACCGTCGCCAAAGTTTTCCCTTATGGCACCATTGAGCTTTCGCAACCAAATGGGCCTAATTTTAAAGTGAAAGGCCAGTGTGTGAAGCTGTACTTTGGTGAGGACATCTCTCATGAGATGATTCTATCCCTCACCATGTTTCCCTTGAATTAGTTATGGGTCGAGTCAGGCTCGTGACTCGGTTAACAAAAACAAGCGCTTCTCGGGAGGCAACCCGTTGATCTATCCTTTACCGTTTTCATAATAAATGTAGGGGGAGCTACATAGGGTTCGTTGTTTTCTTTCTTATGATGTACATGGATTAAAGCTTCAAAGAGCACTTTTGATGACATTTGACGAACCGTGATCCTGTGTACCCGTCTTCCCGGTTGTATCCTAAAATGTCGTGATTCAATATTTCATATCTTATATGTTGACGTTGAAATCACTATAGTTGTCCTTTCTTTAGCAAGATTTAAACAAAGTGCACAATGTCCTAAGTGTAGGGGAGTTTACTCCCACATGCTTAAACATTTAGGACAATGTTTATATCAAGTGTAGGGGGACTTCTATCGAAGTAAGTGGTCTTTTCCATTAATTTGTCCTCATTTTAACCGGAAAATTTGATTTTACGACATTTTTCAAAATTTTTAATCTATTTTGGCCTAGTTGAATAGTAGTATTTTCCTTTGTTAGCGTTATTTACTTTCTTTGCTAAAATAAAATTTTTAATTAAGTGGTTTTAATTTTTCAACGTTGTGAATCTTTTGACTCAACCCGAGTTTACTTATCCAAGTTCACTCTAGCTAGTATCCTTAACAATTTTAAGTCAAGTTTTGCTAGGATTTTATATAGGGAACTTTAAAACGCGAAAGTCTTAACTCTCACGGGTTAAGAACAAGAATTTTTCGCAATTTCCTATAATTAATCCTAGAAAGTCGTTTATCAAGGGAACTTTAAAATGCAAATTCTAAACTTGAAAGAGTCTAAGAAGATGCAAGATCCTATAGACGACTTGAAAACCCAAAACTTTGATTTAATTGGCTAAGCATCCACGAGTCTCATTCTTTGAGATTTTAAATTGTGAAGAACGAGAGATGATAGAGTCAATTATAAGTTTGGTATTTTTTCATGAATTTATTGAGTTGATTATAAGCTTTTTCTCCCATCGCTTGTTAATAAATTTAATTGCAATAAGTAAGGTTGTACGATTTGAAAAGTTACTTAGCTTCTAGCCAAGATCGTTTAAAAGTTGCTCGGTATTAATTAGATTTCATAGTCAAGGCATAACTTATTGAAGCGGGATGCGAAGATTGGCGAGTTCGAAAAGGCCCTAACAAGGCATGAGGGCTACATTTTGTTGCTAAAGATTCCAAGTGATGTGAAGAATCATTTATCAAAAATCAATATGAAGGATTGAGACACACGACGAAAAGCAAATACTCCCCAAAAGATCATGTAGAAGTCTATCCGAGAAGACGCTAATAAGGTATGAGGATAAATAGATCCAAGTCCTAAAAGGAGGCGGATCGTTGTATATCAAAGTCCAAAATAAAGATTGGAGAAAAATGAAGAAGTCGTGGTCCAAGTATGAAGAATCTCTCAAAAAATTCAAGTGAAGAAATTCCTATTATGAAGAGAAGACCATAATTTCAAGAACTTCTCTCAAGATTCGAAGTATGTAGTCGCTGCCAAATATCGGTCTGAGAAAGGTCTCAAATCGTGAAGCAAGTTCTGCCAAGATATGAACTTTAAGAGGTCCCGAGAAGCAGTTTTAAAAGATTTTGTCCTTTAGCTAACTACGGATTAAATCGTTCCACTTTATTCTCGGCCTAAATAAACTATCGAAATAAGTCAAACAATGCATCCTCATGATCATTCAAGACAATCATAAAATATAAGAGATACACCTAGGAATAAAAGAGTCTAAGTGAATAATTGGGTCACATGAGTTTGTGTTAGTTTGCTAACTTATAATAACAATGATCTCGCTTATAAGCTTGGCATGGGGAACGTGAAAATTGAGGGTGATAATCATTCATGACAACCAAAACCCCAATGTAAGTCTTAGATTTCTTTACTTACTCTTCCTTTAAATATTTTGCAATTTTATATCTTTTTTGTTTAGTATTTAATAAAGGCCAAAGTGGGTTAGTTATGATAAGAAATGTAAACTGTGCTTTGAAAATAGTGCATTGCATGAGGGCATTGCAATGGTTAAGTGTAGGGGATTTAGTAAGTGTGAAAACACTTATCCTTTTACCACTTATTTCCAATAATAACAAGACCAAAACGTGTATTTTATATCGTAAAATTCGGAATTATGCGTGGTTTGTGTTTTTATTGTGTTTCAGGATAAAAATATGAAAAAGGAAGAAAACACGGGCTTTCACGGGCTTTTATCGAAGAAAAAAGAAAAAAGACAAGTCAAAAGATCAAAAGTTCAAAAAGAACGGAATTCCAAGGCCTATTCTGAAGATTTATCGAAGAAAAAGTCTAAAGACGAAAGTTTAATGAAGTCGAAGAACTAAGTCTAATTAAAGAAGAAAATTATAAGACGAGTTCAATTTATATCGACAAATCCTGAGACGACGTCGAGAAAAGACAAAGAATTTAAATCGAGTCGAGACGAGAGGAAAGAAACAAGGAAGCATAAACACTTAGCCTCCCCACCTCCTATATATACCATCCTAATGTGTCATTAGGAGGGTGATAGTGTTAGCTTGTCTTCATTTTCCTTTGTAGTTTTAATTTTTAGAGAGAGAAAGTGTTAACTTTCTCTCACTAGAATTTCATCTTTTCTTTCTTTCATGTTTAAGCTTTAGTTTTAATCTTGTAATTTGGAATTATTAATCTACAAGTTCAAGTTTAAGCTTTTCATCTTTAATCTTCTTCTACCTTTCTTGATTTTACTTTGTTCTTGATCTGAAATTTTAATGCATCTTGTTTATTTTTGATGTTTGTGTGATTAAAAAGTTTGTCTTTTTATTCCTATCTAAGTTTTTATATGATTTAAGCTTTAAGCTTGTTATGCTTTTTGGCTTATTTCGTATCTAGCTTATTGTGTTTTAAGTTTTCTTAAAAGTTTAGACTTTTTAAAGTTTGATTTATAATGTTTGCTTATTTCGTGTCTTAAAAGTTTTTAAATTTATGCTTGTTTTCATTTGGTTAAGATTTGAATAAGTGTTTTTTTCGTCGTTGCTTAATTGTGCTATTTCGTTTTTGCTTATTTGCCTTTTGAATTCCATCGTATCATGTTTAAGGGTTTTATCAGTTCCGATCAAGTAAGTGTGATAGCATAAACCTTAGGGTTTCTGCTTGCGATCCATTACTTGGATCACCTAGTACGATCGTTCACTACGATCACACTTAATCCACACAACGATCACTTGTTGCGATCGTGGGTACGATCATTGAGTGCGATCTGTGGCTGCGATTGCCTTGGGTGCGCTCACTTGTTACGATCGCATTGAGTGCGATCACCTATACTACGATAACTAGGATGCGATCGATTGCTACGATCGTAGGCTACGATCCTTTGGTTACGATCGCATTGAGTACGAACTGGAGTACGATCTGAAGTCACGATCGCGGTGGAGTACATTCACCAGTTACGATCGCAATGATTGCGATCCAGGATACGATCAAAGACCACGATCGCATTGACTGCGATCCGATCTCGATTTTCGTTTTTATTTCTTATTTTAGTTTCGGATTTCACTTTTCTCGCATTTTCACTTAGTGTTATTTTTAAACAAGTTTTGTCTTATTTTAATTTTACTTTATTTTATTTTTAAATTACTTTTAAAATTAGTTTTTAATTACTTTAATTCCTTGCTAATTTGTGTAAGTCTTTTACCTTAGCTTTGTTAATTTGCAATCTTTATTGAAATAGATAATCTAAAGCTCCCCCTTTTAGTGACCAACACCGACTATTCCACCATTAACCGTGATCAATTCGATAAGATACCGAGAACAATATCGAGTACACAATTGCTAAGCAAAAAAAACCATTTATCAGTCATGCATCATGGAACATATTGTTAATGTTGTCAATATCAACATCTTGCTATGGCTCACATCTATGAGGAGTTGAATTACATCAAGAGTCTCTTAGTTAAACCTTCTCTTTTCTATAACTAAGAGATCTCTACCAAGCCACCACCACCTCCTTCCGCCACTATCATGTCCTTTATCTAAGCATTGGTTGCTTATCTTCAAGACATATAGTTCAATCAAATCTTAGAGCTCTAGCTTAACTTTGATTAGATTTATGCTTTTTATTTTGGCTTGCGGTTGTGTCTCATACATCTTTGTATGATTTATTTCCTTGTATCTTTTATCATGTTTTCTTTTAACATGACTTATCTTGGATCTTTTGTTTCTTATTTTTTTATGATCTTTGCTATATCTTGTTGGGTGTCTCTTCTCTTCTACTAATCCTTCTATGTAGCTTGTCATCATATTTCAATTCCTTGGTGCCCCAAGCAAGGGGGAGTAAGCACCAAGGAGGAGCATTTGCAAAGCCAGGGTTTTTTCTTCTTCAAAGACTTTTGCAACCTTTTTGCTTCGACAAAGAGGGAGAAATGATAAACTCGTCTTCAAAAATCTTGTTTTAATTAGATGATTGAGTTTATGGATTGTCGGAATAAAAAAGGGGGAGATTGTTAATGCAACGATGCCTAAAAACGTTTCTTGCATTTTTCGGTCTCGCTTTGTTTTGATTACGACAATGAAAAACGAATTGTTAAGTTCAAGTATTTTTCATTTCAATCATTATCACATAAGGTATGAACAAACAAGTAATTGTACAGTACTAATTAAGTGATCAAGGATTTAATCTTTTCTTAAAACTCACTTTTTATTAAGTGTGACACAATTTTATTATTAAACTTTCTTTTTAAGAAAATGTTTTATTAAATTAATTATTTGAAAATTTGAAATTTGAAAATGGCATATTCTATCTTGGTTTGGAATATCATTTCAGGATATTTTAATCCCCAGATTCGATCCAACCCACTAAAAGACAAAAGGGAGCGGACTCTACGCCGGTGGTTCCTTAGCGCCTATGGCGGTTCCTTATCGATAAGGAACCACGGGTTGCAATAAAGAACCGCGGGCAGATATAGCCGTTGGACATTTGTCATATAAATAGTGGGCCATTCTCAGACTTTCAAACCACATCTTTTGCACATAAACTTTCAGATTCTTACATACTTCTTATATCAATCAAATCCTTGATCATTTGTTTGATTACTACTTGTTTATAAGTGAATATTTCTCCTCCCATCTTTTCCTCTCAAAGTGCAAAGAGAAGAACACTATCATTGTTGAAGTGTTGTGTCTACCTCAAAGATCCATTGAAGATCAAAACTTATTTATTCATTGTTGTGAAGATCCAAGTAGTTGTGTCTATTTGGATGTTGTGTATGTATTAGGGTTAATACTTAGTCCTCAAATTATATTGGTGTAGATTGGTCCTAGCTAAGATTAGCGCTCGACTTTTAGCTTAGAGTCGGAAATTGGTTAAGTGACGTTGTGTACGGTTTCTCCACCTTAAGGAGCTTGTTGATTAGTGAACTCTCGAGTAAGGAGTACTCGAGGAGTGGAGTAGGAACGAGGAGTGAGCTTCGTTGCCGAACAACTATAAATCCTTGGTGTTTGGTTTGATCTTTCCTTCCCTTATCTCTTTACATTCTTTATTCTTTATACTTATGATTATTAGTTTAGTTACATCCATTATTCTTTATACTTGTGATTATTAGTTAGTTTCACTATACCTTGTTCATATTGTGTATAAGAAGGTTTCACATAAATACTCAAGCTTAAGTTTTTGAAAAAGGATTTTTTTTAAAACCAAACTTTAACAAGCAAATTTAAGAAACTATTCAACCCCCCCCCCCCTTCTAGTTTCTACAAAAGTGATTTAGACTACCACAAACATAACATCCTTTTCTTCTCAAAGAAGACCAAAAAGGTTGTTCTGACTTAGTGTTCTTAAAATCTAGCACACCCCTCTTGGTATTCTCATGATGTTTTGTACAGTTATCCAATACCTTACTAGGAGATTTCACCTGCTTGGGAGCGGAACTAGTTGTAGGGACATGTCCTTCAGGCACAAAGGTGCTCATCAAATGTGGATAAACAATATTTTTGGTCACAATAGGCTTATCTTGGGTCAAGGTGCTAGAGGTTTATTCTGAATCAATAGACTTATTATCAACACTAGCTTTTGACTCATCTAACTCTATGCCTATATCATTATTAGGGGGCATGAAAATTCCTGACAAAGGTGGAGGAACTGCCTTCATTTCTTCAGCATACCTATCATATTCAAGAGTATCTACTGACTGATTAGAACTATCAAAAATCCCCTTTGATAACTCCTTGTTAGTTAGGGTTATCCCAGGTTGGTCCTCTATATATCCTAGGCCTGTTTTATCATAATACCCCATTTGTGAGTTAATCAGCTTATCCATTCCTTTTGAGGATTTTTGCCATTGATTAATCACTTTTCTTTCATTAAAAAGACTAGATTTTAAAACTTCATTTTCTTCTATTATTTTCATAAGTTGTTTTTCGAAATCTTTAATAGCCACATGTTTTTCTCTCATTTGAAGAGTTCAAATCCTAATTTTCTCTTCATAGTTTTGCTGACCCTTTTATATAAAACTATATTTGCTACTAACTTAGCAACACCTTGTTTAAAAGCATTTACTTCTATAGTACATGTGTTTACTTTTTGATATTGTTCATCAAGTTATACCTTTAGACTATTAAACTTAAGAACATAATCTTTAGAACAAAGATGTACCTCGGTATCTTCATGAGAGAGAGCCATTGATGAGGCTACATTTATACATAGTCTCATCATCCAAATCGGGCTTAAAACGCTTGAAATGTCATAAAATACCCCAAAATATGCTTGTGTTTGTTCATTGTGTATTTTAGGTACAGATATCGTGAATTCACCAAGAGATCAAAGGAATCAAGCAAAAACGAACACGGGAAACGAAGCCGC
This sequence comes from Glebionis coronaria, assembly GCA_025667525.1. Lineage (NCBI taxonomy): Eukaryota > Viridiplantae > Streptophyta > Magnoliopsida > Asterales > Asteraceae > Glebionis > Glebionis coronaria. The sequence goes on along the minus strand of CM046877.1, from coordinate 109,827,025 downwards.
ACATAGAACTAGACCCGAATCATGATTTTCCATTGAAGTTCTTGAAGTTTTGAAGATTTTCAAGATTGGTCCCTCAAATTTGGAAGACTAGTCATATTATACCCTTGTGAAACTCAAAAATTACATGTGGGCCCCTAAAATGTCAAGAGTATACATGTTTGGTCCTTGAAGAATGCAAAAATATGCAAGAATGACCCTTGATACAAGTTTGCAAAATTTTTTTTTGCCAAAAATGACAACAAGGCCAAAGATTTAACAAAGGGAAATAGAGTTTGGAGATGTTTATCTTGTTATGAAGGGAAATACAAAGAAGAGGGGGCAAACTTGCCTAGACAAGGAAACTTCATCACCCAACCAAAGCCCTACACCTCACCATTGACCTCCACATCACCAGTCAACCACTCCACCTCACCTCCTTCCACGTCAACCCCCACAAACACTAGATTAATATTAATAAACTTTTTAAACCAAATTTTTTAGTATTTATTCTGGTGGGAAACGAGTACTGTTCATCATTAACACCCCTAATCCCCTAATCTCACCCCATAAACCCTAATCACTCCCAAGGTCTAATCGAATAAAAAACAAAGGGGTTTTTGGTTGAAGTTTCCAGAATCATGATTAAGCTTGTGCTTAACCAAACCCACTCACAGACCATCTCTACCCGTGACTCTAGCCCCACCATGGTCCCCTGCTTCACCATAGATGGCAAAGAGAGCATCTCTATAGTATATCAACGACCAAATGGAATTCCTTTGTCCCAAAGGACCAAATGAACGACTCAAGATCAATTGTACTGCTGCACAATCACAAGACACCATCTTTGACCAAAGATTCAAGACTATTCAAAGGGCAAATTTGGAAAACAGCTTGTTAGGGTTTAGGAATCCGAATTATTTAATCAGTATTCTAGAATAGTCCATGTATGAGTATAAATAGGGTGTCATGTACCCAATTTATTCTTGTTCCAGAATTTTTTGTAAACTTTTCTCTTTGAATAATTAAAGTATATTGAAAACCTTGCAAAAGTTATGTGTTCCAATTTTATTACTTGTTCTTAAATTTCTAGTCATTTAATCTTATGCAAGTTTCTTTTATTTGTTCAAAAAAATCATCTTTTCCTCTTTGGTTAAAAGATTTTGTGACCCAAACCATAGTAGCAGCCCTTAATCTTGTCTGACAAGCAAGAGTTGAGGTTTGTTGTTTATGGTTTGTTAGCATTTGTTGATTACCTTAGTTTATTGGCGAAGCAAATTTTTTATTCCAAGTGTTTTTGTGAGAAAACGACTTTTTCTGTGATTTTCTGACTTACTGTAACAAAAGCTTGTATAATCTTGATTGACACCAAGCTTATACAAGTTTTGTGGTTACTTGGCTTGTTCTTGTTTGTGTTGTTTTCAGCAGGTAGTATACCAAGACCAAAAAAAGACTGTTGTAGTCTTTCTTGATTTTGTTGTTGTAGCCTTCAAGTTTTGTTCCCTCTCACATTCAAACACCTTCTCTCATATCCCATAAGCTCACTTTTTAGCTTATAAGGAGAAGGCATCGGCAGCCTTAGTGAGGCCTGGATGTAGGTCTCACATGGTAATCAAGCTTGAACCCTCCTTGTTTGCATGAACTTTTGATTTTGTGGTTCTTTTTGGAAATCTATTTGAATGCTAGCTAAATTCTTTATTTATGTTTATTTTATCAGTTATATGCATGTTTAAATAGGTTGATTTGATTTTGGAGTTGATTGTTAAAATATTCTTTGTTAAATTTTGTTATCAGTTTGTTAAGGGGTGTTTGTTTTTGGGGATTACTAGACTTGAGTGACACTAGATCTAAGTAATAACCAGTTAAACATGACCTTATAGACACTGGTTAGGTAATTAGTGGTTCGTTTGGAGTTTGTTAGTAAGAATAAGAAAAATAACATGTTATTTCACCAAATCTGCATAAGGGTAAAACAAGGTAGTTTTAGCAATTTTTAGGTTACTAAATCTTGTAATCGGTTAATGTTTATGTTAGTTTAGGGTTGTGAGCACTTAGTTTGAAATTTTTTATGCTTGGAACCAAGTTTGTGTAGCTTAAAACTCACCTAAGTGCCAACTAAATCAGATTAGACCTACCAGTCCCCTTATTTTACATCAGTAACTTAATTTAGCTTATTTGTGTGCTTAATTGCTTTTGATTTGTGAGTTTTTCACTAGTTAATGACTCCCCACACTCCACTGAGTGAGGGGGTGCCTTTGTCTCCCACAATCCAGAAACAAGCACTAAAATAGGCATAAGTCGTTTTCTGTGATAAGTAGTGGGAACAAACTTCCCATTGACAAGCTTAGTCTTGCCACTGTTGGGCTAAAAGACAAAACAGACCCACCAGTCACTATCAGCTTTTGGTTTTTTTGTCTTTAGTGTATTTAAATCAGAATTTTCTTGGTTTTTCAATTTTCATAGTTTCAGTTATTTATTTTAAGATTTTTGAAAAAGTTAATTTTATTTTTCTGTTAATTTTATTATTTTTTAGCATTAATTTTAAATTAGTTTTTAATTATTTTGTTTTGGTCTTTAGTGATAAAAGTTTAGTGTTTTTCAAATCTTTCATTTTCCCTGGTTCTTTTATTTAATTTAGTATTTTCTAAAAAGCAATTTCATTTTTCCCTTTATTTAATTATTTTTAGAATTATTTTAAGTTTAAATTAGTTTTTAAATAAACTGTTTTTGTCCTATCAGGGGTAAAATTACTTTTTTCCAACTTTTTCATTTTTCTTATGTTTATATAAGTATATTAGGATTCTTGGAAAAGTGAAAATATGTTTCTTATTATTTTATTATTTTTTATCATTATTTTAGTTTAAAATCAGTTTTTAGCCTTTTAAAAACAGAAAATTAGTTTTAAAAATTTAGGAAAAATACTTTATAGTTTTTAATTAATATAAGTAAGATTTTTGTTTGATAAAATATAATTTTAGACTTTTTGTTAATTATATTTAATTTTAGGGCTTTAATTAGCATTTAAAATTGAATATTTAATTAATAATAAGTTTTAAAATTTATTTATTTAATTTGTATTCTTATTTATATTATTTTAGACTTAGATTTGTATTTTAATTAGTTTTTAGATTAAATTTTTATTTTCGTCCCGTTTTACGTATTTTTACGTATACGTTTTAACTTTATGTCGTTATGTAATTTAGCGTAACTTGTCTTTTCTTTTCCAATCTTTCCTCAATCAAAAAAGTTACTAATGAAAACATTGTTTTATACATATTGGCACATAACACATACACTTCTTTCGTGAACGAACTCACACTTATTCGGTTTTACGTTTTTCCTAAATCGTAGAACTTAATACTTGCCACGGTTATTTGTTTTTCCTAAAACAAGTGATTAAAATACATCATCAGCAATCAAACCAAGCTCTTCTTCTTCTTCTTCCTATTCAGTCCAATTAACCACTCCATCTACTGTAACCAATGCTTTAGTTCCTTTGGGGCTTCTGTTATCTCCTTTTGGAAAGCTTTCAGAGACTCTTGGACTGGTTCTATAGCTGTTCTTGGACTTCTGACTGCTTCCTTCAGCCTTATCCCTATTGCACTCCCTTGCAAAGTGTTCAGTCCTTCCACAATTGTAACATTTAACTTTGGATTTTTCATATCCTAATGGTTCATTAGGATCAACATTCATTTTCCTTCCAGTCCTTTTGTAGAGCCTATTGGATCTAACAGAGACCATATCAGCTTGCCATTTGAGATCCATCTCTTTAATATCAGCATCATCCATCTAGAATAAGTCATTGAGGGTCAACCTTGGTCTGTTGTCTTATCCAATAAAGAATGTGAAGGCATCATTAACACTAAACAGTGATCAGGATCTTCCTTGTGAATTATGAGACATAGATGGACTGCCTTTAGTACTTTGAGGGTAAGTAATGCTAGTGAGTCCTCAAACTGTATTTTGGAAGTAAGTACCGCTACTTGATCCACCAGCGGTACTTTGAGAGTATGTACCGCGGCTTCCTTCTGACACAAAAGCCAAGTTAGACTTTGGTGTTGCTGCTGCTTTGGTTACTTCAATGCCTTTAACATCCATCTCATAAACTCTAAGATTGTTATAGAGATGATCAAAAGGAGTTGAATCCAGATCATCCCTTGTGATGAAGTACATGGCCATTGCTTTCCACTCTAGTGGAACACTTCTCAAGAATTTTATATTGGTTTCTTCATGAGGAATTACTAGTCCATGAACTGCTAAATGAATGAGCAATTTACTGAACCTTCCATAACCACTATGGATTCCTTCTGTACTGGAAATTGAGAAGTTTTCAAATTCTTGTTTCAAAAAAATCTTTTTCATCTTCTTAGACTTGTCATTGCCTCCAAATCTAAACTTTATGGCAGCCCACATAGCCTTTGCATCCTTAAAGTGATGAAAGCTAGGTAGAATGTCTTCTGAAAGTGCCATAGCTAAAGCAGTTCTGATCTTTCTTTCTCTGATCTCTGTTTGTACCTCTTCAGCAATGACAACAGTTAAAGCATAACATGTACCATAAGGTAACCAATACAAATTCTTAGGAGTATTCCAATTCTTGATAACCTCCCATAGAGTGTAATCTATGTGATTCAAGTAATCTTCCATCTGCATTGCCCATGTCTCATAGTTATCACTTTTGAGAACAGGGAGTTTCACAGCAGAAAGGGTATGGGAAGAAGATGTAGTTTTATGAGTAACTACATCATCTGTAGTTTGTGCACCTTGTGTAGGTGGAGGTGCAGGATGCACAACTTGAGGTTGTGCCTGTGGTATGGGATCAGTGCTGGAATTTCTTCCAAGTGAGGTTGTTCACCGGATTGAGACATTGGATTTGTTTGAGTGGGGATTTAGGCTTGTGTTCTTCTAATTCAGAGTTTCTCAACAAGCTCTGATACCACATGTTGATCCCTTTGAATGGATCTATATTCTGTTATGAATTTGTACAATAGCTTGTAATCAAACTAGAGCACTTGAGCACTCTTACTCAACTAAATAAGTTATGCGGAATCTAACTTATAAAGCAAAGAAGAACAGAATTACTTTTAACTATTCGATCTTCTATTAATCGACTTTCAATGAGGTACAATAAACTCATCGTACCTATGTTCCTTTTATAGTGTAAGGAACCCTACAATATTCTATTATGATAAATATATCACACACGATATATTATCAATATTCTAAACTATTAAGTATATCACATAAGATATACTCTAACTATAACTATGAATTATATTTTCTAAAGATACATTCGTCCTAATCAATATAGCAGTACTTACATTATAACTAACAATACTTACTATGTACCACGTTAACACTAACGGTACTTGCCAACACTAACAATACTTGTACTTGTACTAACGATACTTGGTACTTTACAAATAATTCCCAACACTAGTCATGTTTGTATTTAGACCATATTTTTTGTTTGAAAAACCAAAGTGCAACGCACAAGACAGAAGTGCAGCGTACTTACTACAATTTTCGATTTTTTTATATTTTATTTTTATGGCTTTTATAAAAGATTTTAAAAACTAGACACTATAACATATTATTTATTATGACTAAATTCAATGTAACAAAATAAAAAGAAACATAAAAACTCTTTTAGGGTCTTTTTTTAATTTTTTTTGGTTTTCTATAGATGAAATATAAACTATACTAACACATGACTTGTTTTATTACTAACATTAGAAAAAAAAACAAAAATAACTTAAAAGTAAAAAGTTTTTGGTTTTTCTTTTTTTTCTTTTTTTCATTTTAATGTAAATTATACACAAATGCAAAAATCTAAAAAGTATAAGCACAAGTAAAGCAATCATCATGTTCTCAGCAGTGAACATAGGCATTAAAAAGGTTTGGTGGGTTTTTGAAATTCATTCAGCAGATGGTTTAAAAAATTTCAGAAAGTGCGGCGTACATTGCTACATGTGCGGCGTACTTACAAATCCTCCAGAAAGTGCGGTGCAATCGAAAAAGTGAGGCGTACTTTCTGCAAATTTTAAGACAGAAAGGTCCAGATTTCCAGAAATCTGTTCGGCGACGATTTTATCTTTTAACAAGTATCTCATAAAGTTTTAACAAGTAACGAAAACAATCCCCGGTAGCGACACCAAAAACTTGATGTGTACTTTTCGCAAATATTAAATTTATATTACTAGAGATTACCAAACAAGGGACTAAAAACATAACACGGGCAAGTATACCCTTTCGTGTATAGCATAGTCTAAAGTAAGTCCAGCTCGATCCACGGGATTGGTGTTAACAAGTTAAAACAATTATCTTTAAAGTGTCACAAATTCTAAAGATTTAAGCTTTTCGAAATGATGATTTAAAGGTGCGTTTGGTTAACGCTAAGAAACATAAAATGTTGGAAATACGTTTTACGTATAAAGAAAGTCTCGGTCACTCTAAAAATATAGTTATAGGCTCGTAGTAGTGTTTAAGTTACATTTATGTTAAGCCCGACCCATGAGCATGTTCATGGGCCGGAGGCCCAAGTCTATTAAGGATTTGGATATATAAACCTCTTTCCACCATGGAAAGAGGTGTTGGTTGCTTCATTTGATCAATATCACTTTTACATTTTTCTCTCATCTCTCTCTCTACTTTCTCTCACTAGAAACATCAACCCTCTTGAGATATCAAAGATTATCATACTTCTACAATTGGTATCAAGAGCTATGCGATGAAATAAAGGTTGGTTTTGTGTTGTTCATGTTCACTTTTGTGTGTTCATGTGTTTTTGATTGATATTTACCCAAGTTTCAATTTTTTTCATGTTTTTGTCATTCCAAGTGATCCATATATCTTCTAAATACTTTCGGTCGTGTTTTGGGTGTTTTGGGTTGGTTCAAATCACGGATTTCTTGTCAAAAATCTCATCTTTTTACCTCAAAATCTCGAAACAGTACTATTATTCCGATCAGTGTCATCGGAAAAGGGTTTAGTGATTCCGATCAGTTGCATCGGAAAAGAGTTTAAACATACCGACAAGTATTCCGATATATCTTTCCGATCACATTCCGACAAGGGCTTATCCGATCACATTCCGACAAGTGTCTTTCCGATCACATTCCGACAAGGGTTTATCTGATCACATTCCGACAAGGGTCTTTCCGATCACATTCCGACAAGGGTTTATCCAATTACATTCCGACTAGGGTTTTCTGATCACATTCCGACTGGATCTTATATATTTCGACAGGTTTATTTAGTTATTCCGACAAGGGTCTTTCCGATCATATTCCGATTAGCATTATTCCGACAGGATTGATTTTTTGGTATTTCGACGGATTAATTTTGAGACTTGCGACGATTTTGAGATTTTACATTGAGATTGAAGAAGTTTGGGTATTGAGATAGTATTTGCACAACTTAGAGGATTTTTTCAATCTTGTAATTTTCACAAAAACACACAACATAAAGATCACAACATCTTTGTCTCAACAACATTAAAACACATAACCTTATCTCATTGCTCGATCATTTTTTTGATAATCTTTATTCAAGGGATCATAAAATGAATTCAAATTCATATATGCCAACAATGACTTCGCTTACCGATATCTCAATCATCTCGCGTACCGACACTCGCCCACCTTTGCTCATCAAAGATTTATTTGAAGCATGGCAATGTCGCATGAAAACTTACATCATGGGCAAACCCAATGGTCGACTTATGCTTCAGTCAATTGAAAAAGGTCCACTAGATTAGGGAGAAGTTACCGTCAACAATGTGACGCGGGAAAGGTTGTATCATGAGTTAACCGATGCTAACAAAATCATTGCCGATGCAGATGAAAGGGCTGTTCAGACAATACTTCAAGCCCTTCCACCCGATATCTATAGAATGGTAAGTGAACATACAGTGGCAAAGAATCTTTGGGATCGATTAGTTGTTTTGTTACAGGGGACCTCTCTAACTAAGCAAGAACGAGAGTGTCAATTGTATGACTTGTTTTATAGGTTTACATACATTCCAGGGGAGACTCTTCACGATTACTATTGGCGTTTCACTACTTTGATGAATGACATGAACATGTATAATATAAGGATTGAACAGTTTCAACTAAACACAAAGTTCTTAAACACGTTACCCCAGGAATGGAGTCAGTATGTCACCGATGTTAAGATGATTCGAGATTTGCACAAGTCAAATTTAGATCAACTCTATGCCTTCTTGCAACAACACGAGAAGCACATGATCCAAAAACACATCTCTCAGGGATCTTATTAAGAACCATTGGCATTAATCGCAAACCATCCTACAATGTCATATCACAACTCTCCGTTTGCTTTGGGAGATCAATCTTCCTATCAACCATAGTATCAAACACCAAGTTTCCCACAGTATTCGATCTTGCCACAACCGCCTACATCTTATCACCAACAATACAAGCAACCAGCATCATCATCCCAAGGAGACTCACATCAGTGACCTTATGCTTCACAACAGTATTCATCGTATCAACCTCCAACAAACCCTGCTCTTACCTATCAACATCTTGAGGCTCCTCAACCCCATTACTCACAACATGGTAGTGTTCCCTCAAATAAGCTTGCAGCTCAATCAGCACCAGCATTCTATTGTGATGATGAGATTACTGTCCCTGAGTTTAGACAAGGGGATAGTCCTACTGATATACTTGCTCAAATGTCTGCTTATCTCACTCAAAACATTGAACAAACGAGGTCACAGAGGACCAGCTCCGACAAACAATCAGATAAGGAACTCTTCTAACTCTCGACAACAGGCTACAATTCAAGATGGCAGAGTAATGGTGCAACCACTTCAGGGGAGACCCATTTCATCTACTGCTGGTGCACGTCATCTAACACTGCTGCTACAAGAGGTAATAGCACTGGCAAAACGAAGATGATTATATGCTACAACTGCAAAGGGGAAGGGCACATGGCCCGAGAGTGTAAGCAGCCCAAGAGGAAAAGGGATAGCACATGGTTTTAGGAGAAGATCTACTTGGTGAATGCTCAAACCCAAGGACGTGAGCTCGATGAAGAAGAGTTGGCATTTCTTGCAGATCCGGGAGTCGCGGACACTGACGGTCTCACAGCAGCCATCACAAACAATGCCGCATAGCAATGTGATGATTTGGATGCATATGACTCTGACTGTGATGATCTCAATACCGCCAAAGCAGCTCTTATGGCAAATCTTTCGCTTTATGGAGCTGACACAATCTCTGAGGTACCAAATACTGCTACAGATACTAGTATTGTACCTTATCAAGTTGAGCAAGTGTCTAAGTATCTGGAACAGCCTCCGGTGGTTAGTACCCCAATCGAGGAGACAAACAATGATAGCAATATCAATGCAAGTTCCCATACTTTGAGTGAACCACAACCGGGAGTTATTACGACTACAAATTCGTTTGCTAAACCTGATTTGGTTATGGTATCGGCATCTTTGCTTAGCCAAATGAATAATGCGGTCCTTGAAACCCTCAGTGTTAATCAGACTTTATCTGCCGAGCTTGCTTTGCATAAGGAAAAGGTTAAAACCTTGGAATTAACTCCTGTGTCCACTACCTTAACCAATCCTGAATTTGATAGGTTTAGGCAAGTCCAAATGGATAATCTGCTAGAAATTGAGAGTTTAAGAGCAAATCTTTCGAAAGAACTTAAAGAAAAAGAGTCAGTCATTAATAATTTTCAAAAACTACAAACAGATTTCGAAATTCTCGAGTCTAACAGGGTTGAAATGGAAATTAAGGCGTCTGAGAGAGTTAAAAAGACTGAAATTTGTCTTTTAAAACAATACTCTGCTTCACATTTAGTACACTTGTTTCATTCTTCTTTTCAAGAGTTCAATCTATCGCATCTAATATACCTACCACCTAACCCGGGGTATGGAAAGCAAGCATTTCACCACAACCCATGACTTTATGATGCAACCAAGTTAGGATTGGTATTAGATCCGATTGTGCTTTTAAGTGAATCTGAGAGCATGTCACTATATGAAGAGAATCGGTTAAAATTACTTCCTACATATCCTGAGTATGACTATGCACAAATGAATGCAATGTATGCAGAAATAGATCTTAGAACTCGATTTAATATGCAAAAGAAATCTATCCATACATCCGCTTACATGCCTACTAGAGAAACCCTTAGTATACTTCCTACACTCGTTAACTCGGACGAACCGAAGGAAATTCCTAAGAATCTTCCACCGGTAAGTACGGTAAAGCTAAGCTTGGAAGAGATTGAGCGATACCTTACCGAGTTGGATAAGGTCATCCTGGAATGTACGACTTCAACGGCTCAAACCGCTGGAGAATGGGCTTTCGAACACATGAAAACGGTGTTTGAGAAAGAGATCGTTTCGTTTGTAAACAATATTAAAAATGGAGTCTATTATCTCGCGGGAAATCTAAGCTTTGAAATAGGTGAAGTTCAAAAAGTTTTCTATGAAATGGATGATGCTTATGAACAACATTTAATTGAGAAAGAAAAGATTTTATCTGAGTATGACCGATTCTAAGAACATATAGTGTCTCTCGAAGTGATGCAAGTTGTTACTCTTAAATATGCTCATGAGATTTCATCTACTGTGAATAAATGTGATGATGTGCATGATATATCTGTGAATATTGTTGAGCCTGTGATTAATGTAGATAATCATTCTTGTCATGAATCTAACGCTAAATTTTTAAAGCTTCAAGATTCTTATAACACACTTTCAAAACGTTTTAATGAGCTTCAACACCATTGTATATCTCTTGAAATTGAAAATCAATCTAAAAATGAAACTCTTTCAAAAACAAATGATTGTGAAAACTCCGTTGAGACATGTGACAAGATGATTCAGGTAGTTCAGGCATTAGAGGAAGAAATTATGAGACTTAAGAGAGAATCAGTAGCAGAGAAATTGGAACTAGAGGCTGCATAGATTAAGAATCATGCCCTAGAAGATAGAATTACTTCTATGATAGGGGAGCTTGATAAAGTAAAGCAGGGTTTCTCAGATATTTATGGTTCGTTAGAAGAACGCTTCGCTTTTAACGTGACAGAGCAAAAGTCACCCGTTGACCAATTGAACCGTAAGTGCGAGGAAATCTCTAACTTAAATATTCAACTCATAGACAAAAACATGGTTTTGGCTGAATTAAAGGAGACACTTCAACTCAAAGGACAAGAAGTTGTTGATAATCCAGCCACCATCTCTGCCTCGACCTCTAGTGCTCCTAAACCCAACCCACATGTGCTATATCGGGACCCAAAATTTAAGAATAGCCCAACTAAGTTTGCCACATACATGAAAAATGCCTTAGAACATGTAGATCTAGCTAGAGAGATTGTTGATGACATGCGTGCACTAGATCCCACAAGTCATCTTCTATATGAGCTTTTATTATATGTGGATCGCGTTTAGGATTGTTTAGCAAACTTAGAGTACATTGGGCAACCGATATCTGTACCCCCGAAAAAACAAACCCCCACCATTGCCATTACTCTATTCAATAAGAATCCAGGATCTAAGCCTATATTAAACACACCCATCAAGGCTACATCAAAATCTGTCACTAATGTTCCCATGGCTTCTACATGAGTAATTATGTCTACTAAGGCTAAAGGATCTCAAGACAAGAAAGATAGGATCAAGCCTTCCACTAGTAGGACTACCAAGAAGAAAGTAGAAGTTCACCCTAGGAATGTTATTTTAGTTTCAAATAAAAAGAATCATTTATCTAAGACAAAAGGATCTGCCTCTATGCAAAAGCCTAAGCAAAATGTGAATTCGAATTTGCGATGTTGGAATTGTAATGAATGCATGTTTTCTCAGCGTCATGATTTATGTCTTGTTGATCACGTGAATGAAATGTATGCTATTAGGAACACTCTTGAATTGATTCCAACGGGGAAGAAATTCACCCAAGTTGGTTGGCAATGAAAACCCACTGGTAGGACCTTCACTGCTAATGGAACTAAGTGCCCTTTAACTAGGATCACATCCACGTAAGTTAGGTCTCAGCGTCCTTTAACTAGGAACACTAGCACTAAGAAAAGGAAAAAGCGCCCTTTAACTAGGTTTGCCCCAACTATTGTGCCTACCAGTGACGAAGTACCTCAGGATCTTAGACAACTAGAATCTAAGCAGGCATTTAGGAAGCAAGTTTGGAAGCCTAAGAATTCTTCGGTTAGCAAATCTAAGATACATATATATGTACCTGCTAACACAGAGGAACTACTAGATTCCGATACATCGTCTTTGTCTGGTGATATTTTCAGGTGGTCCAAATCATCCTCTGGGACTGTGGATGCTCAAAGCATATGACCGGAGATCGCTCGATGCTCAGAAATTTCGTTAGCAAGTTTCTAGGAACGGTTAAATTCGGAAACAACCATATTGTGAAGATCCTGGGTTATGGTGAATACCAAATTGGGAATGTTACGATTTCAAGGGTATATTATGTGGAGGGACTTGGTCATAATCTATTTTCAGTGGGACAATTTTGCGATTCAAACCTTGAGGTGGCTTTTCGGCAACATACTTGCTTTATTCGTGATCTTGCAGGAAATGATTTGTTAAAGGGTTCTCGAGGGGATAATCTCTACACACTGTCCATTCAAAACATGATGGCCGCCTCTCCTGTATGCCTTCTCTCCAAAGCATCCAAGACCAAGTCATGGTTGTGGCATCGCCGATTATCTCATCTTAACTTTGATGCTATAAACCATTTGGCTAAAAACGAACTTGTTCGTGGTCTTCCAAAACTTAAGTTCGACAAGGATCATTTATGTTCTGCGTGTTCTTTGGGGAAAAGCACCAAGAAATCATACAAACCTAAAGCTGAAGACACCAACCAAGAACCACTGTATATTTTGCACATGGATTTTTGTGGGCCAATGCGTACGGCTAGTGTGAGTGGTATAAAATACATCCTCGTCATGGTGGATGATTTCTCAAGGTTTACATGGGTAAACTTTTTAGCATCCAAGGATCAAGCACCAAAGTATATTATTACTTTCTTAAAGATGATCCAAGTACGTCTTACTGCTACTGTTTGCCGCATTGGCACTGATAATGGAACTGAGTTCGTTAATCAAACTCTATGAGACTATTATGAAGAGGTCGGTATTTCACATGAAACTTCTGTTGCTCGCACTCCACAACAAAACGGTGTCGTGGAAAGACGTAACCGTACACTAATGGAAGCTGCTAGAACTATGTTGATTTATGCGAATGCTCCTTTATTCTTATGGGTTGAAGCAGTGGTACCGCATGTTATACCCAAAACCGCTCCATCATTCGTAAACTCCATGGTAAAACTCCATATGAGCTACTTCATGGACAAAAACCCGATATTTCATTTCTTCATGTATTTGGTGCACTGTGTTATCCAAATACTAATAGTTAGAATTTGGGAAAACTTCAATCGAAGGCTGATATTGGAACTTTCATTGGTTACTCACCTGCAAAGAAATCTTACTGGATTTATAACCGTCGTCTTGGTAAGATAGTAGAAACTTTGGATGCCGATTTTGATGAGCTAACAGTGATGGCTTCTGAGCAACACAGCTCTGAACCCGCATTACATGAGATGGGAACTGATACAATTAGTTCCGGATTAACTCCCAACAATCCTACTTCTCCATCATTTATACCACCTACAAGGCCTGAGTGGGATGAGTTATTTCAACCTATGTTTGATGAATTCTTTGATCCACTTAGTGATGATTCTCAAACACCTGTAGCAGTAGCTCTAATTCCTGAAGTTATTGTTCAAGATAATGGAAATCAGTCAGAGGCATCTACTGTCACTATTGAAAAAAATGTCCCATCCCCCACCAATTCACAAACCATACCTGAATCTTCACCCCCACTCGTTCCTAATGATGTTGAAGAGGATCACTATGATCACGATTTGGAATTTTCTCACTTACAAGAGCTTCCGTTCTTTGGTTAACAAATACCTGAAAACCCTAACGGTGCGTCTACCTCAGAAGAAGCTCCTGCAATCGTTTACTCCCGACCACCACGGATTGAAACTCACAACACCAAATGGACAAAGGATCACCTAATCCGCAATATTATTGGTGAGATCAACCGACCAGTCTTAACATGCCACCAACTCCAAGAACATGCATTATATTGCTACTTTGATGCATTTCTTTCCGATATTGAACCTAAAAACTGGGAACAAGCCATGACTAAATCATCTTGGATTGAAGCCATGCAAGAGGAACTTAACGAATTTCAACGTCTTGAAGTGTGGGAATTAGTTCCTTTACCCAGCAACGTTGAAATCCTTACATTGTTGTGGGTATATAAGGTTAAACTCGATGAGTTAGGTGGAGTGCTGAAGAACAAAGCTAGATTGGTTGCTAGAGGTTACAAACAAGCTTTGGGTATTGACTTTGAAGAATCCTTTGCTTCTGTGGCACGATTGGAGGCAATTAGATTATTCTTTTCTTATGCTCCTGACATGAACATGATCGTCTACCAAATGGATGTTAAGACGGCATTTCTCAATGGTGAATTAAGGGAAGATGTCTACGTAAGCCAGCCGAATGATTCGTCAACTTGGAGTATCCTAATCACGTGTATAAGCTCAAGAAGGCTCTTTACGGGTTGAAACAAGCTCCACGCGCGTGGTACGATCTCCTATCGTCGTATCTCATCTCAAAAGGCTTCTCCAAAGGCAAAGTGGACCCAACATTATTTATTCTCAAGGAGGACAACGACATGATACTGGTACAAATTTATGTTGATGATATAATATTTGCTGCCACTACTCAAAGACAGTCTGACCATTTTGAGAAAATTATGTCCACACGTTTTAAGATGTCGATGATGGGAAAATTTTCATTTTTCTTAGGGTTACAAATTTCTCAAAATCCCAGAGGCATCTTCATTAATCAATCCAAATTTGCTCTTGAATCATTAAAGAAATATCATTTTGAAAACTGTGACCCAGTGGATACTCCAATGGTGGAGAGATCCAAGTTAGATGAAGATAAGGAAGGGATAGCTGTCGATCCTAAACTTTACCGTGGAATGATCGGCACCCTTCTCTATCTAACTGCTAGCAGGCCTGATTTGCAGTTTGCTATATGCATGTGTGCCCGGTATCAGGCTCGGCCTACCGAAAAGCACTTACATGTTGTGAAAAGGATCTTTCGGTATCTTAAAGGAACACTTAATCATGGTCTGTGGTATCCGAAGGATTCCTCTATTGCACTAATCTCATATGCAGATGCGGATTATGCTGGGTGTCAAGATACTAAACGTAGCACTTCTGGCAGTGTGCAACTTCTTGGAGATAGACTTATTAGTTGGGCATCTAAAAGGCAGAAAAGAGTTGTGTTATCAAGTACAGAGGCTGAATACATTTCTATGTCCGGTTGTTGTGCTCAAGTTCTTTGGATGAGATCACAACTAACTGACTACAGTCTTTGATTCAACAAAATCCCGATGTACGTGATAACAAAAGTGTAATTTCTCTGTGCTGCAACTACGTCCAACATTCCTAGGCAAAGCACATTGACATACGCTACCACTTCATCAAAGAGCAAGTGGAAAATGGAGTGATCGAACTGTACTTCGTCAACACTGAGTATCAGCTGGCAGATATATTCACAAAGGCCTTAGATCTAGGACGTATCGAGTTTTTGATCGAAAAGCTAGGCATGAAATCATTCTCACCAGCGACACTTAAGGAGTTGGCAGAAGAATCTGAAGAATAGTGGTGGTAAACTATTCTCGAGTATCCTTTGATCGTGATCTTGTATATTATCGTATATATTTAAAACCACGAAAAGAAAAATACAAAAATATAAAACATAAAAAACCATAAAAAATATAAAACATAGAAAATCCATAAAAAATATAATATCAAGAAAATCCAAAAATATTTTTCTTTTTAAAACGGGCATGTCTTTTAGTACGGTAATATTTACGGCCTTAGAAATGTCGATTAAAATTGACACGGCGCCATAAATAGAGTCCGTATAAAAGTTGTACATATTTTAAAACATGCCCATATGGCTTGTAGTTATTTCAGACTACAACCCGCTTTTCGCGTTTAAGTCACGTATTTCTTTTGAAAACGTTGGCTCACAACGGGAATTAATTTTCTCGGGCAAGGTTTACTTAAAAACCTTGTAAGGGATCAAGTTTACTTTATAACTTGGTCTAACACAAATTAGTGTACGTTTCAGTGCACTTATTTTGTTAAAATAAGAGAAATCTTATTGCCCCCATAATCGTTTCAGAAAATCATTAAACATAAAAGGTCTTCATTGATATTTGTCTCATTAAATGCAATGACTACAGCTCTTTAAATAGAAAACGGGTCAGCATTTGAGCGGGAGCAAATATCAAATCCTCTTGAACATGATTTGGTCTTCACATAATTTGTCTGTCATCTTACCTTATGTGCATTATGTGAAATGTGTGCCTTGTATGGATTTTTGATTTAGCCTTAGGTTTTATTGGCGTGTTTGTGTTTGCAACTCACAAGAAATCGGGAAAATGTGTTGTTAACTAGTTTTGTTAATCGGGAAATTGTGTTTTTAACTAGTTTTATTACTAGTTTTCTTACATGTTTCAAAATTGGGGGGATCAATTTGCAATATTGGAAACTTTGGTTAGAAAGGTTTGACTCTCGTCAAAACACTCCTACCCCTATTTTGTTTTTCTCTCCCAACTGATATTCACACACATCCTTCATCACATTGCCGCCATTATCAAACTTGTGCATCAACTCGTCTATTAAGTGTTATCTGTGGTGCTAATCTTCTAGGTAACGTTGAATACATGTTATTCTCTTGATTTATCCATTCATTTACCTCATTTATTTCGGTAGAATCTATTGATCTAGGGTTTCGGTTTCTAAATTTGATAAAAAACATGTTTGTTAGAGGGGTTTTGATCTTAATCACGTATTAAACACTAGTTTTGAACTGATTTGATTAAAACATACTTAATGCCATGGAAATCGTTAAGATAAGAACCACCTCGTAAAATCCTCCCCAGATTCCGATGACTTTGATATTTGATAGATTCCGATCGGACATTCCGATTGGGACATTCCGATTGGGACATTCCGATTGGGACATTTCGATTGGGACATTCCGATTGGGACATTCCGATTGGGACATTCCGATTGGGACATTCCGATTGGGACATTCCGATTGGGTCATTCCGATTGGGACATTCCGATTGGGACATTCCAATTGGGACATTCCGACTGGGACATTCCGACTGGGACATTCCGATTTAGGACTTTCCGATTAGGTACTTTCCAATAAAATCTTTCCGATGGGTGCATTCCAATAGGGTATTCCGATACATTAGTGCCTTGTGTTATATAGATTTTGTGATAGATTGTCCTTAAGATAAGTGGTCTAATAGAATTTGGGAAAAGATTGTTGTTGTATCATCACCTTAAGTTAGTATGCTTTCACACTATGCATTTGACTTAGAATTAGAGCTTCTATAACGAACACAATTTTGATTGGACGTAATTAATTGTTTCTCACAAGAATACTTAAAAGGTTTCTTATTACAAAAATTCATCTTATTTTTATAAGTTGATATTTCTGTAAACGAAAGAGATAAAACTATTTACTCCATATATCGTGTTTTGTTCTCAGGCAATGGAAGCAATCGCTGAGTTTAAACCTACTGAGGTTGAGGTTTTGTGAACACCTACTGAGGTTGAGGTTTTGCGACCACCTACTAAGGTTGAGGTTTTGCGAACACCTACCGAGGTTAAGGTTTTGCGAACACCTACTGAGGTTAAGGTTTTGCCAACACCTACTGAGGTTGTAGTAATGCCTAGGCCTACTGAAGTGATTGTGAACTTCGTAGTCGGATTTACTCTAGTTCTCCCACTGAAGTAGTGGTTATGAAAACCAGTAAACCTAAATCTTCATGTAACGAAAGCTAGGTTGTTGGATTCCTAGAATAACATGTCTTCGCTACACCTCTATGCCTCTAGGTTTTTATATCTGTTTGTGTGACTGTACTTCATTTGAACATTGTCTGTATGATCTTACTGTGGTTAACATGATGACATTTGTTATGCAATCTTATGTATTTTCATGGATATACGATGTATATGCTTGTATATATCAATTGTGTTTGTGTTCTCTTAAGCAGGAACCATGTCAATCACCAAAGAACAACAACAAAAATTAGACCTCGCATTAGTACCACTTAGTGACCGACTACCACTGGTAGAGAACAACTTTCGTCTGAGAGACGATTTTGATCCAAACATGGCAGCTTTCAAAGTTGCAATGGACATCCTTGACATGTCACCTATAAAAGATGCCCTTAGAGCTACTGCATCAGTTCCCGAAATCTACATTCATGAATTTTGGGCTACAACATCGATTACCGCGGCAAAGAAAGTATCTAAGATAACTATCACTTTCAAGATCAGCATACAAAATTTTACTCTTGATTTAACTCTATTCAGGAAATTGTTTAAGTTTCCCAAATTAGCAAAAGGAGAAAAGTTTGTGCCCAATCCAAACACGGATGAATTGCTTCGAGTAATTAGAGCTCTAAACTATGAGGGTAACATTCAAAATCTATCTCAGTTTTCCACTTCACGCGTTGGTCAACCATGGAAAGCACTCGTCACCATCATAACCAGGTGCCTCACTTCAAAGGCTCTTGGTTTTGACCAAATGAGACCACCTCAGGCTTATGTACTTTGGGGTCTATACACTGCATCTAAAGTAGATTATGCTCTACTTCTTTGGGACGAATTTTGCTACCAATTCATCGGTACCAAGAAGAAATCACTGCATCTTTCGTTTCCAAGGTTCACAAAACATATCATCAACCAATTCATGAAGAGTGTTCCTTCTATTGACAAGCGTGGAAATTTCTTCTACCATACATCAGATGATGACCATGTGTTGGATCAGATAGGTGACAACAAACATTCTACTAAGTACTCACTGCGTCCAGCTTTAGTGCCAGACACTATGATCAATGATGGGATCAAGGACAGTGAACCTTACAAACAAATGCTCCTGGATATCGAAACATGATTTATAAAAGCAAAAGCAGATCTATCCAAAAAGCAAAAGGGTAAAAGGAAAAAGACTATTGTCAAAGGCCAAAAGGCCTCCTCACCCCAAACCAAAGGCAAAGCTAAAGGGAAAGAGCAACTATGTGATAAAGATGCAGACGAACAAGATTCTTCAGTACTAATGTTTGAAGAAAAACATATGTGAATAGTAGGTAAGTTAAGTAGGATGGAGGCACAGAAAACCGGTAGTGGTTCTAGATCAAAGACTCCTGCAGAATTAGCACTGGAAGCTTTTGGAGATCCAGACAACTCAAACGATGAAGAAGAACAAGATCTCAGACAAGAGGAATGAATCACAGACCAAACAAACCAAGATGATGACAACGTAGATGATTATTTCAACTATGATTTTGAAGACCAAAATTTAGAAGGTGGAGAAGATATGGAAACACTCCGGTACAAGGACGTCAACCTTAGCAAACCACTTCCAACTCCTTCAACAATGATAGCAGCAGACGATGATCATCTGACAATGTTTCCTATCCAACAACAAATACCCCCTCCACCACCAGTATTCAGCACAGTTGTGACAACCGTCTCCCAGATTGAACCTACAATCGAAACCATTCAACCTGTACCAACCACCATCCAAGTAATTACACCTACGCCGCCACCGGTCATCCATCAACCTGTACCAACCACCATCCAAGTAATTACACCTACGCCGCCACCGGTCATCCATCAACCTGTACCAACCACCATCCAAGTAATTACACCTACGCCGCCACCGGTCATCCATCAACCTGTACTAACCACCACCCAAGTAATTACACCAACGCCTCCACCGATTGTCGATCATCCTGTACCAACCACTGCCCCAGTGATTTTACCAACATCGCTATCTATCCTCGAACAACCTGTACAAACCACCATCCAATCCACAACCTTTTTGGCACTTGTGGTAACTCCTCCACCAACAACAACAGTACAACTACCATCTACTTCCACTCCATTCCTCACGATCAGTGACCCTCTCATTCAGCACTTCCATTAACAGTTGGAAGACCAGGCAAAAAAGATTGAAGAGCTACAGTCGCGTGTTACTAGTTCAAAAGCCGTAAGAGAACAAAAACGCGACAAATCCAATCTTGTTGTTCATATCAGAGTTTTAAAACTTCAAGACCAACATAAGAAGTTTATTGACGAAAAGGAAGCACGTGATAAAGAAAACAGTGTTTTCCTCCACTCCATCAATGATACCATGACTAACATCATTCAGCGTAAAGTTAGGTCATGTGTCAATCAGGAGCTTCTAGTATTGTTTACTAAAGGCCTCACTGACTTGGAATTAATGCAAACTTTGGTGACTCGATTAACCAACATTGAGTTACCAAAAACATAAGCTCAACACAACTTGCAAAACGCTCTTGTTAAAGTCATACTGGAAGCTTCCAACACATCATTATTAGAAGAAACTAAAGTTCCCCATCTTCCAAGAAAAGGAAACGTTAGGAGCCTGAAAATGACGATGAGGCAGAAAATGAGGAATAAGAGGAAGAGAATGAGGAGGAGAAAGAACAATCTGAAAAGAATGAAGATGAAGAAGAAGAGGATGAGGACGAGGACGAGGATGAGGATGATGAGGATGATGAGGACGATGAGGAGGATGAGGATGACGGGGAAGACGAGGATGACGATAGTGATGCAGATGATAATAATGACAATAAGGACGGTAATGGGAATGGTAAGGATAAGGAGAAAGGGGATGGTGATAAGGATGAAGGTAATGGTACTAATGGTGAAGAATCTGAAGAATCCAAGGACGGTGATGAGGAAGAAGAAGTAAGTGATGCACGGTCAAAAGAAAAAGTTGGCGATACACAAGACAAGAGTGAAAACATAACCAACGACGAGCATGATGAAACCAATGTCAACACCACAGGTAAGTCATTTGAACTGGTTCTTACTAGTGTATCACAAGAAGAACCTGTAGTGCCACTGGTACAAGACGAACCAATGATTGAAGACGAACCATCACCGTTTGTAGAACATCACTCTCCACCGCCTACTCCTGTTCAACATCACATAGACACATACACATGTATGTTTTCTGCATCGGTTCTTACTAATGTCTCCTCAACAGCACCTGCAGAACACGAACCTATGCAAGAGGACAAACCGATACCATCTGTGATACATAACTCTCCACCTCAGCACTACATCGATATGGATATTGACGATTTAACTCAACAAGATCCTGAGTTTTCTGATACGTTCACTATTGATGAGACGGTTCTAGTGCAGCCATGGATTACACAGGCAGCAACTGCACGTACAATTTCTGACAGTAAAAAGGTGGATCTCACACAATTCCTCAATAATCCAATCGACTTCTCTGGATTCTTGATGGATAAATATGGAGTGCCTACCATTGATACAAATACATACAAATACACTTCAAACAACGATCAAATACAAGAACTTTTGGGCTTCCATGAAGATTGCCAAAACTGAGGGAGAATATCATTTTAATGAGCTGATGAAAGTAATCAAATCAACAGCATCAGGTGAACAAGCTCCAATATTTCTTCCACTAACACCCTCAGTTATTGAAGCAGCCAAGCACCTTCCAATGCAATACTTTACCAAGCGTGATCTGGATTTCTTAGAAAACGGCACGGACAAGTATGCTACATCATTAACAATGGGTAAAGCAGTAAATTTGAAGGATATCCCTTGGATTGAAGATAAAGTTCCAGACATATGGATCAAAGAGCTTGTCAAAGAATATGATCAATATGCGGAATTAGGCATCTGACATTGACGGGGCAACAAGAGGTCGGCTTACTACTTCTATAATCACACCAAGAAAGCTACACCTACAATTGCAACCAGTCGAATCTCAAGCATACAGGGAGTTAGCTTTCAACATATATTCGGATATTCGTATTTGAAAGATATCAAATTCAAGCGAGAAGACGGTAAGACATAGTGTCAGTGAAGGGTATCTTCAATTCCTACGACTTGAAGATATTGAAGATTTTCTACTCTTCTTGGCTCAAGGCAAGGTCCGTCACTTAGACCCCGATGAAATCATTGCCCTAAGCTCCAACATTCGCCAATTCACTCATAGAATTGTGATCAAGCAAAGGGTTGAAGACTTACAACTTGGGGTAGAGAGTTATCAATCCAGGCTAAATCTAGAACGACCTCACACAACACCAATGAGTCATTTTCACCAAGCTAAGGAACCATACATGGGTACACTCCAACCAGAGACGGGTATATTTTACCTGAATGAAGCAGAGGTCATGCAATACATGTGACTCTCAGAACTGCACAAGTTCAACGATGGTACTCTCACGCATGTACCTGACAAGCTGTTGATGCTCAACTCAGGTTAAGAAGATTGCCAACCACACCATCCGGATGTTTGAGGAGAAGTTAAGGGATCGATGGTTGATCCGCAGTATCAAACGATTCGTGGGGGGCAGACCATATGGAGCACATCACAGGCTTGTAGACCGATCCATCTAATGGGTCGTACTATCTCAGGTCTATTCCATATTGGTTAATTTGTGAATATGTTAATATTGTGCTTTTGTGGCTTGTTGTAGTGTGAAAGTATGATAATGTTTCAAGAATTTCTCACGAGATTCTAAATCTTTCAAAATCTATCATACTCAAGCACTACAACTAACCCTCATTAATTTGAGGGGGAGCATTAATATGTTCTTTGGCCAACATCTAGTTTCATTTTATTACCGAAAGACCGGTTAATCCATTAATATCCAAAATATTGATGGTTAACATTTTGGAAAGGGGGGAAAATGGGATTAAGGAGACTTAATGATACTTGGCTAAACAATGAAAAAGGATTAAAACATAAACCAACTTAATATGTGTAATGCACATGCTAAGGGGGAGCGTTTTTGATAAACAAAACACTTAAGGCACAAAAACTTTGATTATAATATCACAAGTGCTTTAAGTGATTTTCAAGGATTTTTCATGGTGACAATACTTACCCAAAACACACTTAATTCACGACGAACGTGGTGACAAAAGGGTGGTAGGATTAGGTATTAGTCCAATGATTCATCAGAACCAATAGAATCTTCCCAAGGACAATTCCCTAGATAGAATTAGAAGTCCTAGGAAAGATGGAGAAATATTGTGAACGTAGCTGAATGCTGACCAAGTACTTAAGCTATGTAGGATCGTGTTTTCTAAGGATTAGGCATGTTATGGTTTATCTATTGAGATGGATGGAGAAGTGGAAGAACTAGAGAGAGAAAGGTAGAGAGAGAAAGGAGAGAATGAGAGAAATGGTTGATTGAATGAATTGTGTGTGAAATATAAAGTCACCAACCCCTCCTAACATGCTACGAGGGGGTATATATAGCCCACCCTACATGTGGGCTATATGGACTATATTGGATCACGAGCCCAATATCATTGGAGTGACCGATCCTTTCTAAATACGTAAAAACGTATTTCCAACAATCTCCCCCAAAGGGAGGTCACTCCAAGTTACAATGTCCTAAATAGTCTATAGCTCGTGATCTATGTTGACAATGATGTGACTGAGACTTTCCTTGGAAAAACGTATTTCCAACAATCTCCCCCAAAGGGAGGTCACACCATTTTACAAAATCTTAAACCTAGCATACTATGCTTGAGTCTTCAATCTTGTTCTTGTGAATATGCTGATGAGATCTTTGACTTTGGTCTTGAACATGTGTCCTTGCTTTGACCTTGTGCATTCATCACTTGTGATATTTGCCTCCTCGTGACTTCATGTTCCACATACTTATACTTTTATAAATTCTTGAAAGCTTCAGAGTTTGATACAGCGGAAGACTTGACTTTTAGACTTTCTTGAATTTGTTGAAGTATTAAGTGCATACAATATAAGCATGTGGTGACAACTTCTTCTGGATTGTACACCGTAATGCCACCTTCTTTTTACGCTGCATAAGACAGTTAGCAACAAAACATGTACACGGATGAAATGGCCTTGAACATTTCATTCTAATTCAGTAGCATTTTACCTCCGGTCGGTGAAGATCGTTGGACGATATAAAATATCGTACTTGCGATAGGTAGTTTCAATTAAGAACCTCCTTGACAAGATTTCACATGTACACCCGTTCTCTTTATTCGGCCGTCCAAAGCTGACTGTGAACATAAAGAGTGAATCAGTTGGATAATAATATCCGCATGATTTGAAGCCGTCAATTCATGTTTCTGGAACAAGTGAAATTCAATTAAGAACCGCACCATCGTTGCTTTCCAGTTGTCACGGGCTTGATTACTATAGAATCTTGCTAGTTACCTACCAAGTGCTGTTTGAGGTTAACACTAGAAGGATTTCCACTCATCACTGTGAACACTAAGGTATCACTCTGAGTGTTCTGGCAAGATCACTAAGATATTGCGTAGAGGCCTGGAACATGTTTAAATTCATTTAAGAATTAAACCACTGTTGCTTTCCAGTTATCACAAGTTTGATTCATAAAGAATCGCACAAGTCACCTACCATGAGCTTTTTGATATTCGCTCAAGAAGGATTTCCATCTTCATTGTAAATACTTTCGTATTACTCGGATGTTCAGGCAAGATCATGAAGATTTTGCGTAGGACTCTTAAGATCTTTCTTATTTTTCACAGTGTGTGAGGAAGCAAGGAAATATGAAAGTGTGTCCTAATGAGATATTTGATGATCTCAAATGGCTCTAGACTCAATCGTGCATTTTGGATTTTTAGTGATCGGAGGCTGGAGAGGACTGCCACCATTTCAATACCAATTTATTCGGAGTGAATAAATCAGTAGATAATGTGTTGTCTCCGTGTGATTAAAACAAATATCTTTTAAGAGATATCTGAGTTAGCTAGGATGGGTTGTGCCTTGCATCACTGGGTCCATGATGTCTGTCTTCAATATCAAGAATCATTAAACAATGATCTTAATAGCATATGTATTGACCCAGTTTCTGCCTAAGTTGTAAGGAGGGCTTCTTTCTTTACACCCTTTATCTTTACAATTCTTTTTCATTCTTCAACCCCTTCAATGCTTACCAATACGTCATCACTAGCACCTTGTTGTGATTGTTCAGTGCTAACTTAAGTACTTGGTCGGCATTCAGCTACGTTCACAATATTTCTCCATCTTTCCTAAGGACTACTATTTCTAGCTATGGAATGTCCTTGGGAAGATTCCTCCGGTTCTAGAGGAATCATTGGACTTTAACCTATCCTACCATCCTTATGTCACCACAATCTTCATTTTCGTGAAATAAATGGGTTACGGGTAAGTATAAATCACCATGAAATCCATTTTGAAGTACAAATCTATTTTGCTCCCCTTAACATATGCCACGATATTCAAAAACATTTCGCACATTTCGGGATGAGCTATCACGTTAATTCAAATCATGGAGTAAATCACAAGTGTAAGGTATTTATCACGTGCAAAGATCATGTATGATAATGTATTCACAAGATTAGCAATTTATGAGGTTTAACCTGAATGATGGAGAACATCATATGAAAGAAGCACATGTTTCTTGTTCACGAATGTTGGTCGCCTCATCACGTCTAAAGTTATCTCTTGACTCCATGTATACGATTGATATCCTTGTCTTGACACCAACATGTGAACTTGGCACTTTCGGCGTCAAAGATTCTGAATGCTGGACAATTGCTCCCCCTCAATTGTTGACCCGTGTTCTATTGAAAGAGCTGTAGTCGCCATTTGAGTAGTCGCATCGTCGAGTATATAGATATCAATTGTAAATTGCTACGGCTGGTGGAGATGATAACTTCATAAAAACAAGATTTCTCTTGTTGTAACAAATAAATGCACTGACACGTACATATATTCGTGTTAGATTGTGTTATTACGTAAACACAATCCCTTACATGGTTATAAAGTAAACCATGCCCGAGGAAATTAATTTCCGTTGCTGAGTCAAAGCTTTCCGGTGAAATGCTTGACTTGAATATGAAAAGCGGGTTACTATCTGAAATAACAGCAAACCATTTTGAGCATGTTTTAAAACATTTGAACTTCTGGTCGAACTTTATTTACAACCCCGTGTCATTATTGAATGACATTTCTAGTATCGTAAATATTATCGATTCTAGAAGACATGTTCTTTTTATCAAAAACATTTTTGAAAACACAATTTTGAAAGATTTTGAAAAACCTTTTGAGAAATTCTCGAAAAATTGTGTTCAATGTTTTGAAAAACAATTACTTGAGCTTAAGATGTTGAATATCTTACAAAACGAGCTCAAGTCCAAGAAGTTGTAAACTTCTCGTTGTGAGGATAAGTTTATCATCGGCGATAACCTTCCCTTTTAACTGAAGAACGAGTCCTAAGTTGACATTTACTTAGAAGTCGTTTTCACGAGCTTGAAAAACTTTGAATGTTTTAACGTAAAGCTCATGACCGAGAAAGATGAATTTCCCGTTATGAGGAAAATTTCTCTTATTTAAAAGATACACTTTCCTTTCTGAGCTTAAAACATGGAATGTTTTAATACAAGCTCATGACCGAGAAAAATTAATTTCTTGTTACAAGGATAAGCTATCTTTAAAGATAAGCTTTCCTAAAATTGAAGTCCGAGTTACAATCTGATATTTAACTGTAAGTCACTGTGCATGAGCTTAAAAACTTCGAATGTTTTTAATATTAGCTCATGCCCGAGAAAAATTAATTTCTCGTTGTAAGGATAAGTTTATCATCGGTGATAAACTTTCCTTTCCTTGAAGTCCGGGGCATAATCTGAAATGTAATTATATGCCATTTACACGAGCTTAAAAACTGTCGAATAGCTTTAATGTAAGCTCGCGTCCGAGAAAATTTAATTTCTCGTTAATAAGGATAATTTTATCATCGGCGATAAATTTTCCTTTATTTGAAGATCGGGTCATCATCTGATATTTAATGATGATCCTTATACACGAGCTTAAAACCTTTGAATGGTTTTAGGATAAGCTCGTGTCCAAGAAAACTTAATTTCTTGTTAAGAGGGTAAGTTATCGTTGCGTAGATAAACTTCCCTTTCTCTGAAGTCCGGGTCATCGTCTGTCATTTAACGATGAGCCATATACACGAGCTTAAAACCTCTGAATGGTTTTAACGTAAGCTCGTGTCTGAGAAAACTTAATTTCTCGTTTTGAGGGTAAGTTATCGTTGCGTAGATAAACTTCCCTGTCTCTGAAGTCCGGGTCATCGTCTGTCATTTAATGAGGAGCCATTTACACGACCTTAAAACTTTTGAATAGTTTTAAATTTAGCTCGTGTCCGAGAAAAATTAATTTCTCGTTTTGAGGGTAAGTTATCATTGACGAGATAAACTTCCCTTTCTCTGAAGTTCGCGTCACAGACTATGATTTGAATGTGAGCCATTTACACGAGCTTAAAACATTTGAATAGTTTTAATGTAAGCCCGTGTCTGAGAAAAATTAATTTCTCGTTTTTGAGGATAAGTTTATCATCGGCGATAAACTTTCCTTTCTTTGAGGATCGAGTTACAGTCTGTTATGTGACTGTAAATCATTGTGCATGAGCTTAAAAACTTCGAATGTTTTTAATATTAGCTCATGCCCGAGAAAAAATAATTTCTCGTTGTAAGGATAAGTTTATCATCGGTGATAAACTTTCCTTTCATTGATGTCCGGGGCATAATCTGAAATGTAATTATACGCCATTTACACTGGCTTAAAAACTGTTAAATAGTTTTAATGTAAGCTCGCGTCCGAGAAAATTTAATTTCTCGTTAATAAGGATAAGTTTATCATCTTCGATAAACTTTCCTTTATTTGAAGATCGGGTCATCATCTGATATTTAATGATGAGCCTTATACACGAGCTTAAAACCTTCGAATAGTTTTAGGATAAGCTCGTGTCCAAGAAAACTTAATTTCTTGTTAAGAGGGTAAGTTATCATTGCGTAGATAAACTTCCCTTTCTCTGAGGTCCGGTCATCGGCTGTCATTTAACGAGGAGCCATATACACGAGCTTAAAACCTTTGAATGGTTTTAACGTAAGCTCGTGTCCGAGAAAACTTAATTTATCGTTTTGAGGGTAAGTTATCATTGCGTAGATAAACTTCCCTGTCTCTGAAGTCTGGGTCATCGTCTGTCATTTAACGAGGAGCCATTTATACGAGCTTAAAACTTTTGAATATTTTTTAATTTAGCTCGTGTTCGAGAAAAATTAATTTCTCGTTTTGAGGGTAAGTTATCGTTGACGAGATAAACTTCCCTTTCTCTGAAGTTCGGGTCACAGACTGTGATTTGAATGTGATCCATTTACACGAGCTTAGAACTTTGAATAGTTTTAATGTAAGTCCGTGTCCGAGAAAAATTAATTTCTCGTTTTTGAGGATAAGTTTATCATCGGCGATAAACTTTCCTGTCTTTTGAGCTCGGGTTAAAGTCTGTAATTGACTATAAGCCATGTTACACACGATGTTTAACTGCGAATCCCCTGAGACACTTGTTTCTTTGATATCAGCTTCTTCAGTAACCAAACTCTGAGAGTGTCCTTAGTTGAACGATATGTAAAGATCGGACCGCTATGTTCTTGTTGAACGTGGACTTTGGTACATGCATTCTCATAAGGAGTTTGTATGCTTTTATGTGGGTTAGCGATATCTATTTTAGAAGCAAGTGGGGGTTCATAGTTGTCCTTTCTTGTGCCAGAGGCGACCTGAGTGGATGATTCACTTGTCTTAGTTGGCAAACGTTTCCGTTTATAGAAAACCTTAAGTTCAGGCTTAAATGATGTGTCATCCTCTTCAATTTCCTCCCTAGTAGTCTTAGTAGAATCGGAGACTATCCTAGTTAAAGGGCACTCGTTTCCTACAAGAGTGAAAGTTCTACCAGTGGGGCGCCAAAGTTTACCCATGGGTTTGATTTTAGCTATCCACTGTGTTTTAAGTCTAGCACGGGAGTTCACCTCATCAAGTAATTTCTTAACACAAGAGTCATGATTTGCCGTAAAGACACATTTTCTACATGTTTTACAAGTAGCATATTTAATGTCCGAGTAAGATCTAGAATCCCTAGATGATTGATTGATACTCCTAGGATTTGACATGCTACGGTTAGGAGTGTTGGGTAATCTAGAAGGCATCTGTCTAAGTTTGAAATTCCTATCTCTTACTTGTGTCTTTTGCTTAACTTCCCTCAGACCGGATTTATGGTGAACGTCATTTGAACTAGTTCTAGACGTGGTCTTTGGACTATGTCTAGGGAGACTAGAGGCAATCATGTGATTAGGTCTTGCTAAAGTCGTTTTGGTCACATTGGGCCTAGTTGCAAGAGTGACTGGTCTAGAAAGATG
Organism: Glebionis coronaria; assembly: GCA_025667525.1. Lineage (NCBI taxonomy): Eukaryota > Viridiplantae > Streptophyta > Magnoliopsida > Asterales > Asteraceae > Glebionis > Glebionis coronaria. Next base: position 109,797,632 of record CM046877.1, on the reverse strand, counting down.
AACCAAATCAACTTGGGAGGCAAACCGCGGTCTCGAGGATTGTGGTCGCTCAGATCTATATGCAGTCGGTTGTCTAACGAACTGATTTGTAGGCGATTTCCCCAAGATTGATGGTTTTTCAAGCTTAGTGTCCACACTAGTTCCTTTGGTTTTCCTTAATTCGTTTTTCAACGCAGCTATAGCAAAGACCTTTTCATATACTTGAGCCTTTAAAGTCTCATTCTCTTTGAGCAATTCATCTTGGGATGCCAATTTAGATTCAAGCAACTTAATTTGTTTCAAAAGATTATCCTTTTCAGCTTTAGAATCTAGAACAGTTTGATCCAATTTTCTTTCAAGAACAACGTTTGACTTTCCAAGTTTTTCAAAATATGTTTCAAATTTGTCTGTTTTCTTATAAAAAATCTAGTTTGGCATCCTCAAGATCTTTTGATTGTTGAGCTACAATCATTTCCAGCTCTCTAATCTTGGAATCAGAAGCAGTCAAAGAAGCAGTTATAAGACAATTATCATGATGTTTAGCATTTGAACACTTTCTCTCCTATTATGACTCACATCGGATGAATCAGAAGTAGTATTTCTATCACTCTTTTCCATCCCATGTTTGTCATAATTAGGTTCAGAATGCTCAATATGCGGAATTTGATCAGCATATACATCATAAACAACATTACATTGTACTATGTTCGTAGGCTCTTCGTCGTAAACGGGTAAGGTATCATTAAAAGAGATCTCGTGAACATTGTCTGACGTGCCACTGGTATCATGTAGTCCTCCTAATTTCATGCTCTTGCCATCGTTAGGCTCCAAGTTGTCAACTGTATGACCATTTTCCTCTTGCATCTGCATCATAGATTCTTGCACTCCATTATCATACGCTTGCTGAAGTCGGGATCTTTCATAAATCGAAGATGAAACCGATGTCATAAATTTCAACAGTTTATCACGGAAATCTTTAACCTCGTTCTGTGTGTATTGAAAAAATGACCGGCATATCCTTGAATTGTCAGACTTGATGATATTGAACTGGATGAAAGGCGTGAGTTGTGTCACAAGAGCCTGATATGAAGTTTCTGATGCAGAGTGATTAAAGTCTTCTTTGTGAAGTTGCTCAGCTAGGTAGTTCACGTTGAGGAACATTAAGTCGATGAATGTATAACGATCTTGACCAAAGAGTGTCACAAATTCGCTTCCTCCTTGAACCCATGCAATGGTCATAAGATGTGACTGAAGTAGTCGACATGAAGTGATGCCACTTTCTCTAACTTTGTCTTCCAAAAGATGTATTTTTTGCAAGTCTCCCTCTCGAAAAGTTGAATTCAAAGACTCCATTGAATTTGGTGGTTGTTTTCATGATTTTGTAGTTCGTGAAGAAATTTAGAAACAAAAATTCACGGAATATGACAAAACCAACGAAAAATCCGTAAAAAAACTATTAAAAATCCTCGTTTGGTGATATAACTCTTTTCTCGGTAATTTTTGTCGGCTAAACGATGATAAAACAAACCCGATCACAAATCCGTAGCCACTAAAAATAAATCCCGTCACTTTGACTTGTCACTTTTGACATCAAATCCGGCCACAAAAACTTTTAACCCGTCAAATATTGTACCACTTTGATATTTTCAAAATACCCGCCTCAACACAATGTACCAAATCCAAATGTATCAATTGACAAAAGATACAAAATTAACTAAACTAAAAAATTAACTTTAAAATATATAAATAAAAAAATAAACTAAACTTAGCTAAAATTCAAATTAAAAAAAATCTGATAAATGAAAAATAAAAGTCTTTTTTAAATAAAACGTGTCCCGCAATTGAATGGTTACAAAAAAACGTGGCACTCTATTATTTTCGTGTCTTGTTTCCTCCGCCCACGTTTTTCTCTTTGACTCTATATCTCTCTCTCCTAAAACACAAATAACACAAACTAAACCTAATCTCTCACCCTTTCACCTCAAGCACTCCGCCTCTTGCTTTTATTCGAAACAGATCTGATCTAAACTTCATTCACAATCCATCTCATGCTACCAATCACATAACTTCCATCTCAAATCTATCAATATAAACAGCCACCATATACATCCTTAAACCATCTCATACATTCTTACAATATATCCCACAAAAGCAAATCAGTATGATTATCAATGACCGAACCGTAGAAGATGAAATAGATGCAGCAACAAGATCAATAAAATGGTCTCGGGTAGGTGAAAGTTAATTGTTTGAGTTAAGTTCGTCTGATTTTTTAAAATCGAAACAAAGAATCATGTGAATATAACATAATTGTTATCATTCACTCTTTAATTTCGAAAATTAAAAAACATTTTAAACCTTCATACGTATCTGTGATGAAGTTATTTCGCGAATACAGATCTCTTAAAAGATTTTACATGCAATAGACACGAAAGAAGAATAACGTTGATCTTGCTTATGTTTTTGTTTAGTGGTTTTCGAGTCTGGTGTCACTGGTGTTGGAGTCTTTTTGAGAGATAGAGATCTTTAATGATTTTGATTGAGTCTAGATGATGTGGGAGATCGAGATGTTTTTGATGAAATGATGGGATTTAAAAGGCTGTTTATGGAGGGGTGAGTTTTGTGGGTCGAGACTTGGTGTCGAGTGGAGTATTTTGTGTCGAGTCTTTGGGTCCTGTTGGTCGAAAATGTGTGTGGTTAGGTGTTGTTCGAGTCGAGGGAGGTTGGGTGAGTCAAGGGTGTGATTCGTGACAAGTCTAAGTCTGTTTTGTGGTCAAAAATGGGTCGAGAATCAGATAAAAAAATTGAGAGAGTTTTGGTTATATCGCAATATTTGAAAACAGTCATCGCAATATCTTAAACTTACTCCATCGGAATATCCATCGCAATCTCAACAACTCTTCCATCGCAATGTTTAAGAACACTTCCATCGCAATATGTCAAACTATTTTTCTATCGGAATGTAGCCAAAAAAAATTTGGCAGAGTTTCGTCTCAATGTCCCTTAAGCCCGTCGGAATCCACGATCACAAAGTACGATCAGAATCCACGTCGGAATAAGGTATCTAAATACCAGTGATCGCAAAGTCAAACCCTTGGTTATTGCGATCGGAATGTACAGTTATCAAAATAGTGCAACATTCTATCGGAAAAAGGAATACGCATCTGAATAAGCATCTGAATGTAAAACCTTTTCCAACACAAAAACTTGGATAAAAAGGACAAAACAGAAAACTATAAAAACTGATACTGTTTAAAAAAAATAGAACTTGATGACAAAAGTTTTGACAAGAAAATTTGATAGAAGTTAATAATAACAGAAATTTGAAATCCAATAAAAATTTATCACAATAAAAACTTGATGGACAAGAATTTGTGACAAAAATAGTATAATAAAAGCAGTAGGATAACAAATTAATAGACGGATCAACCAAATTTGAAAGATGAAAAGATGAAAAGAAAAAAAAATGTGAAAGATAAAAAATTTACCACCAAAAAAATAGATAAAAACGCTCAAATCCGAATAATCAACCAAAGCTCTTGATACCAATTGTAGGATCGTGTTTTTTAAGGATTAGGCATGTTATGGTTTATATATTGAGATGGATGGAGAAGTGGAAGAACTAGAGAGAGAAAGGAGAGAATGAGAGAAATGGTTGATTGAATGAATTGTGTGTGAAATACAAAGTCACCAACCACTCCTAACATGCTAGGAGGGGGTATATATAGCCCACCATACATGTGGCCTATATGGACTATATTGGATCACGATCCCAATATCATTGGAGTGACCGATCCTTTCTAAATACGTAACAACGTATTTCCAACAATCTCCCCCAAAGGGAGGTCACTCCAAGTTACAACGTCCTAAATAGTCTATAGCTCGTGATCTATGCTAACAATGATGTGACCGAGACTTTCCTTGGAAAAACGTATTTCCAACAAGCTAGCACTGGAACAATCACAACAAGGTGCTAGTGATGACGTATTGGTAAGCATTGAAGGGGTTGAAGAATGAAAAAGAATTGTAAAGATAAAGGGTGTAAAGAAAGAAGCCCTCCTTACAACTTTAGGCAGAAACCGGGTCAATACATATGCTATTGAGATCATTTTTTCAATGATTGTCGATATTGAAGATAGACATCATGGACCCAGTGATGCAATGCACAACCCTTTCCAGCTAACTCAAATATCTCTCAAAAGATATTTGTTTTAATCACACGGAGATCAACACATTATCTATTGGTTTATGCACTCCGAATAGACTGATATTGAATAGGTGGCACTCCTCTCCAGCCATCGCTCACTAAATCAAAACGCACTATCGAGTCCAGAGCCAATTCCATTTATTCCTTGCTTCTTCACACACTGTGAAAAGTAAGAGATCTTTATGATTCCTACGTAGTATTCTTGTAATATTGCCAGAACATCCGAGTGATACGCAAGTATTACAATGAAGATGGACATCCTGCTTGAGCCAACATCAAACAAGCTCATGGTAAGTGACACGTGCGGTTCTTTAAGAACCAATCTTGTGAAAACTGGAAAGAAACAGTAGTTTAATTCTTAATTGAACTTAAACTCGTTTCAGGCCTCTACGCATTATTGTATGATCTTGCCAGAACACTTAGAGTGACACTCTTTAGTGTTCACAGTGTCGAGTGGAAATCCTTCTAGTGTTAACATCAAACAGCACTTGGTAGGTGACAAGCAAGATTCTATTTGAATCAAGCTCGTGACAACTAGAAAGCAACGATGGTGAAAATCTTAATTGAAATTCACTTGTTACAGGTTTCATGAATTGACGTCTTTAATCATAAGGATTTTTAATCCAAATGATTCACTCTTTATGTTCGCAGTCAGCTTTGGACGGTCGAATAAAGAGAACGGGTTTACCCGCGAAATCCTGTCAGGAAGTTACTTAATTGAAACTATCCGTCACAGGTACGATATCTAATATCGTCCAACGGTCTTCACCGACCGGAGGTAAAATGCTACCGAATTAGAATAAAATGTCAAAGCCATTTTATTTGTGTCTTATTATGTCGTTGCATTCGAAGACGGTGGCGTTGCAGTGTACCTGTTGAAGTCGTCCTCACATACTTATTCCTTCTGCATCAAATATTTCTGCAAATTTAAGAAAGTATGACCTAAAAGTCTTCCGCTGTATCGACTCTGAAACTTTCAAGAATTCAACAAAGGATAAGTGTGTGGGACATGAAGTCACGAAGAGGCGAACATCACAAGAAGATAAAGATTGCATGTGAAAGGCCAAAAGAACATGTTCCAAGCAAAAGCCTGATATTATTCAACACATATTCACAAAAAGAAGAAAAAGAATGAAGGAAAGAGAAAGTGGATTACGAGCTCAAGAACAATATCTAACATGCTAGATTAGGACTTTGTAAATTTGGAGTGACCTCCCTTTGGGGGAGATTGTTGGAAATACGTTTTACGTATAAAGAAAGTCTCGGTCACTCCAACAATATAGTTATAGGCTCGTAGTAGTGTTTAAGTTACATTTATGTTAAGCCTGACCCATGAGCATGTTCATGGGCCGGAGGCCCAAGTCTATTAAGGATTTGGGTATATAAACCTCTTTCCACCATGGAAAGAGGTGTTGGTTGTTTCATTTGATCAATATCACTTTTACATTTTTCTCTCATCTCTCTCTACTTTCTCTCACTATAAACATCAACCCTCTTGAGATATCAAAGATTATCATACTTCTACATAGAATCTATATCTAAGATGAATTACAAGCAGATAAACAAGGTAAGACAACATGTGGATTACTAGTCGCACATGCAACATCTCTTCAATATAACAAGAAATCCTTTCGACCTATAGATTATGTTATACCAAAAGCATTAAGAATGGTTTATGTTGGTTTCAATAATTCAATTACTCGCTGAGCCAAACCCTCTCGAGCATATGACAAAGCATTAAACAAAATTATGTAAGAGTTGCTATATATTTTATTCCACCAATCGCGACAAAGGCGAATACCAAGATTCATTTACTAGATGACATGGAACCCATTCAATCATATAAGTACTATTTATAATCATGAATGAACCAAATACATAACAATGATCAAACATAATAGTATCAAGTGCAAGAACAAATCAACCATGCTTATAATTACGAACCAGGGAAAAAGTATGCCGCACAAACCTAATTGTGCGCCGCACTTCGCCCTTGCGAAGCTAATATAATCAATTCAATAATCAAAATCACAAGCATCAATAAACTTAGAAACATATCAATATGATCAGCAAAGAAATGTACCCAATCTATTTATGCGAGTAATTCGATTACAAAGTAACAAATTCAATATTATGATTACAACGACCATAATTCCAAAACCAATAATTCCAAGCTCAACCAATCAACCCAAGGCTACTGAATATGGCCAGGGGATGATGTTGGAAGGTGGTAAATTCGTGGTGGATAGTGGTGGTGGTGATATGATGGTACACCATGGATTAGAAGAGTGTTTGGATCATTGGATCCAAAGATCCTCACCTAGTTCTCTCTTCTCCAATGAAGTTAGATGAAAGATTTATAGAATATATAAGATGGATGTTCCTCTGTGTTTTTTTGGTGTTTATAAAGCCTTTCTAACACTTGGGGACCAATTATAAAGTAAATGATCAGATTGATAATGAATGGGAGTAATAAATATGACTTTTGAGCTGTGCAGAAGGAAAGTGTGCCGCACTTTTCATATGTGCGCCACACATTTGCGCGTCTAGAATATTCTTGTGCTGCAGAAATGTGCGCCGCACTTTTGAATTGTGCGCCGCACGTTTGGATTGTGCGCCGCACTTTTGTTATTTCCAGCTTTGGACCGAATGCTAAAGTTGTAGATAATTCTTTCCTCTTTTCGTGGCCGCTTGAACCTACTAAAACGGAGTTCGTACGCTCAAGATATAGCCAAAACAGTGACAGGTGTCAGGAGATCGGAAGCTTGACTTTATTTCTTTGTTTAAGCTTCATGTCTTCGTGTTTTATTTCATTTCTTTCCACGACACATCCTTGGAACCTATACATCAAATATAGTATATTAAGTATCGATAGTTCCCATAGTAAACCTAAATATATACAGATAATGCACACGCTAACATGTATAATTAGAGCGTTATCAACCAACGATCAAAATATTGATAAAAAAATACGACCCACAAAATAAGGGTTTTCTATAGGAGTGTTTATAACTTGTATTCTGGCAAGTCTACTGTTGAATATGCCTACGACCACGTTGAAAAATCGAACGCGAGTAGCTCTCTATTGACCAATCAGGTTTCCCCTACTATCAACTGAATTCAGGTCCATTATATCTTCAGATTATGGTTATCTAAACAATGTGCTTTTTGTTATATTGCTAGTAGTTGTGTGCACTTTGTCTTTGATCTATTGTTTATATGTGAATCGATGATGGGAATACATGTTTGGAATTATTTGTTAAGTGTCATGTACCGTTAGTGTATTTTAAGTATTGTCAGTGTTATGTAAGTACCGTTAGTATTAACGCGGTACATAGTAAGTACTGCTACTTATAAAGTAAGTACTCCTATGATGATAAGGACAAATATATCTTTGTATAAGATATGTCATAGTTATAGTTAGAGTATATCTTATGTGATATACTTAAATAGTTAGAATATTGATAATATATCGTTTGTGATATAGTTATCTTTATAGAATATTCTAAGGTTTCTAGGGTTCCTTACTCTATAAAGGAACCTAGGTACAATGTCTTTCATGTACCTCATTCAAGTCGATTAATAAGAGAATCGAGTAGTTAAAAGTAATTCTGTTCTTCTGTGCTTTATAAGTTAGATTCCGCATAACTTATTTAGTGTTAGTAAGAGTGCTCAAAGTGTTTTAGTTTGATTACAAACTACTATACTAATTCTTAACAGAATATAGATCCAACCAAAGGGATCAACAATACATAGCATTTTTTTTGTTTGATTTATCTATGGACTCCTTTTTTGGGTTTGATTAATCTATGGAGTCTTTTTTCGGGTTTGATTAATCTATGGAGTCCTTTTCGGGAATATATACCGTTATTAATCATAGACCAAGTCGTTATCTACTTTTTGTGTTTACTTTATCTATGGCTTATCTGTGGAGTCTTTTTTAGGAAAGTATAATCTAACATAGTTATATGTATTCTAACTACATTTGTGTAATTAAGGTCCTGTTTCTTTTATTAATACAGTTCTATGATGCAAATGTAACAGTTAGGTCCCAAATGAAGCTGCTTTCTCAAATTAATACTATTTTGCTCATGAGCCCCTTCACACATAGTTGCTTTAATAACATCGTATTCACTAAATACCTTCATCTTAATTTCACTAACCATGATAACAATCTCTTGAATCGTGTTCTTCAACATCAGTTGGAACCTGACATGAAAAGTCCCGGTAGTCTCAAGTTTAACTTCAATGGCCATATTGTAGAGTTTGGTAGGGCCGAGTTTTGCTTGCTTATCGGTTTCTCTTCAGGCATGTCAATTTTCCTGAGGTAGATGTTGACTATGTTTTTCCTTTAGTTAAACGTCTGTTTCTGAGTAAATTCCACACAAAAGGCTGCAAAAGACAGAAAGGCTTCTCATCGAAGGTCAAAAACATCGAACTCCTATCGTTCCTGTATGATTATCAGAAGCGGATAAAGCTCAATGATGAGGAAGCTGTTCGTGTTTGTTTATTGGTATTGGTAGAGGCTGTTTTAATGGGTCATGAACCAAATAATAACATAAGCAAAGAAATTATGGCGTTAGCAAATGGTGATCTTAGAACATGGAACAACTTTTCTTTGGGTGAATATTTTTTGTCCGGATTTTATAAACGCTTGGTCATTTTGGTTCCCAAAATAAAACAAAATACTTAGAAAACCTGAAAAGTATACCTAATGCCCTCAGTACATCATACACCATACATGGATTAGCTTGGGCCCTTAAGGTGAGTATCTTATGCATATATATAAATATATGCTAATTACGATACCCTTTAAGTAATGAAGAAGTTGATTGGGAAATTGAACTGAATAAATTTACAGGTTTAGATTCTAGAAACGTTTCCGGATGTTGGTCATTGGTGGCAAGAAAACCCCAATGTTTTACCAAGGTGTCTAGCATGGCGTGATACTTATTGGAGTTTCACCAAAAAAGACTACCTTGAACTATTTGGGAAGGTAAAAGCAACTTACACAACACAATGAAGCTAAACATGAACACATTTTTTAATGTGCATTTATATCCTTAAAATAATGACCACATCCTTTTTTGCATGCTTTGGGGTCAAATATAAAGATTCCACATCTTAGGCTTTATCCATCCCAGGAGGAGTCTGCTTAAGATTGGTGGCAAAGCTCTTTTACCTATATTAAAGCTTCGTCGGCACAAGAACAAGTGTATAAATCGGAACATGAATAAGATGAACTTGCAGACTTGGCTACCAGAGAGGAAGATGATCCTAGAGAGCATGGTGTTGAAGAAAAAAGAGCATAAGAGTAGAGCATGAGGACGTGTATGTTGAATACCTGTTTAAAATGGCGACTCTGCAGGCGGTTAGAAGATTACCAGGTTGAACTTACTTCCTTGCTAAAGGAAAACAATGCTGATGTGAAGGTGTGTCTAAAATCATAAAATTGAGTATCATTTTACTCGCCATATAAGTATGTTAACAACCGAACTTGTTTTTATAGGCATCAGATGTTCCAAAGGACAAGCAACAACTTTAAAATGCATATGATGATATGTCGTCGTGTATGGCTTTGAATGAGGATCTGAATATTCCAAAGGACAAGCAAGGACTTTTATATGCAGCGGATGATGTTCAATCTATAGTTGCTGATGAGGATCCCAAGGTGTGTATAGGCAACCAACCAATACCATTAACTGTAGTACGTTCTTTTATACAACATTATGTTTTGAGTGTATCATGATTTAATTACTGCCTTCCATTATTTTAGACCACATATGCCAAGATACTTTTGAGTTATACACTGTAGATTTAGAGCTTGCTCAAAAGTAAACTTACTGAGATTACTTATCAAATGAAGAAAGAAAGACTAAAACTCTTGCTTGTTTTATTGACATAACAGAAGGCTTTTATATAGCCTTGTAAATACATAACGTGGACTTCAAATAGGAGTAAAATACTACCCATGATTCTCCTAAAAACATGGCACATGACCCTCACTAATCCTTATACTGAGTCACACAATATACCAATTCAAACTAGCTTATTGACTTAAATAAAATACTTAATATGGTAAACTGCTTATTCAAGATTAAAGCCAACAATCACCCCCTTAATCTTGAATCTTTCACGTTTTCTGCTCATGTGTCTTCCTCGTTCTTGCAACTTGCTAATCGATTCTTGCTATTCGAACCTTGCTTGTCGACCCTTGCTTGTCGACCCTTGCTTGTCGACTCTTGCTTATCGACCCTTGCTTGTCGAATCTTGCTTGTCGACCCTTGCTTGTCTACCCTTGCTTGTCGACCCTTGCTTGTCGACTGTTTATTGTTTGCTACTTGCTACAAACACGAAACGTTCTGCTTGCTATGGTTGTCCTACCTGCTACTTGCTACAGATTATACGACAACCTTCATGCTTGCTAACTTGCTGTTGATTTCTTGCTTTTGATCACCAAATGATCAACCTTGCTGCTTGCTTTCTTGCTGTGTTCTTGCTGTGTTCCTGCTGCGTTTCTTGCTGTGTTCCTGCTGTGGTCTTGTTGCGTTCTTTTGGTCACCTGCTGTGATCAAAAGTTGTTGCTTGCTTTCATCTTTCTTGTTTGCTACCATTGGACAACGTGCTCCTTCTTTCTTCTACTCGTCCTGATTGCATAGGGTTGCAACCGACCCTTTTTTTCTTGCCTGCTCACTCGGTTCCTTGGTGTGTCAGCCCTTGAGCGAAGGGCTACACCCTTTTCTGAAACCGACTCTCAAACCCGCCTTGGATCGACCTCCGCTCTGATACCAAGTGTAGATTTAGAGCTTGCTCAAAAGTAAACTTACTGAGATTACTTATCAAATGAAGAAAGAAAGACTAAAACTCTTGCTTGTTTTATTGACATAACAGAAGGCTTTTATATAGCCTTGTAAATACATAACGTGGACTTCAAATAGGAGTAAAATACTACCCATGATTCTCCTAAAAACATGGCACATGACCCTCACTAATCCTTATACTGAGTCACACAATATACCAATTCAAACTAGCTTATTGACTTAAATAAAATACTTAATATGGTAAACTGCTTATTCAAGATTAAAGCCAACATACACTGTGTGCATAAATCAAATTGAGGGTATTTTATAGGCATCAGATATCCAGGTGTCAGTGAACATTAAGCAAGACTCGGGAAGAGATGTCGTTAAGAGAGGGACAAGGAAAAGGAGGGCGTGTACGACTCTTAAGAATCAAGATGTCCCAAAAAAACGTTGAAAATCTTCAAAGATGGACGTGGAGATGATTTTCAAAGCTTTTAGTGAAGATGACTGGGTTGAATTCCTGCAACCAGATTTTCCTATGGTACTTGGAGACTACTTGGGAGGGATCCTGCGAACTGATATTATCGAGTTAGTTACTTCCATCATCCTAAATACTTTTAATTTTAAAGGTGTTTTAATCATTCCCAATCACGCTCTAAAAACCGTCTTTTCAGCAACAACATGATACTACTATACAACCATGGGCAACAAGGCGCTTCAAAAGATTAAATGATGTATCTAACCATGCTGTAATTGGAGATGACTGACAAATTATCCCACCTATATATTGGACCAAGGTATATCTTTCTATCGTCTTATTTATTCTTAATTTCACAAGTACATTTAAATGCCCCCTAACACACAGTCGACACAACTTCTTACAATTTCGAAATTTACAGGAGCTGACAAGAGATGTAAACATACCGTATAAGGACATATTGCTCTTTGTATCCCATAATCTAGAAAGGGAATTCCGCTTTCCTTGGGGGTGATGAAGTGGTTAGTAGCATAGAATTTTGGTCTCGTTTCTTATCCATGGAGCAGTATGCTCATGGTTGGCTTCGTTCTGATGTATGTAATTACTCAAAAAATATAATATGTGATCAACTTCATTTGCAAAATTTGATCATCTTCATTTTGTATCAGCACTTAAACTCGTGGATGTGTTACATGTTTCATTTTAGACCTGCAAGCGAAAATTGGAGTAGTGTTGATACGTGTTTCTCATCAATGCTCCTCGAAATCGGAAAACCGCTGCCTAGCTGTTATGTCAGCAAGAAAAATTATGGAAAGGCATGGTGTGAGGTATAAAAGGTTTGTATTCGTTTGATTCACAGTTAGGAGCATACTATAAGAAAACTATATAGAAACTGTGGACCGAGATACTTCATTGGTTTATAACAAACCTATATATATCCCTATAATAGGTGTCCTTTAAGTGTGTAAAATTGGAATTAATTCTACTACAAATACCGTTTTAAAACTCATGAATACAAAGTGTCCAGATATCGTCTTCAAAAAGATGATGTTACTTGACCACTATATGCTTAGCCAAAAATTCAAAGACTCACACAAGTGTTAAAGTGTGTATTGAGTAGTATTTGATGAAACTATTCATTAATTGCAGGTTTATATTCCTCTACATAGTAACAACCATTGGACTCTAGCGGATTTTTACATCAGTTCTGGCCTCGTTACTTTTTACGATACACTGGGGCCGAAAGAGGGTGATTGGCGTACATAATTTAGGGGACCCTTGTATAGTAAGATTCCAGAGTTGTCGGAATCCACTGAAGTGTTCAAAAAGAAAAGCATTCTTCCAGGTTCTTATACCATCACTTATAAGAATGCATCAAATGTACCGAGACAAACTAATTTAAACGATTGTGGTATGTGGGTATGCATTGTTTTAAAAAAACTTGCTTACAACATACCAATAGATTTCCCTGATCCTGCTCTCATAGCCTCTATGTACCAGCAACATATGGCATTTTTTTGGAAACACAACCGTGATCCTAGCAACTTTTGAGCAGTTGTTACCGTGGTACAATTTTTTTTGTATAGTTACCTTTTTGCAGTTATTGTGAATGTATAAAATTTAGTTCTCTTTTGGAATATGATCAACTTAGGGCTAAACTTTTGTGCAGTACGGATCACTTTCATGATTTCCCGTTTTATACGGCCATAGCAGCCTGTTGCAAGGCCATTTTGCACATCAGTTTACTAAACTTCAGCTTCAGTGATCAATTTTTTGGTGAAAAGGATTCAGTGATAAATTTATTCATCGTAAAATACATTTACCGAATTTCTTCTTATAAAACTGAAGGCTATCATTACGTGATTGCATATGAAGAAATGAAGCTGAAAGCAGCCTGCTGCAAGGCTATTTTACGCATAAGTTTGCGTATAATATATTAATAACAAGCTGAAAGCAACGAAATCAATCATGATATAATAAATAGTACGAAGTGAAACAATTTAATAACTAAATAATTTTTAACACGTTAGTAATAAAAATGATTATTAAAATAGGTTTATTTGCGTTAAGTAAGTTGAAAATGGAATGTCACATTTGCTATTTCTTATTTAATTTATTTTTTTATAACAACTTTTAGTCCAACTGATCCTACGTATTAGGCTTACGTTTTGTTGGAAATTGTTATGAGCATTTACTTAGTTATTGCGTGGAAGTTTAAATAAAATCTTTTGGGATTTGGTATATCATGACTGATTTTGCTGTTTGAAATTAGTACGGTATAATATACTAATAGAGTACTACTAATATTTTAGAAGAATTTAATAATGTAGTATTATTTATGTTGGTCCGTTAGAATATGGCCAAGTGGATTCGACTAACGTTTATTTTTGTCTTATAAATAAGACGTAATGAAGAGAGAGTGACACACTACCTCTTTACTTAACACACAATATACAAAATAAATCTTTCGGCAATGAATCATGATCTGGCTAAATAATGTTCAAGTCGATTATGTGAAAGTTGTTGAAGCTGATTAATACTTGGTTTTACCCTAGTATGAAATAATTTTGTTGTTCCTAACTTTTTGAATTGATTACCGGTCTAGAGTGCGACTCAATTGTCTTTTGGTGAATAAGAGAATGGTTTGGTAGATTATCTATTTCAAACTAATAACAAATAAGTAAGTGTCGTTGAGTAAAGTAGAAGTTTAAAGATTATACTAAAATAACGAGTTAAAAATAAGTGCTTGAAAACTTAAAGGCAATATTAGAAAAATACTTGAACACTAAATAAAACTAACACTTAGAAACTTTGTCAAAACAAGAAACTAAAACCATCGGAAAGCGAAATGTAACTCTGATCGGAATATTGGTCGGAATATAGCTGCAATCGGAAAGTTGGACAAAGCACTAAATCGGAATATAATAAAAATGAGTCAAATCGGAATACTTGGTAGACACCTAATCGGAATGTCACACAATACCCTCGTCGGAATATCTTAAAACTGAATCCAATCGGAATATTACAAAAATCATATAATCGGAATATGTCACAAAAGATTCCGATCGGAATGTTTTAATAAATGCCCAAATCGGAATATGCAAGGACTGCCAAATCGAAATACTGGGATAAACAACTCTAATCGGAATGTGCAAACAAGGGTCAAATCGGAATATACTAAATGCCCACGATAGGAATGTGACAACAAGATCCAATCGGAATATTAGAAAACTCCTCTAATCGGAATAACTAAAACCCTTTTCCGATTTGACAATCGGAAAGAGGGGGATGGTGGTGGTCGGAGTAAGCTGATCGGAAAGGGGTTTAGACCCTTTCCGATTTATATGGGATTCGAATAAGAGCTAGGCAATAAGCTATTTTGAATAAGCTAATTCCCAAACTAGAACGAATCAATAATGAAACGGATCAAATAAGCACTAATAACAACTTATCCAAACTTAAAATAAACAAACTTTTAAATCAAACCATAAAAATATGAACTTTTAAAGAAAACTTTTAAAAAAGTAAATAAGCTAAACATGTAATTAAGCCAATAAGCACAAAGATCTTAAAGCTTATTTGTATGAAAACTTAAGTAAGCATAAAAAGATTAACTTTTTAAGCACAAAATCATTAAGAACAACACGGATCAAATGAAATTCGCACCAAAATCAATCTAAAAATCAAAGAAAGGTAGAATGAGATGAAAGATTAAAAGCTCAACTAGAACTTGATTAATGAAATCAACAATACATAAAGATTTAATCTTGAAAGATTAAAAGAAAAGATGAAACTTAGTGAGAGAAAGTTGAGAAATTTCTCTCTCTAAAACTAGAAAGAAAAGTAAAAAAAATGAAAACTAAAACTAAAAACTAACCACCCTCCTAATGTGTATTAGGAGGGTATTTATAGGGAAAATGGAAGGAGTGCATGTGTTGCATCTTCTTTCTTTCTTTACGTCTTCTCGACTCGATTTAATTCTTTGTCTTTTCTCGACGTCGTCTCGGGATTTGAACTTGTCTTGTTAATTTTCTTCTTTAATTTAGACTTGAGTTCTTCGACTTCATTAAACTTCCGTCTTTAGACTTTTCCTTCGATAAATCTTCAAAATAGGCCTTGGACTTTCGTTCTTTTTGCGCTCTTGATCTTTTGACTTCGTCTTTTCCCGTTTTCTTCGATAAAAGCCCGTGTTTTCTTCCTTTTTAATCTTTTGGTCCTAAAACACAATAAAAACACAAACCACGCATAATTCCGACTTTTACGACATAAAATACACGTTTTGGTCTTGTTATTATTGGAAATAAGTGGTAAAAGGATAAGTGTTTTCACACTTATTAAATCCCCTACACTTGACCATTGCAATGCTCTCATGCAATGCATTAATTTTAAGGCACGGTTTATATTTTCCATCATAAATAACCTACCTTGGCCTTTATTAAATACTAAACAAAAGATAGAAACAAGTAAAGAAATTAAAGACTTACATTGGGTTTTGGCTGCCATGAATGTTTATCATCCTCAAGTTTCACGTTCCCCATACCAAGCTTAAAAACGAGATCATTGTTATTATAAGTTAGCAGACTAACACGAATTCATGTGGGCCAATTATTTACTTAGACTCCCTTATTCCTAGGGGTATCTCTTATATTTTATTTTTGTCTTGAATGATCATAAGGATGCATCGTTTGACTTATTTCGATAGTTATTTAGGCCGAAAATAAAGTGAACGATTTAATCAATAGTTAGCTAAAGGACAAAATCTTTTAAAACTGCTTCTCGGGATCTCATAAAGTTCATATCTTGGCATAACTCACTTCACGATTTGAGACCTTTCTCGGACCGATATTTGGCAGCGACTTCATACTTCAAATCTTTGAGAGACGTTCATGAAATAATGGTCTTCTCTTCATAATAGGAATTTCTTCACTTGAATTCTTGAGAGATTCTTCATCTTTGGACCACGACTTCTTCATTTTTCTCCAATCTTTATTTGGACTTTGATATACAACGATCCGCCTCCTTTTAGGACTTGGATCTATTTATCCTCATACCTTGTTAGGGCCTTTTTGGATAGACTTCTCCATGATCTTTAGGGGAGTATTTGCTTTTCGTCGTGTGTCTCGATCCTTCATATTGATTTTCGATAAATGATTCTTCACATCACTTTTGGATCTTTAGCAACAAAATATAGCCCTCATGCCTTGTTAGGGCCTTTTCGGACTCGCCAATCTTCGCATCCCGCTTCAATAAGTTATGCCTTGGCTATGAACTCTAATCCGTACCGAGCAACTTTTAAACGATCTTGGGCTAGAAGCTAAGTAACCTTTTAAAACGTACAACCTTATTTATTGCAGATAAATTTATTAAAAAGCGAAGGGAGAATAGGCTTATACTTAACTCACATAAATTCACGAAAGAATACCAAACTTATAATTGACTCTATCATCTCTCGTCCTCCACAGTTTAAATTCTCAAGGAATGAGACTCGTGGATGCTTTAGCCTATTAAATCAAAGTTTTGGGTTTTCGAGTCATCTATATGATCTTGCAAATCCTTAGACATTTTCAAGTTTAGAAATCGCATTTTAAAGTTCCCTTGATAAACGACTCTCTAGGATCAATTATAGGAACTTGCGAAAAGTTCTTGTTCTTAACCCGTGAGAGTTAAGACTTTCGCGTTTTATAGCTCCCTATATAAAAGCCTAGCAAAACTTGACTTAAACACGTTAAGGATACTAGCTAGAGTAAACTTAGATAAGTAAACTCGGATTGAGTCAAAATATTCATGACTAAGAAAAATTTAAAAACCACTTTATTGAAAATTTATTCTAGCAATGGAAAGAAAATAAACATAACAAAGGAAAATACAACTATACAACTAGGCCAAAATAGATTAAAAATTTTGAAAAATGTCGAAAAATCAAATTTCCCGGTTAAAATGAGGGCAAATTCATGGAAAAGACCACTTACTTCGATAGAAGTCCCCCTACACTTGATATAAACATTGTCCTCAATGTTTAAGCATGTGGGAGTAAAATCCCCTACACTTAGGACATTGTGCACGTTGTTTAAATCTTGCTAAGGAAAGGACAACTGTAGTGAATTCAATGTGAACATATAAGATATGAATATTGAATCACAAGAGTTTAGGATAGAACCGGGAAGATGGGAACACGGTATCACGGTTCGTCAAAAGTCATCAAGAGGTTCTTTGAAGCTTGAATCCCTGCACAAGATAAGAAACAAGACAACAAACACATACGGGGCTCCCCCTACACTTATTATGAAAGCAGTAAAGGATAGATCACGGGTTGCCTCCCGAGAAGCGCTTGTTTTTGTTCACCGAGTCACGAGCCTGACTCGACCCAATTTAGTTCATGGGGAACATGGTGAGGGATGGAATCATCTTTTGAGAGATGTCCTCACCAAAGTACAGCTTCAAACGCTGGCCATTCACCTTGAAATTGGGCCCATTTGGCTGAGAAAGCTCAATGGTCCCATATGGAAAGACTTTGGCGACGGTGAATGGACCAGACCAGCGGCTCTTCAACTTGCCAGAGAAGATCTTCAACCGAGAGTTAAAAAGTAAGACTTGATCACCAACGTGGAACTCTCGGTTCTTTATCCTTGCGTCATGAATGATCTTGGTCTTCTCCTTGTAGATCAGTGAGTTCTCGTAAGCTTCATTGCTCAGTTTGTTGAGCTCGTTGAGTTGAATCTTGCGATGATCACCGGCTTTGTTGATGTCGAAGTTAGCCCACTTCAAGGCCCAGTGCGCCTTATGTTCCAGCTCGATGGGGAGGTGGCATGCTTTCCCGTACACAAGACGATAAGGTGTACAACCGATCGGGGTCTTATAAGCAGTACGGAAAGCCCACAGAGCATCATATAACTTATCGGCCCACGCGGCGTGATGCTCTCCCATAGTACGCTCCAAAATTCGCTTCAATCCACGGTTGGAAATCTCGGCTTGCCCATTGGTTTGGGGATGATAGGCGGTGGAAAGACGGTGATTGACACCATACTTAGCCATGACTCTTGAAAATTGATCATTGCAAAAATGAGTCCCGCGGTCACTGATAATAGCACGAGGAACGCCGAATCGAGCAAACAGCTGCTTTAAAAAGTTCACAACCACCCTCGCATCGTTCGTTGGGAGAGCCTTAGCTTCAACCCATTTAGAAACGTAGTCAACGGCGACGAGGATGTACTTGTTCCCTTTGGAAGATGGAAATGGCCCCATAAAGTCGATGCCCTATATGTCAAAGATTTCACATTCCTGTATGAATTTTTGAGGCATCTCATCTTCATGTGTGATCTTTCCTTGGTGTTGGCAAGCGTCACAATGCTTAACCATTTCGTGAGCGTCACGATAAATGGTGGGCCAATAGAATCCAGAGTCAAACACTTTCTTAGCGGTGTAGTTGGGACCAAAGTGACCACCAGTGGGTCCTTTATGGCAAGCAGCAAGGATTTGCAAAGCTGTCGGTCCATCGACACATCGACGAATGATCAGATCAGCACATTGTTTGTATAGAAAAGGGTCATCCCAAAAGTAAGTCTTAACATCATTCAAGAACTTCTTCTTTTATTGGGATGTTAACCCTTTGATGAGAACACCACCCGCTAAGTAGTTTGCAATGTCGGCAAACCACGGGGTGTCATCAAGATTGAGATTTATAGACATTAAGGTCTCAAGGGGGAAAGAGTCATCGATCTCTTTGTTCGGATGATCCCCTTGATATGGATCCTCAAGTCGACTCAGATGATCCGCGGCTAGGTTTTCGGCACCCTTCTTGTCACCAATTTCAATGTTGAATTCTTGAAGGAGTAAAACCCAGCGAAGAAGTCTTGGCTTAGAGTCGTGCTTAGTCATCAAGTACTTCAACGCGGAATGGTCCGTGTATACAATGGTGGTGGATAAAACAAGATAAGGGTGAAATTTTTCAAAAGCATAGACAACAGCTAAAAGCTCTTTTTCGGTTGTCGTATAATGCAATTGAGCCCCCGTCATTGTTTTGCTAGCATAGTGGATTGGTTGGAAGTGTTTATTCACTCTTTGACCCAAAACCGCTCCAATAGCAAAGTCGCTAGCATCGCACATCAACTCAAAAGGCAGCTCCCAATTAGGGGTAACCAAGACCGGTGCCTTAGTTAGCTTATCCTTAAGAAGATTGAAGGCTTCGATACACTCGTTAGAAAAGATAAAAGGAGTATCTTTTTCAAAGAGGTGGGTCATCGGGCGAGCGATTTTAGAGAAATCCTGAATGAATCGACGATAGAAGCCCGCATGACCCAGAAAACTTCTCACACCCTTCACGGTTGAAGGTGGAGGTAATTTGGCTATGACATCTACTTTAGCACGGTCGACTTCAAGACTGGCTTTAGAGATTTTGTGGCCTAGCACAATGCCTTCTTTTACCATAAAATGGCATTTTTCCCAATTTAGAACAAGGCGAGTGTCTTCGCACCGCTTAAGCATACGTTCCAAATTGGCAAGGCAAGAAGAGAAGGAATCCCCAAAGACCGAGAAATCATCCATGAAGACTTCCATGGTTTGCTCAACCATGTCATGCAAGATAGCCAACATGCACCTTTGGAAAGTCCCGGGGGAATTGCATAAGCCAAAAGGCATCCTTTTGTAGGCAAATGTGCCATAGGGACAAGTGAATGTTGTCTTCTCTTGATCTTGAGGATCGATGGGTATTTGGAAATAGCCCGAGAAACCATCAAGAAAGCAGTAATATTCATTACCCGCTAAACGTTCAAGCATTTGGTCGATAAAAGGAAGAGGGAAATGATCCTTTCTCGTGGCATCATTGAGTTTGCGGTAGTCTATACAAACTCTCGACCCAGTAACGAGACGGGTAGGAATCAAGTCGTTGTTTTGATTGGGCACAACGGTGATTCCGCCTTTCTTAGGCACACAATGGACTGGACTAACCCATGGTGAATCCGAAATAGGGTAAATCATACCCGCATCAAGAAGTTTGATAACCTCTTTTTTGATGACTTCATGGATTTTAGGATTCACCCTTCGTTGGCTTTGAATTGTGGGCTTAAAGTTGTCCTACATGAGAATTTTATGTGTGCATAAGTGAGGATCAATTCCGCGAATGTCGGAGATTTTCCAAGCGATAGCTTTTTTATGCTTCTTCAACACGGCGATAAGTCGGGCTTTTTCTTCTTCTTTCAGGTCCTTCGCGATGATGACCGGTAACTTCTCGTTGTCTTCAAGGAAAACGTACTCTAGATGAGTAGGTAGGTCTTTAAGCTCAAGAGTAGGAGGACCCTCAATAGATGGTGTAACTAACGATGGATCATCATTAGTCACCTCTTTAGGAGAAAGAGGAGAGAACGGGTCTTCATTGAGAAGTCTCTCAATAGTACGAATGTCTTCATCTCAATCGGTGGAAGAATCAACATACTTAATATCGAGAGGACCCAAGCTAGCTTCGAAATCATCCAAGTCACTTTCTCCAAAAGGAGTCAATGCCGGAGCAATTGAGGCAACGGTCTCAACATTGGGTAGAGAAGAGAGAGTACTTTTGCAAGCATCATGAAAATGTTCTTCACAAGCCTCATCGAGAACATCAATAGCATTAACACTCTCATATGAATAAGGTTGCGTAGAAATCTTACCCATGTTGAAGACAATTTTATCGTCACCAACTCTCATGATTATTTCGCCCGCGGCTACATCAATGAGAGTGCGACCGGTCCTCAAGAATGGACTTCCAACGATTAACGGAACACGAGGATCCATCTCGTAGTCAACGACAACAAAATCCGCCGGGAAGGTGAATTTGTCAACGCCAACAAAGACATCTTCGGCTATCCCCACTGGATAAGAAACCATAAGGTTAGCTAATTCCAAGGTCATTTTGGTGGGGACTAGCTCGGGGAGAGATAATTGCTTCCAAACACTTAAAGGCATTAAGTTTATACTGGCACCTAGATCGGCTAGGGCCATGCAATTCTCTACTCCCGGGAAGTTGCAAGGAATCAAGAAGCGACCCGAATCACCAAGTTTGGTGGGCAATTTTCTTAAGAGAACGGCGGTGAAATTCTCATTAAGTTGGGTCTGAGCAATGTCAAGAAGCTTCTCCTTGTCACTTAGAAGATCTTTAAACATCTTAGCGTATTTAGGCATGTGAGCGAGATCCTCAGCAAAGGAGATGTTAAAATTCAATTGTTTAAACATTTTTAGAAAGTTTGAAACTTGAATATCATCCTTGCTCTTTTGCTTCTCTTTCCTCAACCTTGAAGGATAAGGTATATTGGATGAAGAAGAAGGCTTTAGAGGAGTAGGATCACTCACAACCACGGGTGGTGGGGAAATGGGGGTAGAAGGCAAAGGAGGTGAGGAAAGTTGCTCTTTTTCCTTGTTCACAATCACGGGTGGAGGTGTAGGAAGCTCGGGTTCCGTATAACCTTTTCCACTACGAGTGGTGATTGCTTTCATCTCCCCTCTTGGATTCGCAACGGTGTTACTCGGAAGAGTACCCGAAGAAGAGGGTTGATTACCTTGGATGAGCGAACCGATCATATCACGTATGTTAAGCGCTTGAGTGTTGAAAGAGTCTCTGATGTCTGCACGAATTTCATTGCTTTGTTTTGCCATGTCATTACTTAGCTCGGCTCGAATATCGCTCCCTTGTTTCGCCATGTCATTCTTCAAGTTGACAAATTGACTCTGAAGATTCGTCACCATCTCTCGATTAGTCTTCATGAGCGTCTCGACGTCTTGATTCAATACCATCGGTTGATTGAGAGGTGGAGCTTGGTAAGCTTGAGAATTTCCTTGAGTTGGGTATGGGTTTCTTTGGGATTGATATTGATTGTTAGCACGAGGTTTAGATTGGTTGTTTCGGTTATAGCTTTGTTGTTGGTTTTGGTTTTGAGGAGGGAAACCGGGTGGAGCAAGATAGTTGTTGGAACGATAACTTAGCAAGCTACGGTCTCCTTGAGGACGAGCTTGATAGCCTCCCGTGGGATAAGTACCGTATGATGCGTTAATGTTTTCAGAAAAATTGCCTTGGGTAGAAGGACAATCATTGTAAAAATGAGGACCACCACATGTGTCACAAGAAATAGCAACGGCTTTAGCTTGTTGAAAGTGGTTTGTGGCCATGGTCATGAAATTCTTGTTCATCTCAGCGAGTTGTCGAGAAATTTCAGTCATCTCGGGATTGGAAGTAGTAGAAGAAACATTGACTCTCGGGTTAGATCTTGAGGATGCAGATGAATCCCAATTCTTGTGGTGAGTAGTCATGTTTTCAATCAACTCTCTACACTCCTCTGGTCTCCTTTTCATAAAAGTACTACCGGCGGCGGCGTTGATCGTGTCACGATCACGAAAAGTGAGACCATTGTAGAAGGTAACAATGAGAGTGATGGGGAGCATGTTGTGATTTGGACAACGGTCGATCAAATCATTGTATCGTTCCCAAGCATCAAAGAGCGATTCATCATTGTCTTGCATGAATCCACTAATTTGGTTACGAAGGCTGGTGACCATGGATGGTGGGAAGTAGCGCGACAAAAAGCGTTGAGTCATGTCATTCCAAGTATGAATAGAATTCTTTGGGAGACGGTCAAACCATTTTTCGGCATGGTGAGAAAGTGAGTGGGGAAATAGTTGAAGGCGAAGGTCATCCATAGAACCGGGGGACTTCATACTTTGGGTGATGGTAATGAATTTGTCGAGGTGTTTGTTGGCATCATCATCCAGAATTCCGCGAAATGGGTCAGTTTGCACTTGTTGGATCATGTGATGCTTCAACGAAAACTCTTGAGCCGTGACATGCATCGACGCAATCGGGCCTCCGCGTCCGTTCATGGTGGGTTGACACAATTCCTCCATTGTTCGTAAATCAGGTAGGGGGACATTGTTGTTGTTGTTGTTGTTATTGTTATTCAAATTGGGTAGAGGTGGATTATTATTGTTGTTATGAACACCAGCCATATCTAGATCTTCACGAGTCTCGGGCTCAGAATAGTTCGAAGATCTAGTACGCATACACCTGCAGAAGAAAAATATACACAGATAAAATATCTATATAATCTTTTTGGTGCAAAACCTTTTGGAAAAGAATTGCTTTTTCTGATTTTTTTAATGTTTTTGTATTTTTGAAAAGTTTTATATTTTTTAGGGTTTTTGAAAATTTTTGAACCAAGGAAAATAACGTTCAAAGAACGGATCCCAAAATTCAATGCGTCTCTCACTAGAAACCGTTAATCTTAACGAAAAGAGCCGGCAACGGCGCCATTTAATACTTGGTTTTACCCTAGCATGGAATAATTTCGTTGTTCCGAACTTTTCGAATTGATTACCGGTCTAGAGTGCGACTCAATTGTCTTTTGGTGAATAAGAGAATGGTTTGGTAGATTATCTATTTCAAACTAATAACAAATAAGTAAGTGTCGTTGAGTAAAGCAGAAGTTTAAAGATTATACTAAAATAACGAGTTAAAAATAAGTGCTTGAAAACTTAAAGGCAATATTAGAAAAATACTTGAACACTAAATAAAACTAACACTTAGAAACTTTGTCAAAACAAGAAACTAAAACCATCGGAAAGCGAAATGTAACTCTGATCGGAATATTGGTCGGAATATGGCTGCAATCGGAAAGTTGGACAAAGCACTAAATAGGAATATAATAAAAATGAGTCAAATCGGAATACTTGGTAGACACCTAATCGGAATGTCACACAATACCCTCGTCGGAATATCTTAAAACTAAATCCAATCGGAATATTACAAAAATCATATAATTGGAATATGTCACAAAAGATTCCGATCGGAATGTTTTAATAAATACCCAGATCGGAATATGCAAGGACTGCCAAATCGGAATACTGGGATAAACAACTCTAATCGGAATGTGCAAACAAGGGTCAAATCGTAATATACTAAATGCCCACGATCGGAATGTGACAACAAGATCCAATCGGAATATTAGAAAACTCCTCTAATCGGAATAACTAAAACCCTTTTCCGATTTGACAATCGGAAAAAGGGGGATGGTGGTGGTCGGAATAAGCTGATCGGAAAGGGGTTTAGACCCTTTCCGATTTATATGGGATTCGAATAAGAGCTAGGCAATAAGCTATTTTGAATAAGCTAATTCCGAAACTAGAACGAATCAATAATGAAACGGATCAAATAAGCACTAATAACAACTTATCCAAACTTAAAATAAACAAACTTTTAAATCAAACCATAAAAATATGAACTTTTAAAGAAAACTTTTAAAAAAGTAAATAAGCTAAACATGTAAATAAGCCAATAAGCACAAAGATCTTAAAGCTTATTTGTACGAAAACTTAAGTAAGCATAAAAAGATTAACTTTTTAAGCACGAAATCATTAAGAACAACACGGATCAAATGAAATTCGCACTAAAATCAATCTAAAAATCAAAGAAAGGTAGAATGAGATGAAAGATTAAAAGCTTAACTAGAACTTGATTAATGAAATCAACAATACATAAAGATTTAATCTTGAAAGATTAAAAGAAAAGATGAAACTTAGTGAGAGAAAGTTGAGAACTTTCTCTCTCTAAAACTAGAAAGAAAAGTAAAAAAAATGAAAACTAAAAACTAACCACCCTCCTAATGTGTATTAGGAGGGTATTTATAGGGAAAATGGAAGGAGTGCATGTATTGCATCTTCTTTCTTTCTTTACGTCTTCTCGACTCGATTTAATTCTTTGTCTTTTCTCGACGTCGTCTCGGGATTTGAACTTGTCTTGTTAATTTTCTTCTTTAATTTAGACTTGAGTTCTTCGACTTCATTAAACTTCCGTCTTTATACTTTTCCTTCGATAAATCTTCAGAATAGGCCTTGGACTTACGTTCTTTTTGCGCTCTTGATCTTTTGACTTCGTCTTTTCCCGTTTTCTTTGATAAAAGCCCGTGAAAGCCCGTGTTTTCTTCCTTTTTAATCTTTTGGTCCTAAAACACATTAAAAACACAAACCACGCATAATTCCAAGTTTTACGACATAAAATACACGTTTTGGTCTTGTTATTATTGGAAATAAGTGGTAAAAGGATAAGTGTTTTTACACTTATTACTGATTCTGTACAAATATTCCTTAATGCACCCAAGGTTATATTGGTTATCTTTTTTTAGAAACTTACATGTTACACCGAATACTTGATATTCCTTCTTCCCATCGTAAGCAGATATATCTTCTTTTCAGTCCGGCCAATGCATCAACTCTTAAAGATTTGATGCATTAATTTTCATCAATGCTAAACACTTTTAATGACTATAGCTTTTGCTAAAGACTTGGTATTCATCAAGTCTTCCTTTGTAAAAAACTTCACCTAAAATCTTTTCAACCAATGGTAAAAATCACTTATAAAGACTTTGTCAAATAGGAATAAGTCTTTAAAGACTTTTAGCATTTTATATGCTATTGTGTGCTTGTTCCAAGCTATAATACTTTGTTTTTTTGAAGTTATGGAGCGATCCAAATTGAACTTGTCAATGAGTTATTTCATGGTAATATTATTTAGTTTACCACATCTTGTATATCAGTGGAACTAATCCTGAATACATCATATCTTGAGGAATGTGAATATTGGTTTTATGAAGTTGTGGACGACATGAAAACTTTTATCTATGCATCCAAATAGGGTCTCCTATCATGTCAATTACTCAACTTGGATCTGTAAAAGGTTATGTAATGCTACAAGAATTATTTGTAGGGCTTTTCAACAAAATGATTGTTTTCATTCTATTATGTAATTTTAGCTGTTAGTTTGCGGGAAAAAGATCTAATAGTATTACAAAAATATTATCTTATTTTTTATTTTTGTATTATACTCAGATCTGTGATTAATGATTTATTTTCCAAAATCGTTGTCAGTTTGATATCAGATTGTCATCAGTTGCATACCTTTACCTGTTTGATTTTTGATTCTTAAAATCAAACAAGGAGTATTATTTAATATATATTCCGCATAAACTTTTTTGGCATTAAAAGCTTTTGACATTATGTGTTTACATGCAAGGCTACTTGTGGTTGTGTAGGGGTTACAATGTTATTGGGGTTTACTTTTTCTAATGTTTTAGATGTTAATTGTTTAGTGGGGGAAATAATGCTTGCTGCAACAAGCAGGAAACTAGCATGGCTTTGACCACCTTTTAAAAGCAGACCAGTTTCAGCGTAGCTGGAGTTTAAATTTATCCATCGAATACATTTAACGGGCCCTCTTTATTTATATTTATCTTTAGGTTTAATTGCATAGATCGTCCCAGTGGTTTGTTGAGTTTAGCAGATTTCTTCCTTCTGAAGAAATTTAACGGGTACTCTCCCTATGGTTTTAGACCCATATCGGGTTTGGTCCCTTGACCATAAAGTCCATATTCATTATGGTCCCTTGACAGTAGTTCTGAACGGGATTTAGTCCCAGACAAAACTAGTGGTCAAGGGACCAAACCCGTTACGGGTCAAAACCACACGAAGAGGATTCATAAAATTTCCATCGGAGGGACAAAATCCGTTAATCCCGATAAACCACAGGGACGATCAATGCAATTATATATAGTTACTAGTTCCTATATCAAGACTCATCGTATTAATAAAAGTTTAAAAGATATAACATACGGAATTTATGTAGTACTACATGTATACCCGCGCATATTGGCGGATAGTTTATGATATCCTAATTGTCTTGGTGGTCGAACTAATAACTTGGCGACTCGATCGGGCTGACCCGGAAGTTAAACTCGTGACTCGATGGCTCGACCGGGTTGACCCGGTGAGCGAACCCAGAAATTGGTAACTCGACCGGATTGACCCGGTGATCAACCCGTCACCCGATGATCGAACCATGTCTGTTGTGGATCGTTTTTATTTTATTTTTCTACGATTAATCACAGAGTATCTGCCACAGCAACACACAAATACATGCTATATCTCATTACTTATATATGCTTTACTTAATACATCTTTGTGTCTATATCTATTAAATAAATAATGTATCTTAGAATATCAAAAAAATTCAACAGTTTTATAAAAAAAGAAATTTGTAAAAAAGAGAAATATATAATATATATACTAATTAATAATATTTTAACATAAAAACACAAGTTATACGTTCGATTAACAAGGCAACCTGGTCGAGTCATTGAATCAACCGAATTAAGTAATCGGGTTACGGGTTCAATCACAAGGTCATCGTTCGAGTCACTGGGTCACGCATTTAACCACCTAATCAACCCAAATGAATCACCAGATTATCAATTCGATAAAAAAACACAAAAAACATCAATGGGGGGAAACCCTTCCTTGATACCCCTTTTCATCCTTTGGTCTACTGCCCCTCATCAATTCATGCGTAAAAAAGACCAGTCGTCTTGTAGTATTTCCTTGCGATTGTACTGCAAGAACGAGCTATTTTTTACATTGGTAATCCGAGGCCATAGGGATCGAGGATCGATTTTTGGATCTTGAAACCCTAATTTTTTCTCTTTTACGTTCTTGTCGTTATTCATTCCCTTAATAACATCTAATTCGGAGGATATATTATGGCGTTAATGGAAGTAATTCATATTTAACTGATTCGACGTAGTTGAGGAAATTAGGGTTTGATAATTTGATCTTATCTCAATTTGGCTCAATATTCATCAGTCTGATGTGGATTATAACTATTCCGCTATTCTGGTATCTTTCAATTCTTTTTTATCTAGGGTAAGGCTGGATTTCAAGGCATGATTTTGATTTTAGGGTTCTTATTTATTTTAAGGTTTTTTCGTTTTGGGGGTTATTTTTTCAATTTTCATTATGGTTAGTTTCAAATCTAAAGAGGATGACGTGGCTAGGATTTCTACGTCTGTGTTCGTCACTAATTTCCTAGAATCAAGTTCAGTAAAAGATTTATTCAATTTTTGTAAGCAATGTGGACATGTGATCGACTCGTTTATCCCTTCGAAACGTTCTAGGGCTGGCAAAAGATTTGATTTTATGAGATTTATCAATGTTTTTATTGTGGAGAGATTGGTCTCCAATTTATGCGTTTTAAACTTCAAGCAAATGTAGCAAGGTCTGATAGGAATTATGGGAAGACACACGTACAGGCGGCGCAGGACGGAAACGGAGGTGGTCATAATATTAAAGTCGTGGGAGACAATGTTTCCAAGAACCCTAATCAACCTAGGGTGGCGGATAGATCATATGTGAATGTTGTCACAGGCCAATAGCATGCGGGTGGTAAAGTAGAGGAAGAACTGACGTTGGAACTGGACGAGGAATGCCCGACGTCGAAAGATGTCTCTAAATGTCTAATCGGTAGAGTTAAAGATTTCGCTTCACTAGCTAACCTCAACATGGCGTTGTGTAACGAAGGTTTCTCAGACATCGCCATTCAATACTTAGGCGAATTTTGGGTGCTGCTGGAATTTGAGAATGGTAACTCAATCAAGCAATTTGTGGGAAATGTAAGCATTAATTCCTGGTTTTCATAGTTGAGAAAAGGGTTTGTGGACTTTATCACAGAAGGTAAAATTGCTCGAGTTGAGATTGAGGGTATACCATTTAAGGTGTGGTCTCACAATACATTCTAAAAGATTGCAAGAAAATGGGGTCATATGCTAGAATTTAATGATACTGAAGATATTGGTTTTCACTCGAAAATATTATGCATTCTCGCGAAGAACCATAGGAGTATCTCTAAAAACTTCAAACTTCGATTTAGAGGTAAGACATACTGCCTACGTGCTTATGAAGTGGCAGGGTGGCTTCTTAATTTTATGAATGAAGAGGAAGAGGAGGATCAAAGTGTGGACAATATTAATGTGGGGAGTGTAGATGTTCATGCTATTGATGCAGGTGAAGAGGAGGAAGTTCTGGAAACGATATTTGACGAGGTGGAACCAATAATCAAAGATAACGAGGAGACGAAGGCAGAAATGGTGGAGGAAGTTTTTGAAGACCCATTTAATATTTATGATTGCTTAAATAAGAAAGGCGAGAATGATACGAATAAGGAGATTAACGTGGGGTTGGAATCGAAGTCTCATCCACCAGGCTATACTCCACCTTTCGGTGGTGAGGAAGATGATATTAACTCGAAAGTGGACGACGTTACTAGCTGTATAAAGGCTAAGGAAGACAAAAGATAAGGAGAGTTCACCAATTCGGTTCATGGTGACTCTTCTTTAAAATCTGTTGAGGGTGATAATGAGTCTGCTTGCTCGGGCCATTTCAAAAAGTCTTCTGTTCCTAAAAAATCAGGTGGGTCTATTCTTATTGTGTTAGAGGATGTGGTGAAAATCGGGCAAGTTATGGGGTACAATATGGATGGATGTATGAAGCACATGACGGAAATCATCAATTCACAAGGAGAGACCGAGGGTTATAGATGAATTGTTGTCTTTAAATACTCAAGGCCTTGCTCAAAAGGCTAAAAAATATTGGGTCAAGGAGTTATGTGTTCGTCATAAGATTAATTTTTTGTCTTTATAGGAAACAAAAATGGAAGAGATGGATCTGCTTTGTGTGAAGGCCTGTTGGGGGAACTTATTTTTTGATTATGTTCATAGTGACTAGGTTGGTAATTCAGGGGGTATACTGTGCACGTGGGATCCAAATGGTTTTTGTAAAAGCAGTAGCACTATTTCAGATTACTCGTTATTGTTAGAGGAGTGTGGAGACAGAACGGGAAGAATTTACTTGTTATTGCGGTATATGTGCCTCATGATTCTAAAGAAAATAAGGTACTGTGGGACTACTTATGTAGTATTTTCAACAGATGGAATGGAGATGTCATAGTTTTGGGAGATTTCATTGAGGTTCGATTCAAATCGGACAGGTTTGGTACGGAGTTCCATACTCAAGGTGCTATGGCATTTAATTCATTTATATCAAGTGCTGGTTTGGTAGAGGTTGCCCCAGGTAGATGTTCTTTACTTGGTTTCATAAATTGGTAACTAAGATGAGTAAATTTTTAGAATCTGATTCTTTGATCAATTCGTATCCAAATATGTAGGCAATTTCTTTAGAGAGACATTTATCCGATCATAGACCTATCCTACTTCGTGAGTCCGTTTGATTTCAGTCCTATTGCCTTTAGATTCTTTAACTATTGGTGTGAGCTGGATGGTTTTGTCAATGTTGTCGAAGACGCTTGGAAAGAGTATCATAGTCCGAATAATAATGCGTTGTTTAGATTATCAAGGAAAATTTGATTTCTAAAAAAGAAGAGAAAAGATTGGAATGTGGTTGATAAGCAATGGAGAAACTTAAACAGAGACAAAATCAAAAGTGAGATGGACGAGTTGGACAAAGATAAAGATCGGGGAAACAGGAATGCAGAGATAGTTAAAAACCGGGCTAACATTGCTGCAAAACTTTCCCACATTGATAAACTAAGATCAGATGAAATGGCTCAAAAGGCAAAAATTAAGTAGGAATTGAAGGTGACGAGAATTCAAGCTTTTTCCATGGTATTATGAACAAGAAACGCAACCAATCAAATGTTCGTGGTATAATGATTGATGGTCAGTGGGTAGAGGAACCAGATAAGGTTAAGATGGAATTTGTCAAACACTTTAGTGAGAGGTTCTGTACTTCCGATGAGGAGCGTGCTACTATTTCCATGGAATTCCCAAGGAAAATTTCTTTAGAAAAACAAGATGATTTGGAAGAAGAGGTGTCTAACAATGAAACTAAAAGAGCTGTTTGGGACTGTGGCACTAACAAAGCTCTGGGTCCGGATGGTTATACGTTTGGTTTCTATAGAAAATTTTTGTATTTGATCGAGAATGACGTGTACGATGCCGTGAAGTACTTTTTCAATAATGGGGATATTCCTAAAGGGTGCAACTCGGCCTTCATAGCTTTAATTCCAAAAATTCTCGATGCCAATATGGTTAAAGATTTTCGTCGTATAAGTCTTATTGGGAGAATTCATAAAATTATAGCTAAAGTTCTAGCTAATCGATTAGTAGGGGTATTATACGATATTGTTAGCGATGTTCAATCGGAGTTTGTGGCGGATAGGCAGATTCTAGACGGGCCTATTATTCTTAATGAAGTTTTGAATTGGTGTAGAACGAAGAAAAAAAATCACTGGTCTTCAAGGTTGATTTTGAGAAAGCGTTTGATTCTGTGAGATGGGATTTCGTGGACAAGATTCTAGGTAAGTTCGGATTTGGTGTTAAATGGCGCAAATGGGTTCAGAATTGTCTTCATTCTTCGAGAGAGTCCATATTATTAATGGGAGTCCTACGGAGGAATTTCAGTTCTTCAAAGGCCTAAAACAAGGTGATCCGTTATCGCCTTTCTTCTTTTTTTAGTTATAGAAACGATTCATTTATCTTTCCAACGCTTGGTAGAAGCGGGTTTGTTCAAGGGTATTAATATCGGTAATTCTCTGTCCCTATATCACTTATTTTATGCGGGTGATGCTATTTTTGTTGGAGAATGGTGTGAGAGAAATATCACAACACTTGTTCATGTTGTGGACTATTTTTATAGAGCCCCGGGTCTTAAAATCAATATGAATAAAAGCAAAATCTTAGGCGTTCATGTGAGTAGGGATAAGGTCAATGACGCGGCTAACCGACTTGGATATCTTATTTTGAAAACCCTTTTCACATATTTAGGGTCTAAGGTTGGTAGTAATATGCCTCGAATTAATGATTGGAATGAGGTGATGGATTGAAAATGCGGCTCTCAAACTGGAAGATGAACGTTTTGTCTATTGGTGGAAGGCTAACGTTACTCAAGTCTTTGTTAGGATCTATGACCATTTTCCATATTTCCACTTTTAAGTTTCCTTTTGGTGTTCAGCAATCCTTGGAATCAATTCGCAGCTAGTTTTTCAATGGTCATGAAACAGGAAGTCAGAAAGTCTCTTGGGTTAGCTGGCAAAAAGTCCTCTCGTCGAAGGACGCTGGAGGACTAGGTGTATCGAGTTTATATGCATTGAATCGAGGTCTTATGTTTAAGTGGATGTGGAGATTCTTTACACAACAAAAGTCTCTTTGGGTTAGGGTTATTAAATTTATCTATTACGAGAATGGTGGTATCAATGGGACAAGGAGATTAGGGGCAGTTCTTGTTGGCAAAGCATCGTTAATGAGATTATTACCTTGGAGCAGAAAGGGATTTCGCTGCGTGATTTCATGTGTTTAAAAATTGGCAACGGTGAGAGTGTGAGTTTTTGGGAAGATTTTTGGAAGGGTAATATTAGCTTTAATTATCGCTTCCCTCGTTTGTACGCGCTTAAAAATCAAAAAAATATTTCGGTAGGGGCTAAACTTTTTCAGGTGGACGTAGCTTTCTCGTTTCGCAAAAGCCCACGAGGAGGTGTAGAACATGAGCAGTTCTCCTACCTCGGGGATATTTTGAAGGAGGTCATCTTAGCACCTTTTAAAGACAGATGGAGGTGGACGATGGCCAGTGATGGTGAGTTTAGGGTTTCGTTGGTTAGGAAATATATTGATGATAAGATGCTATGCGGCACATGATCTAAAACCAGATGGTGAAATTTTCTGCCAATTAAAGTTAAAGTTTTGGCCTGGAAGATTAAAATTGATGCTTTCGCGACTAGATTTAATATATCTAGATGGAGCATGAATATTGAGTCTCTATCGTGTGTTCTTTGTGATCAATGAATCGAGACGTCGAAACATTTGTTTTTCTCCTAAAGTCTTACGAAGCACATCACTAGACGGATTATGAGATGGTGATGTAGTGTTTTCAACACCTCTTTAGGAAAAGAGAGCAAAATAGGGAAAGTATTAAGTGTCGGTTTAGGAAAACCAAGCACTAATGACCAATGTGGTTCAAAGTTCGTTTCCCAAGGAGGCAAGTGCGTTGTGTTAAGAGATGATTAACTTTGGGATTATATTTATGAGAAAAGAAAATAGAAATGAGATAAGAAGAGAATGACAGTTACGATGACGAATTAAACTAAGACGATAAAGTCGTACATGTAAAACCGTAAAAGTGACAAAATTAAAAATTTACCCTAAAAATTCCTAGAAAATTGCAATAAATCCTAAATAATGTAATTAGAGTTTACAAAAAATCAAAAATCACTCAAACCTTTTGTTTAATTAAATAATAATTTTTTAATGCTAATTAAAGCCCAAAAAATCAATTTAATTAACAAAAAGCCCAAAATGAGATTTTTTCAATTGTAAACCTCTAAAATGACTTAACTATATTTAAAACTATTTTTGAAAATTTTAAAATTAATAAAAACTATATAAAAATAATTAAAAACTATTAAAACTTAAAATAATTATAAAAATTAATCTAAGGACAATAAAAATATTCTAAAAGTTGTAAAATTCCTAACTTAATGTATTTAACCTAAGAAAAATATAAAAACTTGAAAAACCAAAATTTTAATTTTTAATAATAAAATAATAATAAAATAATATTAAAAATCCAAAATTTATAAAAAAATTCTAAAAAGTTGTAAACTAGCTTATTTTAACCTAAATAACACAGAAATGAAGTTGAAGTTACCTAAATACCCCTAATGGGCCTAGAATGGGCCAAAAGTCCAAACAGTTAGCTTAATGGGCTTATTAAGGCCCAATAAGAAAAATGTTGTCCAAATAAGCCCAAAAACTCCTATCTGACTCAAAATTTGATTTTAAAGACAAAACTCTGAAGGCCCAAAAGCTGAAAATGAGTATAAGCTAGCTTATTTCAAAGCAACTTATTCTTAATGGGCTTTTTGGCCCATTAAGCTATAAGCTGATGCCATAAGCTCAAATTAGACACACAAGCTTCTTTTTAGTTACTTAAGAGTTCTGTAAAAAGAAATTTGAAATAAGCACAAGGAATAAGCCTGAAAAAGCAATAAGCTATCTTCACAAAATGACAAAATAGTCGTTTTCGAGTTCTAGGCCACCCCAAGAGCTGATTCAAGTTTCTAAAGCTTTTAAATGACTTAACTAAGCTTAATCAACAACAAGTTTTTCAATGAGCACACTCAATAAGCTGGAATAAGCAAATAAGCACTTAATTAAAAGTCAACTTTATGAGTTTTCTAGCAAAAAGTCAAAGCCAAGGTCTGATAAGCTCTAGTTCAAACAAATGGGTCAAATGAGGAAGATTGATCACAAAAAGTAAGTTGTTGAAAGTCTGGATAAGCCAATATGGCTTATTAATAAGCTAACTGAAAATTAACACTAGCATGGGATAGTTTTGGTGTCTGAGCAGTGGAAACTTTTTCCACTGCTTGACTTAATTGACTATTTGTCTTATATGACTTTTTTGTGGATTCAAGTTTCACAAAGGCACCCAAATGATCAGTTAATCATAAGGAGTCAATAACAACAAAAAAATCACAATCTCAAACAGCCAATCAGTGCAGTTAATTCAATTAAGCACCAGACATCTCACAGACATGAACAATAAGCAGTTAAGCACTTATAAGCTGTTTTAGCAAATTTCAGCCAACCAAATTGCACCAAAAGCATACACAAGCTATAATAAACTCGAATGAACAAGTTTAAACAGGTTTCATGCAATGATACAAGGCCTAAATCAAGATTCAAGCACAATAAGGTTACAGATGAACACTAACACAAGAAGATTTTTACTTTGCTGATGTACTTGACCAACAAGCCAAATTCAAACACTCAGATCTCTTAGATATGTTATGAAAACTTTGATTTAACAGCTTATATCCCTAAACATGCATATACTCTAAGTATTACCAAAGTTTTAGGTCAAAAACAGTCAAAATCCACAAGCTATAGCATAATCTTTGATTCAAGGTGTTAAACCTAATAACTTGCAGGTTTTAGTACTCAACCAAGTAGGTAACAGATACAAAGCACAAACAACACTTTCAACAACACAATAGCAACTTATGATCTTAAACAGATAATCCCAAACACCCCTTATCTTTTTCAAATCAATTCTAAACAAGTATAAGTGTATTTCAAGACCACCCAAGCCCAATCAAACACATTAACAAGTATAATATGCAGTATTGAACAAGATTAGACCATAAATTCCACAAGAACCCAAGCAACACACAAAATCACCAAAAATCAAGATTTTATGCAGATTTTAGGTAGAGTGGTGCAAACCTCATGGATGTACACCCACACCCACGTATGTTTGAGCTTATGTGCTAGCAAGAACAAACACAAGCTTCCAATATCAAGCTGCTAAGATGGAACAAAGTTAGAGGCGCAAATTATCAAAATCAGAAAAGTGGAAAATCCTTGATTAATGCAACCTTAGTTCCCCACACTTGATTATCCACAAGTTATAAGCTTCACAACACCTTGATATCACAATATCAGGATGCTATGATCAGCTTAATAGCCCAAGAATTCCAAGGTTTGAACAAGACTTAGCAAAATATCAAGATTATAGGAAAATATGCAAACTTTTGCACTCCTTTGAAAACAGGTTTTAGGATTCAAGATTAGGAAACATGAAACAATAATAAGCAGGAAATAACAATGGCACTTGACTTTTCTTTAAAGATTCAAACACAATTCATTCATATGAAACTGGATTTACAGAACTTTGAACAAAGGAAAATTCAAGAGCAAAGCTAAATGTAAAGGGTCCTATGCCTTTTATAGGCTTACAATGAACTAGTGAAAGCTAAAAAATATAACCCTATTTACAGTAAAAGTCCCAAAATGCCCCTTGTCTTGTTTGAATGTCTTGAAATCATGTGAAGAGAATTGGCTGTTTGTTTGAGGTGTCAAGGCTGCAATTGTGATCAAAGGCTAAGAAGAAAGCTTAGGATTGAAGCCAAATCTTGGGCGTTGGATTCACTGGCCATTTTGGCATTTTCCCCAAAGGTGGTATAGCAGGGTTTATCATGTGAGCTGTTGAGTGACGTGGCCAAGGGTTTAAGGGTGGGTTTATGTTTAGCTTCACCTTAATCATAAATCTGGAATGAATTAAGGGATAATATCAAGTAATTAGCAAAAGCCCAAATCTGCTTATGAACATGAAGAACACTGGTTTGATCTTTATTTGCGTTTAAAAATGTTGTTTAGCGCGTAATTTAACTAATTAAATAATTAGTTAGTTAAGCTGGTGAGTGGGATGGTGATGTGGAGCCAGGGTGAGCTCCCATTGGCTAGTTTTTGATAGTGGGGCACGCGTCCTCCCATGGTTGGTTAAGGTGTTTTATGTTGTCTGCCAAGAATAACCGTCCATCTTTATAATTCTTTCCATTTGCAAATAATCTGGCCAAAACTTTTATTCCTTTGTAAATGAAGTTTCCAACTTCACACTTTTGCCCCAAAAAGTTTTGTAAAGTGATTTCAGGGGTATTTCTTGCCAATTCTTGTTTCTTGAAGGGCTGTTTTGGTATTTTCTTCATAGGTAATGGTCTTGACTTGTCTTGTTGACTTCTTGGAGGACTGAAACTTCCAAGTCATGATTTATGAGGGACCATTTTTGCCATTTCTTCAAAGTCAAGGGTCCTTTTAGTAATTTGACATATTTTAAAGGACCAACGTTGTAATTTCTTGTAACTTGAAGTCCTTCATGGTATGTTTGACTTTGAGGAGGATTAATATTGACATTTTGGTTTTGTTGAGGGACTAAAATTGCCAATTCTTGAAAGTGGAGGTCCCTTTTTTGCATAATCTTCAAATCTTCAAGGGTTTGTCTTGGAAAATTCTTCATTAGGGTTTGGATCATTGTGCGGCTTCGTTTCTCGTGTTCGTTTTTGTATGATTCTTGTGATCTTTTGTCATTTTCTCAATATCCGTACCTAAAATACACAAGCAACAAACACAAGCATATATTTGGCCAATTTCATGATATTTAATGCATTTAAAGCCCTTTTTGGACGATCAAACTATGTATAAAAGCAGTCTCATCACTCCCCCATACTAAACCATTGACGTGCCCTCACTCAATGCTAGAATAAAGTATCGTGGCACCTCCAAAATTCATTTTTATTCACTTTTATTGAATGATAAACTAGCTACACTACTACTATTGCTACTACTTGCGTTTTAGACATAATGTATGATTTTAATCACAAAATGGGACGTTTAGGTTCATAGAACAAGAACACGTGAATGATTCGTTAGAAATAATTTCATCGTCATCGATTTTCACCCCAATTCCATGCCAAGCGTGCAACGAGATCATTGTCATTATAAGTTAGTAATGCTAACACTACTCATATGCCCTAATCACGTACTTATCCTCCCATTATCCTAAGTTGTATCTCTTATATTTTATTTTGTCTTAAACGTTTCACGAGGATACATTGTTTGACTTATGCAATGATAGAGATTTAGGTCTAAAAATAGAGTCCTAACTGTGTAACCAAGACCATCAAATTAATAACCCCTCCTAATAGACAACGATGTCAAAAAATTAAGTCAACAAGAAGGATCGATAAACACGGTTTTATAACGGTTTTGAACATGAGACTTATTACCAAGACTTTTATACGCCCCCTAACGTAAGGGCCTTATTATCATAGGTTTACCTCCATCTTTTATTCAACTTCGTCATGAAGCTTTTATTATGACTTCGGTCTTGCCTTACCTTTTATTATCCACCTCATCGGTGGTTTTATTAGCCAAAGACGTATATCCTCACGCTAAGGCGAATTTTGGATCTTTAAAGCTTCAATGATTAAGGCTTGATTCACTTTCAATTTTGCATATATTTTTCGGCCTTGTGAGCTTCAAATTGTTTGCTTGATTTAGGTGAGCACTTAAAATCTTATTATTGGGTGAAGCTTTCGATTATTCGGGTGCCAATACTTCAAGCCGTGACGCTGGCGATACCTTAATGTCTTCCCAATTTAATTACACGGAAGCTATTAGAAAAGACTAGAAACCAACAATCAAGACTAAACCGCTAAGTCAATATTTATTAAGCAAAAAATATTTACAAGCGAAGGGAGAATAAGCAAACAACGAGAACACATGAGTTTTTGAAAGAATACGAGTACTCTACGTTTAGCATAGTAACTTATAATTAACTCTATCATTTCTCATCCTCATTTAAGAGACTTAGCCTAATGTAAAGTTAAGGAATCAAAGCTAAGTGCTCAACACGCATGGTCGAGTCAAAAATTGCTCTTATTCTCGCCATCGGAAAATCTACATTCGTGTCTTCAAACACTTATAAAACATGAGAATTTTTTTAAAATTTGGCCATTTTTAGCCTTATTTTGCAACAAAACGATAAACAAAAAGATAAACTTTAGAAAGCGTGAAGGTTTGGCAAGGCAAGTATCTATTCACCCCCATACTAAAGTTAAACATTGTCCTCAATGTTTCGAGTCTAGGGGTGCAAACACCCCCATACTAGAGACGTAGTCGAATGCATAATCTAGCATGGAAAGGGTGCAACCGTAAATTTAAAGTCGTTTATGAAGTGTGCTATAAACCTAAGGTTAGAACATCAAAGGATATATCATGGATATCGAGAAATTCTTCAAAGCAAACGATCGAGTGCTCCCATAAAACGAACACGAGAAGCTCCAATCGTGAAGGTAATGATCATCTAAAATCCACAATTCACAAACAACCACGGAACAAAGGTTGGAAGGGCACAAATCCCCACACGTTACTACATTAGAAAGCGATAATATATACATAGGATAAGCATGGGACTCCCCCACGAGACACCTCGTTTTTGATTATCGAGTCATGAGCTCGACTCGATCCCCTCAATACTAATTATCATTGGGGAAGGTGATTTGGTCGAGGTAGTTCAAGGATGGAACTTCCCCGCCAAAGTAGTGCTTCAACCTATGTCCATTCACCTTGAAATTGGGGCCATCATTTTGAGCTAGCTCAATTGTCCCATATGGAAAAACTTGAGTCACGGTGAATGGACCGGACCAACGTGATTTAAACTTACCGGAAAAGATTTTCAAACGAGAATTAAAAAGCAAAACTTGATCCCCAATGTTAAAAACCCGGTTTTTAATTTTTGAATCATGCAACTTTTTAGTCTTTTCTTTATAAATCAATGAATTTTCATAAGCAATATCCCTTAATTCATCCGATTCATTTAATTTCATTTTCTGGTGTTTTCCCGCGGTCTCCATATCATCATTACAATGCTTTAGGGCCCAGTAAGCCTTATGTTCTAATTCAATTGGTAAGTGACAATTTTTCCCATACACAAGCTTATAAGAAGTGCACCCAATGGGCGTCATATGAGCGGTCCTAAAAGCCCATAAAGCATCGTCCAACTTATCCGACCAAGATTGTCGGTTTTCCCCAATCGATCTCTCCAAGGTCCTCTTCAACGCTCGGTTTGAAACCTCGACTTGCCCACTCGTTTGTGGGTGATAAGCCGTAATGTGTAACCCCATATTTCCTTAGGACCCTTTCGAATTGGTCGTTACAAAAATGGGTTCCACGATCGCTTATGATCGCACGAGGGGTTCCAAACCAAGAAAACAAGATTTTCAAAAACTTGACTACCACACGAGCATCATTGGTGGGCAAAGCCTTAGCTTCCACCCACTTAGATAGGTAGTCAACGGCGACAAGGATGTACTTATTACCACGAGATGATGGGAACGGCCCCATAAAGTAAATGCCCCAAACATCAAAGATCTCACACACTTGGATGATATTTTGTGGCATTTCATCTTTTTGTGAGGCTTTTCCTTGTCGTTGGTATGAGTCACACGACTTCACAAGTTCATGTGCATCTCGGTAAATAGTAGGCCAAAAGAAACCGGCATCAAAGACCTTCTTAGCCGTGAGATTAGCACCATGGTGACCACCCGTGGATCCCTCGTAACAAGCTCTAAGGATGTTAGAAGCTTCGGTACCAAAGACACAACGTCGAATAATCTGATCCGCACAAGTCCGAAACAAGTAAGGGTCGTTCCAAAAGAAGAACTTGACGTCACGAAAGAATTTTCGTTTTTCTTAAGTCGTCATACACTTGATGATGAAGTTTCCCGCATGGTAATTTGCGATGTTCGCAAACCATGGGGTGGAAGAATCAAGCTTAGAATTCACTACACCAAGTTTCTCGAGCGGATATGTTTTGGTGATTTCCTTGGGCTCGTAAACACTTTGGTGAGGATCTTCCAAACGAGAAAGATGATCGGCCGCTAGATTCTCGGCTCCTTTTTTGTCAACAATTTTGTGATCAAATTCTTGAAGGAGGAGAATCCAACGAAGTAATCTTGGCTTTGCATCTTGTTTATCCATAAGATACTTGATAGCCGAATGATCTGTATACACTATGAATTTCTTCAAGACGAGATAAGGTCGGAATTTCTCAAATGCATACACCACGGCAAGAAATTCCTTCTCCGTTGTAGTGTATTTTAGTTGAGCCTCGGTCATCGTCTTGCTAGCATTGTGGATAGGCAAGAAGTGCTTTTCATGACGTTGCCCCAATACGGCCCCAATAGCGTAGTCACTAGCATCACACATGAGCTCAAAAGGGAGGTTCCAATTGGGAGCAACAAGAATGGGAGCTTCGGTAAGTTTCCTCTTAAGGATTTCAAAGGCTCGTACACAATCTTCGTCAAAGACAAAACGTGCATCTTTTTCAAGGAGATGTGTAATAGGTCGAGAGATCTTTGAAAAATCCTTTATGAATCGACGATAAAAGCCGCGTGGCCTAGGAAACTCCTAACTCCCTTAACGGTTTTGGGATGAGGTAATTCGGTGATGACGTCTACCTTAGCTTAATCAACCTTAATCCACGCTTTCGAAACCTTGTGCCCTAAGACGATTCCAATTTTAACAATAAAATGACATTTTTCCCAATTAAGCACAAGGTTGGTTTCCTCACAACGCTTCAACATTCTCTCAAGATTCGATAAACCCGAAGTGAACGAACTACCAAACACAGAAAAGTCATCCATGAAGACTTCCATCGTCTTCTCGATCATGTCATGAAAAATAGCCATCATGCACCTTTGAAAGGTTCCCGGTGCATTACAAAGTCCGAATGGCATTCTACGATAGGCAAACGTTCTATATGGACACGTAAACGTAGTTTTTTCTTGATCACGAGGATCGATGGGGATTTGGAAGTAACCGGAAAAACCATCTAAAAAGCAATAGAAATCGTTTCCCGCAAGACGCTCCAACATTTGATCCATGAAGGGCAAGGAAAAATCGTCTTTTCGAGTGGCTTCATTCAACTTACGATAGTCAATGCACACTCTCCATCCGGTCACGAGTCTAGTAGGAATTAACTCGTTGGCATCGTTTGGCACAATGGTCATTCCTCCCTTTTTAGGAACACAATAGATAGGACTCACCCAAGGGCTATCGGAAATAGAGTAAATCATTCCCGCGTCAAGGAGTACTAGGACTTCCTTTTTGATGACCTCGTGAATTTTGGGGTTCACCCTCCTTTGACATTGGATTGCGGGCTTGTAATCCTCCTCCATTAAGATTTTGTGGGTACAAAATTTGGGATCGATCCCCTTAATGTCGGATAACTTCCACGCAATTGCCCCTTTTTGATCCTTTAGAACATAGACAAGTGCGGTTTTTTCATCATTTGAAAGTTCTTTCGAAATAATAACCGGCAACTTGTCGTCCTCCTCCAAAAAGACATATTCGAGATGAGGAGGTAAATCTTTCAACTCGAGGATAGGTGGTTCCTCAATTGAAGATTTGGGCTCGATACTCATAACCTCCTCGGGTGGAGGAAATGGGAAATCGTTAAGAAAATCCTTGATAATCGAGAAGTCCTCATCATTGTTGATGAGACTGCAATTATACATAGTCTCATCGTCCAAAAAGGGCTTAAAACCCATTAATTATCATGAAAATACCCAAATATATGCTTGTGTTTGTTGTTTGTGTATTTTAGGTACGGATATTGAGAAAATGACAAAAGATCACAAGAATCATACAAAAATGAACACGGGAAACGAAGCCGCACAATGAACCGGACCCGAAAGATGAATTTCCAAAAATACCCTTGAAGTTTTGAAGATTGTCAAGTTTGGTCCCTCAACTTTGAAGACTTGTCACAAATGACCCTT
This sequence comes from Glebionis coronaria, assembly GCA_025667525.1. Taxonomy (NCBI): domain Eukaryota; kingdom Viridiplantae; phylum Streptophyta; class Magnoliopsida; order Asterales; family Asteraceae; genus Glebionis; species Glebionis coronaria. The sequence goes on along the minus strand of CM046877.1, from coordinate 109,755,192 downwards.
CAAGAATCATTTATACAAGATTGGTCCTTAAATATTGAAGACATGTCCATATAAGTCCTTGAAGAATGCTCAAATTACACATTAAGCCCTTGGAACAAGTTTACAAAACTATTGGTGGCCAAAATGAAAGAAAACAAACTTTCATACAAAGGAAATGGGCATAATGGCTGTTTATACTTGTAATGACAGAAGGAAAGGAGTCCAGGGGTTGAAGTTGCCAAGACATCCAAACCATACACCACCACTCATAACATGCCACGTCACCCTCCCTATTACTTAATATTTTTTTAGAACCGGATTAATATTAATCCACTTTGGAGGGAAACAAAAACTATTCATCATCACCCCCTAATCCCAGACTCATAAACCCTAAATCCCTAAATCTTCTAAACCTAAAATTCAACCCTACCCTAATGCAGATTAATGATTCATCATAATCTCATTCAAACCCACACCAAAAAAACCTTACCCCGTAACTGTGGGACCCACACGAGACACCTCTGCCCCGTCACTTTCCCTCAAACCCAAGATGGGAGACAAGATCAAAGGCTCATATTTATTTCTTCATGGTCAAGACTATTTGGACGACTAAGAGTTCACAAGGACAGCTGGAAAAGTCTGCAAGATCACATGTCTCACCCAAGACCATTCTAGACGAATTCAAAAGAGGAATCAAGTTGGCATATTCCAAGAATCAGCAGGGGCAATGTTGGAAGATCATAGCCTAGGGTTTATTGTTCTAGAATACCCCTTGATATAGTATAAATAGATGTAGCAGGTTTTTTAATTTTTCTTTGTTCCAGAATTAGCTAAAAATTGTAATTCCTTTTATTTATAAAAAGTTGGTGTTTTTTTTGTAGGAAATTTGTAATTCCTTTTTCTATGAATGAAGTTGGTATTTTTATTAGCGAATATCTGAGTTCTAAGATTTATCAATTGTGTTTGTGTGTTTCAAGTTTTTGAAAAAGGAAAGTTTTCAAGAAGGTGAAATAAAAATCAGTTTGTTGAATTTATTATTGTTGTTTATGTTTATGTTTGTTGATCTTAGCAGCTTTGGAAAGCTTGTGCACGGGCGTGCACATAAGCTCCAAAATTCCTAGGGTATGGATTGTATACCCTAGAGGTTTGTGCTTTCTCCTTTTTCATTTTTTTTAATATCCAATCGATTTGTGATTTATGATCAGTGTTTATGTAATATATTGATGAAATGTGTTGATTGAATGCTTTTTGATCAATGACTGTGGGTGGTTTGTTCATTTGAATTGTTCTTAAACCAAATTTTTTGATAGAAATTAAATCTACTTTAGACTTAAGAGGTGTTTGGGACAGTTGGATTGTGGGTAGGATTCTCCCACCAACGTCTAGCTTAGCTCTGCACTCATTTGAGGGTCTAGGATAGTTTTCTTTCTTCATAGAATTGGTGGTGTCTTTTGAAAATCTTGTTTTGTTTAATTTGTCTAAATTGTGTCGGTTATTGGAGTTACTGTATTGATTATCTGATTTTGGTGGTCTTGGTATGATTAACGGTAAGTGTTAGTGTGTTTTGTGTAAGCTGTTTGTTTGTTTGCTCACTTGTAAGCCTTTACTCTTGTTTTTCTGCCTAACAAGTTTATCAGACAGAATTGGGGGGCAGTGGGGGGCAAATAGCCAATTTTGCTTACCAAGTTTTTTAGTTTTTTAGATTTTGGAGCATTCTATATTCTGTTAAGAACCGGGTTGTATTTCGGGTGTACTTATTGCGTTTACAGCCTATTGAAAGGGTCACCGCATAACTTCATTAGAGCAACTGAATGCATTCAGCAATAACATAGGGGGTTTATGTCTGCCCATTATCTAGGATGTTGGTATTGTGAGGTTCGAGTTTTCTTGAGTTTCATCATCACCAGGTCTAATCTAGGTAGAGTAGCTGTTAAAAATTTGCTTCTAGTTAGTTTAAAGTTATTGGATTATGTTCTTTGAGGGTGTAGATATTCTGGTTTAGGATCGTAACACTTTTGTTCCAGATTTTATATTCTTCAAATTTTCTTGTAAATTAGTGAAATATTTGAGACATAAAATTTGAGTTCTATTTTACATTGCACTATTTTTTTATTACTTGTCTCGTTTAATTTTTATGGTACCTTTTAATTTTCAGTCATTATCAAAAAGTTTTATCAAAGAGATTTGTATAAGTTTTTTAGAACCATTATATTTGAAGCTTCCTGCAAACTGAATTGACCACCCAGGTTGCAAGAGTTTAGGATATAGTGTTTAATTTTCGTTCATTTCATTATTCCTACACCAAGTTGTTTCACAAGGTTTCCAAAAAAAATCTTTCAAGTTTTTTTTATTCACAATCTCACTGTACCAGAAGCTTGTGACGAGATTTTCTAACAAAGAAGCTTGCCACTAAGCTCAAGGTACTTGGATTGTTTGTTGTTTTGTGATTAAGGTACCAAGATTGAAGAAATAATTCTCATTCCATAGCTCTCTTTGGGACTGTGGTAGTCCTACCAGCAAAGAAGCTCAAAAGCTCTCTCCATAAGCTCTATCAGTTGTGATAAGCTAAAAAGGATCTAGGTTTTATTTGTGGCAAGCTTAGGCTGAGTGTCCAACACTTAGACTCAACACAAGTAAAAACAAACTTCTGTCCTATTTAACTTTTTTGTCACTAAACTGCCATGCTTAGTTGAACCAGCTTATGTGCTCATTTGTTGCTGCTCGTGTGTTTATTTTCATTATTTTTAGCTTAACTTTCATGTTATTGTTTTTATTATAGTTACTTTTTGTTTAGATTTTTCATTAACTTTGCTTGATCTCATGAATTGTAACCAAAATGAGTGTTTGGGATTAATTAGTACTTCAACCTCTGATTTATAGGTTAAGATTGATTGTGCCATTTTAAGGAGATTAGTTAAAGTTGGTTTGAGCCTTTGTTTTATTAATTTTCCTCAAAAATCAAAGTTTTATTTTCTTTCTGAAGTTTATGTTAGTAATGCATTAGTAGGTTTTTTGTTTTGTGCATAAGTTTCTTTTATTTAGTGTTGTTGCTTGATTAATGCTTAGTTGTAGTTACTTCTAAGTTCTAGATATTTGTTTTAGGCTGCGATCACTTAGACTTTAATTTGAGTCCAAACTCGGGTAAATGTTGGCCAAATTTTGACCATTTACATTAGTAGCTTCTGTGGTATCTAAAGCAGTTGGTGTTATAGGCTTAGTTTTAGGTGTTAAATTTATTTACTTGTTCTTAAAGTATACTTGCTTGGGTATTTTTGAGGTCCTAGTTATTTTGCACTTGGGTAGATTTGCACTTGGGATTGAAACTGTGTTTGTGTTTATGCTTGAGCTTTTTGGCCGTTTTGAGGAAAGAAACATCAACAGCAAATCCTTTGATAGGTGTTAAATATGTTTGTTGTTGGTTGAATCTAGTTTTTATGGATTGTCTTATGAAACTGGATGTTTTCCAAATATTGTTGTAGGTTTTTATTAAATGGTACTATCAACTCATATTTGGCCTATTGAGTACTCCACTTGACATTTATTTGCCTTTTCTAAGTTGAATAAATAAGCAGCTATTGTTGATTGTTCTTGAGGTGTTAAGCTTTATAATTTAGTTTGCATGTAGTTCAAGTTAGCTAGTTAATTTGCTTTAAGTCAGATTTATGCTTAGCTCATTGTAGGTTAGCTAAATTTTAAGCCTACTATCACCATTTTTCGCATTAGGAGCTTGTTGTTGTTCACTTTATATAACTTGCTCAATTTCCTTGTTTTTTTGTTATTGATACCTTATGTATATAAAGCTTGATGGTGTTTGAGTATGTTGCAGTTATTTAATAATGTGCTTGTAACTCCATAGTAGCCTACTGCTACTATTGAGCTTTTTTTGTAAAAAGGCCAAAGAAAAAAAAAGGAAACAATTGCGAACATGGGTCGAACTCTGACCAAACACAACCAACGCACTCAGGAACACCCTCCCCTAACCATCTGCTCTCTTTGATATTTTTTTTGTATAAACTTCCTTTCGTTTTAATTTTAGTCTTATATTTCGTTTAAATTAGCTTATAATCAGCCCCGTTCATACCTTATTTGCGTTTTCAGTTAGATTTAAACGTGCACTACTCGTTATTTCCGTGTCAAAAACACTTTTATAGTGCGGTTAAGTAGTCTTACTAGATTAGTGTATTGAGATTTTCATTTGACTAGCATTCTTTTTTCATTTTTTATACCTTGTGTATTCTTAAATTTAAGTTCTTTTATTTTGGTTTTTTTTTCATGTTTCTTAATTCCATAGCCTATTAATACTCAGTACCATCTTGGGTGCAAACTTTATGGACAAATAGTCGTGGTTTTCAAAAACCGACTATTTTGTCTTTTCTTACAGCTTAATTTTGTTTAAACAGCTTATTGGCTAAAGGTTTTTCAAAAATTACTTTTATTTTAGTTTAAGATTCTCAAAAAAAAAATTATTCCTTGTCAAATTTTAGCGTCTCTCGTTAAATTTTTTTTGTTGGGCTTTTTGGCCCAATTACGCGTTTCGTTCAAATTCGTACTGGGCTTTCTAGCCCATTTGTTTTTTTTTAAATAGTTTTAATTTTTCTTTCTAAGTTTAATAAGTCTATTTTTAGTTAAGTTAAAAAAAATATATTTTTTTTATTTATTTTTATTTTTATTTTACGTCACATTTTACGTTTTTACATTTTACGTCGTAGTTCACTTTTAGCGTTATCCGTCTTTCACTTTCTTTCATTGTCTCGTTCTAAAAGCGTAATCACTTTTTTAAATACGTCTATATTTGTTGGCTAAACACAATACCTCCACCGAGAACGAACTCAACAACGAGTATTCACGTTTTTCACAAAACGTGATACTTAATACTTACCCGCTTTTGTCGCTTTGTTTTTCCTAAAATAAAGTGTACAAAAATACCGCATCAAAAATGGCGCCGCTGTCGGGGAGGTGTGTTTAGCCATATTTATTTATCGTGTTTATTTGAGTGTTTACGTTTTATCGCAAATACTTCTTTTTATATTTCTATACTATTAGCCATACAAATAAATAGTGTTAAATTGAACTCAATTAACACAAAATCGTTTTCTCGTTTTTATTGTGCATAATATATTGTATTTACGTAGAACAATTAACACACAATAATTATCCAAATACGCGAGAAATCGCACCTCAATAGTTGAACGTTCCGGTCACTATTGTTGTATCGAATTCAAACGAAATCAAAGGAAAAATAGATAAACACTCTTAATTGGTTTAATCTCGATAAATACAAACTATAAGGTGGGTATAAGGCGGTTGTATTTCACGACCTAAGGAAAAAAGGCTCTTAAGTGCTTCGCGCCGCCTCGTTTTCTCCGCTCGCTTGTGCGTATTTTGAAAGTGACGATTAATTAGGGGTTTGCCAAATCAAGTATTATTAATCTATTTTTGTGAGTTTTAATTATTGAACCTCGAAACGTTTTGGCGTTCCGCCAACGTTTCAAAGTCGACGAGGGTTTTTACTTCACGTAATTACCTTCATTCTTCTTGGATTCATTAATCGAGACCTTTTATTAGTGGATAGTTTTTGTAGATTAATTTCTACGTAATACACCCAAAATTCCAAAAAAATAGAAAACCAAAAACACAAAAATAATCTTCTCATTTTCCCTCTATTTTCATAATTCTCTTCTTTAACCCTCTAATTGTTTAATTCTCGATTACGATTTTTGCGTTGCATCATGTCAAATGATGGTTACTATTCGTGTCCATATTTTGGAGGACCGCCCGGTGGTGGTAATTGTTATAATTGCGAGATCTTAGGAGGAAGGGAAGGTTATATCTACAACTCTCCTCAAAACAACAATGGTGACGGATTTCAATCATACGACCAAGGTCACCAATCGTCTTCGTTTTATTCGTCGAATGATTCGTCTTATTATTGTGATAATAATCAAGATGATGAAACGAATCAAAACGCCTATGGTTACGAATTCCAATCATATGACCATGCTCCACAACCGCCCTCGTCTTATTCATGTGATTTTTGCGGTTTGGAGCACGATTTCGGATTTAGTGGTACGAATAACTATAATGACCACAAACCGAATCCTAATTTCTATGACCAATCTTCGCAATACACACCGTCATATTCATGTGAGAATTGTGGAAACGAACCTCATTATGGATATGATTGTCAACCGATGAATCAAAATACGTCTTTCGACAACCAATTTAACGGATTTGACGAATCACCTCCACAAGATATGAATTACAATTGTAACAATGGGAATTTTTATCCACACGACGAACCGGATTTTTCTCAAAATCCGTGTTGCGACAATTGTGGGGGGCCTCACGATACCTATTCTTGCCAACCAACGAATTATGATGAACCCAATTCATACGATAATTCCGGTTTTGATAATTTTGAGGCCTCACCATACAATATCGATCCTCAAAATTCCCATGAGCCCGACCCATGTTACAATTCTGATTTTGAGCAATCATCTCCACAGCATGTTTTCGATGATGATCTCGGTTCTAGCCGCATCGGTGAGTGTTGTAGACGCATCGACGAAAGTTCTAATCGCGTTTGTGAACGACTTGAGATGCTCTTTCAACTAATTATGGAAAGAAATAATAACCCAATTGTTGAAGAGGTTTAAAAGAGCATTGAAGTTGAAGAAACGAGGGTGTCAACGAACGAGGTTTTTGAAAATGTTTTCGAAAATAAACAACAAGAAAAACTCGTAGCACGTGTTGGAACGATGAATGTAAAACCTTTGGAACCTAATTTTTCTAATGAAGTTAAAATTACCAAAGATTTTCAAAATCAAAATACACAAGATTTTGACGAAGATAGTCCGTTAAGTGATTCTGAAAAAGAAGAAATTGATAAGGTTTTAAGAGAATCATTGACCCCTCGATTTTTGAAGAGTATCAAAATTTAATTCCGGAGGGACGCGTTCCTACTATTTCTACGTCTTTTGAGAACCCGCATTTGATCCCTCCGAAGGACCAATTTGAAACCATCAAGGCTATAACGTCTCGTGACAAGCCTTTTATGAATTTATCATGTGAGAAGTCCGCCGATGGCCTTGCTCACATTGATACATTTTTCGACGCCGATGTCGAAACTACTAAGGCAAAATCTTCAAATGAAGAGCCTTTTACTCCTATACCCACTAAGGAAACCGATGCCTCTCTAATCATGGTGGAGATGAATCTTAGCACTAATCCTAGTGTCGAGATCCCTATTCCAATCCAAAGTGAGCCTACGGTTTTTTCCGAAGATGAGGTAAATGATTTTGCTCTCGATGAATTTTTCCACGAAGATTCTAACGAGGCAAATCACAATAGTGAGTATGAATCGATTTCATGTGATGATGTCTCTCCCATTGACACTTCGGGAAGAGAATCAACGACTTTCTTGAACCCACTTTTCGATGACGATGATTTTTCCGCTAGTGATGACAAGTCACTAATCGACAAGGACGTTCAAAACAACGATTTTAAAATCTTTTCGAACCCTTTATTCGAATTTGATGACGCGTTCATTTTTGGTGACGTAAATCCTCTCTTTGATGAGACGTTCGAGGACATCGAGAGTGAGGATTCTAAGGATCCTAAATTCGATGAGCCGGATTTGCTAGTCACCCTCCCGGAGTCTCATACGGTTGAGACTACTCTTTCTACTCATGACGTTTCCATTCTCGAGGGGTTCACCGATGGACCGCCTCTCGATGAGAGTGAGGATTTTAATGAGGCTTTTGCCTTCGATCCAACGGGAAATTTTGAAACTCCTATTTTGGGCAATTCTCTTTCAATTTTACCTTCGTTTCAAAGTATCCATACCCATCCCCTCGGATTTGATGACCAAACGTACTATAAGTACGTCGTAAGGAGTTTTCTTCCTTACAAGACGTATCCTCCGGCTTTACGTGTTTTATTTTCAACAAAATGTGAGGATACGATCTTTGATCCCGGTATAAAGGCTTTTCCTTTATTCACGGTTGCTTTTGGGCCTTGATTACATGTAAGTCCCACCAAAAATGACCGAACCAAGATAATCCCCAAAATGATCACATTTATGGGGATTCGAGTCGAGCTTTTGACTCGGTAATCAAAAACGAGGTGCCTTGTGGGGGAGTCCCATGCTTATCCATGTAAATATTATTGCTTTTTAATTAACCTAATGAGGGGATTTGTGCCCTTTCAACCTTTGTTCCGTGGTTGTTTGTGCATTGTGGTTTTTAGATGATCATTATCTTCACGATTGGAGCCTCTCGTGTTCGTTTTATGGGAGCCCTCGATCGTTTGCTTTGAATAATTTCTCGATATCCACATGATATATCCTTATTTGTTCTAACCTTAGGTTTTTAGCACACTTCATAAACGGCTTTAAATTTAATGGTTACACCCTTTCCATGCTAGATTAAGCATTCGACTACGTCTCTAGTATGGGGGTATTCTACCCTTAGACTCGAAACATTGAGGACAATGTTTAGCTTTAGTATGGGGGGTGAATAGATACTTGCCTTGCCAAACCTTCACGATTCCCAAAATTTATCTTTTTGTTTATCGTTTTGTTGCAAAATAAGGCTAAAAATGGCCAAATTTTAAAATTTTTCTTGTTTTTCATAAGTGTTTAAGACACGAATGTAGGTTTTCCGATGGTGAGAATAAGAGTAATTTTTGACTCGACCGTGCGTGTTGAGCACTTAGCTTCGATTCCTTAACTTTTTAGGCTAAGTCTCTTAAATGAGGACGAGAAATGATAGAGTTACTTATAAGTCTCGTAATCATCACGATCTCATGTGTAGTAATTATCAACTTATTCTCCCCACACTTTATATAATAAATTGTTAATAAATATTGATTTAGCGGTTTAGTCACTATTGTTGGTTTCTAATTTGTTTTAGTAGCTTCCATGTAATTAAATTGGGAAAACATTAAGGTATCGCCAGCGTCACGGTTTTGAAGTATTGGCACCCGAATAATCGAAAGCTTCACCTAATAATAAGATTTCAAGTGCTCACCTAAATTAAGCAAAAATTTAAAGCTCACAAGGCCGAAAAATCTATGCCCAAATTGAAAGTGAATCAAGCCTTAATCTTTGAAGCTTTAAAGATCCAAAATTCGCTTTAGCGTGAGGATATACGTCTTTGGCTAATAAAACCACCGATGAGGCGGATAATAAAAGGCAAGGCAAGACCGAAGTCATAATAAAAGCTTCATGGCGAAGTTGAATAAAAGATGGAGGTAAACCAAAGATAATAAGGCCCTTCCGTTAGGGGGCTTATAAAAGTCTTGGTAATAAGTCTCATGTTCAAAACCGTTATAAAACCGTGTTTATCGATCCTTCTTGTTGACTTAATTTTTTGACATCGTTGTCTATTAAGGTGAATTATTAATTTAATGATTTTGGTTACACCGTTAAGACTCTATTTTTAGACTTAATCTCTATTCCGCATAAGTCAATGATGTATCCTCGTGATCATTAACACAAAATAAAATATAAGAGATACCAATTAGGAATAAGGGAGTCTAGGTTCGTAATTAACACTCATGAGATATGATTGTGTTGCTAACTTATAATAACAATGATCTCGTTACACGCTTAGCATGGAATTGGGTGAAAATCGAGGATGACGAAATTATTTCTAACGAAGCATTCACGTGTTCTTATTCTATGATCCTAAAAGTCACTTAATCGTGATGAAAACAATACATTATGTCTAAAACACGTATAGTAGTTTATTAAAGTTTATGTCTTCAATAAATGTCATTATAAAATGAATTTTGGACGTGCTACGATACTTTATTCTAGCATTGTGTGAGGGTACGACAATGGTTTAGTATGGGGGAGTGATGAGACTGTGATCACTTAGACTTTAATTTGAGTCCAAACTCGGGCAAATGTTGGCCAAATTTTGACCATTTACATTAGTAGCTTCTGTGGTATCTAAAGCAGTTGGTGTTATAGGCTTAGTTTTAGGTGTTAAATTTATTTACTTGTGCTTAAAGTATACTTGCTTGGGTATTTTTGAGGTCCTATTTATTTTGCACTTGGGTAGATTTACACTTGGGATTGAAACTGTGTTTGTGTTTATGCTTGAGCTTTTTGGCCGTTTTGAGGAAAGAAACATCAGCAGCAAATCCTTTGATAGGTGTTAAATATGTTTGTTGTTGGTTGAATCTAGTTTTTATGGATTGTCTTATGAAACTGGATGTTTTCCAAATATTGTTGTAGTTTTTTATTAAATGGTACTATCAACTCATATTTGGCCTATTGAGTACTCCACTTGACATTTATTTGCCTTTTCTAAGTTGAATAAATAAGCAGCTATTGTTGATTGTTCTTGAGGTGTTAAGCTTTATAATTTAGTTTGCATGTAGTTCAAGTTAGCTAGTTAATTTGCTTTAAGTCAGATTTATGCTTAGCTCATTGTAGGTTAGCTAAATTTTAAGCCTACTCTCACCATTTTTCGCATTAGGAGCTTGTTGTTGTTCACTTTATATAACTTGCTCAATTTCCTTGTTTTTTTTGTTATTGATACCTTATGTATATAAAGCTTGATGGTGTTTGAGTATGTTGCTAGTTATTTAATAATGTGCTTGTAACTCCATAGTAGCCTACTGCTACTATTGAGCTTTTTTTTGTAAAAAGGCCAAAGAAAAAAAGAAGGAAACAATTGCGAACAACATGGGTCGAACTCTGACCAAACACAACCAACGCACTCAGGAACACCCTCCCCTAACCATCTGCTCTCTTTGATATTTTTTTTTGTATAAACTTCCTTTAGTTTTAATTTTAGTCTTATATTTCGTTTAAATTAGCTTATAATCAGCCCCGTTCATACCTTATTTGCGTTTTCAGTTAGATTTAAACGTACACTACTCGTTATTTCTGTGTCAAAAACACTTTTATAGTGCGGTTAAGTAGTCTTACTAGATTAGTGTATTGAGATTTTCATTTGACTAGCATTCTTTTTTCATTTTTTATACCTTGTGTATTCTTAAATTTAAGTTCTTTTATTTTGGTTTTTTTTCATGTTTCTTAATTCCATAGCCTATTAATACTCAGTACCATCTTGGGTGCAAACTTTATGGACAAATAGTCGTGGTTTTCAAAAACCGACTATTTTGTCTTTTCTTAAAGCTTAATTTTGTTTAAACAACTTATTGGCTAAAGGTTTTTCAAAAATTACTTTTATTTTAGTTTAAGATTCTCAAAAAAAAATTATTCCTTGTCAAATTTTAGCGTCTCTCGTTAAATTTTTTTTGTTGGGCTTTTTGGCCCAATTACGCGTTTCGTTCAAATTCGTACTGGGCTTTTTAGCCCATTTGTTTTTTTAAATAGTTTTAATTTTTCTTTCTAAGTTTAATAAGTTTATTTTTAGTTAAGTTAAAAAAATATATTTATTTTTTTTATTTTTTTTATTTTTATTTTACGTCACATTTTACGTTTTTACGTTTTACGTCGTAGTTCACTTTTAGCGTTATCCGTCTTTCACTTTCTTTCATTGTCTCGTTCTAAAAGCGTAATCACTTTTTTAAATACGTCTATATTTGTTGGCTAAACACAATACCTCCACCGAGAACAAACTCAACGACGAGTATTCACGTTTTTCACAAAACGTGATGCTTAATACTTACCCGCTTTTGTCGCTTTGTTTTTCCTAAAATAAAGTGTACAAAAATACCGCATCAATTGTCGAGGTCTTCGTTACAAGTACGTGGAACATCGAATTCTTCCAACGTAAAACCACCACCTTCAAATGGAGTGAAGGTTGGTGTCGAATTATCAAGAATGGGATCTAACATAGTGGGATTGCCACTATTTTCATCATCACCAAAACCTAAAACTTCTTGTGACAATTCCTCGCAAACAACGTCAATCATATCAACGAGGTTTATGGTTGCAACGGAATAAACATGAGAAATTTGAGAATTTTGAGTTGCGTTTATAACAAGTTCCTCGTCGTTGAAACGTAAAATGAGAGGAACTTGAGAGGAACTTGAGGATCCGTGGGAATATCGACAACGATAAAGTCTACCGGATATTAGAACTTTCACACTTTCACAAAAACGTCTTCCGCCAGTCCACATGCGGGAATCGTGGAATGGTCGGCCAACTCAATAGACATTAGTGAAGGAGTAATATTAGGAAGATTGAGCGACTTGAAGGTTGCAAGTGGCATCAAGTTAATGCTAGCACCAAGATCGGCCAAGGCATAGCATTCTTCCATATCTTGGATTGCACATGGAATCAAGAATTTACCGGGATCACCGACTTTTTGAGGTATGCGATTAAGATAAATCGATGAACAACTAGACAACTGTTGAAATTTCTCCTTGTTGTTCAACATCCTCTTAAAGTTAGCGGCAAATCGAGGCATCATGACCAAACAATCAGCAAAACTCACATTATACGAAACATTTTCATAAAAAGCTCAAATTGGTAATTGTCGCGCTTTTGACGTTTCTCCTTTCTAAGTCTCGATGGATAGGGCAAAGGTGGTGTGGGTTGAGGCATAGGCATAGCCTTTGGATTCTCGGGTTCGAATGTTGGTAATGGGTCAACCGTAGGTGTGGCACGAGCGGTACTTCGTGGGATTGGGACATGCTCCTTTTCGACCACCACCTAGGTTCTTCCTCAATTGCATCCTTCGTAGGAGCAATTGGTTGAGGAGTCGGTTCCTTTAGTGCCTTACCACTACGTGTGGTAATCACTTTCATCTCTCCCTTAGGGTTTGATATGGTGTTACTAGGAAGACTACTCGAAGACGGTTTGCACATAATAGCCTCAAACATAGATGAAATTTTGTCCTCAAACATGGATTGCCTCTTCTCCGCTTTAATCATTTCTTGATTAATTTCATGTTGCTCTTGTTCCATTTTTTGTTGGTTTTGTTGTAACCTCGTTACATTTCCTTCCATTTTATTTGTATGGATTTTAAGCTCATTTGCTAACTCGTTTTTCAACTCCTTCTTCAAGTCGTTCTTAAACTCGGATCTTAGGCTAATGATTTCTCTTTGAATGTTGTCAAACCTAACATCGTTTCCATTAGCGTATTCAACAAATTCATTTAGAAGATCTTTCAAAGTTTGCAAACTCTTGTTGTTGTTTTGAAAATCACTTTGATTTTTGTTTGAAACTTGATTATTAGCCCCTTGATTCCCATAGTTTCCTTTGTAATTGTTTTTTAAACCAACTTGATTGTTTCGATAGTTGTTGTTAGCATTTTGATTTGAAGCAAAACCCGGTGGAGTCAATTGATTAGAGCGGGTAACTTGACCGTTTTGGTTGTAAGTTCCCGTGGCCGCGTAGGCACTCGAAGTGTTACCACCGTTGGTAATGCACTCGGAGAAATCATGACCTCCACCACAATACATACATGAAGCCTCAACCGCTTTAGCCGTAGCGGGAGAACTTTGTTCACCAACTTTGAATTCAATTAAAAGTCCTTTAAGCTTATCAAAGATTTTGTTTTCCAAGTTCGCCTCAATTTGGCAAGCATCGATGGTATTAGACAAAGAAGGTGAAGCCGAAGACGAAGCCTTACGAACACTCGACGTGCTACGAGGACTATACACCTTAGATCTATTCTCAATTATCACCAAAGCTTCCTCAACCGTTTTTACACAAAAATTTACCACCCGCGGCGGCATTTAGATAATCCCTTTCATGATCAATAAGTCCATTGTAAAACGTGTCAATTTGATGCAAGTCGGAAAAACCGTGATGAGGACACTTATGTAACATTTCCTTAAACCTATTCCAAGCCGTTGAAAAACTCTCATTAAATTCTTGTGAAAATTATGAAATCTCGTTTTTCAAATGCGTAGTCTTAGAGGGCGGAAAAAATTGGTTCATAAACTTTGAAACAAGATCCTTCCACGTCAATATAGAATTGGGTGGCTCTTTCTTTAACCAAATTTTAGCGGGCCCCGCTAAGGAATACGGAAAAAGCATCATCTTAATCGAGTCATTAACAACATCCTTAAATTTGCAAGTGGCGGTAAAACGATTGAATTGGCGGATATGGTTGTGCGGGTTGTCCTTTTCATCACCACGGAATTTGTTGTTTTGGATCATCGACAACAAACCCGTTTTCACTTGAAAATTCTCCGCAAGGATAGCGGGAATTACAATAGCCTCTCCATAACCCTCGGTGGGTGCTTGAAGTAACTCCATCATAGTTCGATTCTCCATGGTTGGTTCCTCTCTTACGATAGGTTCGTCAATAGGAGACTCCTCACTAGAAAGATTAGGAGTAGGTGTTGACTCCTTTCGGTTTCTTCGTTTACGTGCACGTCTTGCTTGGTTGCGGGTTTGCATAAAAGTCGCGTACAACGAGGGAATGAGCAAAGAAGATTCTTTTTGGTGTTTTGTATTTTTCCAATTTTTTTTGTGGTTTTTTATTGTTTTTACTTTTTTTGGATTTTTGTGATTGTATTAAGTAGACCAAAATCTACGAATCTCCTCCTTAATCAAATCTCTTGATTAAAGAAGCCTCAAGGAATGAAAACGATCACGTGAAGTGAACGCCTTCGATGACTTTAGAATGTTGGTGGAACACCAAAACGTTCAAGAGGGTTTAATCAAATGAAACCAAGAAAGTATATATGATACTGAATAATACTTTGGGCGGCAAAACCCTCGATTAGCTTTCAATCTCAAAATACTCACAAGCAAGCGGGGAAACGAGGCGGCGCGAAGCACTTAAGAGCCTTTTTCCTTAGGGTATATTTTATAATACCCGCCTTATACCCACCTTATAGTTTGTATTATTTAAAATCAAGCTTCATGAAAGTATTTATCTATTTTTGTCTTTTCTTTCTTGTTTGAGATTGGAATACAATGATTGGGTAATGACCTCCCAAGTCAAGGTTGTGTTTTCACACTTTTGGAGTACTTGTGAATTTATTGTTCTACGTATACAATATATTAATAATACTCACACAAAAAACGAAAAACCGATAATACGTATTAGTAGAGTGCTACTAATACAAATAGATATTATGCTATATATAAAAACAGCAATTGCCAAATCAAAACACAACACGCCTCCCCAGCAGCGGCGCCAAAATTGATGTAGTGTTTTTCACACCTCTTTAGGAAAAGAGAGCAAAATAGGGAAAGTATTAAGTGTCGGTTTAGGAAAACCAAGAACTAATGACCAATGTGGTTCAAAGTTCGTTTCCCAAGGAGGCAAGTGCGTTGTGTTAAGAGATGATTAACTTTGTGATTATATTTATGAGAAAAGAAAATAGAAATGAGATAAGAAGAGAATGACGGTTACGATGACGAATTAAACTAAGACGATAAAGCCTTACACGTAAAACCGTAAAAAGTGACAAAATTAAAAATTTACCCTAAAAATTCCTAGAAAATTGCAATAAATCCTAAATAATGTAATTAGAGTTTACAAAAAATCAAAAATCACTCAAACCTTTTGTTTAATTAAATAATAATTTTTTAATGCTAATTAAAGCCTAAAAAATCAATTTAATTAACAAAAAGCCCAAAATAAATTTTTTTCAATTTTAAACCTCTAAAATGAATTAAATATATTTAAAACTATTTTTGAAAATTTTAAAATTAATAAAAACTATTTAAAAACTATTAAAACTTAAAATAATTATAAAACTTAGTCTAAGGACAATAAAAATATTCTAAAAGTTGTAAAATTCCTAACTTAATGTATTTAACCTAAAAATATAAAAACTTGAAAAATCTAAATTTTAATTTTTAATAATAAAATAATAATAAAATGATATTAAAAATCCAAAATTTATAAAAAATTCTAAAAGTTGCAAACTAGCTTATTTTAACCTAAATAACACAGAAATGAAGTTGAAATTACGTAAATACCCTAATGGGCTTAGAATGGGCCAAAAGTCCAAACACTTAGCTTAATGGGCTTATTAAGGCTCAATAAGAAAAATGTTGTCAAAATAAGCCCAAAAACTCCTATCTGACTCAAAATTTGATTTTAAAGACAAAACTCTGAAGGCCCAAAAGCTGAAAATGAGTATAAGCTAGCTTATTTCAAAGCAGCTTATTCTTAATGAGCTTTTTGGCCCATTAAGCTATAAGCTGATGCCATAAGCTCAAATTAGACACACAAGCTTCGTTTGAGTTACTTAAGAGTTCTGTAAAAAGAAATTTGAAATAAGCACAAGGAATAAGCCTGAAAAAGGAATAAGCTATCTTCACAAAACGACAAAATAGTCATTTTCGAGTATTAGGCCACCCCAAGAGCTGATTCAAGTTTCAAAAGCTTTTAAATGACTTAACTAAGCTTAATCAACAAAAAGTTTTTCAATGAGCACACTCAATAAGCTGGAATAAGCAAATAAGCACTTAATTGAAAGTCAACTTTATGAGTTTTCTAGCAAAAAGTCAAAGCCAAGGTCTGATAAGCTCCAGTTCAAACAAATGGGTCAAATGAGGAAGATTGATCACAAAAAGTAAGTTGTTGCAAGTCTGGATAAGCCAATATGGCTTATTAATAAGCTAACTGAAAATTAACACTAACAGGGGCTAGTTTTGGTGTCTGAGCAGTGGAAACTTTTTCCAATACTTGACTTAATTGACTATTTATCTTATATGACTTTTTTGTGGATTCAAGTTTCACAAAGGCACCCAAATGACTAGTTAATCATAAGGAGTCAATAACAACAAAGAAATCACAATCTCAAACAGCCAGTCAATGCAGTTAATTCAATTAAGCACCAAACATCTCACAGACATGAACAATAAGCAGTTAAGCACTTATAAGCTGTTTTAGCAAATTTCAGCCAACCAAATTGCACCAAAAGCATACACAAGCTATAATAAACTCAAATGAACAAGTTTAAACAGGTTTCATGCAATGATACAAGGCCTAAATCAAGATTCAAGCACAATAAGGTTACTGATGAACACTAACACAAGCATATTTTTACTTTGCTGATGTACTTGACCAACAAGCCAAATTCAAACACTCAGATCTCTTAGATATGTTATGAAAACTTTGATTTAACAGCTTATATACCTAAACATGCATATACTCTAAGTATTACCAAAATTTTAGGTCAAAAACAGTCAAAATCCACGAGCTATAGCATAATCTTTGATTCAAGGTTTTAAACCCAATAACTTGCAGGTTTTAGTACTCAACCAAGTAGATAACATATACAAAGCACAAACAACACTTTCAACAACACAATAGCAACTTATGATCTTAAACAGATAATCCCAAACACCCCTTATCTTTTTCAAATCAATTTAAAACAAGTATAAGTGTATATCAAGACCACCCAAGCCCAATCAAACACATTAACAAGTATAATATGAAGTATTGAACAAGATTAGACCATAAATTCCACAAGAACACAAGCAACACACAAAATCACCAAAAATCAAGATTTTAAGCAGATTTTAGGTAGAATGGTGCAAACCTCATGGATGTACATCCACACCCACGTATGTTTGAGCATATGTGCTAGCAAGAACAAGCACAAGCTTCCAATATCAAGCTGCTAAGATGGAACAAAGTTAGAAGCACAAATTATCAAAATCAGAAAAGTGGAAAATCCTTGATTAATGCAACCTTAGTTCCCCACACTTGATTATCCCCAAGTTATAAGCTTCACAACACCTTGATATCATAATATCAGGATGCTATGATCAGCTTTATAACCCAAGAATTCCAAGGTTTGAACAAGACTTAGCAAAATATCAAGATTATAGGAAAATATGCAAACTTTTGCACACTCCTTTGAAAACAGGTTTTAGGATTCAAGATTAGCAAACATGAAACAATAATAAGCCGGAAATAACAATGGCACTTGACTTTTCTTCAAAGATTCAAACACAATTCATTCATATGAAACTGGATTTACAGAACTTTGAACAAAGGAAAATTCAAGAGCAAAGCTAAATGTAAAGGGTCCTATGCCTTTTATAGGCTTACAATGAACTAGTGAAAGCTAAAAACATAACCCTAATTGCAGTAGAAGTCCCAAAATGCCCCTTGTCTTGTTTGAATGTATTGGCATCATGTGAAGAGAATTGGCTGTTTGTGTGAGGTGTCAAGGCTTCAATTGTGATCAAAGGTTTAGAAGAAAGCTTAGGATTGAAGCCAAATCTTGGGCGTTGGATTCACTGGCCATTTTGGCATTTTCCCCAAAGGTGGTTTAGCTGGGTTTATCATGTGAGCTGTTGAGTGACGTGGCCAAGGGTTTAAGGGTGGGGTTATGTTTAGTTTCACCTTAATCATAAATCTGGAATGAATTAAGGGATAATATCAAGTAATTAGCAAAAGCCCAAATCTGCTTATGAACATGAAGAACACTAGTTTGATTTTTATTTGTGTTTAAAAATGTTGTTTAGCGCGTAATTTAAATAATTAAATAATTAGTTAGTTAAGCTGGTGAGTGGGATGGTGATGTGGAGCCAGGGTGAGCTCCCATTGGCTAGTTTTTGATAGTGGGGCACGTGTCCTCCCATGGTTGGTTAAGGTGTCTTAGGTTGTCTGCCAAGAATAACCCTCCATCTTTATAATTCTTTCCATTTGCAAATAATCTGGCCAAAACTTGTATTCCTTTGTAAATGAAGTTTCCAACTTCACACTTTTGCCCCAAAAAGTTTTGTAAAGTGATTTCAGGGGTATTTTTGCCAATTCTTATTTCTTGAAGGGCTATTTTGGCATTTTCTTCATAGGTAATGGTCTTGACTTGTCTTTTTGACTTCTTGGAGGACTGAAATTGCCAAGTCATGATTTATGAGGGACCATTTTTGCCATTTCTTCAAAGTCAAGGGTCCTTTTGGTAATTTGACATATTTTAAAGGACCAAACTTATAATTTATTGTAACTTGAAGTCCTTCATGGTATGTTTGACTTTGAGGAGGATTAATATTGACATTTTAGTTTTGTTGAGGGACTAAAATTGCCAATTCTTCAAAGTGGAGGGCCCTTTTTGCATAATCTTCAAATCTTCAAGGGATTGTCTTCGAAAATTCTTCATTAGGGCTTGGTTCATTGTGCGGCTTCGTTTCCCGTGTTCGTTTTTGTATGATTCTTGTGATCTTTTGTCATTTTCTCAATATCCGTACCTAAAATACACAAGCAACAAACACAAGCATATATTTGGCCAATTTCATGATATTTAATGCATTTAAAGCCCTTTTTGGACGATGAGACTATGTATAAAAGCAGTCTCATCAGTGGAATATCTCTTATGAAGAGCTGGAGGATTATGATCAATGGTTGTCTTGGCTGTCTAACCTAAGGATGCTGAGTAAGCTTAGATTAATGCTTGAAGGTGTTTTCGCTATGATGTGGTGGTATATCTTGATGATACGGAACAAGCTTATGTTTGAAGGCAAAATCCCGACGAAAGCTCATATTTTTGATGATATTGTTTCTAAAAGTTATCATTGGTGTAGATATAGATGTATAGCCTCATTTTCGATAAATGATTGGCTCAAGAATCCTTATCTCATTTCATTGTAATTTTATAGCTTCTTGCTAGTTTTCATCAATAAAATTGCCGTTCACAAAAAAAGATTATCAATTCGACCATCAAATCAATCAACATATTATTAATTATCCGTCCTTAAACAATTTCCTATCACTATACACAAAAACTTTGATTACTCCACGAACATTTGCATTGTTTAGAAAATTCTTAGTAATAATACTTCGTAATTTATATTTTATCTAAGGGAATTGATATCTACACATAAATTTTTTATTTGAACACATAAATATAAGCTAAAATGACATTTATGTACTTATGTAGTTTCTCCAATCGGTTTTTATTTAGTTTCCTTGTTTTTGATCCTCCAAAATACGGTACTTCCGATAGATTATTGTTATGTAATTTTGTGAGAGAGCCATACAATACTCTTTTTAAACAAAACCATAATTTTTATGTATTTGACCGTCGATTAGAAAAATACAGCAATAAATGAAACATCAAAAAATTTGTGCTTACTTGCACACTAACACCTTCGCTGGTGTGCAAGGATGAAGCCAAGACCATATATAATCAAGTGCACACATTTTTTTGAACATTAATTAATAAGAGTTAAGATTCGTTTTCTGTTTGTAAGTATACTAAATAAAATAAGACTAGAAACAAATATTCAATGGATGGGGTACATTTAAGATGCATTTGGAAGAAATCGATGTTTTTCGAATACTAACAGTACATTGAAAAAATCTTTAAGAGTCACGGGCACCCACGGGACACCCAGCACCGTCCCTGTCGATGTGTTCTTATTTAACTATTCAAATCTAACTTTTTTTATATCAAAAGGGTAAATATGCATTTTTCAAAGTAGTATAAGAAGTAAGAAATTATCTATCTATCTATACTATCTAATAAAACACAGGTTTGTACAAGTCTCTAAAGCAGCCATTCTAATTAATTTTTTCTAAAAATAACTTTAACATTTCTCTTGACACGTGACATCTGAAACAGACTGTAGAGCCGTCACTTACTTGCTTAACATTGAAAGTTAATATATCTTTAATAAAACGCGTAATATATATGGAAATAAATAAACACATACATCTTTACATTCCGTTAAAATCAGTAACTTTTAAAGTTTTAACTTTGGTCAAATACATAATTTAAGAATGATTTTTTGTTGTCTCTTTATGCACCTTCATCATGATTTCTAAAACAAATCATTCCTAAATATATACCACTAATTTTTTGTTTGATTGATAATTCAAAATCAATTATGCGATACGACCACTCAAATTTATATGAAGTCTATATATTGATGAAGAAATGTATTTTTCAAACAATTACGTACCAAAAACGCGTGTATCCTTCCATTTCATATCAATCCTTCACCTCTTCGTGACGAGATTTGAAGACAATGTTCCATGTGCACTCCAACTAAATGAGTGCCTTTCTATTAACAATTTTTTATATTAACAGGTTACAAACAAAAAGATGCATCGTTACTTTGGTAGCACTCTCAACATACTATCCATGCTCATGAACTCCAACAACGATCCAGTACAATATATCCCACATAGCCATAGGTACGTGCATTCCAAATATATGTGTATCGTGTTAACTAATTTTGCTTGATTAAGATAGGAAGAGCAATGAGTACTATCTTGCATAGGTACGTAGCACACATCGCTAAATGTTTACGTTTAAACAATGTCTTCTTTTAATTTTATAAATTAGCTCATCTGCTTTCGGATCCCAAGATGGAAAAGGAGTTACTGCCTGTTTATACACTAACAAAGACTGATATGTTTTAATGTACTTCATTATATGTTTGCACTTTTTTGTCAATGTTAAACTTCGTTCTATTAAGTTTAGATAGTTATACTATCTTCACGTCCATACATATTTCTATTGCACTTGCATTCTTGAGACATAGTTGGTTTGACGTATCTGAGTAAAAATAATATGCTTGTGTATATTGTTTATATTATATCCCTATTAGTCGGACCAAACCTATAGTCAATGACTAATATATGGTTTATGTAGTTTATTATAGTTTACACAATATGGTTTAAGTATTGTGTGTAGAGAACTTCTATTAACCATACTATCTCTACAATGCTATTATATGATGAGTCAACATCCATTGATCAAACAATAAGGCTCCATCATGGATGCCATAATGTACATATAATGTTTTCCAAGAGTATAATTAAAAAAGGTTATATGTAGTAAACCGTACATACCAAAAAGCTTGCTGATAAAAATAGTTTTGTAGCTTCTAAAGTAAACATCATATTAGATCATGAAGAAATGCATCCTTTTGCTTTTTATCTTGAATTGAGATGCTTATGATGCATAAGTGTCTTAAGAGCTTGCCGTTTGGAACTAAAATCTTTCTTAAGATTTCATTAATACTAGACACTCATTTATGATCCCTCTTTTTACAAATATGTATTTGAGGTTTTACGTGTTCTATGTAACATTATTAACAGATGAGAAGGTGTTGAGTGTTGATAGTGTTTTCCTGTTTACAACCTGTACCATTCACTTTCTTTTAGAAGTGAGAATGTGCATTCATGTAAACACATGATGTAGGGGAATCACCACGAGTATGAAATAATGCTGATCTTCCAAGGCAAAGCAACACATGTGTCGTCGGTTCAAAATGCAAGGAGAACACAAGAGTCATAAGGATTAGCAGATGACCAAGAACAAAGTATCAAGGAAAACGATAAGCAAAAGTCTTCCACAAAGTAACTCGCTAATGTTAGTATGTGGGTTAGCAGTGCAGAATCATTGGGAGCTGATGCAGTTTCGGGATTTCTCTAGAATGTTGTAGATAACAATTCGGGTTTAGATATAAATAACCTTTGCCCTTGATTATTCTTTGATAGATAGTACGGTTTGTTTCCTTAATCGTTTTGTACCAGAGTATTCAATAATCGAATGTCTTGCAAAGCGATGACATCTATACTATTTATAATACTAGTACATTTTGATATCTCTTTCTTCATTAATTACTCTAAAAATTTTAAATAATCCAAGTTATCTAGCACATTATACAATACTTATAATGCACAAATAAACTTAATTTTAAGCATTACAAGTTTTAAAGCTTTTACAACTATTAAATGCAATCATACATTAATTCAACATATATACAATTAATGCTAATATTAAAAATACCCATGACTCGAATGTATAACTAATATAATGCATGATACAACACATTTAATAACCTTATTTAATATAAAAGATACAACTAATAACACATATTGTTCAAACTGAACATTCAAATGACTAATAAATAAATACAAATTAAATATTATTAAACTTAAAAAATATAAATAAATAAAACTCCATACGATACATTAAAATCTTTAGACAATAATGTATAAACTTCTATAACTCCATATGAAAACTCAAAATATGAAAATAACAAAATATCGTAAATCACACACTTGTGACTTATGTTAAATAAGATGTGCTTGAACACTTGGTGATTATAAAATTGCCTCCAGAATCTTCATCATGAGAGAGACAAAACAAGGTAGTCTTGCACACAAATCTTTGGTCATTATTGGTTAAAGCACGTGAACATGCGACAAGCCATAATGGTCGAAGATAGATAAAGGTTGCAAATTTGATGGTCGTGAGGGATGGTGGGATCATTGAGGAAGAGTTTGATGGTGTGTGTGTTTTTTATTTATTTAAACATTGTATATAAAATATTTAGAAAATACAAATCATAATTATTTTACTTACTCTAATTTGAACATAGCGACATTGAAAATTATAATATTCTAACGAGATTTACGGGGAAAAAGTTGAAATATTTAACTTTTAATTTTTTTTATCTTTTATTACTAATCTATTAAAATTGAGTGTATAAATTAAACAATTGTTTTCATAAATACATATAAGAAAACTTAATTAAATATTGTGATTATAAGAGCATCCATTATAATAAACCATTATATAGGTTTATAAGTGTGTTATACCATTAATTTACAAACCTTTGTGTTTTATAATCCTTTTACACTATGAATAGACCTCATCAAAATTTATAAATCTCTCAAAAAATTCAAATGCATTAAATTATAAATAAGTTCAATATTCCAGACCTCTTGATGCCACATAAGCTTGAAATAGACATTCACTATGGTTTACAAATTTTTAAACCTCTTCATTACTTTATAAACCTATGTACGAACCACCATAGTAGATGCCCTAAAGTGTAACTTTTTTAGATAATAATATGTAATTAAATTTATTATACTGTTTATTAACTAAACACGAATACAGGACCACTTTGGCATTTTATTTTCTAATATCTACACATTTAATGCCACAATTTCACAAGGGTATACTAATAAAGTATTTCGCCTTTACAAAGATATCATAACGTAAAATATGTCATATATAAAATTATTGTGACAAAAAACATATAATTAAAAGCATTAATCCCTAAACTTTTAATTACAAGATCTGTTATTTTTTATAAATCAATACTAAACAATAGAAGACGTATGATGAAAAATATTAACATTAGTTAAAGAGTTAAAATAAACGACATCAAATTATTAAGATATTGTCATAAAAGATCTTATAAATTAAGAACTATAGTTCGTCGAAAATTTTTATTTCAAGGTACCCGTAGCCGCAACGCGCGGGTACCCTACTATAATATATTATTATATAAGATATTCTTCTTTTTCTTTTTTTTTGTTAAATATGAGTTAACTCTTTAGGTTATTTAAGCTCTATAAAACCCGTATGCAGTTCTATGAATTCAAAGTACTAACATAAAAACATAGTTTGTATATTGCCAAAGAAGCAATGCTCTTACTTGATTTTTGAAATTTTATTTAACAAACTTCGTATGAAAGTTTAAAGTTTCAGATCGGAACTTTACTTTAAGAGTAGTTTACAAGATTACAGAAACATGTTTAGTGATTTCGGATTGAGTTTACCGAAATTGTAAACAAGTTTATCTACTATTTTACATCCAACAAAAATGAAATACTAGTACGGTACCTTTAGTTATAAAACACTTTAATGTTGTATAAATGATAACCAATTATATTAAATAGAATGAAATCTTTGGGGTTGTTTTATAATCTTTCGTGGATCAAATGTTAGATGTCTTTATTAAACTTCTTTTTTTTGTGTTTTTTGGTTATCTGCTTATTATATTTGAGATAATGTTTGTTAGTTTCATTACCATATGTTTATATTTTACAATTGTGTATGTTAAGGTGGTTCTTTTTAATGTTTAACTTCGTCATACGAAAGTTGTCACTTTTTTTACATCTCTTAAAAATACCTGTGAATGTCGCGGGTCTTTTAGCTAGTACTATTTATAAAGGAGCCATTCTATTTGTTGAAAGTTGAAAAAACTCAACAAAGCTTCTCTTGTAAGGAACCATATCACAATAGTATTTGAAAGAAAATGCATGCATATGGAAAGTACATACAACTGTATGCATTAGTTGAAAGTTTCAACCTTAACATCATGTAAGTTTCATGCGTTGACTACACAAATTTAGGCAAAGTTTTGAACTTGTGATACATATAGTAATACATGTGCTATATATAGAATTACTAAGTAATTAGCAAAGTTGAATACACTAGAGTTAACTAAGCCAAAGTTTTAAACTTATGATATATATATATATATATATATATATATATATATATATGTATATATATATATATATATATATATATATATATATATATATATATATATATATATATATATATATATATATATATATATATATATATATATATATATATATATATATATATATATATATATATATATATATATATATATATATATATATATATATATATATATATATATATATATATATATATATATATATATATATATATATATATATATATATATATATATATATAGTAATACATGTGATATATATAGCCAAAGTAACTATATTAAAAATTAGAAAATCGTGTTCACTTACTATACCGAATCTTCCATTTATAGATAAGGGAAATTTTAGTTTCATGAACAAAGTCACCTATATAAAGAACCGAATTTCATATTCATTCCGTTCATTTTGTTCCTAGCGAGACAGCTAGGGAAAGTGACAAATTGCACAACTAATTAAAAAATGCTGCTGATGTTCTTCAAGTGTGTTTTTCCACCAATGCAGCCATGTTGTATGTGTGTTTTTCTACCAAGCATATACAATTATTTTATTAAAAATCTATTGGTTTGATGTTTTTTATACAACACACAATGCTAGGATTTGGATCCAACCACAAATGACAACGTTGCTTATGCTATGTTGATGTTTTAACCAGAAAGTGCGTTTATTTTTCACCCATTTTCATATGATTAAGTAATATTTGGTTTTAAAATTTTTTAGGGACAGAAGAAGTTACAAAAGGAGGAAGAATGGTGTCGTAAGAAAGTGACACCACAAAGAATCTTCTAAGTTTTAGGCCCATTTTGTTTTGTCTCATGAAATCCAATCACATTTTTATAGTCACCATCATCTCTCTGAATTATATTTCAATGATTGATTCAACCTTGACAACTAATTCTCTCATAAAATAGATGTCGTTGAAGCCGGAAAATCTTGACACTTAACTGGATGAATCAGTGAGCCAATCCCATCAGATTTGATTGTAGAACTCTCAACATATGACGTATTCACACCCGACGCCTCTTGTGAGCAACTCAAATCACCATCATCTATAACATCTCATAAACATACAACTAGGGGAACTAATGTGCGTAGAGTAGTATACAAGCTACCAAAATTTCAACCACTGATATCCAAGAAAAACCTATCTATAAGCCTTGTTTCACTTTTTATAGTTTACTTGAGTGGAAATATGATAATGCAACCATTTTGGAAGTTGGTCGTAATTATATTTGGAGCTTTTGAAAACAGTGAAACAAAATAGAAATATGATACAAGTTAGTCAATCACAGAAAAATAAGCAGCCACAATATAGTCAAGGTAAGATCTTACATGAGAGACACACCAATGGCGGCCAAAAACCCTAATTCTTTGTCAATTAATCCAGTACCTCTCTTGTAATACGTTCGTGCAAGGATCCTGCTGTCTTGGGATTGATATTTGATCTCCTAAGAGCGAACTTGATCTTACAGTTACAGCTATTCTCGAGACCATAGAGATTATTCATGACTTTTTTCATGATTGATGCCCTAATTAATTTTGACATGATTATAACAGTGAATCCTAGCGCTGTTGGTAAATATCCCTAATTAAATTTAAATCGATTCGACGTAGTTACTAAATCTGCGTTTAGATCCTCGGATCGACGATTGGAGTAATATTCATCGCATTTTCATTGTTTTTTTTTTTGGGGGGGGGGGTTTCTTCTAACAGATCCTTTGATCCACTTTTATTTCGTTTGTCATTCTTTTTTGGGGTTTCAATTTTTCCGTTTTCTTTTTTTGGGTTTCTGCGCTATCTTCATTGATTTCGTTTCACTGTTCCAAAATGACTAATTTTCGATCGAAAGAAGACGATGTTTTGAAGATTTCAACTTCGATTTTCGTGACTAATTTTCCAGATGTTTTTCTGCCAAAGACCTATTCCATTCATGCAAAGTTTATGGCCATGTCGTGGACTCGTTCATCCCGATGAAGAAAACCAGAGGAGGTAAAATTTTTGGGTTCGTCCGTTTTATCAATGTCTTCAACATAGACTGATTGGCTCAAAACTTATGTACAATTTGGGTGGGACGTTTTAAGTGTCATGTGAACGTTGCAAGATTCCAACGTTTCTCTTCGAAGGCCCCCAAGCCCAAAGAGAAAAGAGATGTGGCAGTAATAACGAAGCTATCAAGAAAATTTATGTTTCTAATACGGTTTTGAAGGGAGGCAGATCTTTCCCTAACGCTTTGACAGGTCATAGTGAATCTGTGGCCAACACTGATCCTTCTATGTTATTAGAAGATGATTGCTTGAACCTACAGGACATGTCGCATTGTTTAATGGGGAGGGTGAGGGATTACGAATCCTTAGCAGATCTTTCCCTAACGCTTTGACAGGTCATAGTAAATCTGTGGCCAACACTGATCCTTCTATGTTATTAGAAGATGATTGCTTGAACCTACAGGACATGTCGCATTGTTTAATGGGGAGGGTGAGGGATTACGAATCCTTAGCCAATATCAAAAACCTCCTCACCAATGAGGGTTTCGATGACTTATCCATTTGCTTCTTAGGAGTAAAATGGATTATGTTGGATTTTAGTAATGATAGTTCTAAAGAGGTATTTCATGATAGTCTGGGAACTAAGTCTTGGTTTTTGGAAATCAAAGAAGCTTCCTTGGATTTTCTCACAGAGGGTAGAATTATGTGGGTAGACAACGAGGACATACCGCTTAAATTATGGTTTACTAACACTTTTAATAAGATTGCTAGGAAATGGGGTGAACTACTGGAGGCGGATTTGATCAGGAAAATTCTTATTATCATTCTAAGAGATTATGCATATCCACCAAGATGACATGTAACGTGTTTGAATATTTAGAAGTTGTCTTTCGAGGTAGAGTTCATTGGATTCGTGATAAAGAGGTTCCTGGGTGGGATCTTGACTTCGTGGTGGAATCAGATGATGAATGTCCATTAGATGAGGGGACACTAAATAACAACGGTGATATTCCAAGAGATGACGAGCTCAGTTAACACAATATTCCTGATTTAGTTGAAAAAAGTGTGTTTAACGAGCCTGAAGGCCACAAGGAAGATCAGTCAGAAGATCCATTCCAGTTTTATGACTTGCTTAATAAGGATTCAAAAAAAACTAAGATCACTACTCCCGAGAGTAGTAGTCGCCCCCATCCACCAGGTTTCACACCAGACTCGAACAAGGACCTGTTGGATCATAGGGACAGTAATGAGGCAGAACAGGTAGAACAAGTAGAACAAGTACAACAAGAAGAACATGAGGATCGTAGCCAACATAATTCTGTTAACAACAGCAGAACCGAAACGGCGAGTTCTGGACATTTTAAATTATCTAACGCTCCAAAAACAGGTGGGTCCATACTTCATTGCCTAGAAGTACTATTTAAAGTAGGCCAAACTATGGGCTATGATATGGGTACGAGAATAACATTATGAAGATCATTGGATCTCATGGAGAGGACACACTTCATCCATGAATTTTATGTCCCTAAATATTCAAGGTCTTGCCCAAAAGACAAAAAAAGATTGGGTAGGGGATCTATGCAAGCATAGAGTTAACATATTTGCTTTACAAGAAACTAAAATGGAAATCATGGAGGTCTTCACTGTTAAGTCTTGTTTGGTAATTTTGCTTTTGATTTCGTTCATAGTGATTCGGTCAGTAATTCAGGAGGTATTTTATGTACTTGGGACCCAAATTGCTTTCGGAAGGTAGAATCTACCAGGTCAGATTATTTCGTTATAGTTAGGGGCGTGTGGCTGAAAACTAATACATACATCCTTCTCATCGTTGTATATGCCCCACATGAGAAAAGAGAGAAATGCTCGCTTTGGGAGTACAGGCGCAACATGATTAATAATTAGAAAGGGGGCGTCATTATGATGGGAGATTTTAATAACGTTAGACATCAATCAGAGAGATTCGGTACGGCGTTTAATGCTCGAGACGCCGAGGTTTTTAATTCTTTTATTTATAATGTCGGTTTAGAGGAGGTTCCGTTAGGAGGTAATAGATTTACATGGTGTCACAAATCAGCGACTAAGATCCCAACATTAGTGCTGTTACTCTTAACCTTTTTTATTAGATCACTACCCCATCTTACTTCGGGAATCTGCTATGGATTATGGACCGTCTCCATTCAGATTCAACCACCATTAGATTAAGGCAGAAGGGTTCAAACACTTGGCCAAGGACGCTTGAGGTACAGCTCCGGGGGATAAGTCCAATGATATGCACAATTTGATGAATAAATTGAAGTTCCTGAAAAGTAAAATTAGGGCATAGAATAATGTTCACATACCTCTTGTAAAGACTAAACTACAACACCTACATGACGAGCTTAACAAAATAGACACGAAGATTGATATGGGTAAGGGGACTGAGGAGATTGTTCTTAAGATATTGGGTAATTAATTCCATTCACGATATTGATAAATCTCAAGCAAACGAATTGCTACAGAAAGCAAAGATTAAAAGGTCAATTGAGGGCGACGAATATTCTCATTTTTGCTACAGGGTTCTGAATAAAAGAACAAAGTAGATGAGTATCTGTGGGGTTATGAAAGAGGCGAACTGAATTGATACATCAGTCAAGTAAAATTGGAATTTCTTAATCATTTTGAGAGGAGATTTGCACGTCTAGATGGTGTTCGCGTCTTTATTAACACGGTTTTCCCTAATTCTCTCAACCCATACCAGCAGGCTGCCTTAGAGACCAAGGTTACACACGAAGAGGTTAAAAGGAATGTGTAAGATTGCGGCGTTGACAAAGCCCCAGACCTTGATGGTTTTATGTTTGGATTTTATCAACAGTTTTGGGACATAATCGAGAACGACGTATTTATGGCGGTGAAGTTCTTCTTTCAGCATGACGAATTTCCGGGTGGTTGTAACTCTTACTTTGTTACTCTTATTCTAAAAACCCCTAATGCTAATATGGTTAATGATTTTAGACCCATATGCCTCATTGGTAGCTTGTACAAGATTATTACTAAAATTATGGCAAACAGACTTCTGCCATTTCTAGACGTTCTTGTTCACGAAGTTCAATCCGCTTTTGTTTCGGGGAGACAAATCATGGATGGTCCTTTTATTCTCAACAAAATCATAAAATAGCGTACCTCGAAGAAGAAACAAGCTCTCATATTAAAAGTGGACTTCGAAAAAGCGTATGATTCAGTTAGGTGGGATTTTCTGGACCAAGTGTTGGAGAAGTTTGGGTTCGGCACTAGATGGTGGTCATGATCAAGGTTGCCTCAGATATTCGAAAGGCTCCACTCTCATTAACGGTAGCCCCACAACGGAGTTTGAATTTTTAAAAGGGCTCAATGAAGGTGATTCTCTTTCCCCGTTTTTTTCCATCCTCGTTATGGAAACGCTTCATATTTCCTTCCAGCAAATAGTAGACGTTGGTATTTTTAAGGGCATCACCCTTAACGACACATTGAAATTATCTCGTTTGTTTTTCGCGTACGACGATGTTTTCATTGGGAGATGGAGTGATAGTAACATAGAAACTATTACTAACGTTTTGGAATGTTTTCTTCGAGCTTCCAGGCTTAAGATCAATATGATTAAGAGTCAAATTATGGGGGTAAACGTGGAAAACAGTAATGTCACCCAAGCAGCGTCTAAGCTAGGGTGTTTGATTCTTCGTACTCCATTTTAGTACTTGGGTACCGTTGTGGGAGGTCATATACATAGGGTTGATGTATGGCACGAGGTGATCACCAAAGTTAAAAATAAACTATCAAAATGGAAGATGAAGGCCTTGTCCGTTGGGGGTAGATTCATGCTCTTGAAATCTGTGCTCGGTACCATTCCTATTTTTACATGTCTATTTTCAAAACCCCATCTAGTGTTGTTGGAAATACGTTTTATGTATAAAGAAAGTCTCGGTCACTCCAACAATATAGTTATAGGCTCGTAGTAGTGTTTAAGTTACATTTATTAAATAGCCCGACCCATAAGCATGTTCATGGGCCGGAGGCCCAAGTCCATTAAGGACTTGGGTATATAAGCCTCTTTCCACCATGGAAAGAGGTGTTGGTTGTTTCATTTCTCACTTTTATACACATAGTTTCTTTCACTTCTCTCTCTAAGTTTCTATCTCTAGAAATACATCAACCCTCTTGAAACATAAAGATTATCACGATTTTGCAATTGGTATCAAGAGCATAGGATGAAATATAGGTTGGTATTTGTGTTGTTTATGCTTTATTAAGCATAACGTGTAGTTTTTGATTGTTTTTTGCCAAAACATCAAAACATTTTCGTGTTTGTTTGTGTTTCTAAGTCGTATACTTTTTTTTAATCGTGTCGTAGTGATTTGGGTATCTTGGTTTTTGGCTAAAACACAAGTCTTTTGGATCAAAAGTTGACAAATTTCTTGTTTTTTCATCTTTCCGAAATTCTAGCAAAGGTCTCCATCGGAAAGTACAAGTGAGAGTGGTTTGATCGCAATAACCAAATGGTTCTACTTTGCGATCACTGGATTTTGATAACTTATTCCGACGTGACATTCCGATCGTACATTGCGATCTAGGATTCCGACGATTTTAAGGAATTTTGAGTCGTTACTCTGTCCAATTTGTTCTAGCTATATTGCGATCTAGACATTCCGACGGGTAAACATTCCGACAGGTAATCATTCCGACAGATCCAATATTCAGATAGTGTGACATTCCGATCCAGACATTCCGACAGGACAACATTCCGATTTAACCAACATTCCGATACCAGCAACATTCCGACAGAAAAGAGTATTCCGACAGAAAGCAACATTCCGACAATTGCACATTTCGATAGAATTTGTTTTTAGATACTTAGAGGATTTTTTCTATCTTGCATTAATTTGGTAATTTGAAAATTTTCAAAAACAAACACAACAACAAGATAATAACATCTTTCATTTAACAACACAAAAACACATAACCTTATTTCATTGTTCGCTCATTTTTGATAATCTTTTTTCAAGGGATCATAAAATGAATTCACATTCATATATGCCAACCATGACTTCGCTTACCGATATCTCAATCATCTCGGGTACCAACACTCGCCCACCTTTGCTCATCAAAGATTTATTTGAAGCATGGCAAGGCCGCATGAAAACGTACATCATGGGCAAACCCAATGGTCGACTTATGCTTCAATCAATTGAAAAAGGTCCATTAGATTGGGGATAAGTTACCCTCAACAATGTGACGAGGGAAAGGTTGTATCATGAGTTGACTGATGCCAACAAAATCATTGCCGATGTAGATGAAGGGGCCGTTCAGACAATTCTTCAACCCCTTCCACCCGATATCTTTAGAATGGTAAGTGAACATAAAGTGCAAAAGGATCTTTGGGATCGGTTAGCTGTTTTGTTACAAGGGACATCTCTAACTAAGCAAGAACGAGAGTGTCAATTGTATGACTTGTTTGATAGGTTTACATACATTCCAGGGGAGACTCTTCATGATTACTACTGGCGTTTCACTACTTTGATGAATGACATGAACGTGTATAATCTAAGGATTGAACAGTTTCAACTAAACATAAAACTCTTGAACACGTTACCCCAAGAATGGAGTCAGTATGTCACCGATGTTAAGATGATTCGAGATTTGCACAAGTCAAATTTAGATCAACTCTATGCCTTCTTGCAACAACATGAGAAGCACGTGATCCAAAAACGCATCTCTCAAGGATCCTATCAAGAACCATTGGCTTTACTGGCACACCATCCTACATTGTCATATCACAACTCTCCGTTTTATTTGGGACACCAATCTTCCTATCAACCATTGTATCAAACACCAAGCTTCCCACAGTACTCGATCTTGCCACAACCGCCTACATCTTATCACCAACAATACAAGCAACCAGCAACATCATCACAAGGAGATTCACATCCGTTACCTTATGCTTCACACCAGTATTCACCTTATCAACCTCCAACAAACCCTGTTGTTACCTATCAACAACTTGAGGCTCCTCAACCCCATTACTCACAAAAAGTTAGTGCTCCATCAACTCAACTTGTAGCCCAATCAGCACCAGCATTCTACTGTGATGATGAGATCACTATCCCTGAGTTTAGACAAGGGGATAGTCCTACTGATATAATTTCTCAAATGTCTGCTTATCTCACTCAAACATTGAACAAAAGAGGTTACAGAGGTCCAGCAACAACTAACAATCAGTTAAGGAAATCATCTAACTCTCGACAACAGGCTACAATTCAGGATGGTAGAGTCATGGTGCAACCACTTCAGGGGAGACCCAATTCATCTACTGCTGGTGCACGTTCATCTAACACTGTTGCTACAAGAGGTAATAGCACTGGCAAAACGAAGGTGATTATATGCTACAATTGCAAAGGGGAAGGGCACATGGCTCGAGTGTGTAAGCAGCCCAAGAGGAAGAGGGACAGCACATGGTTTCAGGAGAAGATCTACTTGGTGAATGCTCAAGCCCAAGGATGTGAGCTCGATGAAGAAGAGTTGGCATTTCTTGCAGATCCGGGAGTAGTGGACACTGACGGTCTCACAGCAGCCATCACAAACAATGCCGCATATCAATGTGATGATTTGATGCATACGACTCTGACTATGATGATCTCAATACCGCCAAAGCAGCTCTCATGGGAAATCTTTCACTTTATGGAGCTGACACAATTTCTGAGGTACCAAATACTGCTACAGATACTAGTATTGTACCTTATCAAGTTGAGCAAATGTCTGAGTATTCGGAACAGCCTCCGGTGGTTAGTAACTCAATCGAGGAGACAAACAATGATAGCAATATCAATGCAAGTCCCCAGACTTTGAGTGAACCACAACCGGGAGCTATTACCACTACCAATTCGTCTGCTCAACCTGATTTGGTTATGGTCTCAGTATCTTTGCTTAGCCAAATAAATAATGCGGTCCTTGAAACCCTCAGTGTTAATCAGACTCTATCTGCCGAGCTTGCTTTGCATAAGGAAAAGGTTAAAACCTTGGAATTAACTCCAGTGTCTACGACCTTAACTAATCCTGAATTTGATAGGTTTAGGCAAGTCCAAATGGATAATCTGCTAGAAATTGAGACTTTAAGAGCAAATCTTTCTAAAGAACTTAAAGAAAAGGAGTCAGTCGTTAATAATTTTCAAAAACTACAAACGGATTTCGAAATTCTCGAGTCTAAAAGAGTTGAAACGGAAATTAAGGCGTCTGAGAGAGTTAAAAAGACTGAAATTTTGCTTTTAAAACAATACTCTGCTTCACATTTAGTACATGTTGATACAAAAGTTGGGTGATCCTTGCTAGACCCGAATTAGGCTTAATTCGGGTTGGCTGGACTCCGGTTCCTGCACCAAGTGAATTATCTGGTTGGGATCCTGCACACTAAAACAACACGCGTTAGGCTTACCGTGGGAATGTTTCCCACGATTAGACTCCAGCGTGAGAGTAAGTAATCGGTTAGGGTTATGAGAATCGGATGAGATGTGAGTGTGTAGAATGTAATACCTTTGTGGAACCCTTGGGGGTTCCTTATATAGGCAGTGAAACCCTAATGTTTTGTCATTGATGCTTCGGCCCCAAGGAAAGGATAAATACCAGAATTAGATTGATTGTTATCTTCTAATTATGGTGAGTGAATATCCTCTCCTTTGGGATAAATCCTAATCAAAGTAGGAGTATGATTCTATCTAACCCTGTACCGGCCATGCCGGGCCGTGGGCCGCACACATGTGTGCGGTTACTGTTTATCTAAGTCCATAGGCTTAAATAACATTAATCCCACCCATCTGTGATGGGCCGGACACGGGTAGTACCCGTGGGCCGGGTTCATGACCCGGCTAGGGACTACACGTCATCATGTCCCCCTAGTCTATTTGTTACAGCCGTAGGCGTAACCTCTAGACTATCACGATGTTCCCCGGACGTACCAAGAAAGATCCTAATGGAATGATAAACATTTCAAAATTTTGTTTTGGCCGCACGTGGCAACCTGATTTAGGAAGTTTATTCCAATGACACCTCAACCGCACGTGACGACCGGGAAAAATTAAATGTAGCATTGAATATGGTCTTACGTATGACCGTATATCCCGACACAAGAATGAATGCATTAATGATAGTCAACTAGTCAGTCGCACGCCTGAAAAATTGCACCATTAATGCCCACCCTTTGAGCCACGTAAAACTGTCAAGAAGTGACCCGTGGGTCCCTTCTGACGTTTCAGAAGTGTCAGAAATCCCACCCGTTGGATAGGCGTAGTGGCTTACACATGGCGAACATCCACGCTACCTCGAAAATCGAGGCAACCCTATATAAGAGTTAGTGTGTGCCACTGTTACACACAAAGTTTATATTCATTCCGCCATTGTTATTCCCAAGATCCTTCCTTCAATCTTTTGCCTCTTATTCCACGGATTTCCTCCGCCACAGGTTAGATCATCACGCCTCTCAAAACCCTTTTTATAAAACATGGTAAAGGACAATCCCCTTATTACGGATGTCCTGAACGTGATGCTTGCGGAAAAATACATAGACTTTTTGTCTAAGTATTATATTCCCGAAAGCGTACACCCAACCTATCCAGGTGAAGGTGAAGCGATTACGGATGCACCAAGGGGAAAGATAGGCGTGTACACGCGCCTATTCGATTCGGCTAACTACCGTATCCCCTTATCCAAGTTTTTGGTAGATCTGCTTCTATATTATGACTTCCACATAACCCAACTGCACTGCATAGGGGCATGTAAAATCAATCAATTTGAGATTACCTGCCATACGTACGGAGTAACCCCGACCGTAAATCTATTTAGGGTCTTTTACTCCCCCCAACTAGTGAATGGGTGGCTGTCGTTCAAAAAACTATCCGGGAACGCCCACATGACGTATAGGAAGCCCTTAGACTCCCTCAAGAGTTGGTACGACCATTACTTTTTCGTTGATGAGAAAGTATTCCCTACCCCGTTCGTCCTCAAAACCAGAGTACCCAAAGACTTTCTGCCCGAATCCAAAGACTATAGTAGTAAGTATTTGAAAATTCTATATACCCGCCGCACAGAATTTCATAGGGGTTTGTCGGAGCACTTTCTGTGCCTAGTAGGGATATGCCGCTACTACTATGGGAGGGAGGATATGTATCCGTGCTTTCTGACTGAACGTACGCAGGGTAGGTCCACTTATATTTGTAGATGTAATGAATGCCACATATGTATTTTTTGAACTTACTAATCCGTATATATGCACATGTCCGTAGAGATGAACCTACATGGACTATTGCGCCAAGGCGACCCAATGAAAGTTCCTGAAGGATTCCGTCCGCTGAAAGAAAATGAACTCCCCCTTCTTGATGCAACCGTAGACAAAACCATCCCGCTGGAAGAAACCACCAAGCAGAGATCAGATGAGGGAGAGCCCCTGATTGAGAAGTCCCCGCTTGACTTCCACAACGAAGATGTTGGAGAACTGCTGCTGGAGAGCACCGTGCCGCACCAGGATGAAGAAGAAGAAGAAGAAGATTTCAACAACCCTTCTGACAATCGCACTGGTGAGGAAGAAGAAACTACCCAAGCTTCTGGTTCCCCCAAGCCCAAATCCAGGAAAAGAAAGACTACCAGGAGGGTAGCAAAAACTCAAGGGGACGGAGCGGGAGCACATAATGCTCCCCCGAAGAAGCTAAGGAAAGACCATCCGCAGTACCAGGAAGGAAGCAGCACTGCTACGACCCAGGTTGACCCCTCACCGCGCGCGGATGAGAAAGTCTGGATGGCCATCCCCGTGAATGCTGTAGCCCCCACCATCACGAAGCCCATCACTGGCACTACGTAAAAGGATATTGATCCATAAACAAAACTAATGTGTGCTAATAACAGGGCTGATCCGTCGACCGTGTCCCAAGAGAAGGAGGTGGAAAGGGAACCCTCTCCTACGACATCAATGAGACCTCCATCCCCTCTGGTGACCCATGCTGAGGAGCCACATCCTGAGGAACCCGACACCAGCCTACGCGTAGCATGGAATTTATCTAGCTTAACAAGGTTAGAGGCGGAGTCCGAGTGCTCTGAATTTATTGAACACATCACTCCTCCAGCACTGGTGCAAGATTTGGACGAGCTGGAGCATGAGACGTTGCTGGAGCAGTTTGATGTGTCCTCCGCACACCAGGTGACGGTTGGTGCGGCCTTGAGACGCCGTCTGATCAAGGACTTGGCTAATGTAGGCCGTGCCGACAAAAAGATAGCTCGTCGTGAAGCACTGGTGGGTAAACACGAGAAAACCATCACATCCTTGCAGACAGCGCTGGTCGTGGCCGAGTCAACCGTAAAGGAGCAAGCCCATCACGCCAACGCCCGTGAAGAACGTATTTCCGACCTGGAGGCCCTTTTGGCTGCATCCAACGAGAAGGTATGCTCTCACATTTAATGCTTATTTTGTGCATACAAAAAACCATATTGTCCCTTTAATAACTCTAAGTGTCATATATAGGTATCCGCAGCCGAAGCTGCTACTAAAGCCGTAACCGTACAAGCCTTCACTATTGCTCAGGAGCGCGACGCACTGAAGGATGAGCTAAACCAGGCGCGGACTACCTTGGACGAGCAAGTTGTAGCAACTGAGGGCAAACTAAGCCAGATGGCCACGGACTGTGCTGAAATGATATGTCCTCCTTTGCTCACGGCCATAGCTGGGCACAGATGGATGGTTGGCCAGGGAATGCGGCTGGCCGTGAGCAAGGTGACAGGAGCTCCTTACCTGTTGAAGGCCTTTGCGGATGTTGTATCAGATGGTATAGACCATGGTAGGCACGAGGGGCTGGTCAAAGCTGTGGAGCTGATAGGCAAGAAGGAAGATATCACCCAGCATGCCTACCACAACCCTCTAGCCACAGATAAGATGACTGCGTCAATGGATGCTCTTGCTGAAATCCAACACCCCCTCGTAGACGAGCTAGAAGCGCTAAAGGATGCTCCTAATGAGGTAATAATGTCCAAGCTCACTGCTGATCCCATCCAACTGACTTTGCCCACCTACGACTCTGTGTCGAAGGTGATGAAAGGTGAAAAGTTGTTGGTCGAGGCGTTGGATACGAATATGATCAAGACCCAAGATGGGAAGAATGATCACGGGGAGGCCCTCCGCACCTTGATTGAAGAAGGGAAAAATGAGATAGGGGAGTTCCTACCTCCGTTGTAATATACATTGTAAACATTTGTATGATTTTATTCGTCCGTGTATGTATACCGCTAAAACTGATGTTGTAATAACTTGTCATATGTATGCAAGCAAGTCCGTGATGACCACGGCTATTTTGGTGTTATGAATTTGAAACTTGTGTATTTTTTTTGTTAGATATCATATACCTGTACTGCATGACATGTCACGTCTTACTCAAAAAAAAAATACAATCAAGTCTATATTTTACTAGACGTGCGACGTGCGTCTTTACCATGCAAAGCACTACGTGAGCGCGGCAAATGGAAACTTATCACAACGTCTTGTGAGTAAGGTGTCTAGTAAGGATACATGATCCGCGTCACTGGGGTTGCATCCCTCTTATGCGACAAGTTGAATTATTAGGTTCACTTAATCCTCTTACCCCACCTGGAGGCGCATTGTACATGTACGGTATTGAATGAATGCATATGAATAAGATATAACACACTATGGTAACAACAACTAAATCTATACGACAATAAGAAAATC
Source organism: Glebionis coronaria (assembly GCA_025667525.1). NCBI lineage: Eukaryota > Viridiplantae > Streptophyta > Magnoliopsida > Asterales > Asteraceae > Glebionis > Glebionis coronaria. The sequence continues at coordinate 109,716,352 of CM046877.1, read as the reverse complement.
TAAAAAAGAAGACAACAATTTGCACAAGAACAAGTCGTGGAGCTAGCTAGGCACCACCGCATTTTATAAGAATGTTTACGCTTTTTTGTTTGAACAAGAATGGGAAATCCTAAAAAACAAAAGGAACCTAGAAAGCATAAAAAACAAAACAAAACAAGGAGAACACATGGATCTTGATTGAAGCTAGATATAGCGAAGTGTCCATGCGGAATCCGTAGCTTTCAAAGATAGCACCTTTTAAGATTGCAGATATTCCATGTGCGTTCCAGGTCGCGGCCATCCATGTCACGTAACTTGTACGCGCCCCGTCCTAAGGCCTCCGTGACCTCATACGGTCCTTCCCACTTAGGGCCCAGCTTTCCTGTATTCTCCGCTCAACTTGCCTCGTTAGCACGATAGACATAATCTCCCGGTCGAAAAGAAACACCTTTAACTTTGGCGTCATAATAAGCCTTCATCCGTGCCTTGGACTTGGCTTCATTGATAGCCGCTATCTCCCTTTTTTCCTCCAAAAAATCCAGATTGATCCGGAGCTGCTCATCGTTTGTGACGACATTAACCTCCGCTATGCGGATGGTAGGCATTCCTATTTATGCTGGTATAACAGCTTCAGTGCCGTAGGCCAATGCGAATGAGGTGTCCCCGTTGGCTGTTTTGATCATAGTCCTATGTGCCCATAGAACATGTGGCAGTTCGTCCACCCATTTGGCACTTCGTTCCTCCAGGCGTTCCTTGATGCCTTCACCCAAGCTTCTATTTGCTCGTTGCACAAGACCATTTGTCTGCGGATGTTTAACAGATGCGAAGCACCATTTGATATTCAATGCTGCGCACCGGTCTTTAAACGGATTATCCGCGAACTGCTTCCTGTTGTCCGAGATGATTTCTCCTGGTAAGCCAAAACGGCACACGATGTTCTCCCAAACAAACTTTTTAACGTGTTTGCCTGTGATGGATTTGACTGCCTTGGCCTCTATCCAGCGTGTAAAGTAGTCCATTGCGACAATCAAGAACTTAACTCCCCCCGCAGCTACGGGAAAAATATCGATCCCCCACTTATAGAATGGCCATGGGGATGTAATGGGTGTAAGTTCCTGCTGCGGATGTCGTGGTACTGGTCTGTGCACTTGGCAATCACTGCACTTGCGAATCATGTCGCGTGAATCCCTATGCATAGTAGGCCAATAATATCCTATGCGTAGAGCTCGAGCTACTAAAGATCGGGGACCCGCGTGCATGCCGCATAACCCTTCATGTATCTCACTGATCACATAAGTAGCCTGGCGTGGCCCAACACACCGCAACCACGGCTGCAAGAAAGAGCACTTGTAAAGAATACCTTCTCGAAGCTCGAAGTGCTGCGACTTCCTTCTGATACGCCGTGCCGCTTTTTCCTTGTCTGGAAGGGTTTCATAAGTCAAATAGTTGATGATCGGGGTCATCCGTGTAGGTCCATCTTCCTCAACTATAGTTGCGACTTCCCCTTCTGTTATAGACTTTTCCTTTAGTATTTCCACCAAGACTTGCTTGGATAAGTGGGCGAAACTTGTAGACGCGATCTTGCTAAGAGCGTCCGCCTTCTTGTTTTCGCCTCTTGGTACCTGCTTGATAGAAAACTTGCTGAAAGCCGCGATGAGTGACTTGAATTTCTCCAAATATCGAAGCATGTTATCCTCCTTGGCTATGTACCCCCTAGAATGTGGTTCGCGACAAGACGTGAGTCCACGTAGGCCTCAAGGTTGCGGACTCCCATTCTAGCGGCGATTTTTTTAAACCCACAATCAGCGCTTCATATTCTGCCTCATTATTGGTGGCTGTGAACTCAAAGCGCTGGCCGTACGTAAACTCCGTTCCTTCCGGATTCGTAAGAATGAGACCAACTCCTGATCCATCCGTGCACGAAGATCCGTCCGTAAATAATACCCATGGTTCTGCTGGAGTTTCCTCTCGTTGTACGATTGGTCCCTCCTCATCCGGCTTCTCTATCAACAAATCTGCCAAGATTTGGCCTTTAACAGCCGTCCTTGGTCTATAAGATATGTTATGTTCTCCCAACAGAATGCTCCACATTTGTAGCCTACCGGCCACATCTGGTCTGGAGATGACTTGCTTTATTGGTTGATCAGTAATAACTACAATTGGGTGCGCCTGAAAGTACCGGCGCAACCGTTTCGTAGCAAACACTAATGCCAAAACCAATTTTTCCATGGAACAATAATTCAACTCCGGCCCTTGTAGTGTTCTACTTATAAAGTAGACCAGAGTTTGGACTGTGTCCCTATCCGTCATGAGTACCGCACTTATTGCTCCATGTGTGGCTGATAGATACATGATGAGCTCCTCCTTGGACGGGGGGCCACTAGCATGGGGAGAGATGCAAGGTGTTGCTTGAGTTGACCAAAGGCTTCCTCAGCTTCCTTTGTCCACCGGAAGTCTCCCTTCTTGATGCACTTCTTGAGCGTTTTGAATAGGGGGAGTGACTTCTCCGCGGACTTTGATAAGAACCTGTTTAGCTCGACCAACTTCCCATTTAAGGATTGCACCTCTTTCCGTGTCTGAGGGGATGGTAACTGTATTACTGCGTCCGTCTTTTCCGGGCAAGGTCTGATGCCATGTGGATCAATCATATATCCAAGGAACATTCCTTCCGTTGCCCCAAACGTTCATTTCTTTGGATTTAGTTTCATATTAATCCTCCCCAATGTGTCAAACGTCTCTTGGACATCTCGGAGAAGTGCATCCTCCGTATGACTTTTGATGACTAAATAATCATCATAGACCTCCCGGTTGCGGACTATCTGTGATTCGAAGGCTTTGTCAACAAGCCGCTGATATGTTGCCCCGGCGTTCTTTAGTCCGAATGGCATTTTTGTATAACAATATACGCCTTGACTAGTATGGAACGCCGTCTTCTCTGCGTCCTCTTCCGCCATCTGGATCTGGTGGTATCCTTTGTATGCATCTAAGAAGCACTTAAAGGGATATCCACATAGGGATTCCACCTTCCAGTCGATCTCCGGTAATGGATAGCAGTCCTACGAACAGGCTTTGTTCAGGTTTGTGAAATCCACGCACATGCGCCAGCTCCCGTCATGCTTTTTGACCATGACCGGGTTAGACAACCACTCGTGGTAGTATACCTCGCGCATGATACCTGCATCCACGAATTTCCGTACTTCATCCAATATTACTTGGCTGGGTTCTGGTTCCTGGCCGCGCTTCTTTTGCTTAACGGGAGGATATCCCTGGCGGATTTGGAGCTTATGTTCTGCTATCGCCCGTGGAACGCCCGTCATGTGCTTGGGCTCCCATGCGAATACATCTAAGTTTGATTTTAGGAGAGAGCACATGGCCCTCTTGCCGCTATCCGAGAGTGTTCCCCCTATGGATACCTCTTGTTCCGGATAGTCAGGATGGATTGCCACCTTCTAATTGGGAAGTGGTGATCCATCCATGGGGGAACAGGTGGAACTGGTGTTGTCACGGCATGACACTCGGATGGTGGTATGATTGCATTATAGATAGTGACAATTCCTCCTTCCACAGGGAATTTAATCATTCCGTGAGCTGTGGAGGGTACTGCCCGTATGGCCATGATACCTGGTCTGCCTATGATCCCATTGTATGGAGAGTGTGAGCGTATCACCATAAAGTTCATCCACGGCGTGGTGGAATGCTCTTCATTCCCAATGGTTACAAGCAGACGTAGCTGTCCTATTGGCCAGATGGTGTCTCCACTAAAGCCGATGAGCGGCGCCGTGGCCGGTACTAATTGGCTTCTTATTTCTAGTCGTAACTGTACGAAATAGTGTTCGTATAGTACTTCTACTGATGACCCTCCATCCACATACATACGCCGGACATTGTGTGTTCCAATGCTTATCTCAATAGTGAGAGGCGCATCGGTCACATCACTTGCCGTGATGGGAGGGAATGAGATTTCTCTGCCGCGTGAAAATTTTTGACTAATTTTCTGCCTTGTGCGGCGCTGCCTGGATTGGATCATGTATATAGTTGAAGGTTTGTCTTTTTGGGGATCCTTCTTGTCATACTTCTTGTTATCTTTTCCATCCTTCCAATCCTTGACCAAATGCTTGAGTTTGCATGCTTGATCAGTGACTCAATGTGCTTCTTGAGCTGGATACATTCCTCCGTGTCGTGGCCCTTGTCGTTGTGGAATTCGCAAAAGCGATTTCCTTGACGACAGTCAAGCGGAGTCGTCATTGGGGGGGGGGGGGGGGGTCTCGGGAAGTTGACCCCTTCTGTCAGCAGGATCTCCCGGTAGGACATCTTTAAAGGGGTAAATTTATCCTCCGACCGCCCTCCTTTGTTTTGGCTCTTGTAATCTGAGCCCCTCCCACTGCTCTGGTTGTTTTGACCGCCCGACTGTCTCCTGGACTGGTCGCTCAATCGGTAGCTGTTTCCTTTTGAGGGGTAAGCCGTGGCTACCGCGGTTTCTCCCTCTATGAAGTTTCTAACCCTTTCCATAAGGTCGTCATACCTCTCTGAACGCTTGTCATTGAGACGTCTAATTAATTCCCTGTCTGTTATGGCGTGCATATAATCGGAAATTTTCAGAAGTTCCGGCATTGTCTTTGTGCGTGTGCACTCGTCATTAAAGCGTTCAGTGAAGGCCTCCGTAGATTCCCCCGGCCGTTGCTTGACGGTTGCCAATGAGACCGGGTCCCTATTATACTTCTTTCGCTGAGTATAATTATTCTTGAACGCAATACGTAGTTCAATGAAGCTATCAATGCTTCGCGGAGGAAGTCCCTTAAACCAATCACGAGCATTGCCGATCAAGGTTGAATTGAACATTTGGCACCATATAGGTATGGGCCATCGTTCAATTTTCGCCTGCGTGTCAAATATCTTTAGGTGATCATCCGGATCACCAGTCCCATCATAAGTCTTGACACACGCCGGCATGCGACACTTTGTATCCTCGGAGTAATTCCGTATGCGGAGAGTAAAAGGATCTTCCCTGGGATCAGCCCATGGACGGGTGAGATTAGGGCCACACCATGGTCGGGAAAGATCTTCTGCTTCCGCCTCCCGATAATAGGGATCGCCATAGTACTCTTCATTGTCTGGTGGCGGTGGAGGAGTACGCCTAGGTCGGCGACGCTTGGGTGGATGGTCATCCGAATCCTCTCCTGATGGACCGGGAGAAGGGGGCGGTGCCCCATCCTTTGGCTGAGGGCTGCTCTTGTGAGAAGAGCTAGGAGCCTTCTTCCCAGTATTCATCCTGTCCCACACGCTTGTGCGGCGATTAGTTCTGGTTAGCTCCAGATCTGGTCGTTCGGGTGAACCGTCGGACCTTTCTCCCTCCTCACGTGATTGTAGTAGTTCCTGCATAAGTCGATTCCCTATGCGTTCGAACACGTTCCTAGGTTGGGGAGTTTACTCAAAGAGGTTCCGCTCCTAAGGTCGTGTTCTTTGCTTCCTATGAATTTGAGGAGAGGTGCTTGGTCCGGCACTGCCAAAGTTGAGCCTAGATTGGAGGTCCTTCCCTAGGTTCAACCTTGATGCAATTCCTGGGACGATCCTCTCGAAGTTCTGCGTGAGAACTCGAGTGAGATCTTCCTCACTGAGTGGTTCAACCTCCACTTCTTCCTCAGTCGATGGTCTGCGCGGCTCCTTGTTAGGGGGGTTAGGCGCACTCCCTGGATCAGGGTTATCCAAGGTCGAAGTAGGTGGTGGGGTGACAGCGAACGTGCTTGTCATACCCATGGACTGAAGACCGCTTCGGTTGTTTGGTCCGCCGGCTTGGTTGCTAGGGGATCGATTGGGAATGAGTATCCCTTCCCCTAGGGACTTCCGATTCCCAGGATTTGTGTTCCTGGGGTTTCCTTGCGGATGTCCCTTCGTCATTGAGAAAAGAGATGAGATTTGCTCTAGCTTAGTGTAATGGTCCCACGGATGGCACCAACTTGTTGATACAAAAGTTGGGTGATCCTTGCTAGACCCGAATTAGGCTTAATTCGGGTTGGCTGGACTCTGGCTCCTGCACCAAGTGAATTATCTGGTTGGATAAATACCAGAATTAGATTGATTGTTATCTTCTAATTATGGTGAGTGAATATTCTCTCCTTTGGGATAAATCCTAATCAAAGTAGGAGTATGATTCTGTCTAACCCTGTACCGGCCATGCCGGGCCGTAGGTTGCACACATGTGTGCGGTTACTATTCATCTAAGCCCATAGGCTTAAATAACATTAATCTCACCCATCTGTGATGGGCCGGACACGGGTAGTACCCGTGGGCCGGGTTCATGACCTGGCTGAGGACTATACGTCATTAGTACACTTGTTTCATTCTTATTTTCAAGAGTTCAATCTATCGCGTCTAATAGACCTACCACCTAACCCGGGGTATGCAAAGCAAGCATTTCACCACAACCCACGACTTTATGATGCAACCAAGTTAGGATTGGTATTAGATCCGATTGTGTTCTTGAATGAATCAGAGAGCATGACACCATATGAAGAGAATTGGTTAAAATTACTTCCTACATATCCTGAATATGACTATGCTCAAATGAATGCAACAAATGCTAAAATAGATCTTAGAACTCGATTTAATATGCAAAAGATATCTATCCAAACATCCACTTTCATGCCTACTAGAGAATGCCTTAGTATAATTCCTACACTCGTTAACTCGGACGAACCGAAGGAAATTCCTAAGAATCTTCCACCGGTAAGTACGGTAAAGCTCAGCTTGGAAGAGATTGAGCGATACCTTACCAAGTTTGACAAGGTCATCCTGGAATGTACGACTTCAACGGCTCTAACCGTTGGAGAATGGGCTTTCGAACACATGAAAACGGTCTTTGAGAAAGAGATCGTTCCGTTTGTGAACCATATTAAAAATGGAGTCTATGATCTAGCGGGTAATCTAAGTTTTGAAATGGGTGAAGTTCAAAAAGTTTTCTATGAAATGGATGATGCTTATGAACAACATTTAATTGAAAAAGAAAAGATTTTATCTGAATATGACCGATTCTTAGAACATATAGTGTCTCTCGAAGTGATGCAAGTTGTTACTCTTAAATATGCTCATGAGATTTCATCTACTGTGAATAAATGTGATGATGTGCATGCTATATCTGTGAATATTGTTGAGCCTGTGATTAATGTAGATAATCAGTCTTGTCATGAATCTTTCGCTGAATTTTTAAAGCTTCAAGATTCTTATAACACACTTTCAAAACGTTTTAATGAGCTTCAACAACATTGTATATCTCTTGAGATTGAAAATCAATCTAAAAATGAAACTCTTTCAAAAACAAATGATTGTGAAAACTCCGTTGAGACAAGTGACAAGATGATTCAGGTAGTTCAGGCTTTAGAGGAAGATATTATGAGACTGAAGAGAGAATAAGAAGTAGAGAAATTGGAACTAGAGGCTGCAGAGATTAAGAATCATGCCCTATAAGATAGAATTACTTCTATGATAGGGGAGCTTGATAAAGTAAAGCAGGGTTTCTCCGATATTTATGGTTCATTAGAAGAAGGCTTCGCTTTTAACGCGGCAGAGCAAAAGTTACTCCGTTGACCAATTGAACCGTAAGTGCGAGGAGATCTCTGACTTAAATATTCAACTCATAGACAAAAACATGGTTTTGGCTGAATTAAAGGAGACACTTCAACTCAAAGGACAAGAAGTTGTTGATAATCCAGCTACAATCTCTGCCTCGACCTCTAGTGCTCCAAATACCAACAAGGTGGTGATCACTAAGAACCCGTACCATAAGAACAATCCACTATCATATAAGTCCTATATGGAGCACGCACTTGAGTACGCGAATTTTGTTAGGGGAGAGTTAGATGATCTCTGTGATCTTGAACCTAGGAATAGTCACTACTATCATGCTAATGCTTTCATTGAGAGGGTAAAACAATGCTTAGAGCACTTAAATTACATAGGACTACCGGGTTCTGCACCACCGAAACAGCAAACTCCCACCATTGCCATTACTCCATTCAATAAGAATCCAGGATCTAAGCCTATTTTAAACACACCCATCAAGGCTACATCAAAATCTGTCACTAATGTTCCCATGGCTTCTACAGGAGTAATTATGTCTACTAAGGCTAAAGGATCTCAAGACAAGAAAGATAGGATCAAGCCTTCCACTAGTAGGACTGCCAAGAAGAAAGTAGAAGTTTACCCTAGGAATGTTATTTCAGTTTCAAATAAAAAGAATCATGTATCTAAGACAAAAGGATCTGCTTCTGTGCAGAAGCCTAAGAAAAATGTGAATTCGAATTTGCGATGTTGGAATTGCAATGAATGCATGTTTTCTTAGCGTCATGATTTATGCCTTGTTGATCACGTGAATGAAATGTATGCTATTAGAAACAATCTTGAATGGATTCCAACGGGGAAGAAATTCACCCAAGTTGGTTGGCAATGGAAACCCACTGGTAGGACCTTCACTGCTAATGGAACTAAGTGCCCTTTAACTAGGATCACATCCACGAAAGTTAGGTCTTAGCGTCCTTTAAATAGGAACACTAGCACTAAGAAATGGAAAAAGCGCCCTTTAACTAGGCCTGCCCCCACTATTGTGCCTACCAGTGAAGAAGTACCTCAGGATCTTAGACAACTAGATCTAATCCGGCATTTAGGAAGCAAGTTTGGAAGCCTAAGAATTCTTCTGTTAGCAAATCTAAGATAATTATATCTGTACCTGCTACCATAGAGGAACTACTAGATTCCGATACATCGTCCTTGTCTGGTGATATTTTTAGGTGGTCCAAATCATCCTCTGGTACTTGGACTCTAGATGCTCAAAGCATATGACCGGAGATCGCTCGATGCTCAGAAATTTCGTCAGCAAGTTTCTAGGAATGGTTAAATTCGGGAACGACCATATTGCGAAGATCATGGGTTATGGTGAATACCAAATTGGGAATGTTACGTGATAACTTGATTTTTGTATGGGTTGAAAGTTCTTTTCTCGGTATCTTCTCGAATTGATTAAGGTTTAAGTGTGACTCAGTCGTTCTTGGTAACGACAAGGGAATTGTTCGGTGTAGTAAGCTAAAAAATAAAGACTTGGAACGATAAAAATAAAGACGGTAAAAAGAAATAATGAAAGATAAAAAACGTGACGGGAAATTAATGACGAGAAATTAAAAGGCAAACTTAAAAGTAAATAAGGCAAACTTAAAATAAATCTAAGGCAAGTAAACTAAAAGTGCAACTAAGTAAAAAGGCGGGAAAAATAAAGTTTAAAACTAAATGTATAAAATTACAAAAACTGGAAAACACTCATTCGGAATCAACCCTTCATCCGGAATAAACTATTCATCCGGAATAAATTATTCATCCGGAATACCCCTTCATGCGGAATAATGAGTCATCCGGAATAAACGGCTTCATCCAGAAAAAAGGTTCATTCGGAATGTTAAGCTTCATGCGGAATACTTTGCTCATCCGGAATAATTGGATGCCACCTTCATCCAGAATAAAAGCTCATTCGGAATAATTAAACTAAAAGCTTCATTCGGAAAAATCAAAGTAAACTAAAATGCTGGTTCGGAATAAAAGAGCTCATCCGGAATATCTACTTCATCCGGAATAGTAAGGTTCATCCTGAATATCCCCTCATTCGGAATAATTGCTCATCCGGAATATAGGTTTATTCGGAATGTTCTACTGATGCGGAATAAATTGTCTATGCGGAATAATCAAGAGAAAAGCTTCATTCGGAATATTAAGAAGAAACGTTCATTCGGAATCTGGGAAGCAGAAAGAAAATGCGAAGAACAGGGAAATCGAAAACAAGACGAATCTTAATCCAAACTAACCAAATCAACCAAAAGATTAAACCATAATAACCAATAAACATCTACTAACAATAATCAATCAAAACAAATCAACAAAACTAACAAATAAAGCCAAATTAATCAAAACCCACTTGATTCAAAACCATAAAAACTCAAGAACATACTATAATCAAAAGTAAAGATTAAGCAAGAAAGGTAGAGGAAGATTAATTAAAAGCTTGACTAAAAAGCAAAGATTCAACAATAACAACTTTATAGATTTAAGTTCTAAACATTAATCTAGAGAGAGAAAGCAATAAATCTAGAGAGAGAAACTACTCCTAATCTATCCTAATCTACTCCTAAAACTAACCAACCCTTTCCTAACAAATGAGGGTGGTATATATAGGAGAGGGGAGTGGTTGGTGGCTTCCCCCTTTCTTTCTTTTCTACCGTCTCGTCTTTAAAGTCTCGACTTTTGGCTCGGGATTTGTCGATAAAATCTTGAACTCGTCTTATAATTTCTTCATTTGTGTTCTTCGACATGTAAATCTTCCATCTTTGGTCCTTTTCTTCAATAAATCTTCAAAATAGGCCCATTGACTTCTGATCTTTTGCACACTTGATCTTTTGACTTCGTCTTTTGTCTTTTTCTTCGATAAAAGTAATTGAAAGCCCGTGTTTTCTTCCTTTTTCACAATTTGATCCTAAATCACAACAAAAACACAAATCACGCATAATTCCGACATTTACGACATAAAATATACGTTTAGGTCTCGTTTTCATTGTAATTAAGTGGTAAAAGGATGGGTGTTTTCACACCTATCAAATCCCCTACACTTGACCATTGCAATGCCCTCATGCAATGCATTAATTACAAAGCACATTTTACATTTTTCATCATAATTAATCCACCTTGGCCTTTATTAAACAGATAGAAATATATACAAAATACGTAAAGAAATCAAAGACTTACATTGGGGTTTTGGCCGTCATGAATGTTTATCATCCTCAAGTTTCACGTTCTCCACACCAAGCTTATAAACGAGATCATTGTTATTATAAGTTAGCAAACCAACACAAACTCATGTGGCCCAATTATTCACTTAGACTCCCTTATTCCTAGTTGTATCTCTTATATTTTAATATTGTCATAAATGATCACGAGGATGCATTGTTTGACTTATTTCGATAGTTATTTAAGCTGAAAACAAAGTGGGACGATTTAATCAATAGTTAGCTAAAGGACAAAATTTTTTAAAACTGCTTCTCGGGACCTCATAAAGTTCATATCTTGGCATAACTCGCTTCACAATTTGAGACCTTTCTCGGACCGTTATTTGGCAGCGACTTCATACTTCAAATCTTTGAGAGACGTTCTTGAAATTATGGTCTTCTCTTCATAATAGGAATTTCTTCACTTGAAGTTTTTGAGAGATTCTTCATATTTGCACCACGACTTCTTCATTTTTCTCCAATCTTTATTTTAGACTTTGATATAGAACGATCTGCCTCCTTTTAGGACTTGGATCTATTTATCCTCATACCTTGCTAGGGTCTTTTTAGATAGACTTCTCCATGATCTTTTGGGGAGTTCTTGCTTTTCGTCGTGTATCTCGATCCTTCATATTGATCTTCGATAAATGATTCTTCACATCACTTTTGGATCCTTAGCAACAAAATGTAGCCCTCATGCCTTGTTAGGGCCTTTTCGGACTCGCCAATCTTCGCATCCCACTTCAATAAGTTATGCCTTGGCTATGAACTCTAATAAATACCGAGCAACTTTTAAACGATCTTGTGCTAGAAGCTAAGTAACTTTTCAAATCGTACAACCTTATTTATTGCAGATAAATTTATTAGCAAGCGATGGGAGAATAGGCGTATAATCAACTCACATAAATTCATGAAAGAATACCAAACTTATAATTGACTCTATCATCTCTCGTTCTCCACAGTTTAAAATCTCAAGGAAGGAGACTCGTGGATGCTTAGCCAATTAAATCAAAGTTTTGGGTTTTCGAGTCATCTATAGGATCTTGCAAATTCTTAGACTTTTTCAAGTTTAGAAATCGCATTTTAAAGTTTCCTTGATAAACGACTCTCTAGGATCAATTATAGGAACTTGCGAAAAGTTATTTTTCTTAACCCGGGAGAGTTAAGACCTTCGCGTTTTAAAGTTCCCTATATAAAAGCCTAGCAAAACTTGACTTAAACACGTTAAGGATACTAGCTAGAGTAAACTTTAGATAAGTAAACTCAGGTTGAGTCAAAATATTCACGACTTTGAAAAATTTTAAAACAACTTTTACTGAAAATTTATTCTAGCAAGGAAAGAAAATAACCATTACAAAGGAAAATACAACTATACAACTAGGCCAAAATAGATTAAAAATTTTGAAAAATGTCGAAAAATCAAATTTTCCGGTTAAAATTAGGACAATTACAAGGAAAAGGCCACTTAACTTCGATAGAAGTCCCCCCTACACTTGATATAAACATTGTCCTCAATGTTTAAGCATGTGGGAGTAAACTCCCCTACACTTAGGACATTGTACACGTTGATTAAATCTTGCTAAGAAAGAGACAACTAAAGAGATTCCTATTTTAATATTGAGAAATATAAAATAGTGAATCGAAAAGAGTTTAGGATAGAACCGGGAAGACGGAAACACGGAATCACGGGTCGTCAAAAGTCATCAAGAGTGTATCTTTGAAGCTCTAATCCCTGCACATGATAAGAAAGAAAACAAGAAACACCAACGGGGCTCCCCCCTTACACTTATGATGAAAATAGATAAAGAAAGATAATCGGGTTGCCTCCCGAAGAGCGCTTGTTTTTGTTAACCTTGTCACGAGCCTGACTCGTCCCCGAATTAAATTGTCCATGGGGAAGCCTCGAATGTAATACCGGGATCAAAGACCTTGTCTTCGTTCCCGGAGAAAAAAACAACAGGGGAGGCTGGAGGATAAGTCTTAAAAGGTAGAAAATTCCTCTCAACATACGAAAAGTATGTGAGATCATGATCCACGGGAGGTGGGGTGGGTAAAGGAATCAAATTGTCATCCCCCAAAGACAATTGATGCTCAAACTGCGGCAAAGCCGTAAGGTTATCAATCATATAATAATCAATTTCACCTCCCGGGTCAAATCACTCATCCTCCGTAATAGTGGCAAAAGGAGTGGATGAAAGGTGCTCGGGAGGGGGACTTGGGACAATGTCATCAAGTAGCAAATTATCAAAAAGGGTATCCCCCTCCGTGTCATCATCATCAATATCCGGAGGTATTGAGTGAATGTCGATTTCTTCCAGCAACGGGTCATTATACTCAACGGGTGTAATAGATGGAGGTAAGGACTCGGAAAGGGGATGAGAAGTCAATGCTTCAATTTGAGAAATAAGAAGATGCACTTTCCATAATTTGTCGCGAAGAATTACGTCTTCCACCTCATCTACAAGAGCAAGTTCATCGGTGAACTTCTCGTAAGCCGGAGAGAATAAATCGTCAACGCCCGCATCTCCCGGTGGAGATTGAGAAATTTCAAAAGTGAAATTCTCATAGCGTGGAGAAAAATCATTATCAGTAGGATCGACCTCTTCCGTAAGAGCAACGTCGTCCTCAAACTCCATAGCAGTCGGTATGTCACAAACCTCATCATCAAAGAATTTATCGAGACCAAAATCACTAATCTCACTCAATGAATCACCATCCTTAGACGCATTAGGAATATCGAGAGTAGGAGTGGCAACTTCAGAAGATTGGTTGAGAGCGTAGACATCATCGTCGTCATCATCATCATAATAGACGGGACCATTCCAGTTAGGAGTGATATAGTCGGCTAACTCCTCCTTGATAACCTCCACATCTTTAAGAAGCTCATGAAGCAACTGTTGTTGCTCATCTCCACGAGTTTGTTCAATTGAACCGATTCTATCCCACGCTATAATTAAACATTTTGGTGTAGAAAAGAAGGGAAAATGACCAAATTGGCTCAAAAAGGTGTTGGTGGATTTCAAGATTTGTTCACCATCAAGCAAATGTTGCCTTTCCTGATGCAAGTCAGCTCGGAGTTGAGCTAAACTTTCAAGAACATCATTCAAAGTAGTGAGTTGTTGGTCAAGACTAATTTGCTGAGAGGATTGATGATTGAGGGTGTGATGTGGGAGCTCAAAGTTATACACACTGGGATGATATCATAGAATTTTCTCAAAGATGTTCATCGGTTCACAAGAAGAAGCATCGTGAGGGCCCCCACAAATAAAGCACCACGGGTATGGAGAAAAACCTGGTGTGTCTTGTGGATAGCTATTACCATTGTCATGATTGTAACCCGGTTCTTGCCCGTGACCATACGGGTATCAAACCGGACAGGAAACATGCTAATGAGAATCGCTTCCACAATATATGCAAGAGGGGGGAGTAAGTACGTTAGAAGCAAAGGATGAGTTAATCGAATTGCACGATGGACAAAATCCGAATTGTATATTGTCGATATCATTTCCGCACCGCTCACATGTACACCATTGACAGGAGTCGTTCCCGTATAATCGTCTCCCACACCCGACGCAATGGACATAAGAATCCATAAAGAAAAATAGATAAGCAAGAAGAATATTTTTGGTGCAAAACTTTGAAAAAGAGATGCTTTTTATGATTTTTCAAATATTTTTGGGATTTTTGAAAATTTTTGACACGAAAAATAACGTTCACGAGTGAACGGATCCCAAAGCCAACGCGTCTCTCACAAAAAACCGTTAATCTTCACGAAAAGAGCCGGCAGCGGCGCCATTTGATAACTTGATTTTTGTATGGGTTGAAAGTTCGTTTCTCGGTATCTTCTCGAATTGATTAAGGTTTAAGTGTGACTCAGTCGTTCTTGGTAACGACAAGGGAATTGTTAGGTGTAGTAAGCTAAAAAATAAAGACTTGGAACGATAAAAATAAAGACGGTAAAAAGAAATAATGAAAGATAAAAAACGTGACGGGAAATTAATGACGATAAATTAAAAGGCAAACTTAAAAGTAAATAAGGCAAACTTAAAATAAATCTAAGGCAAGTAAACTAAAAGTGCAACTAAGTAAAAAGGCGGGAAAAATAAAGTTTAAAACTAAATGTATAAAATTACAAAAACTGGAAAACACTCATTCGGAATCAACCCTTCATCCGGAATAAACTATTCATCCGGAATAAATTATTCATCCGGAATACCCCTTCATGCGGAATAATGAGTCATCTGGAATAAACGGCTTCATCCGGAAAAAAGGTTCATTCGGAATGTTAAGCTTCATGCGGAATACTTTGCTCATCCGGAATAATTGGCTGCCACCTTCATCCGGAATAAAACCTCATTCGGAATAATTAAACTAAAAGCTTCACTCGGAAAAATCAAAGTAAACTAAAATGCTGGTTCAGAATAAAAGAGCTCATCCGGAATATCTACTTCATCCGGAATAATAAGGTTCATTCGGAATATCCCCTCATTCGGAATAATTGCTCATCCGGAATATAGGTTTATTCGGAATGTTCTACTGATGCGAAATAAATTGTC
The DNA here is from genome assembly GCA_025667525.1 of Glebionis coronaria. Classification (NCBI taxonomy): domain Eukaryota; kingdom Viridiplantae; phylum Streptophyta; class Magnoliopsida; order Asterales; family Asteraceae; genus Glebionis; species Glebionis coronaria. The sequence goes on along the minus strand of CM046877.1, from coordinate 109,701,021 downwards.
TATGCGGAATAATCAAGAGAAAAGCTTCATTCGGAATATTAAGAAGAAACGTTCATTCGGAATCTGGGAAGCAAAAAGAAAATGCGAAGAACAGGGAAATCGAAAACAAGATGAATCTTAATCCAAACTAACCAAATCAACCAAAAGATTAAACCAAAATAACCAATAAGCATCTACTAACAATAATCAATCAAAACAAATCAACAAAACTAACAAATTAAGCCAAATTAATCAAAACCCACTTGAATCAAAACCATAAAAACTCAAGAACATACCATAATCAAAAGTAAAGATTAAGCAAGAAAGGTAGAAGAAGATTAATTAAAAGCTTGATTAAAAAGAAAAGATTCAACAATAACAACTTTAAAGATTTAAGTTCTAAACATTAATCTAGAGAGAGGAAGCAATAAATCTAGAGAGAGAAACTACTCCTAATCTATCCTAATCTACTCCTAAAACTAACCAACCCTTTCCTAACAAATGAGGGTGGTATATATAGGAGAGGGGAGTGGTTGGTGGCTTCCCCCTTTCTTTTTTTTCTTCCGTCTCGTCTTTAAAGTCTCGACTTTTGGCTCGGGATTTGTCGATAAAATCTTGAACTCGTCTTATAATTTCTTCATTTGGGTTCTTCGACTTGTAAATCTTCCATCTTTGGTCCTTTTCTTCAATAAATCTTCAAAATAGGCCCATTGACTTCTGATCTTTTGCACACTTGATCTTTTGACTTCGTCTTTTGTCTTTTTCTTCGATAAAAGCCCGTGAAAGCCCGTGTTTTCTTCCTTTTTCACAATTTGATCCTAAATCACAACAAAAACACAAACCACGCATAACTCCGACATTTACGACATAAAATATACGTTTAGGTCTCATTTTCATTGTAATTAAGTGGTAAAAGGATGGGTGTTTTCACACCTATCATTACGATTTCAAGGGTTTATTATGTGGAGGGACTTGGTCACAATCTATTTCCAGTGGGACAATTTTGCGATTCTAACCTTGAGGTGGCTTTTCAACAACATACTTGCTTTATTCGTGATCTTGCACGAAATGATTTGTTAAAAGATTCTCGAGGGGATAATCTTTATACATTGTCTATTCAAAACATGATGGCCGCCTCTCATGTTTGCCTTCTCTCCAAAGCATCTAAGACCAAGTCATGGTTGTGGCATCGCCGGTTATCTCATCTTAACTTTGATGCTATTAACCATTTGGCTAAAAACGAACTTGTTCGTGGTCTTCCAAAACTTAAGTTCGACAAGGATCATTTATGTTCTTTGGGGAAAAGTACCAAGAAATCATACAAACCTAAAGCAGAAGATACCAACCAAGAACCACTGTATCTTTGGCACATGGATCTTTGCGGGCCAATGCGTACGGCTAGTGTGAGTGGAAGAAAATACCTCCTCGTCATGGTGGATGATTTCTCCAGGTTTACATGGGTAAAGTTCTTAGCATCCAAGGATCAAGTACCAAACTATATCATTACGTTTCTTAAAATGATCCAAGTACGCCTTAATGCTACTGTTCGCCGCATTCGGACTGATAACGGTACTGAGTTCGTTAATCAGACTCTTCGAAATTATTATGAAAAGGTTGGTATTTCTCATGAAACATCCGTGGCTCGCACTCCACAACAAAATGGTGTCGTTGAAAGACGCAACCATACACTTATGGAAGCTGCTAGAACTATGTTGATTTATGCGAATGCTCCTTTATTTTTATGGGCTGAAGCAGTGGCAACCGCATGCTATACCCAAAACCGCTCCATCATCCGTAAACGCCATGGTAAAACTCCATATGAGCTACTTCATGGAGACAAAACCGATATTTCATTTCTTCATGTGTTTGGTGCACTCTGTTATCCAAATACAAATAGTGAGAATTTGGGCAAACTTCAACCGAAGGCTAATATAGGAATTTTCATTGGTTACTCGCTTGCAAAGAAAGCTTACCGAATTTATAAGCGACGTCTTGGCAAGATAGTAGAAACTTTGGATGCCGATTTTGATGAGCTGACAGCGATGGCTTCTGAGCAACACAGCTCTGAACCGGCATTACATGAGATGGGAACCGCTACAATCAGTTCCGGATTAACTCCCAACAATCCTACTTCTCCATCATTTATACCACCTACAAGGTCCGAGTGGGATGAGTTATTTCAACCTATGTTTGATGAGATCTTTTATCCACCTAGTAATGATTCTCCAGCGCCTGCAGCAGTAGCTCCGTTTCCCGAAGTTGTTGCTCAAGATAATGGAAATCAGTCCGAGACATCTACTGTTACTCTTGAACCAGATGTCCCATCCCCTACCAATTCACAAACTACACCTGAATCATCACCCCCACTCGTTCCTAATGATGTTGAAGAGGATCCTTATGATCAAGATTTGGAATTTGCTCACTTACAAGAGCTTCCTTTCTTTGGTTCACAAATACCTGAAGACCCTAACAGTGCGTCTACCTCAGAGGAAGCTCCTGCAATCGTTCACTCCCGACCACCAAGGATTGAAAATCACAACACAAAATGGACAAAGGATCACCCAATCCGTAATATTATTGGTGACATCAATCGAGCAGTCTTAACACGCCACCAACTCCAAGAAAATGCATTATATTGATACTTTGATGCATTTCTTTCCGACACTAAACCTAAAAACTGGCAACAAGCCATGACTAAATCATCTTGGATTGAAGCCATGCAAGAGGAACTTAATGAATTTCAACATCTTGAAGTGTGGGAATTAGTTCCTTTACCCAGCAACGTTGAAATCCTTACATTGTTGTGGGTATATAAGGTTAAACTCGATGATTTAGGTGGAGTGTTGAAGAACAAAGCTAGATTGGTTGCTAGAGGTTACAAACAAGCTTTGGGTATTGACTTTGAAGAATCCTTTGCTCCTGTTGCACGATTGGAGGCAATTAGACTATTCCTTGCTTATGCTGCTCACATGAATATGATCGTCTATCAAATGGATGTTAAGACGGCATTTCTTAATGGTGAATTAAGGGAAGATATCTACATAAGCCAGCCGAACGGATTCGTCAACTCGGAGTATCCTAATCACGTGTAAAAGCTCAAGAAAGCTCTTTACGGGTTGAAACAAGCTCCACGCGCGTGGTACGATCTCCTATCGTCGTATCTCATCTCGAAAGGCTTCTCCAAAGGCAAAGTGGACCCAACATTATTTATTCTCAAGGAGGACAACGACATGATACTGGTACAAATTTATGTTGATGATATAATATTTGCTGCTACTAATCAACGATTGTCTGACCATTTTGAGAAAATTATGTCCACACGTTTTAAGATGTCGATGATGGGAAAAATTTCATTTTTCTTAGGGTTGCAAATTTCTCCGAATCCCAGAGGCATCTTCATTAATCAATCCAAATTTGCTCTTGAATCATTAAAGAAGTATCATTTTGAAAACTGTGACCCCGTGGATACTCCAATGGTGGAGAGATCCAAGTTAGATGAAGATAAGGAAGGGAGCTGCGATCCTAAACTTTACCGTGGAATGATCGGCACCCTTCTCTATCTGACTGCTAGCAGGGCTGATTTGCAATTTGCTATATGTATGTGTGCCCGGTATCAGGCTCGGCCTACCGAAAAGCACTTACATGCTGTGAAAAGGATCTTTCGGTATCTTAAAGAAACACTTAATCGTGGTCTGTGGTATCCGAAGGATTCGTCTATTGCACTAATCTCATATGCAGATGCGGATTATGCTGGGTGTCAAGATACTAGACGTAGCACTTCTGGCAGTATGCAACTTCTTGGAGATAGACTTGTTAGTTGGGCATCAAAAAGGCAAAAAAGCGCTGTGATATCAAGTACAGAGGCTGAATACATTGCTATGTCCGGTTGTAGTGCTCAAGTTCTTTGGATGAGATCACAATTAACTGACTACGGTCTTGGATTCAACAAAATCCTGATGTACTGTGATAACAAAAGTGCAATTGCTCTGTGCTGCAACTACGTTCAACATTCCCGGGCAAAGCACATTGACATACGCTACCACTTCATCAAAGAGCAAGTGGAAAATGGAGTGATCGAACTGTACTTCGTCAACACTGAGTATCAGCTGGCAGATATATTCACAAAGGCCTTAGATCGAGGACGTATCGAGTTTTTGATCGAAAAGCTAGGCATGAAATCTTTTTCACCAGCGACACTTAAGGAATTGGCAGAAGAATCTGAAGAATAGTGGTGGTAAAACTATTCTAGAGTATCCTTTGATCGTGATCTTGTATATTATCGTATATATTTAAACCACAAAAAGAAAAATACAAAAATATAAAACATACAAAATCCATAAAAATATAAAATCAAGAAAATCCAAAAATATTTTTCATTTTCAAAACGGGCATGTCTTTTAGTACGGTAATATTTATGTCCTTAGAAATGTCGATTAAAATTGACACGGCACCATAAATAGAGTCCGTATAAAAGTTGTACATATTTTTAAAACATGCCCATTATGGTTTGTAGTTATTTCAGACTGCAACCCGCTTTTCGCATTAAAGTCACGTATTTCTTATGAAAACGATGGCTCACAACGGGAATTAATTTTCTCATGCAAGGTTTACTTTAAAACCTTGTAAGGGACTAAGTTTACTTTATAACTTGGTCTAACACAATTTAGTGTACGTATCAGTGCACTTATTTTGTAAAAATAAGAGAAATCTTATTGCCACCAGAATCGTTCCAACCAATTACTTAACCGGATAATGTCTTCATGAATATTTGCGTCCTTAAAATCATTGACTACAGCTCTTTAAATAGAAAACGGGTCCGTGTTTAAGGGGGAGAAAATATTAAATCTTCTTGGAATTAAAATTGGTCTTCAAAAAGGTTTTTCAGAAAATATAAACTGTTCATCATCATCATTAAGTGCTAAGTGTGCCTTGTGTGAAATAGAAATTCAAGTATAGGTTATTTGAATTTTGGCGTTAAGTGTATGTGTTCGTGTTTGTGAGCGGGTTGGTATTTCGTTAAGTCTATTTGGTTAATCCTAATAACTTTAAAACAAATACTATTAACTAGGGGGACCACTTTTGCAAATGTTGCAAAGTGGGGGTTTAATGTGCAAATTTGGCAAAACTATTGACCAAGTCAAACCCTACAACCCCCCCCCCCCCCCCTTCCCGTTCTTTCTTTTCCATCGTAAAACACACACACACTAAAGCTTTTTCCGCCATTGTTGAACTTCAAAGTTGGGTTTTGATTGATTGCTTGCACTCTGTTTACTCATCTAGGTATCATTTCATGCTTTACTTGCTATCACTTATCTATTTACCTAGCATCTCAAACAAACCGTAAGATCAAAGATAATCAAAAAATTAGGGTTTTTGCGTTTTTGTGATGATTATGTAAATTGAATTGTGGGATATGTTTAGAATGACCAGATGCACAATGGTTTTGCCCAAAATTGTTTAAAACGTCGCCAAGCTCCTGGAATTGAGAAGTCAAAGTTTAGATCAGATCCCTGTCACGGATTCCGATGATCATTTCGATCCTTCATTGCGATGCATGTCATTGCGATGAGTCATTTCGATGGCTCATTCCGATGGGCTATTGCGATGGGTTTGCGATTGCTCATTGCGATGTGTCATTGCGATGGCTCATTGCGATGGGCTATAGCGATGGGTCATTCCGATGGCTCATTGCGATGGCTCATTGCGATGGGTCATTCCGATGATGCATTGCGATGGCATATTGCGATGATGCATTCCGATGCGTTATTTCGATGGCATTGGAATGATATTGCAATGGGGAAATATTGTGATGGTTTCTCAAACATTCCTATGGAATCGTACTTATTGCGATGGACTTAGATATTGCGATAGAACATGATTACAATAGTATTGCGATGTTTTCATCATTACGATGGCTATGTTAGGATTCCGATGGACTGATAGATTTCGATGGAATTAGAACCATTATTATTCCGATGACTTGTATGCTTGCAATGTGTAATCTTGGTAATATTGTGATAGCTTTTAATATTATGTTATCACTATAAGGTAGTGATGAGTTATAGGATTGTCTTGCTAGCATAATGTTAGGTGGCGCCTATAGACTTGTGTCGTGATCTAGTTATGGTTGTTTTATAAATGTAATGTGCTATGATCGTCGTGTGTTACTGCAAATGCTACAAATTGGAATAGATTTAAGATATATATGGTTTATGTATATCATTCATGCTTATGTCATCAGAGCAGGAAAATGTCGATCACAGAAGAACAACAACGACAACGTGATCTCGAACTTGTTTTGCTCAACGACAGGCTACCATATGCTGAGAACAACTATCGTTTACAAGAGGATTTTGATCCATCTATACCAGCTTTCAAAATCGCCACGGATATCCTAGACATCTCACCCATCAGAGATGCACTCAGATGTACTGCCTCTGTTCCTGAAGTCTACATGCACGAGTTCTGGAACACTGCATCTCTTACTAAAAAGACTATCTCATTCCAACTGAACAAAATGCCAAGGGTACTTAACTTGAGCATCTTTCGGCAACTGTTTAAAGTTCCTAAGTTGGCACAAGGAGAACAATTTGTAGCTAACTCAAAGAACGATGAAGTGTTTCGAGTCATTCGTGCTATGAATTATGAAGGTGAAATCCACAACCTATCCCAGTTCAACACATCACACATAGGGCAACCTTGGAAAGCACTTATCACCATCATTGTCAAATGTCTTACTGGAAAGACTAGGGGCTCCGACGCAATGAGACCACCTCAGGCTCACTTATTTTGGGGACTTTATACTGCGTCTAAAGTAGACTATGCACTTCTTCTCTGGCAAGAATTTTGTTATCAGTTTACTGGAACGAAGAAGAAATCCGTGCATCTTCCATTCCCAAGATTCACCAATCTCATTATCAACCACTTTATGAAGAATGACCCAACCATTGACACTCGCGGGAATTTCTTCTACCACACAAAAGATGATGACCATGTGATTCTACAAATGAATGCAGATACGAATTCCACAAAGTATGCATTACGTCCTACCTATGTACCTGACACAATGATAAATGACGGGATCAAGGAAAGTGATAAATATCAAGAGATGCTTAATGATATTGATGCACAGTTTCGACGTGCAAATTCACTTCCCTCAGAGAAGCAAAAAGGTAAACGCAAGAAAAGAGTTTCAAAGCGCCAATCAACTGTTTCTTCTAAAGATAAAGGCACAGGGAAAATGCAAATAGTTGATGAAGATGATGATGACGATGAGACGATCCATACTGAGGAAGAACAGGAAGAAGTACCACTCAGAAGGCTAAAGAAAGCAAAGAAGACTAAAGGTAAAGAAGCAAGTGTTGCTTCAGATGAACCTACTCGACAAACCATTTCTGAAGCCAAACAACTGCGTATTGTTCTTCAACAAAGCAGACAGGAAGCTTTTGCAACTTCCACAAGATCAGGCTCAAGACTGTTTGAGGACTTAGAAGAATTTGGCAATCCTGATGCTGACATGGCATTTTATGAAGATCCTACCGATGAAGATGCTTATGAAGATGCTGATAACTTCCATTTTGAAAGTCGTGAGCAGAGTGAAGAGGGTGGTAGCAGTGCAAACACAGATACAAGTTTGATGTATCAAGACGCCAATATCACCGCATCCTAACCAGAACCAACTCACACAGTGGTACACGATGATGCTCATGCAACTTTCATACCAGAAACTCAACATCAAAGTAAGTCTACTTCTAACTCTGACGATGTTATGAAATATCTAAATTTGGAAGGGGAGGGTGTCGAGGTTACAAATACTGATCCATCAACAAATGAAGACATGGTGGATGTTCCCAAAACTACTGTTACATCAACCACCACTCCACCACTATCCACCCCGGTCATCAGTGAAGTCATAACACCAGCTATCACACCAGTACTTGTTGAACAACCGGTATAAACCACCATCCTAACCACTGAATCTACACTGTCATCAACAGCTGCACAAGCTGTATCAACCACCGCCTCAATAACTGAATCTACGCCATCCCCTATCCTTGAACAAACTGTATCATCCACCAGCACTTTAACAGTCATGGTTACACCTTCATCATTAGTACAACAAGTATCATCCACCTCCAATCCATTCCTCACAGTCAGTGATCCACTGATCCAGTCTCTTCAATCACAGCTGGAGGCTCAAGCTAAACAAATAGCTTCACTGACTGAAAGATTCACCACTCCTCTCAAGGAACCGCAACCTGATGAGCCCACACTTAAGAAAATATCTGACAGAGTGTCTAAACTTAAAGAACAAAACAAATCATTTCTCGGAGAGAAGAAAACTCGTGACAAAGAGAATGCTGCTTTTCTTGAGTCAATTGATGAGAAGATGACCAAGATCATTCGACGAGAAGTCAATTCATATGTTGATCAGCAGCTACCAACTTTTTTTGGTAATGGTTTATCTACCCTTCAACTAATGACATTGTTACAGACACGTCTGCTAAAAATGGGGTTCATAAATCGAAAAATAAACGAAAAGTTCTGCAATATCTCAACAAAGCAATTATTGACGATACACCAGCAGATACTACCGACTTTGAGTCTGACAATGAAGACGAACTAGAGGAGGAAGATAATGAGGGTAAAGGTGATGAGGATGATGGTGACAATGATCAAAATGAGGAAGAGGATAAGGAAGGTGATGAGGAGGAAGAAGAGGGTGAGGAAGAAAAGGATAAGGATGAAGATGAAGATGAGGACGAGGATGACGAAGATGAGGATGACGATGATGATAATGACGATGGTAATGGAACCAACAAGGGTGATGACAATGACAAAACGGTTACTAATGCCGAAGAGTCTAATAAGGATGAAAGTGATAAGGCTACTGAGAAAGGAATAGAGGAAGCTGCAGAAAGCATTGTTGAAACCGCAGAAAAGACGCTGGAGTCAACTGTACCAGAAACTCAGCATATTGACACAGGTATATCTACTACACCAGTCTTTACTACCGATTCTCACAATGAATCTGTAGAATATATGCAAGAAGAAGAACCCACAGGGTCAATACTAGAAGAAGAACCTCGCGATGATATACCGGTGATGCAAGATCAACCTTCAACACCATCTGAAGATCAGCACAACATTGACATGGAAGTTGAAGATTTAAATGTGCCAGAACCAACGTTTGCTGAATCTCTTATCATCGATGATACAGTACAAGAGCAACTCTGGCTCACAAATGCAGCACCACATCATCCTTTCGACACAGCAACTGAAATGGAGCTGACTCAATTCCTGAACAATCCTATCAATTTCTCGGCCTTTCTAAGGTATTCTCATGGGAAACCGACAATGACTCCGGATCTGATCAAAATGGCAGCCGCAAATGTGGACTTCTTTGATACTTTGAAGATCAGCCATAATGAAGCAGAATATCACTTGAATGAGATTACCAAGGCAATGAGAGCGACGACTATAGGAATTCAGACTCCTGTGTTACGACCTCTTACACCCACGGTCATCGCCGGTTCTACAACGATCCCAATAGAGTATTTTGTTTCTCACGATCTTGAATACTTTGAAAATGGCGCAAAGAAATATGCTACGTCGCTTACTATGCTCAAGGCTGTTAATCTGGAGAACGTTCCATGGATCAAAGATAAAGTACCTGATGCAATATGGAGAAAGAAACTGCTCAAGTTTTATGATACATTCGCTTCTCTTGGCATCTCTCACTGGACTGCAAAGAAAAGGTTATCTTACAATCATTTCCACCGTCCAAAGAGAGGCTCTTCTATTGTCTCAGCTCACAGAATCAAAAGCATCCAACGAGCAACCACTCAGACTGTCTTCGGTTATGATTACTTGGATGTAATCGTGTTCAAACGTACTGATGAGAAAGAATACCGAATTGAAGAAAGTGATCTCCAGTACCTTCAACTTGAAGACATCGAAGATCTTCTGTTGTTATTGGCTCAAGAAAAAGTTGACCATCTACAACCTGAGATTGTCATTGCATTGAGCTCCAACTTTCTCCAATATGCAAGAAAAATCGTCATTCAAAACCGGGTGGAAGATTTTCAGCTTGGAGTAGAGAGCTATCAGAAGCAGCTAAACTTGGAACGTCCCCATACAACTCCACTCAGTAATTTCCATAAGAACAAGAAGGTTTACATGGGGACCACAACGCCGGAAGCAGGGATTTTTTATCCAAATGAGACTGGCGTCATGCAGTATATGCGATTCTCCGAACTGCACAAATTCAGCGATGGTACGCTCAAGCAGGTTCGAGATGATCTGACGATTCTCAATGCCGACCTACCGCTTCCAGCAGTCAAGTACACCTGGACAACCCAGTGCAAAAAGGGAGAAAGGTACGCGATCAAGAAGATCGAGGAACTTCTAAGGAAGCGCCGGTTGCTACGAAGTATAGAATGATTCGTCGGTGGGCGACCATATAGAGCTCACCATAGGTTCACGAAACGAGCCATTTAATTATGGTTCGTCTTATAACAGGTCAACTCCATATGTCTATATTTGTGAATATGTTAATTTTTGTATAATCAACTTTTGTGGCATGTTGTAGTGTAAAAGTATGATATTTTTCAAGAATTTCTCTCGAGATTCTAAATCTTTCAAACATATCGTACTAAAGCACTACAACTAACCTCATTAATTTGAGGGGGAGCATTAATATGTTCTTTGGCCAACATCTAATTTCATTTTATTACCCAAAGACCAGTTAATCCATTAATATCCAAAATATTGATGGTTAACATTTTGGAAAGGGGAGAAAATGGGATTAAGGAGACTTAATGTTTCTTGGCTAAACAATGAAAAAGGCTTAAAAGATAAACCAACTTAACATGTGTAATGCACAAGTTAAGGGGGAGCGTTTTTGGTGATCAAAACACTTAAGCCACAAAAACTTTGATTATAATATCACAAGGGCTTTTAAGTGATTTTTCAAGGATTTTTAATGGTGAGAACACTTATCCAAAACACACTTAATTCACGATGGATGTGGTGACAAAAGGGTGGTAGGTATAGGTATTAGTCCAATGATTCATCAGAACCGATGAAATCTTCCCAAGGACAATTCCCTAGATAGAATTAGAAGTCCTAGGAAAGATGGAGAATGATTGTGAACGTAGCTGAATGCCGACCAAGTACTTAAGCTAGCACTGGAACAATCACAACAAGGTGCTAGTGATGACGTATTGGTAAGCATTGAAGGAGTTGAAGAATGAAAAAGAATTGTAAAGATAAAGGGTGTAAAGAAAGAAGCCCTCCTTACAACTTTAGGCAGAAACCGGGTCAATACATATGCTATTGAGATCATTTTTAATGATTCTCGATATTGAAGATAGACATCATGGACCCAGTGATGCAATGCACAAACCTCCCCAGCTAACTCAAATATCTCTCAAAAGGTATTTGTTTTAATCACACGTTATCTATTGGATTATTCACTCCGAATAGACTGATAATGAATAGGTGGCACTCCTCTCCAGCCATCGCTCACTAAATCAAAACGCACTATCGAGTCTAGAGCCACGAGATCATCAAAAGTCTCATTAGGACACTTTCCATTTATTCCTTGCTTCTTCACACACTGTGAAAAGTAAGAGATCTTTATGAGTCCTACGCAGTATTCTTGTAATATTGCCAGAACATCCGAGTGATATGCAAGTATTACAATGAAGATGAAAATCCTGCTTGAGCCAACATCAAACAAGCTCATGGTAGGTGACACGTGCGGTTCTTTAAAGAACCAATCTTGTGAAAACAGGAAAGAAACAGTAGTTTAATTCTTAATTGAACTTAAACTCGTTCCAGGCCTCTACGCATTATCGTATGATCTTGCCAGAACACTCAGAGTGACACTCTTTAGTGTTCACAGTGACGAGTGGAAATCCTTCTAGTTTTAACATCAAACAGCACTAGGTAGGTGACAAGCAAGATTCTATTTGAATTAAGCTTGTGACAACTGGAAAGCAACGATGGTGAATATCTTAATTGAAATTCACTTGTTCCAGTTTTCATGAATTGACGGCTTCAATCATAAGGATTTATAATCCAAATGATTCACTCTTTATGTTCGCAGTCAGCTTTGGACGGTCGAATAAAGAGAACGAGTTTACCCGCTAAATCCTGTCAGGAAGTTACTTAATTGAAACTATCCGTCACGGGTACGATATCTAATATCGTCCAACGGTCTTCACCAACCGGAGGTAAAATGCTACCAAATTAGAATAAAATGTCAAAGCCATTTTATTCGTGTCTTATTATGTTGCTGCATTCGAAGACGGTGGCGTTGCGGTGTACCTGTTGAAGACGTCCTCACATACTTATTCCTTCTGCATCAAATACTTCTTCAAATTCAAGAAAGTATGACCTAAAAGTCTTCCGCTGTATCGACTCTGAAACTTTTAACAATTCAACAAAGGGTAAGTGTGTGGGACATGAAGTCATGAAGAGGCGAACATCACAAGAAGATAAAGACTGCACGTGAAAGGCCAAAAGAACGTGTTCCAAGAAAAAGGCTGTTATTATTCAACATGTTGGGTCTACTAGATGTAGATCTTGCAGCCTGTCAGGACCGGTGAATGACTTCTGTAATCACAAGTCAAATTACAAAGAGACTCTATACATAATATGAATGTAGAATATAAATATAAACAAGAGAAACAGAATAACTATAAAGACTTGATCCTTTCTAAGGATTTCTAATATTGATAAAGACTAGAACTACGTTTTGTGAAGGTGTGTATAACCCTTCTGCCTAAGGTTCCTTTTATACTACAAGGAAACCCTAATACATCATTAATGAAAACGTGTAAAACTGATATGCATATCCTTTCCTAACATATCTCATGCATATCCTAACAGAATATTAAGTAACTAATAAAGTTTGACTTTGACTAGGACCAGGAGCAGGACTTGCTCCTACTACGACTAGGACCAGGAGGAACTACATACCTCCTAGTCTACCTATTACATATAACTATTACAATGGTCCTAACAATCCTCCCCTAAACTTGAATTTGACCTGTTGAGTTCAAGTTTCCTGGAAAACGTGCAAAGAAAACCCGAGGATTGAATCAGCAAAACAAATAGCAGCATCAACAAGACAAGAATCAGAAGAACAGCCGCAACATGAAACACTAGAAGCTTCTCCAAAGCTTGTAACAAATTAGCATCAGGTTGAATCTTTGCAGCAACATGAGCAGATTTGATTAGCCTTTACCAAGTAGCTGCTCGCTCTTGGGCTAGCTAGTCATTCTGGTGGAATAAACATCACCCTGGGAGACTAGAACCCAGCCCAACTCTTAGAACGTGAATCAATGGTGAGTGGGAGTACCCTGATGATTTTAGGCAAACCATCACAGCCGTCAACGGATTTGATGCGTCTTTACCAGAAGCCGTACCCCTCTGGACTCGCCAACTCTTAGCAATGAAGCATCGGTGAGTTGAACACCCTATAGCTTGAAGCAAGCTATTACAGCTATCAACGGATTTGATAAGATCTTTACCAAGAGCCGTACCCCCTTGGATTAGCCACTTTTCAGTCCAAGACTATGGCCAGTGAAAACCATCCAGTTTTAGGTAACCTGGCAACCATCAACGGATTTGATAATCGCACCAGGAGCCGTACCCTCAAGGTGAATCAACTTTTTCTTGTCGATGAGACATGGTAAGTTGAGAACCATTTGTTGTGTGGACCACGTCCAACACCAAGTGAAACCAAGTACCAGAACAAACTCAAACCAGGAACCACATTTTGAACCAGCCAAGGGATATTATGTACAAGTATAAAAGCTAAACTGTGTTAAAGTATAAGCAGATATTATATAAAAAGTATATTTTTCTTTTTGGGTTTTTTTTTTTTTTTTTTTTTAACTATAAAGAATAAAAGTCACCAAACACTGTACATATTGGTGAAAAGAATCAAAATAAGAATAAAAATTCAAAGTATAAGCACTTACAACCCATTCACCTTACATACCAGAAGCTGCCTTTTTATCCGCTAGCAACCGTGCTTGAATACCCTCCACCAAATATGTAGCCATACTCGACTCATTCCCAGAAGGAGCAGTAGAAATCTACAAGTGACTTGCCAGCATTGCTTCCATGGAAGAAATAGTCAAAGGATACACAACATCCGTCAACATAAACACCACATGACCAGAACCTAACTCCAACACATGAACTCCACATCCAGCATAAAGCTTCCAGCGAACAATCTCCCATTGCATTTGATCCTTCCATACGCCCAAAGGAGTAGCAGATGGAGGAGGATCCAACATAAGCTTGAGATCGGCCCAAAGACGGATACCAGGCCAGGAAGACACCGCCATGGGGTTAAACGGCATACTAGAATCAACAAGCCCAAACAACGCCATAAGATCCATACGGTCAGCCCATGATAACACACCCTGCAAACCCGTGACCATTCGCACAGTCCCATCACTCAAAGTTATCCGATGAGAGACGCCACCAGGAAGTGTGGTAGATCTCTCAACCGTATAACCCGTAATACTTCCATTGCCCAAGGGTAAATCAGAATCGCTATCCGAAGCTGCATCAATTAAGTTCTCAGGATCACGTTTCTCAAAAGGAACTGACTTACCGCGGCGAACACGACGAGTAAGTTTCTGGCGAGTGGAACGTCGAGGCGTGGGAGCCGAAGGAGTGGATTCAACCTTCACCTGAACTTCAGCAACAGCAGGAGCAGCAGTAGAAGTAGACTCATGAACATGTCCACCCAAAGAACCACTAGGTGCTGCATCAGAAGTAGGATTAGGTTGTGTGGCAGGAACTTGTGGTGATGAAGATGGCACATCAGATGTAGCAGCAGTATGTATGGTGGGATCAACAAAAGCACTTGCAGGATCATGGGTGGTGGTAGGAGTAACAGGTGTGGTGGTGGAAGCATGAGTGGTGGTGGTCGTAACAAAGATGGTAGTAGCAGGACCAGCAGTAGAACCAATAGGAGCAACCAAGGGTGTAGTAGAAGGACCAACAGAAACAGCACCAGAACCAGAAGAACTACCATCTGAACCAGGAATGGGCACAGAGGGAGGAGCAGTAGAAGCAGCAGGCATAGAAGCAGTCACACCACGAGGATGGTAAATAAATCTTTCCGGTATAGGTTGACTCTGACGCTTCACCATCTTCTCATAAAGAACCTTAAGCTCATCAAATGTCAAAGCTCGCACCCGATTCCAAGACCACGGAGCATTGAAATGAGCAGCAGATTGATATTTCACGTAACGTTGCATCTGCTGGCGCTGCTCAGTCCGAGAAAGGGGTCTGTTCCTTCGCTGTTTCTTGAGTTCTTCAGCAAGAGTCAACTGATGCTTACGCATCATCACCATAGCACGCGGAATACAATTGTGTTCATCAACATCATCACCCAACAAATCTTTAAACTGAGCATAATCCCGAGTGAGAACAGTCAACACTTGCATCCATTCACCATCTGTCCAGTGCATAGCATCATGCTGAATTTGCGCACGCCTTCGCTCACGGAGCTCTTCCTCAGCAGCTCTATCCTCCTCATCAATCTCAGCCTGAACCCGACGAGCAGCCTCTTCACCAAGTCTTTCTTCTTCAAGATGTCGACGAGTGCGCTTGCGGGTAGGAGATGGAGAATCAGTCATTGGAGCTTTTCCCTTCGGATCATGAGAGGGACCAGCATGAGAATCAGCAGCAGCATCAGAATCACCACCCATAGAAGGGGGAATGGCACTAGAAGAAGGAGCATTGGAGGACATTGGAGGACCGGGCAGATCATCATAAACTTTATCAGCAAAGGCAGCCTTTGCCAGTAACGTCAAGCCATCCTCAACATTCTCCGCGCCCTCATCCTCAGAATCTGAAAGAACCACATGCTTCTTGCGACGACGCTGTTGATTCTCCAATACCTTGATATGATCGGCCAGAGGAAGAACAAACTCCCTTGTGAGCTTCCGATGTTGGTTCAAGTCAGCTTCCAAACAAAGCATCCTCTCATGGTACCTGTGCATAAGGTCTAACAAAGATGTCAGTGTAGTAGGCTCCTCTGCCTGCCCACCAAGAGAACTTGGATCAGGGAAAGCATCACTGGAGCCCGAAGCAACATTGGGGTCAACGTGTGGAGAACTAGCAGTAAAGGGGATATCAGTCGAGTGTGGGGTAGGGCTAGGAGGTGGAGTCTCCACAAATGGAGACTGGTGTGGAACGGAGGAAGGACCAGCCTTGGAAGGGGATGGTTTTTCAACCACCACCTCCTCAACTAGCTCCTCCTCTACCACAGGAATGTTACCACCAGTAGGAGCCTCCTCCTCCTCCATGGGGTCATCATCTAACACAACCAACTCAGGAGCCTCCTCCTCCTGACCTATTGGACCCTGAGCCAACCCCATCATGGCTTGAGTCAGTGGCCTCCAATCCCCAGTAAACCCATTCATCATATTGTATTACACTTTCGCTGTTAGTTTAGATGGTACATGCTCAGTCCTATCACGTGGAATGCAAACAAGTATTTGTTGAATAAACCTAGGGTACATAAGAAATTTCTTCCTAGAACCAGCAGTTGACAAATTACTAGCCATCCCCTCAAATAAATAATGGGAAAAGTTAAACACTCTACCCTGGGCTAAACATATAAGACCAGTAGCCAAAGGAGTAGGGAACGCATCCCAACTCCCCGACTTGGGACTCAGGCAATGGATTAAATAGTGAACCAGAAGCTTCCACTGAGGGTAAAACCTATTCTTTTGGAAGTTAAACTTCCCCCATGTTCATAACCTATGGCAGCCATACCCTCTAATACTTCCGAATTGGGAAGTGATACAACACCCCCCGCATCCTGAAGATGAAGAGAAGAGCGAATAGATGCTTCAGTGACCACATAAGCACGTCCATCTATGGTAGCATGGAGTGCTCGTGGACGTCCAGCCACATTCACAAGCTCAGCAGACGCCCAAAATTGACGTACCACACTATCATATATGGTAGGACAAACAGTAAATGCATACCTTAAGTTTGAAGCTTCAATAAACTCCAAGATATCAGCAAAATGTTCACGATTAGGAACCCGATTATGAGCAGGTTGATAAGCAAGAGCAGCCATGGATCTTGATGAATGGATTGAAGAAGGATTTGGATTGGAATGAGAGGAGTAGAAGCGGTTTTTGTGTGTGTTTTAATTGTAATGAGTGTATGTTGACCATATAGGAAGAAAATAGTAACTGTTCATTGACCCCTATTAATGGGGGGTTGCCCTTTTAAATTAAGCCATAATGGCATACTAACCACTTGCCCTTTTAACATAATAACTTACCCCTAATTTATTTGGTGAATTCAAATTTGTAAATATCAGTATGGGAACCGTTGACCAAAAGTCAAAGTGCACAATAGTCGGACCAGGAGCAAAACGTGATTAATAAAGGACAAAAGGAATGGACAGTAGCCAGACCAGTACCAGTACCAAGAGTCACACACCAATAGACATGGAAGGATTTTAAACCACCAGAAAGCAACCAAGCATAACTAGAAGCTGACCAAAGAGGACCAGAAGCCAGTCATATAAGGCCATATCCACCAGAAGAGAGCAAAAATCCTCCATCAGAAGCACCACACACCACCATAACCAAGAAATTATGTTTGTTAAATACTAGGAATACGTTAGACTGACCTAATATGTACACAAAGCCTCCCCTTAGGCTTTGCCTCCCCTCAATCCGAGACATCACGGATTGACCATCCCAATATGAACCACCAAGTGGTTAAACCGAGGACCATCAAAAGCTTTAGTCAGCAAATCAGCAACATTGTCATCCGTATGAACTTTAAGAACCTGTATCAGCTTCTTCTCATTTGCATCGCGTATAAAATGATGCCGAATCTCAATATGTTTCGTCCGCTGATGAAATACAGGATTCTTCACAATACAAATAGTGCTTTGATTGTCAATAAAAATTTTGGTATTCATAAAATTGAACCCATAGTCCAACATCTGATTTTGGATCCATAAAACTTGACCACAGCAACTAGCAGCAGCTACATATTCAGCTTCTGTGGAAGAAGTAGCTACGATTGTCTGTTTCTTACATTGCCATGAAATAAGCCGACGACCCAAGAATTGACAACCACCAGTAGTAGACTTCCTATCATTATTAGCACCAGCATAATCACTATCACTGTATGCTTCAAGAACAAAGGGAGATTCTCTAGGATACCATAGACCCAATTTAGGTTGAGCCTTGATATACTTGAAAATCTTCTTCACGGCATTTAAGTTCGAAACCGTTGGAGTCACCTGGTGTCTAGAACAAGCACTTACTGCAAACATAATGTCTGGACGTGATGCAGTCAAATACATGAGAGAGCCAATCATAGACCTGTACATATGAACATTGACCGGTGGATCTGGCTCATTCTTAAGTTTGAGTTTAACAACTTCATAAGGGGTTGCTGCTGGTCTAAGAGGATCCATGTCAAACTTCTGAAGAATCTCATGAACATACTTATCTTGACTGATGAAAATCCCATCCGATTGTTGCTTGACCTGAAGACCAAGGAAAAATGATAGTTCTCCCATGGCACTCATCTGAAATTCGCCTTTCATCAAGTGTTCAAACTCATCACACCACTCCTTCCTTGTAGAACCAAAGATAATGTCGTCCACATAAACTTGAACAAGAATAATATCCTTGGAGTTCCGCCGAAGAAATAGTGTCTTATCAATAGTACCTCTTCTATAGCCATTCTTTAACAAGAAAGTGGAGAGACGCTCATACCAGGCTCTAGGAGCCTGATGTAACCCATAAAGAGCCTTGACCACCTTATAAACTTTCTTGGGATGAAGTGGATCAACAAACCCCTTAGGTTGAGTAACATACACTTCCTCGTCAATTTTTCCATAGAGAAATGCACTCTTGACATCCATCTGGAACACCGTAAAGCCAACATACGAAGCAAAGGCCAAAAACAGACGAATGGCCTCAATCCTTGCAACAGGCGCAAAGACTTCAGTATTGTTGATCCCAAACTTAGATCGATTAGCTTTGTGTATACGAGATTAGATCAAGTACTACACGTAGAGAAACCTTTGCTTATGAATAAAGTAACAAAGTGTTATGCGGAATTAACACTTGATCTAAAACACAATGATGTTAAACAAACTTTCACTTGTATTAGAATAATCGTGTTGATTACAATGAAAGGTTTAACTTGCGAATACTATGAAAACTGATATATGACTTTAACCTAAAAGACCTTCTTTTATAGAACAAGAAGTCTTGTACAATAAGCTATGAATCAACTATTCTAGGTAAAGATAATAATAGAAAATACAATGTCGTGCTTATCTTTACCATACATAAATAAAGAAACAAATAAACAAAAGATATTCTATCAGTGTCAATCTTCAAGGCTGTCAGCGTTGACTTCTATCAGCGTCCAAAGTCAATCTATCAGCGTTGACTTTCTTCTTATCAGCGTTTGGTGATCTGACCCATATTTTATTCCCAACAATCCTCCCCTAAACTTGATATCCATACCAATGATCAAGTTTCTGAATAAAAACTAAAGGCTTAGGAGGAATCTTTCAATAACTTCTTATGTTGGTGATAAACATATCTGATCAAGTCCTTGGCCACATCACTCGTATAATCAATCTCCAAGGGTGTCTCTAGCATCTTCTCCAATACTTCTTTGGACAAGAAATAGTCAGCATCCACAAGCAAATATTCTGAAAACTTTGTAGAGCTCATATGAAATACACCACAAGTAGAATATAGCCTCCAATGAAGATTACTGAGATCATCTTCAAGATCCTTCCAAATGGCAGGATCTGCTTCTTTTGGACCA
The DNA here is from genome assembly GCA_025667525.1 of Glebionis coronaria. Taxonomy (NCBI): domain Eukaryota; kingdom Viridiplantae; phylum Streptophyta; class Magnoliopsida; order Asterales; family Asteraceae; genus Glebionis; species Glebionis coronaria. Next base: position 109,681,176 of record CM046877.1, on the reverse strand, counting down.
CACAAAGTCATAAATGTGTTCCAAAGTCTTATTCCATTAGCTGAAGTAGGTGCTTCAGCTGTATACTTGGCCTCTATTAACCTCCATAGATGCACCAAGTCTTCCCTGTCTATGCTTGCAAATATAGAAATAACTGAAGTGAAAGTATGTACCTCCTTTCCAAATCGTCCAACCTTCCAAAATCCACACTCATCTTCATCAAAACTGATAATTGGATTTCTGTCATCTAGAGGTATCACATTTACCAAATCTGAAGCTTCCAAGGGAGAAAGCTTGAGATGCTTCCTTATAACACCTTCAGTTGGAAAATACACATCCATGTCTTTAGGAAATTGAAAAGGATCTCCTTTCTTCACTGGTCTTTGAGCAATCCTTATTTCCTTTTGAATTTGCATCTCCTCTGCAAGCTCTTGTTTTCTTTCTTCTGAAAGAAACTGGTAGACATTCTGTTCTTGCACCTTCCTCCAAATAGGATGTGCCCTATACTCTAACTCCTCAAAAGACAAGGCCAGCAACTTCTTTGATGTCCAATTAGGCTGATGACATCTAAGCAACTTATAGTACAACTGCCTTCTATCTCTTTTGAGCCAGGTCTTGACCTCTTGTGCATTAAATCTCATAATCACCTTTATGTCTTCTTGTACCCTAAGAAGAACTTCCAACCCCCAAATTTGATCTGATAAACTCATACTTGGGTTGTCCATCACCTGGTCTTCCCAAGCATGGTACATTCTGGTGATTTCTGGTAGGTCCCAATCAACCTGATTCTTCAACTCACTCAACCTTTCCTTTGCTAGCTCATCCCCATATTCAAGCCTTTCTGGATCTTCAATAATTTGAATGCTTGAATCTGAGCTATCACCTTCTTTATCATCACCACTTTCCTCCTCACTCTCAGAAACAACAAATGGTGATCTTCTACTCCTCCTCAAATCTCTTTCCACAAGTTGTGCAGCCAACTGTTCATCAAATGCTATTTGTGCTGCATCTTTCTTTGGAACATCTTCTTCAATCAAAATACCTTTACCTTTGTCTTTTGGATCAATAATTGGTAAAGTAGAAGAAGAAACCTGTGTGGACACATCTTTAATGATTGTTGATGGCTGGAATACATCAACATCATCTGCAACTTTGTCAGCGTCCAAGTTGCTCCTATCAGCGCCACGATTACCTTTATCAGCGCTGGATGTGTCAGCGTCCAAACCTGTATCAGCGCCCAATGTTTCTTTGAAAGATCCTTCCAAGTTCTTTGGTGTCACCTTGGATGTATCAACAACTGGGTGCTTCTTCAAGTTGGTGAGAGCTTCAGCAATCTGCAAAGATTCACTAAATTGTGAACTCTTTTCTGAACTCTTTTCACTAGCTGTGTGAATCAACTCATCCTCCTCATCCTCTTTTTCCTCCCCTTTGGAAGATTCCTCCATTAGACTCCTGCTACTGGGATTCTCCAAAACAGTTACTCTCTCCCTCAAAGCTTGGAGTTCTTGTCCCTGTTTGTTGACAGTTTGTACAAGACTGACATTTTGCTTTTGCAAGCTAATGACAGCCGCCGTCAATTCAATTATGGTCATAGGTTCCAATCTGCCCTCAGCTAGAATGGGGATTTGACCTCCCAAAATAGAATCATGGGGCATGGATGAGGTCTTAATGATGTTAGGACTGTCTTGACCAGCTTCTAAGCCTGTGTCAATAGCCCCAGCCTCACCCATTTCACCAGCCACACTTGTGGAGGTGGTTCTCTCTGCTACAAGGCTAGGATCACTAGAGGAGAACACTCCAGTAACCCTTTGGCGTTTAGATTGTGTGGGTGTGGGTTGATTAAGGGGTGTTTGGGATTGTTCAGGAAGTGTATCAATGTTGGGATTGGCTGTGTCAGCGCCCACATTTTGAGTGTCAGCGCTGGGTTGGTCAATGTCCATGTTTTCTGGTGAAGGTGATGGTTCATGAATAGGCTCAAGTTGGGGTTCAGGGTCTGGTTGTGGGTCTGGTTGTGGTTGAGCAGCCTGAATTACTTCAAGCATGGGTTGGGTAAGAGGTATGGGATCGTTTGTGGAGCTCATTTTAGCAAAAATGGTTTTCTGTTGTTTAGGGATCTCATAAAAAGTGTCATGATCCCTAGAACAATATTCTTGTAAATCAAAGACCATTTGCAAAAATCTAGGGTAAGCCAAAGTCATTTTACTTCCCTTGTTTTTACACATCCCTTCAAAAATCATTTTTGAAAAATTATACTTAAGCCCACGTGTTATACAAACCAAAGCACTTGCAATTGACCTGTTTATCTCATTAAAAGAAGTACATTTTGGACTTAAGCATTGTAAAAGGACATGTATCAAATATTTCCAGTCAGAGGGAAATTCCTGCTTATGATATTTATTTAAAGTGACATCAGCAGGAATAGGATAACCCAATTCCCTAAGACCCTGTTCTATTGTTGCTATGGCAAGAGTAGTCACACCATCAGCGTCATCAAAACGCAAAGCTTGGCGAACCAAAGCTTCAGTGACCACCCATGTTCTTCCATGAACAGTAGATGTTAATGTGGTCACTCCATTAGTTGTTGTGGAACTAACATTGTTCCAAAACTGTCTAATGTGTGCGACAGGGACTAATGGTGTATGAGAAAGTGCATACCTCAATGAAGATGCATTTAAAAATGCCACCATCTGTGAATACTGAGGAAATAAAGCATCATCAGCAGTCAAGTAAGCGATCATATTGTGTTGGCTCTTGAACTCCAATGTTAAATTCTTTGAGTTGAATTTGGGTGCCATGATTTAAAGCTGTTTAGGTTATATGATATGGGAAAAATCTAGGAGGAAAAGTGTTAGACAAGAAAATATGAATACCCAGAATAAAAAGATTAGCCAAATTTATAGGAGAGATGCATGATTTTGATTGGTCAAAAATGAGGCGGTTATATTCAAAGAGCAATCATGAAAATCTTGAATCAAATATAACTTATCTCATGCATTAATTAAAAGTAACTTCTCCCCAAAATTACGGCCAAAGATTAGTCAAAAAATAACAACTGGGTAGGGCCCACTAGGTGTCAACGGTCAAAAATAGCCCATCAGCGCCCAACGGCTATATTTCCTTGTCAGTGTTTGCCTAAAGCCTTGTCAGCGTCACGATTGAACGTAACAGCGTTTGGAGAAAAACTTGTCAGCGTCTAAAAAGTAAAAAAAAAAAAAAAAAAAAAAAAATATATTTAAAAAGAAAAAGACCTTAACAAAGTAATTTATCCTAAGGGAAATATCTTACAAGTTGATAATAATTACTGGGCGGCAAGCACTGTCCATTTATACACACTTGCATAAGCAAGATAGACACAAATGTCCTCTAGAGTCCCTTGCTAACCAAAATACTAACCAACAAAGTTATTTCATAAAATTCTTTGTAACTCCCAGGTAAACCCATATCCAAAGTATTCCCAAGTCTCCCATCAGACCATAACCAATTCTAAGTCAAAAATGTCTTGGCAGCATGCAAAGTTGATATACTATGCATGCTACAGTGCCTCATGGTTTAGTAAAACGAACCCATACTCACCTGTGGACACAATCTAGAATTGTGATGAGAGTATTCTAAGAATACCCAAGAGTCCTAAAGGTTCCTTAAACCTCCCCTCAAACTATGATACATGAGTTCTCAACAATATATATGAACATTAAAAATTTATGTCAAGATAGGAATATAAATATTCCAACCATCATCCATAAACAAAACATGTCCAAATAGCTCTTCAAAGATCCATAAGCAACTCTGTATCCAATGGCATAAAGCTACCATTACCTGCACATTTAGATGAAAACCACAAAACTAACATTTGTTGCTGACAGTGTCCCGACAACACTTAACAGCGTTGAAGGAACTCTTGTCAGCGTTAGACCATAATATCTCTAACAACGGCAAAATAACACTTGACAGTGTTACATATACCTTTGTCAGTGTTAGAAAAATAATGTGGAAAATCTAAATCATCACAAAGACCAATAACAATGCATTATCCTGTACATACTTTTACAAAAATATTCCAAAACACATATTAAGTGAGATTAACCATTCCAATATTTGTTACCAAATATTGAAATCTTCCAGCATCAAAAGGTTTAGTTAATAAATCAGCTACATTATCTTCAGTATCTACCCTATCTGGTTGTATTAAACCTTTCTCAAAGAAATCTCTTATAAAATGATGTCTAATTTCTATGTGTTTGGTTTTAGAATGATGTACAGGATTTTTAATAATGCATAAAGTACTGTTATTGTCTACAAAAATCTTGGTATGCATAAAATTATACCCATAATCCAACAGCTGGTTCTGAATCCATAAGACTTGTCCACAACAAGCAGCTGCTGCCACATATTCTGCTTCAGTTGTAGAGTTTGCCACCACTGTTTGTTTCTTGCATTGCCAAGATATTAATCTGCTCCCAAGAAATTGGCATCCACCAGTTGTGGATTTCCTATCAAACTTATCACCTCCATAATCACTGTCTGAATAAGCAATAAGATCCAAGGGAGAATCTTTTGGGTACCACAATCCAAGATCTGGATAGCATCTTAGGTACCTAAAAATCCTCTTCACAGCAAAAAGGTGACATTCTTTGGGAGTCACTTGATGGCGTGCACATGCACACACAGCAAACATGATGTCAGGTCTTGAGGCTGTAAGATACATCAATGAACCAATCATTGATCTATAGTGCCTAACATCCACATCCTTTCCAGCTCCAAGTTTTCCCCAGGGGTGTTGTCTGTCCATAGGAGTAGAAGCCTCCTTCTCATGTGGAGAAAAACCATATTTCTTCAAGATTTCAGCTACATACTTGTCCTGGGAGATGAAGATACCATCTTCTTTCTGCTGAACTTGTAAACCTAGAAAGAAGTTCATCTCACCCATTGCACTCATCTTGAATTTATCTGTCATGAGCTTGGAAAATTCCTCACTCATTTTTGGATCAGTAGAGCCAAAAATGATGTCATCAACATAGACCTGCACAAGTAACACATGTTTTCCTTTCTTCTTTGTAAACAGTGTCTGGTCTATGGTGCCCCTCTTGAAACCATTTTCCACCAAGTAGGTGGACAATGTACCATACCATGCTCTTGGGGCTTGATGAAGGCCATACATTGCCTTCTTTACTCTATAAACCTTGTCTGGATTCTCAGGATCTTCAAAACCAGGAGGCTGCATTACATAAACCTCCTCAACAATTGTGCCATAGAGGAAAGCACTCTTCACATCCATTTGATAAACAGTAAAATTCATGCAAGAAGCATAAGCTAAGAAAATTCTGATAGCTTCAATTCTTGCAACTGGAGCAAAGACTTCTTCATAATCAATTCCTTCCTCTTGTGTATAACCCTGAGCTACCAAACGTGCCTTGTTTCTGACCACAATGCCTCTTTCATCTTTCTTGTTCCTTAGAACCCATCTTGTCCCAATTGGTCTCACATATCTAGGACAATCAACCAGCTCCCAAACATCCTGTATAGCAAATTGGTGAAGCTCATCCTGCATTGCTTCCACCCAACTTGGTTCCTTGAGAGCATCAAAAATTTTCTTGGGTTCTTCCTGTGACAGAAAACAGGCAAACAAACATGCTTGTACAAGAGGGGTATCAACCTTCTTGTGTATATTGGCAATAAATCCACCAAGACCTTGATGGGATCTTCTTGTCTGAACTGGAGCCATAACATCACCAATGATTTGAGATGTGGGGTGATCTTTAGCTGTGGAAGTGAGAACTCCTCCTTCAAAAAGTCTGGTGTCCTCAATTTCACGCTCCATGTTGCCAATATCTTCTTCAGTTTCTTCTTCATCAACAGGAATCTCTTCATGGATATTGGAAGGTCCACCCTGTTCAAAATGAGAAGAGAAAAGCTGTGTAAAGGTGTCTCCAAAGTCTGATCCTTGTGTGTCAGCGTTTGGGCTAACAACGCCTGAACTGGTGTTGTCAGCGTTGGAGCCATCAGCGTCTGAATTGGTCGTGTCAGCGCTGGATTTCCCTTTGTCAGCGCTTGAAGAATCATGCATGTTTGTAGTTGGTGGTATCTGAACACCACCATTATCTTTCCTTGCAGCAGTAGCAGCAGCATAATACTCATCTGTCCATATAGGAAGTGTAACAAATTCTTGTGTGGGAGATGATATAACTGCTGGTGGTCCATCCTCCTTAGCAACCTGTATACCTGAAACATTACCAATTCTCTTTTCCAAAACACTTGAAGTTACCTTCACAATGTCTGGATCAGTAACAGGCATATAATTTAAAGCTCTAGACAAAGGTTCTAAGTCAAACAACCAATTTGGACCACTCTCAGGATCACTAGGTTTACTCTCTAAAAACCTAACATGTACTTTTTCAAGTATACGTTTTTCCTTTTTAATGTAAACCCTATATCCTTTACTCTGCACTGAATAACCCATGAAGTAGCCTTCATCACCTTTTGAATCAAATTTACCTAGGGCCTCACTAGTTTCTAACACAACTACATGACAACCAAATGGCTTCAGAAAACCAATATTTGGCTTCCTTCCCCAAAGTAATTCATAAGGTGTCTTATTATGTATCTTGTTGACTAATGCCCTATTCTGAACGTAACAAGCTGTGTTAACAGCTTCAGCCCAAAAGGCTATAGGAAAGTGGGCATCAGCCAACATGGTTCTGGCTGCTTCAATAAGGGTCCTATTCTTCCTTTCAGCAACTCCATTTTGCTGAGGAGTTCTAGCTATGCTGAACTGCCTAGTAATCCCTTTCTTGGCACAAAAATCATCTAATAACTGATTTCTAAACTCACCCCCATTGTCACTTCTAATAATTTTGACCTCATTACCATTCTTCTTTTCAATCTGGGTAATGAAATTAATCAGACTAAGGGCAGTTTCACTTTTCTTAGCTAAAAAGAAAGTCCATGTGAACCTGGAGTAATCATCAGTAATGACAAAACAATATGATTTACCCTTCAAACTCTCTATATTAGTAGGACCAAAGAGGTCCATATGCAATAAGTGAAGGGGTTTAGAGCTAGAGTTCACCTGTTTAGACCTGAATGAGACCTTGTGCTGCTTGCCCTTAAGGCATGCAACACAAGAGTGGTCATTGTGGAAAGCCTTTTCAGGCAAACCATCAACTAAACCAAGCCTCACAAGTCTATTAATATTCTTAAAGTTTATGTGCCCTAGTCTCCTGTGCCAAAGATTACTTTCATCTACTGAGGCCTTAGCATACAGACATGACATTTTATTATTTACCTTAATTCCATTAAGATTCACATTATATATGTCTTTATGCCTTGGTGTTCTAAAATCTATGTATTTCTCATCAGGGAGCTTATAATCTTTGCTTAACACCAAGCACTCAGTATCTGTGAAAAGAACCTTATTTTTGTTATCACACACTTGTGATACACTAAACAAATTATAATCCAGGTCTTTCACCAAGAAGACATTATCAAACCTTAGATTGTTGGTGACAAGGGTTCCTTTTCCTGTGATTGTGCCGTAGCCCCCTCCAAAGTATACCTTATCACCATCTTGAATAGGAGAGAAATTGGTCAGATAGTCTTCCTTTCCTGTCATGTGCCTTGAGCATCCACTATCCTAGTATCCATAGTCATTGATCTTCTTCTGAATGCCCTGCACATAAAGAAAACACATTAGTTTTCTTTGGGAACCCAAGCCTTGGAAGACTTGGATTCATTTGGTTGTTCAACAAGAACAGACTTGGTTCTCATAACAACCCCATTTTCATCCCTGTTTGAATGAAATTCCCAGTTAACCCCAATTGGTGTTGACAATGCTTTTGAAATATAATGAAACCTGTTGCATGTCATAGAAATACCAGTATTATTAGGGTTCTGGTCTTGTTTTGGTCTCCATGTTAAGCTAGTAGAAGCTTTAGACCTATTTCCCTGTGGCTGCAAATACCTAGGTTTGTCAGCGCTGTAATTTCTCCTGTCAGCGCCCCGATTACTCTTATCAGCGTTGAACCTAGGGTTTGCTATAGGAACCCATTGCCTATTTGACCAAGTATTTGACTTTTGAAAAGGTCTTAGGCCTTGTGTGTTAGACCCTCTAGAAAAGAATGGGGCTGGTCTAACAACTTGTGAACTTTTGTTCACAAAGGTATTTGGTCTGACAGTGTTTGACCTATGTTGACTTTTGTCAGCGCTGAAATGGTTCCTGTTAGCGTTGACATTGGAAGCATTGACACATTTGTAGGCCAAATGTGAGAAGCTACCACATGTGTAACAAGCTTTTCTAGACATAGTCTTAGGTCTGAAAGCAAAGAAGCCTGTTCCATGATTACTAACTTGGCTTTTTGGTGACCTAGAATTTCTATACATCTCTGCATATTTAACACTAGGTTTTCTAACAGATTGTGGGCCAAGGTCAACAGCTTTGCCAGTGGTAGGGTGTGTGATCTTAATAGGTTTAGGATCAAGGCTCGTGATTGGTGTGGGCTCATTTGGACTTTCACACAATAACCCTCCCTTAACAAACAAAGTGTGGTTTGCTTTCTTCCACTCTTCTAGGTCAGTCAGCTTTTGCTGATATTCCTCAACTGGGGAAGTCACTCTAGGTGGAGGAATAAACTCCTCCTCTTGGAATTCTGGCAAGCCAGTCCAAGATAAGTCCTTTGATTGGACACCATAGAAATCCCCAGCTGGTGGTGGAACAACATTATAGTTATTTATCCCAATCCTACTCATATCCTTAGAGTCTCTTTGTTTACTAACACACTCTCCTAGGGATTGTGTGGCCTTATCAAATCTCTGGATTTTAAGACTCACATTATCTTTGTTTTTGTTAGCCTCCTCTAACTGAGCTATCAAATCAAGATTAACCCTATTTACTATATCTTGAACATCCTTACTCTGATGTAACTCATGTTTTAAGATATTTATTTGATCCTTTAAATCAAACTCCATTTTCTTATACTCAGTTACTGTCTTTTCTGTTTGGGTAAGAGCAATTTGATAGTTAGATAATTTGCACCTTAGAGTACTTGCTTCATCTAATAACTTAACTATCTCTTGTTTTGATTTTTCAGTATTTAAACGACAACCCTTAGAACAGAAAGCATCATCATATACCTCATTATCTGATGAAGAGGAGGAGTGTGCCATGAGAGCATATTCAGCATGCTCTTCTTTAACTTCAGCAACCAAAGCTCTGTCCTCTTCCTCATTCTTAGCCATCCAGCTCCAATCCCATTCCCCAACGCCATCAATTTGTTGAACAGCAACCATGGCCTTGGGATCTGGGTTCTTAATCATTTGGCTAGAAGGCTTCCCAGCATCAGATCTCCTTGGAGATCTACATTCCCTCATAAAGTGCCCCATCCTATGACAGTTGTAGCACTCCACCTTGGACTTGTCAAATCCAGCAACATCCTTAGCATTAAAGGTCATCTTCTTCTTGAACCTTTTATTGAACCTGTTTGCTCTTAAACTTACAAGAGCCATAGTCCACTTTATATCCATCTCTTCCAATTGTTCATCACTTATCTGCTCAAGATCTTCATAAGTGATCCTTGAATCACTAGGCAAAGAAGCAATGAAGGCACACACAGTATCAAGATCAAAACCAGCAGGTTTAATTCTATCAGTGCCATGATTGTGTGTGTCAGCGCTTGAGTACAAAGCGTTGACAGGATATGATCCAGCGCTGACAGATTGACATCCAGCACTGACACCTTGAGATCCAGAGGCTGAATGTCCATAAAAGTTCATGGAATCAAATTGGCCTTCACTTTGTGAAAAGAAGGCCATGTTGCTGCTGGAAGATTTGTTATCACTCTCCAATTGCCATTCATTCTCCAACAGCCTTAACTTGTTGAAGATGTCATCAAACCTGGAAGTCTTGTGGGTGTTATTGACAAGAATAGATCTTGTCTCAATCTTCCATACATCACCAAGGCTTTTGAGAAAAGTAGCATTCAATTCAGGGTCATCAATCTGTTTTCCCATGAAGGAAAGTTGACTTGTGATGTCAAGAAGTCTACTTCTCACACTGCTGAGATTCTCATTAGGTTGAGCTTTAAAGACAGCATACTCATGCAAGAGTTGCTTCTTCTTTTCTTCTTTTGTGTCAGCATTGCCACCATGTGCTACTTCAAGAGCTTCCCAAAGCTCTTTTGCAGAATCAAAACGTTTGTACTTATGCTGATTCTCATGACCTAGGGCATGTTTCAAGATGTTCAAAATTTTCATGTCCACCCTCTTCTTGGCTATGTCTTCAACAGCTACCGCTCTCCCATCATCAGGCTTTTCCACTTTATCAGCTTCTGGACAATTAGGAATAGCTGACCTTGCCTCAATAGCAGCAGTAATCTTTGCTGCTTTATCGAATGTGTTCCCATATTCGATAATTTCCCAAAGAGTGTAGTCATGAATAGCTATGTATTGCTCAAAATTGGACTTCCAAAGTTCAAAGTTCCTGGCATCAAACATGGGAATTTTGATACTAGGATTTGAGAAGTTGTTTTGCAGCAAAGCAGGAGGTTGATTTGTGCCAGACATGGTGTTTTTAGGGTTTTGAGATTTTAGGGTTTTTAGGGTTTGGTGTTTTAGGGTTCTGCGTTACTTAAAGATCAAAAGTTTCTCAACAAGCTCTGATACCACTTGTTGATCCCAAACTTAGATCGATTAGCTTTGTGTATACGAGATTAGATCAAGTACTACACGTAGAGAAACCTTTGCTTATGAATAAAGTAACAAAGTGTTATGCGGAATTAACACTTGATCTAAAACACAATGATGTTAAACAAACTTTCACTTGTATTAGAATAATCGTGTTGATTACAATGAAAGGTTTAACTTGCGAATACTATGAAAACTGATATATGACTTTAACCTAAAAGACCTTCTTTTATAGAACAAGAAGTCTTGTACAATAAGCTATGAATCAACTATTCTAGGTAAAGATAATAATAGAAAATACAATGTCGTGCTTATCTTTACCATACATAAATAAAGAAACAAATAAACAAAAGATATTCTATCAGTGTCAATCTTCAAGGCTGTCAGCGTTGACTTCTATCAGCGTCCAAAGTCAATCTATCAGCGTTGACTTTCTTCTTATCAGCGTTTGGTGATCTGACCCATATTTTATTCCCAACAAGTATAATCAATGCCCTCAATTTGAGTGTGTCCTTGTGCGACAAGCCTAGCTTTATTCCTGACAACAATTCCCCGTGCATCCTTCTTGTTTTTGAGAATCCATTTGGTATTGATAGCTGTCTTCCCATCTGGTAAGTCAACTAGAACCCAAACATTCTGAAACAAGAATTGCTGCATTTCCTCCTGCATAGCCTCCACCCAACTTTGATCCTCAAGAGCATGAGAAACAGACCTAGGTTCCACCTGTGAAAGAAAACAAGCAAACAAACAGTGTTGAAAGTCCGTATGATTATTACGCTTTTGATCCTCAATATAGCCCACAAGAGCATGATGATCAGACGAGGCCTTCTGCTGCATTCTGCGTGTCTTGACGGTAGAACCAGGATCTCCAATAATTTGAGTGGTAGGATGGTCTTTATGTGGTTGCAAGACTGGATTGGAAGCAACCTCCACTTCTGGTGCCAAGTTATTGAGATCACCAACAAAATCAGCATCATATGAAGCATTTTGGAAAATCCCGTCTACCGGTTGTTTATGTATATCATCCAGCTTGGTAGAAGACTTCTTTTCATGATTCCCCAAATCAGAAGGACTGGAGAAACGTGTATTGGAAGCAGACTCACTAGCCGGAGTACCAGTAGGTGAGTGACTAGCACTAGGAGCAGAAGCTAGAGTACCAGGAGCAACTTTGTCAGCAGTCTCAACCAAGGGAAACTCAAAACTACCTTGAGCTGCTGCTTTAGTAGCTTCTTGTTGTTGCTTGAGAAGAGTATCAAGAGCTGCTTGAGAGTCCGGTACATCCAATGGAGTTGCATCACTAGGAGGAGTAGGAGAAACCGTGGTGGAATAGGATGGAACCACAAAAATGTCATCCTCATCATCTGAATCAGAAAGACTAGAAGGAACACCAGTACTTGAAGTAGCAAACACTTGTGGTCCTGCATCATGGTTAGTTTTGAAACGAAAATATCCTAACGAATCACTAAGATAATCAAGATCAAAATACCATTCTGGACCTGTTCCTTGTATGTTTGTCTTCTCCTCAAAATACCTGAGATTAATAGTTTCAATTATCCGTTTGGCTTGAAGATTGTAGACACGATACGCCCGAGAATGAGCTGAATATCCTACAATATATCCTTCATCAGCCTTGCCATCAAACTTCCCCAAATAGTCACTAGTATTCAGAATGGTGACTGGACACCCAAAAGGCTTCAAATGAGCAATATTTGGAACTTTGCCCGTGAGCAGCTCATAAGGTGTTTTCTTGTGTGGATTTGTAATAGACCCCCTATTCAAAACATAACTTGCAGTATTAACAGCTTCTGTCCAGAACATGGTCGGAAGCTTGGAATCGGCAAGCATAGTTCTCGCTGATTCTATTAGTGTCCGGTTCTTTCTTTCTGCCACACCATTCTGTTGAGGAGTCCTAGCAGCACTATAATCTCTTTTGATGCCCTTAGCATTGCAAAGTGCGATGAGGTCTCTATTTTTAAACTCGGTTCCATTGTCGCATCGAATACCTTTAACTTTCTTGGACAACTGATTCTCTATCAAGGTAAGAAAATCTCGAAGAATTGAGTAGGTCTCACTTTTGGCAGCCATGAAAAACACCCACGTAAACCTGCTATAACCATCAGTCACCATCAAACAGAATTGCTTGTGGTCTATGCTTCTGATGGAAGTAGGACCAAATAAGTCCATGTGTAGAAGCTGCAATGGTTCAGTAATGAGACTTAAAGCAGTAATGGCCTTGAAGGATGCTTTGTGTTGTTTGCCTTTGCTGCAAGCAACACAATTTATGTCATTTCTAAACGTCTTGGGAGGTAAACCAGAGACCAGATTCAAATTAGCAAGTTTGTGAATGGTCTTGAAGTTCACATGTCCCATCCTTCGGTGCCATTTTGTGGCTTCATCTTCCGAGGCTTTTGCAACCAGACATGCTAGTTGACAAGTAGGGTTGACTTCATTCAACTTGATGCTATATAGATTGTGTCTTCTAGGGATTCTGAGTAAAACTTGTGAGACATCCGGAAGCTTAAAATCTTTGGAGAGCACAAGTGCATCAGTATCGGTGAAGAGTACAAACTGCTTCTTGTCACAAATCTGAGAGACCGATATCAAGTTGAAGTGTTGAGGTGCTTCCACATAGTAGACCTGCTCAAAATTTAGATTTGGAGTCTTTATCGTTCCTTTGCCAGTGATTCTGCCTTCACCTCCACCAAAATAGACCTTGCCCCCATAAAATGGTACAAAGTTAGAGAGAAGGCTTTTATTGCCAGTCATGCTCCTAGAGCAACCGCTATCAACAATGCCTAGACTAGGATCCTGGTATGGAGTAACCTACAACAACAAGATAATAACAATACAAAAGTTAGTGTCTTAAGGGGACCCAAACCTTTTCAGGTTTGAGCCTGCCTTGTGGATCATTAGAAGAATGCCAAGAAGATTGATGAGATCCACCATTGTTCCTTGGTTGCCTATTCATCATATGGGTATTATTATTTGACCAGGAACAACCTGCTGAGGGCTTAACAGCAGTTCCCAAATTTCCCAAACCAAAATACGTGTGGTCAAAATGATGCGCATAGTGTGGATTATAATTTGGAAAATAATTACTAGTTGTTTGAAATCCATTTTCTCTCCAGTGATCAGACATGAAAGGAGAGGATACTCTAGAAGTATGAAACATTGGAGCACTAGGATTAAGTCTTCTAGAGGCATATTGAGCAGCTCCTGGTGAACCAGGAGCAACTAAAGCGTGATTAACAGATGCATGTGTGTCATAATAATCACAATCTTTAATTAAATGAAAGGGACTGCCACAAACAAAACATGTTTTGAAAGACCTTTTATTAGAATGAGACTGTTTCATACTGCCTACTTTATTACACAGATTTCTAGGAAAAACATTCTTCCTAGGACTCAATAAACAAGGACCAGACACACTTGACTTGACAGCAACTTTTTCTTCACACTTCCTAGCACCAGTAGCAGCATGTTCATTCGACTTGGAACTCGTAGGTCTTGACTCTTCACTTGAACCATTAGATGCAGAGTCACCGGCTTTGTCACTGAAAGTACATGAGACAAAGTCGTTAGTATTAGTAGAACTTGTTGGGGACTCAAGCATCTGTGATCCATCCGAGTCATTATGCCATGAGGTGGGCATGAAAGTTCCAGTAAGAGGAGGAGGGACAGCATGCATTTCTGCTGCTGGTTTAAACCTATTGTAACTAGGTTTGCCCTCATCCTCTTTGTCGGCATCAAAGACGCTTGAGAAAGATAAATCAAATACATCTTCAGAATCAATATATTTTTCAAATCCTAAGCCTCTTTTAGTTCTGCCAGACATGCTACTATCAATTAATTTTGAAAGATTTTTAGGTGCCTTTTGCCATTTGTCAAATCTTAACATTGTAGCATCTAATTTAGCTTGCATCTCCTCTTTTTCTTTGATACGAGCATCTCTTTCAGATTCTGTATATTTAAGCATATTTGTAGTGTTTTCTAAATCAATGCTTAGTATCCTGATTTTATCCTCATACGCACGTTGTGTATCTTGTAACCACTTCTTTTGTTGTTCCAATGTGTTTAATGAAGCTTTATAGGCTTGCACCTCTAAATAATACTTATCATTTTGAGCATTTACTTCATTAAATTGGGACAACAGTTCTGTGTATTTATCATGACAACCAAGGGGACAATGTTGTACCTGAGGTGAGATGCCCATAAGAGCAAACTCTTCCGCTTCTTCTGCATCAGAGAGATTTCCAGCAATCATTGCCAACACATCAGTCGTGGATTCCGCTGATTCCAGAGTAGAAGCCTGATGGTCATTCCAGTTGACCATGGAGTCAACAGATACCAATGCCTTCTTGTCATCTTTAACCTCCTGAACCTTGAAAGTGGAGTACCTGCTCTTCTCCTGATCATTCTTGCTAGGGCACTCTCGTGCAAAGTGACCCTGTTGCTGGCAGTTATAGCAACGTACCTTGCTTCTATCGAATCTTGCTGGCTCCCGAGGGTTGTAATTAAACTTCCTTCCTGCTTTCTTCTCAAATTTGTGAACCCTAAGAGTAAGCATGGCCATCTGCCATTTAAGATCTATCTCATCTAGATCAAGCTTATCGATCTGTTTGAAGTCATCAAAAGTAAGTTGTTGTTCAGCAGTAACATCAGCCACAAAAGAATGGAGAACAGCTTCTACCATACTCCCAGACTTGGCAGCAGGATCAGGAGCAGAAGACATGGGACTAGAAGCATATGACATGGCACCAGTATGCTGAATAGTATGCTGGGGAGAAACAGTATTGCTCGGGCTACTTGCATATGACATGGGACTAGATGCTATAGAGCTCACAAAGGCTGAATTAGCAGGGGTGGGAAAAGAGTCACTAGGATATCCTCTCACATGAGGTTCGAAGGTTCTGAGCCTATGAAACAAATCATCAAAACTGAGATAATCAAGCCCACCTTTGGCTTTAAGAGAGATTACCACCTGGTTCCAAGAGTAGGGTAAGGCTTTAAGAAACCTTGCATTCACATCACCATCATCAGGCTTGGACCTAAGTTGATTCAACTGGCTCAATATCTTCTGGAACCTATCATACCCTTGATTCAGACCTTCAGTTTCTGAGATTTTGAACTCTGTGAATTCATCTCTCAGCATGGACCTTCGCATTTTCTTTGACTCCTCATTTCCGCCAAACCTTGCTTTTATGCCATTCCAGATCTCTCTGGCATCATCCAAATGGTAGAAGTCACCCATGTGATCTTCAGGAAGAGATTGAAGCAAAATTGTTTTTGCTTTTACCTCCTTCTGAATAGCGATAATTTCCTCATGAGTTTTAGGGTCAAGAAGAGTAATATTACCGTTCTTGTCTCGTCCAGTAAGCTTTCTGCTGTTTCCATTCAGAATGATCTTCCAAAGATCTTGATCAGTGTTGGTGATCCACCATTCCATCTTCATTGCCCAGTTATCATATTCACCTTTCTTCAGAAGAGGGAATTTTCCGTTCGTGTTGGAAACCGTAGCCAGGATCTGCTGAGGTTGCACAATTTTAGGAGTGCCTTCTTCTCCTGTTTGAGTAGAAGTTGAGGCAGACATGATAAACAGATTGTTAGTAATAAGAGAACTTGATTCTGCTTGTATAGAGACCCTCCCAGGCTCTGATACCACTTGTTGGGTCTACTAGATGTAGATCTTGCAGCCTGTCAGGACCGGTGAATGACTTCTGTAATCACAAGTCAAATCACAAAGAGACTCTATACACAATATGAATGTAGAATATAAATATAAACAAGAGAAACAGAATAACTATAAAGACTTGATCCTTTCTAAGGATTTCTAATATTGATAAAGACTAGAACTACGTTTTGTGAAGGTGTGTATAACCCTTCTGCCTAAGGTTCCTTTTATACTACAAGGAAACCCTAATACATCATTAATGAAAACGTGTAAAACTGATATGCATATCCTTTCCTAACATATCTCATGCATATCCTAACAGAATATTAAGTAACTAATAAAGTTTGACTTCGACTAGGACCAGGAGCAGGACTTGCTCCTACTACGACTAGGACCAGGAGGAACTACATACCTCCTAGTCTACCTATTACATATAACTATTACAATGGTCCTAACACAACACATATTCACAAAAAGAAGAAAAATTAAAGAAAGAAAAGAGAAAGAGGACTACCCGAGCTCAAGAACAAGATCTAACATGCTAGATTAGGACTTTGTAAATTTGGAGTGACCTCCCTTTGGGGGAGATTGTTGGAAATACATTTTACGTATAAAGAAAGTCTCTGTCACTCCAATAATATAGTTATAGGCTCGTAGTAGTGTTTAAGTTACATTTATTAAATAGCCCGACCCATGAGCATGTTCATGGGCCGGAGGCCCAAGTCCATTAAGGACTTGGGTATATAAGCCTCTTTGCACCATGGGAAGAGGTGTTGGTTGTTTCATTTCTCACTTTTATACACATAGTTTCTTTCACTTCTCTCTCTAAGTTTCTCTCTCTAGAAATACATCAACCCTCTTGAAACATAAAGATTATCACGATTCTACAAGTGTGTTGCGGGAATTGCAGTCTATTAGAAGAGACTTCTTCAATGGTCACGGACACAAAATAAAAAAGGCAGTTTGGACCAAATGGAACACTATCATGTCGTCTAAAGATTCTGGTGGTCTTGGAGTAGTGAGCCTTTACGCATTGAATCGGCACCCTCATCTTAAAATGGATGTGGAAGTTCTTAGCTAACAGAAGTTTGTTGTGGTCGAGGGTTATTCAAGCCATTCACGGTGAAGACGAAAACATTGGTCGTGCTATTAAAGGTGGCCGTAACTCATGTTGGCTTAGTATTGTCAATGAAGTCGAAACCCTTCGTGCTCAAGGTGTAAACTTCTTCAAGTTCCTAACTTTGAGAGTAGGAGATGCTGGCAAAACAAGATTTTGGAAAGACAAATAGAGTGAAGCAGGGATTCTTAAAGATGCTTTTCCTCGTGTTTACTCTTTGAAGATTAATAAAGACGTGAGTATCCGGGACAAGTTAGCAGATTCCTCTTTAGATCATACTTTTTGTCGCTTTGCAAGGGGAGGTGCGGAAAGAGAACAACTTATGGCCATCAGTAGTCTAGCCAGTAACATTACTTTGGTCCCTCAAAAGGATAGATTCGTTTGGTCGTTGGGAAAGCACGGGGTATACACTTTGGCTTCGTTAAGGACAGTCATTGACAATCAGCAGGCATCCACCACGGTGTCCAGAACTCGATGGGTGAAATACATCCCGATCAAATTCAATATTCTCGCTTGGAAGGTCAAGATGGATGAATTACCTTCAAGATTTAATTTGTCTCACCGAGGTATAGACATTGGTTCCATCTCATGCCCCTTATGCAGCAAGTGGTGTTGAAACAGCCACACATCTCTTTTTTAGTTATTGTATGGCGGACCAGCTTTATAGAAAGATCGCACACTGGTGGAATGTGTCATATGTAGGTGTTTCCTCTTATGGTGATTGGTTGATTTGGTTATCTTAGATCCGTGTCTCAGCAAACCTCAAGATGGTAGAAGAAGGCGTCTTTCACGTTATGTGGTGGGGGATTTGGAACTTCCGCAACAAGACTATTCGACAACAAAGGTCCCACGTAGGGTGCTCTTTTCGACAATATCGTTTCGTATTCTTTTACTTGGTGTAAATTTAGAAGTAAAACTTCGTTCACTTGGATCGACTGGATCAATAATTCGTACCTTATTTCTTTGTAATTCTAGCATATTGCTAGTTTGTTTTTTTTCAATAAATCGCCGTTCAAAAAAAGATAAAAGTTAGTCAGTTGTGTCATTTACTTATGAGGAAGTATGAAAGTTGTGTTGTAACCATAAACTAGGCCTTAGAATCCTTACATATAATTGGTTTTAGCTTTTAAAAGTAGGATACTTTAAGAGCTTTAGGATTTTTATTCAAATGTTTGTTAAAGATATATTTGCAATAACTCATTTAGATTTACAATGTCTGCTTAAAAATATGAAAAAGAACCATGAATTTGATCTTGAATAAATGGTGAATGGTGCAGAATATCTACAAGTAGTTATACAAGCTTATCAAAGTAAGGTCAGCCGTAAAGAACACTAATCTACCATGAGCTGGTTCAATCCTTGGTCAAACAACTTATGCTGGATAAAGTAGGCTAACGTACCTCTCTCACAGGTTCTACTATTTTTTCCTTTTAAGGTATTTTTGTTGCGGATTCTGCTTTGTGATCGCATTTACCTCTTGACCTAGAATTCACGTAGTACATCTCACACAACCAGATGTTTATCTAATAATTGTATTGATAATTTTTTTGTAACAATTGAGTTCATGCCCCCGAGGAGATCTGTCAAGTCGAAACATTCAACATGTCTTTGACTTATTTCTTAGAAAATTATTTGTTTAGTAAACTTGCAGTTTGAAAGTAGGTTGGTCATGGACCTTTCTTGACCCGAATTAGGCTTAATTCTGGTATCTGAGGCTCCGGCTCTTCCACCAAGTGAATTTTTGGTTGAGATCCTGCACACTAAACAACACACTGTTAGGCTTACCGTGGGAACATATCCCACGATTAGACTCCATGGTGAGAGTAAGTAATAGGTTTTAAGGTTAGTAATTGGTGAGGTATTAGGGTATTGAGTGAATCGTACCTTTTTGGAACCCTTGGGGGATCCTTATATAGGTGATAGAATCCCTGTTGGGCTTTAGCGAATCTTCGGCCCCAAGTAAGAGAAAATTACCATAATATGATGATTGTTATCTTCTAATTGTGGTTAGTAAATATCTCTTTACTTTGGGGTGAATCAAAATCCTAATTAGATTGTGATTCTGTCTAACCCCTGCCGTGCATACTGGGCCGTGGGCCGTATACAATATATGCGACCACTATTATCCGAAACCCATAGGTCCAGATAACATTAATCCAACCCATCCGTGATGGGCGGGATACGGGTAGTACCCGTGGGCCGGGTTCAATACCCGGCTGGGGACTATACGTCATCATGCCCCCAGTCTAGTTGTTACAGCCGTAGGCGTGACCTCTAGACTAATAATTGCTCCCCTGCCGTACTAGAAAAAAGCCCCATCCTACATACGGTTGACCGGGACATCATTAACGAGGGCATTAATGATAGTCAAAAAACGGCTATGTCAACGATTGTTTTCATGTCAGTCTGAAAAAGTGCACCTCATGGGTCCCACTCTTGAGCCACATAAAAACCTGATCATGAGATGACCCGTGGGCCCCTCTAACGTTGCAACTGTCCTAAAAAACCCAGCCATCAAATCAGCATAGTGGGTTACACGTGTCCATCATCCAACAATCCTCGAAGATCGAGGCAACACTATATATAGCCGAATGCATGATTGGACACACACAATTAAAAAAACTTCAACCGCCATTGTTGCATACCTTCTTACCTTTTACACTCATTCTTTGCATGGACAACCCATTTTCCAGGTTAAATCATCGCGCCCTTTTCCATATTTACATAAAACATGGTTACGGACAATCCTACTATCACGTCCGTGCTTAATGTATTCCCAACAGACAAATTCCAAGAATTTTGCTCAGACTACTTTATCCCTGAGAGTGTACACCCTACATATCCTGGTAAGAATGAGGCGATCACAGATTGCCCATCCGGGAAAATAGGTTTATACACACGCCTATTTGATTCGGCTAACTACCGCATCCCCTTCTCTAGGTTCCTTGTAGATATCCTTACATACTACGACTTCCACATCACCCAACTACATTGTATAGGGGCATGTAAAGCGAACCAATTCAAAAATAATTGCCATACTTGCAATATAGGTCCATCCGTTAGTTCGTTTAGGATATTTTACGTTCCCCAAATGGTCAACGGTTGGCTTTCGTCTAAGAAACGACCGGGAAACACTCCAATGTGTTATAACAAGTCGTTAGATCCGTTGAAAAACTGGTACGACCGGTATTTCTTTGTAGACGATGTGGTATTCCCTTTTCCATTTGTACTAAAACAATCCGTCCGCCCGGACTATCCTCCCCCTACCAACACATATGATGCGAGAGATGTGAGGATGCTATATACAAACCGGACCCATTTCCACAAGGGATTGCTGGAAAATTTCTTATGTTTAGTAGGAATCAGCCGCAACTATTACGGCAGGTCGGACCGGTATCCCATTTTCCTGAACAACCGTAGAGAGGGTAGGTATAATTAGTAGTAAATGAAAGTCCAAAGTATACTTGTGTTCCTTAACTAAATTTACTCTTTGATTGTGTGTGCCCGCAGAGATGAATCTATTTGGTTTGATACGCCAAGGAGATCCTACACAGGTGTCCGAGGGTACCCAAAGACTTCGCCAAGATGAACCACCATTGCTGGAAGCCACCAAGAATATTACTATTCCTTTGGACGATGTCCCTGATCCCCATTCAGACATGGGCGATTCTCAAGTCTAGCCGTCACTGTTGGACTTCTCAAATAAGGATGGAGGACAACCCCTGCTTGAGGACGCAACTGGTCCATCCATCACATCTAAAACTACCATCACCGCCTTTGAAGAAGAACAGGGTGACAACTTGGACAATATCAATGAAGATATAGACAGACTCTTTGGGTATAAGGAGGAATAGGCGGCTAAGGATACGGTTATTGAGGCACAGACCAAGCCCGCTCCTAGGAGGCGTCAGTCCACTAAGAGAAAGACAAGGAAAGAGGCTGTTACAGAGGAGGGAGCCTTTAATGCTCCACCCAAGAAGCTGCGGGTTGACCACCCCAGATATCAAGAGGGCAGCAGCACGGATGTGGCCAAGGGTGAAACGATGTCTCCTCCTACTGACGTAGAAACTCAACCTCATCCTACCATATGGAAAGCCATGCCAGTAAGCACCGTGCCACCAACCAACTCAGAACTGGTGAAGGAGCCTACGTAAGTAACATACAACTCTTGATTTACACTATATCATTCATCCACCATACTGATTGGTTGCTTATTTATAGGGAAGAGCAATCTAGTGCCGCATCGAACGAAGACACTGGCCAGGAAGACACACCCAAGACCACTGCTGAGGACGTTCCACCATCACCTCCTCCAACGGCCAACGAGGTGCCCACCAATGAGGGTTCTCCCAGCCCTTTCTCCCTAACTGGTGTGTATCCGTGGCAAATAAGTTTGGGAATGAGGAGTCTTGCAAAGACCTTATTGACCATGTGACCCCTCCCGGCCTGATCTTGGACCTCAACGAGCTAACACATGATGACCTTGTGGAGCAGTTCAATGTGGTCACCTCGCATCAAATGACAATCAGTGCGGCTCTGCGACATCGCTTCGAGGGGGGCCTTGCACCACATTGAGAGTAAGAATAGGAAGATAAGCTGTAGGGAGAATATGGTGGACAAACATGAACAAACTATTTCCACCCTTCAAACTAATCTTACCACAGCCAAGGACACCATCAAGGAGCAGGCGATCCACGCTGCAACGCGTGAGGCCCACATCGTAGAGTTGGAGGCCGAGATCCAATCCTTACACGACAAGGTATTGCTCACTTGCATTTACTTTTGGTTTTGGTTTTTGTTTTGTAAGATTCAAGTATACCTTTCATGTGACTAACACGTAAACTGGTGTCCGTAGGCGACCTTTGCTGAAACCGCCACCCAGTCTTTGACCAATGAAGTGTCAGCACTCTCTCGTGACCGTGATAATCTAAGCATGTTGGTTAAAGGAGAAGAACGGCTAACCGATGAATTTTTCAAATATAGGAAGCACGGTAGAAGATTATGGATGATCGCCTCGAGGATATGGACACAAGACTGGATGGTTTGGCTATCGACTTCGACGAGGAGTTGTACCTCCACATGCTTAGGGCCATCGTTGGCCGTAGGTGGATGAATGGGAGTGGTTTAAGGCTGGTGGTGACGAATATTGCTAAGTCACCCCAAATGGCCCAGCCCTTTGCCAATGTCGTATCTGACGGCATCGACCACCACAGGCATGAGGGTCTCCTAGCTGGAATGGAATGGGTTGGACAAGGACGAGCCGCTAAGGATCACGCTTTCCATAAGCCAGACGAAGAAAAGAGTATGATCGCTTCCATGACCTTACTCAAGTACATTGAGTACCCTTTGCTGAAGGACTTGGAAGCACTGAAGGATGCTCCTACGGATATGATCATGGATCGGTTGTGCCTTAACAATGATCTTGATGCCAAGCTAACCATCCATGTATATGCCGACAGTCCTCCTCCCTATGACCCATGGGCTTTGAAGGGAGAGAAGAGATTGGGGGAGGCTATCAAGGCAAATATAGATCGTGCCCGAGAGAAGAGGGGGAGCCATGTCTTATGTTGCCTACTTTCCTAGGTCATATGGTGTGCTCGTAACAGCCCCCAATAGACCCGACTTGACACTACTGTTAGAGGATGATGTGGCGCCCGGTGGGTCTAATTTAGTCTCTATCACCCAGCAGAGGAAGGAACTTGAGGAGTCCATTCCCCCAAAATGATTGTGAAACAATTTGCATTTATCTGTTAACACTTATATTTGTAATATTCAGCTGTGGATGTCCACGACATTTTGTTTGTGTGTATACTTGTTTCTTTTCTTTATATACAATGTGTCTAGATAATTTTATATCTTTCTTATGCGCGACACAACACGACTTGTAGAAAAGACTAAGTATTATATGTTACTAGACTTGCACTGTGTGTCTTTATGCATGTCCGATTATTTTTGTCAATGCGGTATGCCAAAACTTATTACAACGTCTTGCGAATAAGGTGTCTAGTAAGGATTCGTGATCCGTGGCCGCTGGGGTTGCATCCCTCTTATGCAGAAAGTTGAATTATTAGGTTCACTCAATCCTCTTGCTTCTCATAGAAACGAATAGTACATGTACGACTGATGAGTGCATATGAATAATGAACAGAAATAAACAATTCTAAGTATAAAGAAAAAATAAAATTTGAACAAGAACAAGCCATGGAGCTAGCTAGGCACCACGGTACTTTATATCACGTTTATGATTTTTTGAGACAGAATGAAAAATCCTAAAACAAATGATCCCTAAACAAACATAAAAATTGCATTGACCTTATTGGTGCTGACTACAGCTGGATGTCCATGTAGAAGGCCGTAGCCTTAAAGATAGCATTTTTTGAGGTTGTTGATGTTTCATGTTCGACCTAAGTCTCGGTCGTCCATGTCGCGCAACCTGTATGCACCGTTCCCCAAAGCGTCCGTGACCTCATACGGTCCCTCCCACCTTGGGCCAAGTTTCCATGTATTTTCGGTACGGCTTGCTTCATTTGCCCGATAAACAAAATCTCTCGGATTGAAGGATATACCTTTCACCTTAGCATCGTAATACCTTTTCATATTTGCCTTAGATCTTGCCTCATTAATTGCTGCCAATTCTCGTTTTTCCTCCAATAGATCTAAATTTACCTTAGCTCCTTATCGCTCGTAGTGACGTTCACTTCCACAGTGCGGATTTTGGGCATTCCAATTTCAGGTGTATTACTGCTTTGGTGCCATACGTTAGTGCGAACGAAGTATCTCCATTAGCAGTTTTTATCAATGTTGGATGCGACCACAACACATGTGGTAGCTCATCGACCCATTTGGCACTTCTGTCATCTATACGTGCCTTAATTACTTCTTCCAGGCTGCCATTGGCACGCTCTACTAAACCATTGGTATGCGGGTGCTTAGCAGATGCGAAATACTGCGTGATTTTCAACGCCGCCCACCAATCTTTGAATGGATTCTCTGCGAACTACTTGCCGTTGTCAGAGATTATTTCCCCTGGTAAGCCAAAGCGACATACAATATTGTCCAACACGAACTTTTTTATCTGCTTGACCGTGATTGTTGCTAATGCCTTGGCTTCGATCCATCAGGTTAAGTAGTCCATGGCAACAATTAAGAATTTAACACCTTCGGCCGCCACTAGAAACAGACCTACTATGTCAATTCCTCATTTGTAGAACGACCATGGGTATGTGATGGGTGTTAACTTTTGTAGCGGATACTGGACGGTGTACTTGACAGTCATTACATCTAATTATTATGTCCTTTGCGTCCTTATGCATGGTTGGCTAGTAGTATCCCATTCGTAGAGCTCTTTCTACGATTGATCTAGGGCATGCATGCATGGTGCATGACCCTTCATGAATTTCACTAATCACATAGCTCGCTTGCTTTGGTCCGACACAACGCAACCATGGTGCAAGAATAACCTCTTGTATAGAATCACGTCCCAGACCTCAAACCCCTGCCTTTTCGCTGGACTCGGCGTGCTTCAGTTTCATCGTCCGAGAGTGTTTCATTTTTCAAGTATTCGATGAGCGGGGTCATCCACGTAGGTCCCTCCTCCTCGACTATTGATAGAGTTTCTTCCCCCGCAATCGATTTATCCTTGACTATTTATACCAACACTTGTTTAGACAGGTGGGTAAAGCTAGTGGACGCGATTTTGCTCAAGGCGTCTGCCTTCTTGTTCTCGCCCCTAGGTACCTGCTTAATGGTAAATCTGGTGAATCCTCCACTGAGGGACTTTATCTTCTCGAGGTATTGGATCATGTTGTCATCCTTGGCTTCATACTCCCCAAGAATGTGATTCGCGACTAGACGTGAGTTGACATATGCTTCCAGGTTTCTCACTCCCATTCGCGTGGCTATTCTTAAGCCCGTAATCAAAGCTTCATACTCAGCTTCGTTGTTTGTTGTCGTGAATTCTAATCATAAGGCGTAAGTGAACTCCATACCTTCCGGGTTGGTGAGTATAAGGCATGCGCCATCCGTCTGTGAATAAGACCCATGGGTCTTAGAGCTTTTCCTCCTTTGGAGCCTTCATGCTTTCCTCCTCCGGTTTCTCTATTATAAAGTCAGCCAGGATTAGGCCTTTAACTGTCGTGCGAGGCCTATATGAGATATTATGTTCACCAAACAGAACACTCCATTTTTTCAAGCGCCATGCTACGTCCGGCCTCGATAGAACTTGCTTAATTGGTTTGTCCGTAATGACTACGATTGGGTATGCCTGGAAGTACCGGCATAGACGCTTTGTGGCATATACTAGTGATAGAACCAGCTTCTCCATCGGTGTGTAATTTAGCTCTGGTCCTTGTAGCGCCCTTCTGAAAAAGTATATGGGCACCTGCACCGTGTCCCTGTCCGTTATTAACACTGCGCTAATTGCACCATGCGTGGCTGATAGGTAGATGAGTTGTTCCTCCTTGGGTTGCGGTGCGACCAGCATTTGGAGGGATGCTAAGTGCTTCTTGAGATCACTAAAGTCTTCCTCTGCTTCCTTCGTCCAATTAAAGTCACTCTTCTTCATGCTCCTCTTGAGTGTTTTGAAGAGAGGTAACAATTTTTCCGCGGACTTGGATAGAAACTTATTCAGTCCCGCCAGCTTACCGTTAAGAGACTGTACCTCTTTGAGCGTTCTTGGGGAAGGTAGTTGTATCCCGGCTTCGGTCTTGTCCGGGCATGGTTTGATTCCATTAATCATTTATCTCAAGAACATCCCTTCAGTAGCTCCGAACGTGCACTTCTTTGGGTTTAGCTTCATATTGATTTTTCTCAATGTGGCGAAGGTTTCCTCAATATCCCTGATAACTCCGTCCTCTATATGGCTCTTTATGACCAAGTCGTCAACATATACTTCTACGTTACGCCCAATTTGATTGTCAAATGCTTTGTCGACTAACCGTTGATACGTTGCTTCTGCGTTTTTTAGGCCGAACGGCATCTTGGTGTAACAATAAACACCCTGGCTCGTGTGAAATGTATTTTCCTCATCTTCCCCGGCCATCTATATCTGGTGATACCCCTTGTATGCGTCCAAAAAACATTTGAAGGGATATCCATTTTCCAATCGATCTCTAGAAGTGGGTAGCAGTCTTGCGGACATGCTTTGTTTAGGTCTGTGAAGTCAACACATATACGCCAACTTCCATCATGTTTCTTTACCATGACCGGGTTAGATAACCAATCATGATAATATACCTCCCGCATAATTCCCGTGTCCACTAGCTTTTTTACCTCTTGAAGTATTACATGGCTTCATTCCGGGGCTTGCCCACGTTTCTTTTGCTTCACTGGGGGATATCCTGGTCGGATTTGTAACCGATGCTCTACTATCGAACGCGGTACGCCAGTCATGTCTTTCGGTTCCCAAGAAAATACGTCGAGGTTTGCTTTTAAGAGATTGCACATAACGCTCTTACCTTTACCGGTTAAGGTTCCTCCTATTGCTATATCTTGATCTGGATGGTTTGGGTGTATTTCTACCTTCCAGTTTGATGGTAACGATTGCTTTACATTAGGAATTGCCTGTGCTGGTGTAGATATTACGTGACACTCCCATGGTGGTACCACCGTATTGAAAATGGGGACGATTCCTCCGTCCACGGGGAATTTTATCATGCCCTGCGTCACGGATGGTACAACCCTAATAGCTAATATCCTCGGCCTTCCGATGATGCCGTTGCATGGCGATGGTGAACGTATCACCATGAAGTTCATCTATGTTGTGGTTAAATGTTCGTCATATCCGATGGTTACTAGGAGCCGCAGCTGGCCTAGAGGCCAGATGGTTTCTCCACTAAAGCCAATGAGCGGTGAGGTGGCTGGCATCAGCTATTTTTTCACCTCTGGCCATATCCATACAAAACTGTGTTCATAGAGTATCTCTGTTGACGACCCTCCATCGATATACATGCGGCGGACATTGTGGTCACCCATGTTTACTTAAATGATGAGGGGTCCTTGGGCTACATTGATTGTAAAACCCACATACTTTTACCATGAATAGTACCCTTAAGATCGTACGTATATGATTAGAACTTTCCTTTTATAACA
The DNA here is from genome assembly GCA_025667525.1 of Glebionis coronaria. Lineage (NCBI taxonomy): Eukaryota > Viridiplantae > Streptophyta > Magnoliopsida > Asterales > Asteraceae > Glebionis > Glebionis coronaria. The sequence continues at coordinate 109,653,646 of CM046877.1, read as the reverse complement.
TGTTTACGTTTCACGTATAAGAATTTCGAGTATAACGTACGTGTTAGAACACGATAAGTATTTATTATGTATGAACACACGATAATTATTCCAATAATAATTATAAACACGAACATGCGATCATGAAATCATGAACGTAATTTAATCACGAGATAATATTATTTACGTATATATCTTTATTACGAACACGAATAAATATATTAAGTCACGATCAATAATTAATTAGAACACATAAAACACGAACACGATAAAACACGAACACACACTATAATATTTAGACTCGAGAAATGTACGGGTTACCCTATGTGGGCCCCTACCCACGAAATTAGGAAGAAAAAGGGGCAAGCCCATTGTTTTTACTAAACAAGAAAAATTAGGAAAAACATGTCATTTATCACAAAACAAGAAAATAAACAAAAACCCTAATTCTTCTTCCTTCTCCCTCTTTTGGCCGCCACTTTTAATAACACCAAAGAAGTGCTCGGGTTGATTTTTGATCTTGAATTTTGTGCAAGCATTTGTGTGTGTTCATCCTTGATCGATCCACGCATAAGGTGTAACCTTTTTAATCCTTTTCTTTTATGTTTTAATTTAATAAATCACATAAAATCATGATGTTTTTAAAAACTAATTAAAAACATTTATTAAAACATGTAAATGGTTATGGGGTAAATCAAAACAAGGGTTTTTAGGGGTGTTTGTTCTAGCCGACGCCTAAACCGAGCCCTAAGGGGTCTCGGCTTGGCGTATGAACCACCACCGAGACCTCATGGTCTCGGTATGGTGGTGTGGGTCCCACGGCAGCAGCAAACAAGGGGTACCCCGACCTTGGTTCGGGGTATGTGGTGTTGATTACGGGTCCGGTTCATAGTTTCTAGTCACGATCCGGTTCATTGATTATGTTAAGGTTTATGATTTTAATAGTTATATGTTAAAAATTAAATTAATAAAACATGAGATAATTAATTTAATTAACATGACTTAGGTTATAAATTTAATTATTAGATCATGAATTATAACCTAAGTATTTATTTTAATTAGACTTTATAATTAATTAATTATTAAAAACCATGACTATAATTAATTAATCAACATGACTTAGGTTATATTATTAGTAATCAATAATACATGTTTTAACCTAAGTATTTTAACTTATTTAATTAAAAACATGATATATTTAATTAAATACTTTTAACCTATAGTTTAATTAATTTACATGTAATGATTAATAAACTGTACCTTATATCAATATGACTTAGAAAATAATCAGAAAACACTTAAGCTTATATAATTAGCTTATTTAACCAGCTTATATCTAATTATGGAAACTTTCTATTTTTAGAAACTTATTTAATTAAGGCAGCTAATCTATTTATGGAAACTTTCTATTTTTAGAAACTTATCTATTTTAAGCAGTAATTCTATTTTTGGAAACTTTCTATTTTTAGAAACTTTCTATTTTTGGAAAACCTCCTATTTTTGGAAACTTTCAATTTTTGGTAACTTTCTATTTTTGGAAACTTTCTATTTTAGGAAACCTGCTATTTTTAGAAAGTTACTTATTATTACACAGTAAGTATAATAATACATGAAATACAAGTAATACTTAATCAGAACAGACAGAATATAAGATAAACATAGTTTAAAGCTTAAAACAATAAAACATGACATGAACGTATAAAATAAGCTAAGACATGACATAAAACCAGTTACGTATGTAGTAGTCAGATACTTATACACGTATGTATTTATGTAGCATTAGTGATACCGAAGTAGGACTCTCTTTCGTTCGTCTTCTTTGTCCACTGGACATAAGGTACGGATTCCCGTCCTTTCAGTATGGACATTCTTTCCTTATTAGGATTCCCCATATGCAGCCAACTATTTTCCCGTAGTATAAGTTTATATGCTTGATTGCTTATGTTTAATTTAGAATACCTGAAGCCATATACATGCATGACCAGTTTCATCTAGTTATGGAGGTACCATAACCATAACACTAGAGGCACTGGTGTTATGACTTCCCCACGGCGGAGTGATTGCTCGTGGCGTCCCTTCAGCTTTTGGCCATATTATTATATTTATCATGTGGGGCGTATGGGTGCATCCTAGTTACATGTTTTTTAGCAGATTACTCAGTGTGAATGTGGTGTGTGCCTTGCATCCTTCACAAGGAGCTGATCCCTCCTACCCAAAACCAGTATATTAAATTAGAGGCAGCCCCTCTAATTTGCATGATGAGGTCACCCCTCCAAGTATTCATCCAAGGTGGATTTTCATGACCTATATTGGCTAATGGTAAAATATGTTAAACAATTTTCATAAGATAAACATAAGGCTTTTCAAACTATAAAACCGGTTTTATGAACATGTTCCAGGTTTTCCAGGACTTATACATTTCCGCTGCTATTAAGTCTTTATTATGTTTTAGTCATTTATACTATGTCTATATCCGTGCACTGAGCGTTTTGCTCAGCCGTTACTTTCCTTTCCATGTCCCAAAACGGCAGGTACCCTAGGAAAGACTCGAGCATTTGGAGGACGTGCATAGGATGGAAGCTGCTAGAAACTTCTTTTCCTTCTGCCTTCACATATTTATGCTTGTTTAAGTCTTCATTTCATTTCATTTACTTTATTATGTTTTGGGCTTATGTTTGGGAACCAATGTTTGATTCCGGTTTACCTTATGGTCATGTATGTTTTACTACATATTACCTTGCATGCTTTGATGACACGCCATAATCACGCGTGACATTCCATTTATCAAAATGGGGTGTTACAATTATGGTATCAGAGCCCAAGGTTTCGACCTGTAGGCTCTAAAACTCGACCTGTGATTAGTGGGTAGTCACCAGGAGCTTCCTAAGCCAACGTTTGTTATTCTACGTATTGATGTTTTCAGCACATTGTTGTTTTAACCATGATGTTTTTGAGCACCTTGAGGTTTTAACCTTGATGTTTTCATCGATATTGTTTTACTAATATGGATGGACAACCGTCATTCATACTTAGTTATGTGTCATTGTTTCATGCATAATGTTCCTCGTGAACTGTGGTTATGTGGACTGAACCCCAGTAGTTCATAATTAGTCACATAAATTTTTTTCTGATAAGTTTTGACAGATGAGTTTCATTTATTTATGTTTCATGTATCATTGTTGCAGGAATTATGACTAAGTAATGGTTGGTACAGGACTGGCCCTATTTAGTCGCATGTGCTTTTATCGAAACTTTTAACTTTGGGACCGACCCATAGGCTTCCCCTCGCCATGTCTTTTGTTTTGGGACCGACCCATAGGCCTCCCCTCGCACATATAAAGGTTTTTATAAACTACATTATGCATTCATGCACTGTTTTCATGCATAAAATTTTTCTCATGATTTATTGGCATAATTTTTTTATGTTCCCTCATAAGTTACTATGTTTTTTTTGTCAAGTATATCTTCATACTGTCATGGTTAACTTCAGTTTCATGCTGAATATGTTATACACTCCTTCATGTTAAATTGTTTCGTGTTTCTTCATGATAATTCTGTCTTCATGTTGATTACGACTTACGTTTTTTTGTTGTTATTTATGCTTTCATGCAAGACATTGTTGGATTTCATTGAATCCTGCTTTCATGAAAGTCATGGTTGGTTTTCATTGATCATGCTTTCAGGAAAATCATCTTGAATTTTGTGTAACCACACTTTAACGTTTCTCTATGCAACCAGAATGAGGTATATACTGGCATTGCCAGGTTATCATGATGGTTTTCCTAACCGTTTAACCGATATACTTTCCTTAAATCATGACAAATGATTGACCCCATACCGATCATTTCATGTGCATTCCATGTGTACTTCATGTACTGTATTCCATGTGTATTACACGTACCTAAATCCACGTGTATTTCACTTGCAATACTTCACGAGTATTCGCTAGTCGATTATGAATCATCTCAGGCATATGTCCACTTGCTGATATCCTGCCGATGCCGCTCATAGCTTGGAGATGTTACTAGGGTTGATGCTGTTGATGTTTGGAGACGCTACGAGATGCTGATGCTGTTCATAACCTGGAGATCGTACAAAACGAAGACAAAGGCGTTAGATCAAAGCAATCGGACGAGAAGATGCTTCACCATCAGACGATTTTCATCAATCATTGTCCCTAATTTTTAGTTACTTGTCACACGTCATTCAGTTGTCGTTTCAGTCATATGAGTGCAAACCGGTACCAGCCGGCCGCTCAGCTGAATAGTTACATGAATCACAGTCATGAGAATGATCGTCATGGAACTGACAAACAGGATGATAGTAACCACTACTATGACAACAACTATTCTAGAAATCGCAACCGAGGCTCCGGCCATGGACGTGATCAGACATACAAATGATCAGTAGTCCAACTGATCCGCCAATTCTGGCATAATAACCTTATATCTGTAGTTCTATTTGTTTCACACCTCGAGACACGTGTCAAGACACCAGTCAAGACACATGTCTCATGTATGCTTTCAGAAGACACATGTCAAGACACCAGTCAAGACACATGTCATGCTTACATTTCTCAAGACACGAGTCAAGACACATGACTCACGTCTAATTATGGAACATTTCTAAGAAATTCAGGGTACCCTCCAAGGATATATCTATTTTCTTGTGCCATGTATTAATCAGGCCACAAGAATTTCAGTACCATTACCGGCGCATCAGTGGTAACTATCACGTTTTCTGATGACACTTTCATTTCTTGTAACCATAGCTCATGGATTCATGACCATGAAGGACGCCTTTCGTATTCCCACGAATACGAAGGTTTTCCTTCAGCTTAATGATGAGATCCAAGCTGCAAACGCATTTCCTCAGACACACACGAGTTGAATTTTATCCTAATTATGGACTACGAACAACACACCATGCTACGATTCATAATTATGTACAGTAATGTTTAGGCTCCTGAATACATTCAGCTTGATTTTCCATCGGGAAAATCTATACAAATTATCTATGCTTACAAGCATGTGCGTTATTAGCCATGGTCGCTAAAATTTTCTAGCTACACGACCACTTAAGTCTTTTACGCATAGCCAGTTGATTATTCCAAAATCTTCCTATACATTCCAGAAGAACCTACAAGGAGAAGGATGGTACCATGAGATTATGTGTCGACTACCGTCGATTTAAACAAATCACCATTCATGACCGTTATTCTCCTCCACGTATTGACAACATGTCCAATCGACCTTATAGTGTTAATCACTTTTCCAAGATCAAACTCATGATCATGCTGCCAATAGTGACGAGTGAAAGAGCAGGACATGTCCATGACTGCTATTCGTACACGACTCGGTCAAGCTAGATTTGTGATTTTGAATTAGTCTCATCAATGCTCCAACGGCATTATAAGAATGAGTTTCCATGAACGCATAGCAAATTCATCAGTGTTTTCATTGAGGATAACCTAATTTCCTCTAAGCCTAGAGAAGAACAGGAAGACCATATCTACACTATGTGGCAAATTCTATGACAAGAGAAATTTTACCCTGGAAATTTTTCCAATATCAATTATGTTTGATTACAGTGACACGCTGAATCTCTTACCATGACTCAGCTTATGCGTAAAGGAAAGAACCCTACACTACATTAGGTGTCATAGAAAATCCTACGCTAGGAGAAGTCTAGATTCAGAGACTCAGAGTTTCACAAACTCCTATGTATCAAGTTCTATGAAGCAAGATACAGTTACGTTCATATCTAGGTACCTGACATACCAACAGGTTAAGATAGGACACCAACAAACTGGGATGTTTTCATCATCGGAAATTGTGAATTGAAATGGGACAAGATCTCCACGGATTTTGGTTACCAATTTAACGCAAACTCAGAAGAAGCATGATGCTATCTGGTTTATTGCGAACAGTTTGATCAAGTCTGCAGAATCCTTACATCCACAAGGATTTCAGAACCAACAGATTGATCGGACATGTTCCAGCCAAGGCTCATCCGATCACTTGGCAATTCCTCAGTTATCGAGTCAGACAAATATTCATAATTATGCTCCTTATTTACTTCACGCCTTCATTCTAATTCCACGACTTGCTTTCGCGCTCACGTACATGACACTATGGCATCTCGGCTTAGGATTTTACGTTCATTTTTCTCATTCTGGGAAGTTTTGCAAGAACTTGAGAGACCAGACCCAAGTTTAGTATAACTCCCTATCCTCAGATAGACGTTTCTCTTCATATTCTATGTCTCACCTTGTAGCGTTTGGCGTTACCGCCATTATATTCTATGTTCACGATATGTTTCACATGTCATGTACATTCCACGTTCCTCATATCATGATCAAGATATGTTACACGTGTCATAGATCACGATATGTTTACTCATATTACACTCATCATAACTCCACGTAGCACGTTCAAAAATTTTCACGTATTACGTTCAAAATTTTTCACGTACTACGTTTCCTTATGTCTCGCGCATCGTTGCTAATTATCAGTTAAGTTAGAAGTGTTTTGCACGATAACGTTTTAGTTGCCCTTACACGTTAATTCTTATTCCCTCGATCAAATTTAGGGGATCTACCATAAGTTGATAACCAAGGACTTCTTCGTATCTCAAGTCAAGGTCAGGAGGACCAAGATTTATCATTTGTGTCAAGATTTGTGAAGGAACCGTTCCAAGAGGGGAGCACTTGGAAACGGACAAGTTCATCCGAACTTTTATCCGTTTTTCTCTTATCAATTAGATATGTCCTTTCAATCACGTCACGTTCCATGTCCTTTCAAGACATGTCACGTTCCGCGTTCTTTCTTCCAGGAAACCTGCACGTTCATTTATCTTACATACCCTCTCAGTTTGATTCGGGTATGTTTCTCTTTCAGTTACGTTATCTATAATTCGGGGACGAATTATTCTTTTTAGGGGGGAAGAGTTGTAAAACCCGCATACTTTTACCATGAATAGTACCCTTAAGATCGTACGTATATGATTAGAACTTTCCTTTTATGACATGTTTACGTTTCACGTATAAGAATTTCGAGTATTACGTACGTGTTAGAACACGATAAGTATTTAATACGTATGAACACACGATAACTATTCCAATAACAATTATAAACACGAACATCCGATCATATTATCATGAACGTAATTTAATCACGAGATAATATTATTTACGTATATATATTTATTACGAACACGAATAAATATATTAAGTCACGGTCAATAATTAATTAGAACACATAAAACACGAACACGATAAAACGCGAACACATACTATAATATTTAGACTCGAGAAATGTACGGGTTACCCTTATGTGGGCCCCTACCCACGAAATTAGGAAGAAAAAGGGGCAAGCCCATTGTTTTTACTAAACAAGAAAAATTAGGAAAAACATGTCATTTATCACACAACAAGAAAATAAACAAAAACCCTAATTCTTCTTCCTTCTCCCTCTTTTGGCCGCCACTTTTAATAACACCAAAGAAGTGCTCGGGTTGATTTTTGATCTTGAATTTTGTGCAAGCATTCGTGTGTGTTCATCCTTGATCGATCCACGCATACGGTATAACCTTTTTAATCCTTTTCTTTTGTGTTTTGATTTAATAAATCACATAAAATCATGATGTTTTTAAAAACTAATTAAAAACATTTATTAAAACATGTAAATGGTTATGGGGTAAATCAAAACAAGGGTTTTTAGGGGTGTTTGTTCTAGCCGACGCCTAAACCGAGTCCTAAGGGGTCTCGGCTTGGCGTATGAACCACCACCGAGACCTCATGGTCTCAGTAAGGTGGTGTGGGTCCCACGGCAGCAGAAAACAAGGGGTACCCCGACCTTGGTTCGGGGTATGGTGTTGATTACGGGTCCGATTCATGGTTTCTAGTCACGATACAGTTCATCGATTATGTTAAGGTTTATGATTTTAATAGTTATATGTTAAAAATTAAATTAATAAAACATGAGATAATTAATTTAATTAACATGACCTAGGTTATAAATTTAATTATTAGATCATGAATTTTAACCTAAGTATTTATTTTAATTAGACTTTATAATTAATTAATTATTAAAAACCATGACTATAATTAATTAATCAAATGACTTAGGTTATATTATTAGTAATCAATAAACATGTTTTAACCTAATTATTTTAACTTATTTAATTAAAAACATGATATATTTAATTAAATACTATTAACCTATAGTTTAATTAATTTACATGTAATGATTAATAAACTATACCTTATATCAATATGACTTAGAAAATAACCAGAAAACACTTAAGCTTATATAATTAGCTTATTTAACCAGCTTATATCTAATTATGGAAACTTTCTATTTTTAGAAACTTATTTAATTAAGGCAACTAATCTATTTATGGAAACTTTCTATTTTTAGAAACTTATCTATTTTAAGCAGTAATTCTATTTTTGGAAACATTCTATTTTTGGAAACTTTCTATTTTTGGAAACTTTCTATTTTTGAAAACTTTCTATTTTTGGTAACTTTCTATTTTTGGAAACTTTCTATTTTAGGAAACCTGCTATTTTTAGAAAGTTACTTATTATTACACAGTAAGTATAATAATACATGAAATACAAGTAATACTTAATCAGAACAGACAGAATATAAGATAAACACAGTTTAAACCTTAAAACAGTAAACATGACATGAACGTATAAAATAAGCTAAGACATGACATAAAACCAGTTACGTATGTAGTAATCAGATACTTATACACGTATGTATTTATGTAGCATTAGTGATACCGAAGTAGGACTCTCTTCCTTCGTCTTCTTTGTTCACTGGACATAAGGTACGGTTCCCGTCCTTTCAGTATAGACATTCTTTCCTTATTAGGATTCCCCGTATGCAGCCAACTGTTTTCCCGTAGTATAAGTTTATATGTTTGATTGCTTATGTTTAATTTAGAATACCTGAAGCCATATACATGCATGACCAGTTTCACCTAGTTATGGAGGTACCATAACCATAACACTAGAGGCACTAGTGTTATGACTTCCCCACGGCGGAGTGATTGCTCGTGGCGTCCCTTCAGCTTTTGGCCATATTATTATATTTATCATGTGGGGCGTATGGGTACATCCTAGTTACATGTTTTTTAGTAGATTACTCAGTGTGAATGTGGTGTTTGCCTTGCATCCTTCACAAGGAGCTGATCCCTCCTACCCAAAACCAGTATATTAAATTAGAGGCAGCCCCTCTAATTTGCATGATGAGGTCACCCCTCCAAGTATTCATGCACGGTGAATTTTCATGACCTCTATTGGCTAATGGTAAAATATGTTAAACAGTTTTCATAAGATAAACAAAAGGCTTTTCAAACTATAAAACCGGTTTTATGAACATGTTCCAGGTTTTCCAGGACTTATACATTTCCGCTGCTATTAAGTCTTTATTATGTTTTAGTCATTTATACTATGTCTATATTCGTGCACTGAGCGTTTTGCTCAGCTGTTACTTTCCTTTCCATGTCCCAAAACGGCAGGTACCCTAGGAAAGACTCGAGCATTTGGAGGACGTGCATAGGATGGAAGCTTCTAAAAATTTATTTTCCTTCTGCCTTCACATATTTATGCTTGTTTAAGTCTTCATTTCATTTCATTTACTTTATTATGTTTTGGGCTTATGTTTGGGAACCGATGTTTGATTCTGGTTTACCCTATGGTCATGTATGTTTTACTACATATTACCTTGCATGCTTTGATGACACGCCATAATCACGCGTGACATTCCATTTATCAAAATGGGGTGTTACATTGATTGATGTGATGGGAGGAAACGAAATCTCATTGCTAAGCAAAAATTTCTGGCTAATTTTTTGCTTAGTCCTACGTTGCCACGATTGTACCATGAATATGGTAGTGGGCTTATCTTTTGAGTGATCCTTTCTGTCACCCTTTTTGATGTAGACTAAAAAGCAAAGTAACAAAGGTAAGTAATTGGATCTGTTGATTCAACAAGAATGCCAAAAACAATTCTGCTAATAATCGTTGATTTTGAAGAATGCCCGAAACTTAGGGTAAAACACGACAACACAACGGCCAGTGGTTTAACTTTTATTAAACTGATAACTGTCTTGCTAGGGTTACAGCAGATTCATTAAATAATGACTGTAAACAAAGAAAAACCCTAAAAATCCAGCGGGCTGGACCGTATCCCAAAGACAAAGTCCAACTGAAAGTGAAAAAAACCATAAATATGTAAAAAATGATAGTCAAAGGATTTTCGGGCCTTGGAAAATATGAAACCAGCTAAAAGGTGGTTACATCGTCGCCCGTCTCCTTTTTACGCACGTTTTGACAGGTCACGAGCTGAAAACGGACTTAGGATGCAAAAGTTATGCCCGTTTTACTAAACCCCTCTTTGTCACGCGATCTCGGGCCTCCAGAAACAAGCCAGCCTGCTCTTCAACACTTGGGCCTCCATAATTCCCCCCTGGATAGGAAAAATTTGTCCTCGAATTCCCAGCCGTATCATCATCTGAAGAATCACCATGATAAGGCAACAAGTGCATCACATTAAAAACATCAAAACAACAAATATGGCTTGGCAACTTCAAATGATAAGCATTTGAGTTCATCTTATCCACAATTTCCACTGGACCAATCTTCTTAGCAGACAACTTATTATACTCAGCAATTGGAAAACGATCCTTAGTCAAAACAGCCCACACAAAGTCTCCTACTTCAAAGTCAACATGTCTCCACTTTTGATCTGCATCCTGCTTGTACTTCGAATTAGCTCGAACCACGTTGTCATGAACAGATTTATGAACATCATGCAACCCCTCAAAAAAATTCATGGACTTTATTCGGAACAGACGTAGAAACCTGATGAGTAATAAGATCAAGAGGACCACGTGGCTGAGCAGAATAAACCACCTGGAATGAACTAAACCCAGTGCTCCGATTAACAGCATGATTATGAGCAAACTCATCTTGATACAACTTCTGATCCCATGTCTTCACATGATCACCCACCAAACACCTTAGTAGGTTACCAAGGGACTTGTTAACAACTTCAGTTTTCCCATCAGTTTGAGGATGATAAGCACTACTAAATTTGAGTTGAGTATTCACCATCTTCCACAAACTACGCAAAAAATGACTCAAAAACCTGGTGTTCCGATCAGAAACAATGGAGGACGATAAACCATGTAAACGGTACACATCCGTAAAGAAAAGTTTCTGTTGTCTTCTTGCAAGGAATAAAATGAACCATCTTAGAAAAACGATCAACAACAACAAATATTGAATGATTACCCCTTTGAGTCTGAGGTAGCCCAAACACAATAGTTGATTCACACGAATACCGATTATTAGGTTGAAAATCAAACAATAAATCCTAACATGGATTTAAGTCAATTATCAGAAGATTAAAAGTCTGTGTTTTTTTATTCATAACTCCATAATAATTCAATACAATAAACCCAAGTCCTAGTTTTATAGGAAAACTAAACTTGGAGAAAAAGAAAACAATATTCTTCCTAGAAAATACAAAATGTAAAAATTTAAATAAAAGATACCACAAAATAAGAAAGCCAAATGAAAGATAATGACCAATTAAATCTGTTGATTCCCAGGGAATACCAGAAACAGTAAAAGATAGATAAATTGGATCTATTGATTTAATAAGAATGCCAGAAACAATTCTGCTAATAATCGTTGATTCTGAAGAATGCCCGAAAATTAGGGTAAAACACGGCAACACAACGGCCAGTGGTTTAACTTTTATTAAACTGATAACTGTCTTGCTAGGTTTACAACAGATTCTTTAAATAATGACTGCAAACAAAGTAAAACCCTAAAAATCTAACGGGCTGGACCGTAGCCCAATAACAAAGTCCAACTGAAAGTGGAAAAAACATAAATATGTAAAAAACTGATACTAAAAAGGCTTTTCGGGCCTTGGAAAATCTGCAACCAACTAAAAGGTGGTTACAGCATCGTCCGTCTCCTTTTTACGCATGTTTTGACAGGTCACGGGCTAAAAACGGACTTAGGATGCAAAAGTTATGCCCGTTTTACTAAAACCCTCTTCGTCACGCGATCTCGGGCCTCCAGAAACAAGTCAGCCCGCTCTTCAGCACTTGGGCCTCCATCACTTTTTTTTGTCCTTCCCATCCTTCCAATCTTTGGCGAGATGTTTGAGCTATCCTGATTTTACCAGGGACTCGGTAAAATTTTTGAGTTGGATGCGCTCATCGGTGTCGTGGCCCTTATCGTTATAGAACTCTTAGAATCGATTACCTTGGTGACAGTCGACTGGAGTTGTCATATGAGGTGGTCTTGGGAAGTTTGCGCCCCCAGACAATAATATCTCTTGTGGAGACATTCTTAGAGGGGTAAACTTGTCACTGGTTCACCCTCCTCTTTGCTAACCACGATAGTCAAGGTTCCTTCCACTCGCCTGGTTTGATTGTTTTTTGGGTTAGTCATGATTTCGATAACTCTGGTTTCCTTTTGTGGAATAGGCCGCTGAGACTGTGGTCTCCCCTCCCACAAAGGATCTAACCCTTTTCATTAATCCATCGAATGTTTCAGGACGCTTGTCATTCAGTAGTCTGATTAGTTCCCTATCCGTTATGGCGTGCATATAGTCGGATATCTTTAAGACTTCCAGACATGTCTTGATTTTCGTGCACTCGTCTTTGAAGCGCTCTGTGAAGTCTTCCGTAGACTCCCAGTGATTCTGTTTCACCGTAGCCAATGAAACTGGATCCCTGTTATACCTCTTCCTTTGAGTATAATTCCTTCTAAATGCACTCCGCAATTCATCAAAGCTATCGATGCTTCGATGCGGGAGTCTTTCGAACCAGTCGTGTGCGTTCCCAATGAGAGTCGAATTGAGTATCTGGCACCACATAGACATAGGCCATCGCTCAATCTTTGCTTGTGTTTCAAAAACTTGTAGATGGTCATCTGGATCACCGGATCCATCATAAGTTTTCACGTAAGTGGGCATGCGCCGCTTCTTGTCCTTGGAGTAGTCCCGAATGCGACTTGTGAATGCATCTCTTTCTCTCGGCACCATGGGAGAGAAATATCTTCATCACCCCGTTGAGAGCGACGTCGTGATCGTCTCTTGTGTTCGCTGCTACTGTCTGAGGATTCAGAAGAGGGGTATCTCGCTCTGCGGCGTATGGGATGATGGTCATCAGAGTCGTATCTGGATGGATCATTACTGGGCGAATGCCTTCCGTGCCTAGAGCTGATGTGGTTACTGCTAGTTAGTGGTGGAGGGGTAACGTCTCTTCCCCTTGGGGGGGGGGGGGGGGGGTCTGCCCTCTCAAAGACACTGACGCGACGAGTGTTTTCCTGCGGTGTCTCTTAGAAATCGTGCTCTATAGATTCGTCCGAGAGATTCATGTCTCCCTGGTTTGCTTCAAGATCCTCGAGGATCCTGTCTCCAGTCCGTTCAAAGACATTACGCGGTTGAGGATGTCCCTCACTTCGAGAAGGTACCCTCGCCCGACGTTTTCTACTCCTTTTTCGCGACTGCTTGGGCGTGTCACCCGCAATGCCGTCAAAGTTCAACATGGCCTGAAGGTTTCTTCCCAAGTTCATCCTTGCCATTTTGACAGGGATGAGTGATTCAAAATTATGAGTCATGTAGTCTTCAATGCTTCCGTCATTGATGTCTTGGATGACCGTGTCGACTTCAGTCTCGGTAACTAGGGTCGCTGCCTCACTTTGTTGGGAGGTAATGGTGCTAACTTAAAGAAAAAAATGTAAAGTACATACCGTAAACCTTTTGATCGTTTAGATTCAAAGAACCACAAATAAGGAAAATGTAGAGGCGTGTGATGCTCACACTTTCCTTAAGACAAATTCGTCCTCTCCACGGTTCTTGAGAATCGTAGACGTCTATCTCCCAAGATACAACAACAACGGATAATCTCGTTTAGCAAAAAAGGATTATCTATGCGAACCAACATGTGCCTTCCCTCTATTACGAATGGATATTCACAAATAACCAAGACGAGTTTAAACAAATGGAGAGGAGCGAGTGTGTGTTATCCGTGTATAGAAATGAGAGACTAGCTCTCAATTTATAGGATTTGAGATGAAAGAATAACGGTCAATACTCAACTAATCTTATTAATGGATTATTAACACATAGTTAATATAAACGTTATTATTTGACCAAATTTTAAACTTGGTCTTAACACCCATTAGTACCATGTTTGATGACCCATCAATTGTCATTCAAACCTTATTGACCATAAATTCCAACAATCCCCCACATGAATGAAATTGATAAAGGGACAAATTTCAATCTAATAGAGTTTTGTAGTTGATATTTGCATAGGATAGGTAGGTGTTACCCTTTGAACCTTCCCTCGTGAAATATACTTAGCCTCCTAGCAGCCAGTTGAACTTGATGTCTTTGAACTGTCTGCCGTTTGTGTAGACATCAATATATATTCACACAAAAATCTCATTGACATATTTTGGTTTTGATAGTTATTTTCGTTTTGGTCATGAACATTAGCCTGGTTCGGTAAGAGCTCTTAGGAATTGCGCCCCCACAATTCCCTACGAAGCGACCCCACTTCTCTCACATAGGTGATTATCCATTAATCATTAAAGGCCATATGTCTAACCTCATATTGTCACTTTCATTTGAATGGACTAGGAAGTTTACTATCTCCCTTATATTAATTTGGAGTTTATTACTCCCCCAAAGTGACCTCAGTTTATACAAGTAGGTTGTCTTATTGAACCCATATCTTGGAATATCTAGTCAACTGGGTTAGGTTTTCCTTCATATAAACTTTTTAAGGGCTTTAGTCTCATTTCTTTTCACAACCTGCTAACTAACTCTCTTGTTGGACTTTTAGAAGCAGATCCACAATGTTATTCTATGACTTCATATTGTCAATAGTGATAACTCAAGTTGAGAGTATTTGTCGTATGACACACCGTTACACATTATGATATTCAGTTATGCCAAGTCTGTAATGGCTATGATAATGTAAAAACTAGCATTTTAAACCACGTTAGTATGTTAGCTTCTAATTAGACATTTCACTTCATGTCTCAATATATCTATTAAGATAAATACAATCAGATTCCAAATATCATCAATATTCGCATTTCGTAAGATTCGTTTAACCTCAAGTCATGGAACCAATATCGATTACACAAACCATTATCATGACAATATTTTAATTTCAAGTCATGAGATTAATACTATTGCAAATAAATCTCAACTAATGAACCATGAATGTACATATATAAACGTATAAAGTTCAATACTAGACATCATTATCAATGAGAATAAATTTCAAGTAATGAACCATTCCCTGTACATAAACGTATGAAATAGTAACCCACAATGTCTTACCGCACAATGTCTTACCTTTTATTATCATACCGACTTATTGAACTCACATATAAACTCGAAGATTGAATAATCTATGTTTCAGCTTAGGTGTTTACTTCAAACATATAAATACATACTACATAGGTGATAGGTACATCATATTTTCCAAAGGCAACTTTAGACAAAGGCTATTCCCACACATTCTCATAAAACCAATCAACTAACAAAGATGATAGATGAACAAAATATACATGTTGTTAATTCGTTTTTCTTGTTTCAACATCTCACCATTAAAGGACATATAACTTTTATCAATTCAATATTCAATAACTTCCATGTAAGTTACATACACTAATTTACCAACAAAGCAACATAATTTTCTGTAACAAAAACGCTTCCAATATAAAATTAGTTGCAATTAAAAGATGTTCATCCAAACGATGGATAAATCCGGATATCAATTCCTCCAAATAAAACGTGTAGTGCCTTTAATTTAGCAACGTAGTTTACTAATCCTATAGTTAGGGCATGTTTGTTTAATCTTTTTATTACGTCATGTAGAATTAAAATGTCTGTAAAAATATATGTTGTCTGTTTGTAGAAAGATATATGACTATTTGTTTTGTGTGCTAAATATAAAGTCTGAATCAGAGAAGTTTACTATTGTGTCCTTTTAAATTAGCTAAGTGAGGGAGTTAGAGGGTAAATATGTAAAATAAAGATAATAAGTCATGACTTAATACAGAAAACACTCTCCTGCGGGCTTTTTCTAGAAAGTCGTTAGTTTATTTTAAGCACAAAACAAACAAACTACTTATGACTTAATCTATATTCCTATTTTTTAATTAAGACTCAATAAGTCCTTATCAAACACTGTCTTAGACCACAAAATTCATTTAGCAACATATAAACATATTCAAGTGTAGGAACATTTACTTTTCTCTACGAAACAATATCAAAATTTTCCAAGCGATTATTTTTCATTCATTTTTTTTAATCAGTTATCATTTCTAATAGTAAGGAATCTGTATTAACATTGTTATTTCAAACTCGGCCACCTCTAATTGCAACAAAAAATCTGTCTTAATAATTTTGTTCATATATTACTATTAGATACAAACGAAAATAACTTAAAGTAAAAAATGTAAAGTACATACCGTAAACTTTTTGATCGTTTAGATTCAAAGAAACACAAATAAGGAAAATGTTGAGGCGTGTGATGCTCACACTTTCCTTAAGACATATTCGTCCTCTCCACGGTGCTTGAGAATCGTGGACGCCTATCTCTCAAGATACAATAACAACGGATAATCCCGTGTAGCACAAACGGATTATCTAGGCAAACCAACAAGTGTCTTCCCTCTATTACAAATGGATATTCACAAATAATCAAGACGAATTTAAACAAACGGAGAGGAGTGAGTGTGTGTTATCCGTGTATAGAAATGAGAGACTAACTCTCAATTTATAGGATTGGAGATGAAAGAATAACAATCAGTACTCAATTAATCTTACTAATGGATTATTAACACATAGTTAATATAAACGTTATTATTTGACCAAATTTTAAACTTGGTCTTAACACCCATTAGTACCATGTTTGATGACTCATCAATTGTCATTCAAACTTTATTGACCATAATTTCTAACATGCAGTAGCAAATATGTTCATAACCTTGAGAAATAATTTTGTTTGATGGTGAAAGCGAGGTTTGTATAGTAGCTAAAAGTAACTCATAAAATATACCATGTTTAACATACTTACTAATTAATATATATCATATTAAAACTTACTTATCTTATAATCATGCATTTAAAAAATAAATAGTTCATATTTAAAAATTCTTTTAATTTTAAAGACTTAAAAAACACCTATAAGTATTTGTTAGTAAAACCCAAAAAGTTATGTGTACATAGAATTCCCTTTTATCTAAACAAACATTCCTATCTTAAGGTCTTACCAAAACTACTATGTCGGCTCGAACTTGATGACTAATGTTAGCCCAAATTAGTCAATAAGGAAACCTTTTATTGAGGTCGGTGTTACTTTAAAAAAAAAAAGAAGTCGGTGTTCAATTTGGTAAGGAAAAAAATGTCGGTGCGTTATTATATATATCCTATGGACGCACCATGTTATTATTCATTCTATTGATCCCTAACTGATCGAGATAGAGAAACGATAAGAAATCTAATAAATCTATTATTGCACTCAGAGAATTGGATGTGATGGCAATATCAGCTAGATATATACGTTCGAAACAGAGGCGGCGGAATGGGTCGAAGATCAGTGAACCGAAGAAAACTGTTAATAAAACCGGGATCTTCTCAACATCATTCCCTCAAAAGAAAACTCGCATGAGTAGGACTATATCTGTAACTAAAAAAGATGTTACTGTATCTAGTATCATTGTTCCTTCTATTGAAAGTGATATGGAGATATCTCCATCCAAATCAGACGGGTTATCTGTCTCAATGGACCAAACAATGTCTACTTGTGATTCTTTCAACATTCCAGATTCGGAGAGGACAACGTCTAGCAAACTCAGCATCTCGGAGCATGAGGACGGACCAGGGAATGTGTGTAAGCAAGAGATACGTATGGAGATGGGGACACGTGAGAAGATTTTTGATCTCGATGCTACTATGGCTAGTGACATTTATCAGCACCTTCGAGCAACTGAGACAAAGAAAAGGCCCGCAGTTGATTTCATGGAGAATGTCCAGAAAGAAATTAAACCCGGTACGCGAGCAACCCTTGTAGACTGGCTTGTTGAGGTCGCTGAAGAGTACAGACTTGTGCCTGATACATTGTATTTGACGATAAACTACATTGACCGATTCCTTTCTGGCAATTCAGTGGATAAAGAAAGACTGCAATTGCTTGGCATTGCTTGCATGATGATCGCTTCAAAGTATGAGGAGGTTTATGCCCCGCAGGTTGATGCATTCTGCTACATAACCGATGATACATACTTCAAAGACGAGGTCTTGGAGATGGAAGCGTCGGTTCTAAATTTCTTAAAGTTTGAAATGACTACCCCAACTGTTAGATGTTTTTTAAGAAGATTTGTTCGTGCTGCTCAAGGTGTGAATGGGACTCCGTCTATGCATTTGGAGTATTTGGCGAGCTACATAGCCGAGTTTTCTCTTTTGGAGTATAAAATGCTGAAGTATGCCCCTTCTCTTGTTGCTGCTTCGGCTGTATTCTTAGCAAGATATGTGCAATCTCCATCACAGAAACCTTGGGGTTCGACATTGAGGCATTACACACAGTATCAACCATCGGATTTAAGTGAATGTGTGAAGGATCTACATACTCTTCTATGTGAATGCCCGAATTCTATATTTCCAGCAATCACAGAAAAATACAGTCAGCATAAGTACAAATCTGTAGCAAAGAAGCACAACTGTCCTCCATCAATACCAGTCGATTATTTCCAGAACCTTAGCTGCTAGGAGATGTAAACAGAAGCCGCAAGTAGCAAGCTTGTTTCAACTTTCTCTTAAGTGCTTCATCTCAAGTGATTAAATATCTTGAAGTATAGCATATGCTACTATTGTTCTACTACTGCAACTTCAGTAAATAGATTTTAGTTCTTTAGTTCTTTCATTTTATGGCGTCGTAATTGTAATAGATGCCTATATGTTTGGTTTAGTCACAACATAAACATAACGTAATTCATTTTTTTATTTATAAAGAGTCGGTTTATTATAGAAACTAGTCTTTTCAAAGAAACCAAGGGACTAATCCTGGCCACTCATTTCTTAAGACCAGATCTTAGGTTAAAAAAAGCAGAACGACTAATTTGCAAACAATGAAAAATATACAGGGACTAAATTGAAAACAATAATTAAGCGTACACATTACGCACACACACTTCATTTCCCCAAATCAATCTCTCTCTCTCTCTCTCTAAAATCATTCAAACTCCGCCCCTAAATCTCTCTCTCTCTCTCTCTCTCTAAAATTCAAACCCTAACACACACAGATCCACGACGATGGGACGAGCAAAAATAGCAGATTTTGATCCAAAAGAAGGTATGATCCTTTAATCAGGATTTTTTTTTAATTTTTTTTTCAATTTTTGACCTAATTAATAAATATCAGATATTATTGGGGATAATGTGAACTTAATTGATGTTAATGTTATGATAACTGATACGATTTTATGATTGTTGAAAAATATTGATGATGTATAAAACATGTTTGATGAAATGTTTGAAATATTTTTAAGATGAATGATATATCTAGATATAAAATAATATAGTGTTAGTACTTACGATGAAACTTTCTTAAGTGAGCCTGGATAGTGGATATAAAATAACGTAGATCTAGCTGTGGAAATGAAGGTAAACTCGTCGCACATTAAATTGTTAGTTCATTAGTTTTATAAAAGTATAATGTATATCCATATACAATATGGATGTAGGGTAAAAAAACATGAAAACAACGACTTTACCTTCATAGTTTTCGAGTGAACTTGCCGTGGAAAAGGTAAACTCGTCGCGGATTTAGATGTTAGTTAATTAGTTTTAAAAAAGTGTAATGTATATCCAGATATAATATGGATGTAATGTAAAAAAAAGATGAACACGACGAGTTTACCTTCATAGTTTTCGAGTGAACTTGCCGTGGAAATGAAGGTAAACTCGTCGTGGATTCAGTTCTTAGTTAATTAGTTTTATACTTATGGGAAAAAACCTCTTATATTCGTAGTATTATACTGTTTTTAACTAAGTTTGTTCTCTAGTGAGTTTTGATAATAGTTCCGCTAGATGAAATAGAAAATTGGGGCATGCTTTTGAAAGGCAGAATCTGTTTTGAAATCTAAAAAACATGAAAATTACAAATATGGTTTATATATATATGGATATATATCCAGATATAGATAACTATATCTGGATATAGTTTATATATATCTGGATATATATATTTTATATCCAGATATAGTTAATATATGTCAGGATATAATCTAAAAAACATGATAAATTAAAAATATGGGCTAGCGTTTGACTAATATAAAATTTAGATTATATCCAGATATAGTTAATATATATCTTGATATAATCTGAAAAAACATGAAAACTACAAAAAAAAATGGGCTAGTGTTTGACTGATATTAAATTTACTGATTCCGTATCAGTTAGTGTTGTAAATGGATAATGCTTACAATTCATGAAATGGTAGTTAAGTCGTTGTGTTTTTGTAAAGCGCTAGTTTCAAGTTAGTTAAATATATCTGAATATAGTTAATATATCTTGATATATAATTTTATATCCAGATATAGTTAATATATATCTGGATATAATATAAAAAAACATGAAAATGCCAAAAATGGGCTACTATTATTTGTCATATGATTTAGTTATATATCTTGTTAATACTTGACTAATGTAACATTTAATCATTTAGAGATTGATTGATTACTGTTTTGACCTGTGAAACCCTTGTTTTCAAGGGTTAGTCTATTTCGACAATGGCTTCTAGAGCACTGGTAAGACGTAGGCGCCTTCTTTATTGTATGATAGTATATCTTGTTGAGAAATTGTTTCTCTTCCTTTCAATGTCAATAGTTCTGGCCTCATAGTAGTCAATATAAATAGGAAAAATGGGCCGGTCGGGTAATCTGCTCGTGTGTATGTCAAAATGGGTCATTTTGGAAAATGCAAAGACAGGTTGGGTTGGGTTGACCCAGTAGTTTCCACCTCTATTTTATTTTATATAATAAACAACAAATACACACTCATATGCATTGTCAGTCAAATCAATAAGTATGTATGAAGTTATAGTTACGGTAGCGGTTTATGTGGTAGTATATTATTTCGTGACCAGCATAGGAGTTGCTGTTTATGGTCCACTAAACTGATATTTGATAAGAGACTAATCGATATGTGATAAGAGACTAATTGATTACTTACCCATACTATTTAGTTGTAAATATAGCTAATTTGCACTTTGTAAATCTTTTAGATAAACTAGCTGGAGTGTCGAGAATGATAGGTAGGTTAAAGTATACATTGTTGATGATTGGGGCTTATAGAGATAAAGTATACGTTGTTGGAGTGTCGATATATTAACTATATCTGGATATAGTTAATATATTTGGATATATAATTTTATATATCTGGATATAGTTAATATATCTGGATATATAATTTTATATCCAGATATAGTTAATATATATCTGGATCTAATATAAAAAAAACATGAAAATGCAAAAAATGGGCTACTATTATTTGTCATATGATTTAGTTATCAATCTTATTAATACTTGACTAATGTAACATTTAATTATGCAAATTTTGTTTCAGGGAAAAATCAAAAAAAGAACAAACAAATTATGAATTCTGGATCAGAATCACAAAGTTCAG
The DNA here is from genome assembly GCA_025667525.1 of Glebionis coronaria. Taxonomy (NCBI): domain Eukaryota; kingdom Viridiplantae; phylum Streptophyta; class Magnoliopsida; order Asterales; family Asteraceae; genus Glebionis; species Glebionis coronaria. Next base: position 109,631,921 of record CM046877.1, on the reverse strand, counting down.
ATGAAATGGTTGACAAACTAGTTTCAACATCTGACTTTTTACACCCATCACCAAAAAGAGAATCGAAAGGTAAATTCATCTAAAACTGAATGTATCTAATCCACAAAGGTAAATTCATCTGGATATAGTTAATTTATATCTGGATATATAGAATTGTATATCCAGATATAGTTAACTATATCTGGATATAGTTAATATATATCTGGATATATAGAATTGTATATCCAGATATAGTGAACTTTTTAATTACTGATTTCTGGTGTTTGTTGTTTTATGCTTCTTGCTGCCTGGGATGGTATTTGAAAATGTTTAATCATGTTTTCATACAACATATAAGTAGCTATTTGAGTATGTTTGGACCAGATTATCTAAACTCCATATATGCGTATGTTGTCGATATGAGAAATTAGCAGTTTTAAGGGTGTTTCAGTTGCTTATTTGAACTGTTTAGTAGATTCTTTCATGTTGAAACAACTAGCTTTGATTAATGTGGTTTGGAGTTACTTGCTTGCTTATTTCAGACCACTAGTTTGATTATTTTAAGTTGAAATTAGTTTGGATTTTGAAGTTCCTAAGTTACGTATTTTGAACTGTTAATCTGATCTATTTTAAAAAGTATATGCAATCCCAAACACCCCTGAAATCATCGTTATTATGTAATGTAGTTGTGAATCTACCAAGTCCCACTGCTTTGGTTCTGTTAATGATTGATTTGATGAGTCAAGGTTGATTATTAAGGGTTTGTGGTTAAAGTTAATAACGATTGATGTTAACATTATTATCTGCCCTTTTCAACAATGTTTTTTTCAATTATTGAAAATATAGAGAAATGTGGCGTGTTTTCTTTTGTGTTTCCTGTTTATTAAGAATGTGTTTAGATTTCTTTTTAAATCTGTTTATTGATGTTGCATACAACTGAAAAATAGCTTATGAGGATGTTTGGAATTGATTGTCTTAACCTGATTAATAGTATTATCCGAAGGATGCTTCACTAAAGTTTCGTCCCTGCGCGTAACTGGTATTCCTAAAAAAATGGACTTTATGAACGCCTTACCACTTTGGAGATGGTTTAATGTTATCCACTTCATGGTACTAGTTAAACCTGAAATGCGCACCCAGCTCTCACACTTTAGGGCTTCTTAAGACATAGTTGACTCGTATAGTGCCTAGACTAAGGAGTAGCTTGATAAGATTGATAATCAAAGTAGGACGCAACCAAAGGATGATTCATTAAAGTTTTGAGTTGATGAAGGGGTTTTTGTTTTAGCTTATATAATGGGCTTATATAAGCTATTTATGGCTTATATAAGCCTCTGTTTAATAAGCTTGAAAGCCCATGGCTTATATAAGCTTAAGTTAACATGAGTGTAAAATGGTAAATATATTATATAAGCCCAAACTTTCATAAAAAAGCCACATTTTTGTGGCTTATCAAAACACCCATATATAAGCTTATAAGCCCATTATATAAGCTAAAAAAAACACCCCCGAACTTGTTATTCTGAGATGGTTAAAAATTGACGTTCCCAAAAAAAACTAACCCTGAGAGCCAATACGGTAGGAACATCTGATCACTTTTGAGATGGTAGTTAAACGTCTTTGGTTTGACAGTCATGATAAGGAGTGCTTCTCATAGCGGAATTATTTTAGTCTCCACTTAGGGCTTCTTCAGACATGATAGACTCGTATAGTGCCTAGAGTAAGGAGTAGCTTGATAAGATTGACAATCAAAGTAGGGCTACCGTCAGCAATCGAAGGATGATTCGTTTAAGTTAAGAGCCGGTTTCTTTCTACGTTACTACTGTGACATGGTCTCGTTTGGACTGCCTTAAACTTTTAAGGTTTTTCTATAAACTCGCCTATCGACCGCACACCTATGGCCAAGGACCTGTCTGATGTACATTCCCAGATACCGTAGATTAATTACTGTTCGGCATATAATTAACAGTATAAAGAAGGTTAATGTGAAGAAACAAAACCATAAAAGTACCTTGAATATGAACTAATAAGAATAAAAATTTGTCGTTTTTCATTCCACTAAATAGAAACCTGAGCAGCTTGGATTTGATCTATGTTGTTTTTCTTCGTATTTTTTCTATTACTTTATTGTTTCTGTTGTCATGAACTCACGATTGATTATAGTTTTAATTGAGTTTTTATGATATCAGTGTTTGTGTTGAAAGATTTAAAATTAGGTTTATGTAATAAGTTTTATCATTTATAAAGTTTACGCCTTCAAGTGATAACGTGGTTATGTTTTTGTTTTCTACAATATTTAAGTTTTCTAGCATGACGTCAGGCGTATGAATCTGATTATAGTAACAGTACCGGTTCAAGTGAGTGGATATTGTTATAGGTATACTTGTGTCAAAAGCATAAAAAACTGTTAGGTGACGCGATGGTGCTGAGATATTTAACTTTGTTTTGTTAAAAAATGTATATAATCATATTCATATCCGTAGACTTTTAAGGTGTTTTGGATAGGTCTGCTTGTGATTCTGATTGTGATTTTGCTTGTGATTTAGTTTTACAATTGGTTTTAAACATTTTTCAGGTATATCAAGATATATTTTCAGATATATTCAGATATATTTGAAGTATATCTTGAATATACCTGAAAATATATCTTGATATACCTGAAAATATATCTTGATATACCTGAAAATATATCAAGATATATTTTCAGGTATATCAAGATATATTTTCAGATATATTCAGATATATTTGAAGTATATCTTGATATACTTGAAATATAAAATATATTAATAAAACAAACATTTGAAGTACTCGATCGATGTATGTAGTCGCGTAATGTTTTTATTATGTGTTGTTAGGCCGTTTACGATGTTCTGTGTTATTGTTATGGACTGTGATGATTTTGTGATTTGATGTTTGTGTTGGTGTATGTGTTAGAAAAGATACCTGAAAATATATCTTGATATACCTGAAAATATATCTTGATATACCTGAAAATATATCAAGATATATTTTCAGGTATATCAAGATATATATTCAGATATATTCAGATATATTTGAAGTATATCTTGAATATACCTGAAAATATATCTTGATATACCTGAAAATATATCTTGATATACCTGTAATATATCTTGATATATTTTCAGGTATATCAAGATATATTCAGATATATCTGAAGTATATCTTGATATACTTGAAATATAAAATATATTAATAAAACAAACATTTGAAGTACTCGATCGATGTATGTAGTTGCATAATGTTTTTATTCTGTGCTGTTAGACCGTTTACGATGTTCTGTGTTGTTGTTATGGACTGTGATGATTTTGTGATTTGATATTTGTGTTGGTGTATGTTTTGGATCAAGATACCTGAAAATATATCTTGATATACCTGAAAATATATCTTGATATACCTGAAAATATATCTTGATATATTTTCAGGTATGTCAAGATATATTTTCAGATATATTCAGATATATTTGAAGTATATCTTGATATACTGATGCTTCACTTTTCTTTGTTTAAGTACTGATACTTAAAATATATAGTAACTAACAGTTTTTATAACATTTACTTATGCAGAAAAGAGTAAGTATCAATTAAAGAAAAGAAAGCCCCCACCGGCCAAAAACATAAAACAAAGAAAAGTGACAGAGGATGAAGAAACTGATAACGACATAGAAGATACTGATAAGGAGGAACCAAGAAAGAAATCAGTTCTTACTCAAAGAAAAGTGAAGTCAAGTTCAAGCAGAAGGAAAGAAGCTGAGGAGAAAAAAAAGAAAAAAAGGAAGAGAGATGATAAAGAAGAAATTGACGAAGAAGAAGAAGGAGAAGAAGAAGAAGAAGATGAAAATGAAGTGAAGAAGAAGAAGAGATGCAGAAAACAGAAGGACAAAGACCCCTTCAAAAAACTGAGATCAAGAACAACAATGAAACCTTTATACGATGCCCAAGCATCTTTTTCTGCAGCACAAAGAAAAGCCGTAAGACAGATGGGATTTGGAAGTTTGCTCACATTAAGGTTTCACTCATTTCCGATGAAACTGAGCTACTATCCCCTTAAACAGTTGGATACGAGCTCGATGGAGATAAAGCTTGAAAACGGAAACAGAATAGAAATAACTCCGAAGAGGATTAGGGAGGTATTGGGTATTCCAATGGGGACAAAAGAAATAAAATATGATGGACCAAGGGCGGATGTAGAAGAGTTTGTTCATGAGTTCAAGGGACAGTTCCATGCTGTAAAGAATATGACAACAACTCACTTATCTACAGTTATTCAGCACATGGAAGAAAGTGACTTTATGTTCAAAATAAGATACCTTATGCTCTTTTCAAATTGCATGGTACGTTGTTGTAATTCCATGAGGCTGGACTACTATATTTTGCACAACATCAGAGAGGGAGACAACATTAAAGATTTTGATTGGTGCACATACATCTATGACATAATAAAGTCTACCAGACCAAACTGGAAAGATGATATCGAAGAGAACTGGTACTATGGTCCAACACTTGTAGTAATGGTAAGTATTTCAATCCTCTTTAATTGGTTTTTCTGTTTTAATAGATCCTAATGCATTTAATTTTTTAAGTAATACTAATACTTGATTTTTAATTTTGCAGCTAATGTACTTGCATTACACAAGATATGAGAAGATGAGTGGAGTGGAGCGCAAATGGCCAACTATTAGAAACTGGACAATTAAGTTGTTTGAAGAAAGAGAACAAAAGCAAATTATGGATGGTGGTTTTGGGAATTTAGAAACATTAGATGATGAGAATGAAGAGAGCATCAATGAAAACAAAAAAAAGGTAAATTTTATATATATTCGAAATTAAACACTTTTTAAAAAAGTATAATGTCCAGATATATAAAATGTATATCCAGATATATATAATGTTTATCCAGATATATGGTGTATATCCAGATATACATAATGTATATCCAGATATATATATATATATATATATATATATATATATATATATATATATATATATATATATATATATATATATATATATATATATATATATATATATATATATATATATATATATATATATATATATATATATATATATATATATATATATATATATATATATATATATATATATATATATAATGTATATCTTGATATATTTTCAGCAGTTCTAATATGTTTTTTTATGTAAAACAAACAGATGATGAATGAGCTAATTGAAGAAAAGCTTGCACTCATTTTAAATGAAAAAAGTGAGCTTGATGACTTGATTAGAGAAACAGTGAAGATGGCTGAACCTTCAGAAAAGGAAATTGTACATTTGCATGTACAGAAGTACAAATCTGAGTTCAAAAATGGCTTAGAAGATGTTGAAGATATTATTGCTAATGAAGCTGCTAAGCAAGAAGAAGTTGCCAGAATAGAAGAGGAAAGAAAAAAACAAGCAGAAGTAGCAGCTAGAAAACAAAAATCCATAGCAGCAGCAAAGAAGAAAGCCGATGATGAAAAGAAAGAAAATGCAGCAGCTGCGAAGAAGAAAGCAGATGATGATAAAAAGGCAGCAGCAGAAGCTGCGAAGAAACAAGCAGATGATGAAAAGAAAGCAAATGCAGCAGCTGTGAAGAAGAAAGCCGATGATGAAAAGAAAGAAATAGCAGCAACTGCAAAGAAGAAAGCAGATGATGATAAAAAGGCAGCAGCAGAAGCTGTGAAGAAACAAGCAGATGAGGCGAAGAAAAAAGCCCAAGATGAAAAAGCGGCAGAAGAAAAAGGACCAGAAGAAAAAGCATCTGAAAATCAAGAAATAGAAACAGGTACAAAGCCTATCTATTAGAGAAAAGATGCAAAAAAATAAAAGACAAAAGTTTAAATTTTTGTTATTTTTGGGTAAAGGAAAACTTACCCTGGTAAAAGACAAACGGAAATTTTTTTGTTGTTTTTGGTATTATTTGGATGTTTCCTGTTTTATTTGTATTATTATATTGTTTTTTTTAACTTACTATTATTTGTTTTTGTTGATTAAAACTTGACAATCCTTTTACATCTTTGCATTATGTGGTATTTTGAATGTCGAATTTAGACATAAACTAAATTAATACTTTAAAAATTGTAATTTATACCTGGATATAAAATAATTAAAATTTTCACTATTGTGATGATTTTGTGATTTGATGTTTGTGTTTGTGTATGTATTAGAAAAGATACCTGAAAATATATCTTGATATACCTGAAAATATATCTTGATATACCTGAAAATATTTCAAGATATATTTTCAGGTATATCAAGATATATATTCAGATATATTCAGATATGTTTGAAGTATATCTTGAATATACCTGAAAATATATCTTGATATACCTGAAAATATATCTTGATATACCTGTAATATATCTTGATATATTTTCAGGTATATCAAGATATATTTTTATCTGGATATAAACTAAGTTAGAATTTTTATATCCAGATATATAAAGATAAATTCCAAGAGTATTAAAAAAATTCAATGACAATTTGTTATATATAATTTGGAAATGGCAGATGATCCAGCAAATCTTGATAACGTTGAAAGTAAAAATCAAGAAGGACAAGAAATTGGACAGGAAGAAGGACAAGAAGGAGAAAGTTCAGAAAGAGATGATCAAACGTACAGCGAAAACACAAAGAAAAAAACATCAACATACTTTAAATCAACATTTGTGAACAATATGGTGCAAACGCAAGTTCGAATAACTGACATTGAGAGCATAGCAGCTAAGTGCATTTTTAGCGCAGAAGAAGAAGACACGTAAAAATCTAGCTCTTTTACTATTAAAAGAGATATAAATAACTTTATTTCATTATATCTAGATATAAATAAATTTATATCTAGATATAAATTTATTTATATCTAGATATATAAATGACTTTATTTCATTATATCCAGATATAAAAGTTATTTATATCTAGATGTTATTATTCACTATGAAAAATAGACTAACAATAATTTTGAAAATTTAAATCTCATTTTTTTTACAGAGAAGTGGTTTTTGATGACGGGAATGGAACAACAGCAAATAGAATCCAAATCAAGTCTTTAAAATTTGGATTGAGAATTGAAAAGGAAGTAATCAATGCTCTTGTATCAGTCCTCAACTATGAAGAAAGAATCAGGAGTAATGATGAAAAGCTTAATGAGGATGCTAAAAGAAGGCATTACTTCCTTGTCAATGCGATGGTAAATCCATTCAACTTTTACTTTTATAATGTTATTAATATGTATAAATAAATGTATTTATATCTAAATATAAATTAAGCCAAATATAAATAATTTTATATGTGGATATAAAGTTATTTATATCTAGATTTGAATTACAAACTTATCATAAAACAGATATAAAAGTTATTTATATATAGATATAAAGTTATTTATATCTAGATATATATATAACATTATATCTAGATATGAATGAGTTTTTATCTAGATATAAAATCTGATTCATCATTTGTATTACAAACTTGTAATTGATTATGAAAGCTTATGAATTTCATTAACATGATGTCACAAAACATATATAAATAACTTTATATCTACATATAATGAAATAAAGTTATTTATATCTAGATATGATTAACTTTATATCTAGATATACTTGAAGTATATCTAGATATATTTTCAGGTATATTCAGATATATTTGAAGTATATCTTGATATAAATAACTTTATATCTAGATATAATGAAATAAGGTCAAACTAGGTTACATGGTGTGTGTTTTTTGTGCTTGGAATAGTTTCCATAATGAAGTATGTTCAATGATGTCATAAAACAGATATCAAAAACGCCACAAGCAGAAAGAGATGAAGAACAAGATTATGAAGAATTTGAGAATATGTTGGAACATCAAATGACTTCTAGTCAACGGAAGAAGAAAATGACAGACGTGAAGCTTGCGTTTTTCCCAGTATTTGATGACGGAGAATATTACGTTATAGTCTTTAACCTTGAAAAAGCCAATGCTTCAATAATCGACAACAAATCAAATGACGGAATGTTTGATCATTACAAAGACATCTATGAGACAACGGTAAGCAATCTTTTAAATAAAATGTTAAGAAAAAACGTGATAATAGAAGTAAAAAGGTACTGATAGCGATTTATACGAAGATATATACAACTTATAACTGTCTCTGAATATAGTTATTAAAATTAGCTTTATTTTTTTCTATGAATATAAATAAAAAATGAATATGATACAAGTTAGCAATAAATAATTTAGAGATAGTGGTTACAATTAATGAAAGTGTAGTTAAGTCGTTGTGTTTTTGTAAAGTGCTAGTTGCTAGTATAGTTTTATAAAAGTGCTTGGTAAAATCTCTAACTAACTAGTAACAGTTGTAAAGCCTATAAACTAAACACGTTCTAGTAAGTCTCTGGGTAAACATGGCCTGTGAGCAGATAAAAAGAAGTTCATATCCAGATATAGTTAACTATATCTGGATATAGTTAATATATATCTGGATATATAGAATTGTATATCCAGATATAGTTAACTATATCTGGATATAGTTTATATATATCTGGATATATATAATTTAGATGTAAAATAAAGAAGTTATTGTTTTGTATTAAATATTGAAGAATAATATGTGTTTATGCAGAAAAAAATGTTCGTCAGATATCTTAGTAAACTTGGTCATACATGTGTTGAGAAGCTGGCAAAACAGAAACAACCAAGAGTCTGCAAATTGAAGTGTTCTACTACGAAGGACAATGCGAACAGTGGGTTGTACACAATGATGCACATGGAGCTTTATTTAGGTGAATCAGCATCGTCATGGAGGACTGGTATAGTGACAGAAAGCAACAATGATTATGACACAATGATGAGAACCATGAGATGCAGATATTTAACCAAAATTGTGTTTCATGAAGTCAACACCAAGATAAGGTTGATGTGTGACTATGCACATGTCTACAAGGAACAACACAAAGTTTAGTATTAATGGTGTTATCAGTATTATAAGTATTAGGGACCAGAATTATCATACTATCAGAATCTTATCAGTATGGCATCCTATCAGAATTAGTGTTAGACATATTTTGTAGTACTTTTCTTTTCAATCGCTTAAGAATCATTGATGTTTTAATGAATATGGTTTTTTATCTAGTAATATTTGTAGTACATTTCCTTTCAATCTGTAATGATGGTTAATATATAATTGCTTTTTATCTGTGAGCAACTCCAGTAACATACACATACTAACTTTAAATATATCAAGATATAATTTTGACCTACATATAAATAACAATTTATATCAAGATATACTTATGTATATCTAGATATCCGTTACGTATATCTGGATATACATTTATATATCAAGTCTAATTTAAATACCAACTTATATCTGGATATACATATATTTATGTATATATGTTATATCGAACAATAAAGATATTACTACATTATTTATACATGAATCAAGTCTGAAAAAGTCCCTAGGGCAGTTGGTTAGCGTGTTGTGTTGTGAAAGGTAGGTCAGAGGTTCGAATACTGTTTCATCTTTTTTATGTGTATTTTTTAATTTAATTATTATTTTTTTAAAACACCAAAACACATAACACTCTTGAAAACAAAAATCAATCAAGCACCAGAAAATTCTCTCTAAATCTATCATGATCAAAAATTCCAGACAATAATTACAACAAAATCTTTTTCAATCAAAACACATCAATCACTATTCAAAACACGTGACCCCATTTCAAAAGCTTCCTCAATCAAAACACACAAAAACATCTATCACCATTCAAAAAATCAATCAAAGTCTATCATTTAAAACACAAAAATATTTATCAAAAACTTCAATCATAGTCTATCATTTAGTTCGTGTTTCCTTCTCTTTTATATGCAACAATCATCAAGAATGTCCTCTTAAAAGGTATGACATTAATTAAAATTGAACTTGTTATAAAATATTTGTTGTGAGTTTGCATCTAATTAGTATCATAAGCTAATTGATTTAGTTTGATTCGATTTGAATTTTGATTTCACAAACTTATATGATAAAATTAATGATTTCACAAGATGTGCATAAGATGTTTGATAAAATACCTAACAAGAGTTTTTTTTCTTTTTGTTCGTATTTGTTTTGGGTCATGTGAAAACAAAAAAAAAACATTTGAAGTTGATACATTTTGAAGGTAAAAATTGTTTTTGTAAAATAAAATGGAAAAAAACTTAACAATTTTGTTTTTGGAAAGCATTTATATCTTGATAAAATATAAATAAGTTATATCACTTGTTGCGGACGTAAATACACGTTTATGTGCTCCAAATACGTTTGCTGCCTTGTTCTAACCAAGAGCAATTAGCTCCACTTAAGTTCGAAACACAGTGTCATAATGGCTTGAAGGACATGTTAAGAGGACACGCAGGGACAAAAAAACACCTTACTGAAAAGTATATCCAGATATATATCAAGAATATCTAGATATATATAATTTAAAAGTTATTTTTTTTGTTTTTAGTCTATAACTACATATATATAAGGTTGATTTCTTAGAGTTCTCTTGATATTTTAGATCATAGAAGCGTATATCTAGATATGTTAGATCATAGAAGCTTATATCTAGATATATTACTAACTTTTTACACAAACTTTTGGCAAAATGCAGACTAAAAAAATGCGAATAAAACGCATGTCAAGAAGACAAACAGGGACAAAAAAACATCTTGTTGGAAAGGAAGAAATACATAGAAAATCAAAAGAAGAAATGGACAACAAAAATGAAAGAGAACGCGAAAGAAAAGAAGTAGAAGAAACTGAAAGAAAAAGAAAAAGAGAGAAAGAAGAAAAAGCATTTAAAGAAATGGAAAATAAACGCAAAAAAGAACTCGAAGAGGAAGAATATGCCAAAAGACAAAAAGAAAAAGAAGAAGTAGTTACAGATATGGAAAATAAAAGAAAAAGAGAACTTGGAAAAGAAGAATCATCAAAAATACGGGAAAATAAAAAACGAAACAAAAAGTTTAGTGAACACAATGACGACACTGGAAAGATGGAAACTGGTACCATAAACATCACAGGATGTGCATCAGTTAAACACCTCTTTGATGATATGTGTGGTTTGTCAAACAAAAGAAAGAAAGTTATCAGAAACATGGGCTTTAGCGAACTTATTGATTTTCCAATTTCTGAAATCCCGAAAAAGTTAGCATATTTTATGGTTGACATCCTTGATACAACATCAATGGCATTAGTGTGTCCAACAGGAAAAATTCAACTCAATAAGGAAATGGTTAAAAAAATCCTTGGAATTCCAATGGGACGAAGGAAGCTTAAAAGAGAAGGAGAACGGGAATTCGATGATCCCTTCCTAAGAGATTGGAAACAACAATTTAAGAATGTCAACTAGATCACAATAAAGGCTTTATCGGAAGTTATAATAGAAACAAAGAAAGCGGATTACATGTTCAGAATGAACATCTTGACATTAATTTCAAATTGTTTGGGAAGCTGCGACAACAACTGAACGATCAAGTTCACGGTTTTAAAAAATGTATTTGTAGGCGATGATGCTAACGATATCGATTGGTGTACACACATACTTGAATGTGCAAGCGTGTCAAAACTAGCATGGCACACTACAAATAACCTTGAGTACTATGGTCCAGTGGCGTTCTTGATGGTAAGTATCACACTTTTATAATTTATATATATTTATATCTAGATACATACTAAATTAGAGTTATTATATAATTATTTATATATAAATATAAAGCAAGTCAGAGTTTTGAAAATTCTTTGTATATCTAGATATAAATTGTTTTATATCTAGATATACTTGTTTTATATCTAGATATACACTTAGTCAGTTTTTTTAAATATCAACTATATCTAGATATACATATTTTTTTAAAAAGTCAGACTTGCTTTATATCTAGATATAAAACAGTATTTAAATACATTTTTTAGTTATCATAAAACAAATTTAGTATTTAAAATGATAATAAATTTATATGAAACAGCTTGCATATTTACATTACACGAAGATTCATCAGATGAATGTAAAAAGACAAGTACGAGCTATAAGATATTGGACTACAAATTTGATGGAGGAGAGAGAACTACTTGAATTGGAAAATGATTACATGAGAAAAGTGCAAATAGTACCAGATGTGGATGAGAAGGAACAAAATGCTCAAAAACAGGTAAGTTAAAAAAAGACTATACATTGTATATTTAGCACATTTAGAGATTGCAGAAGAACAATTTTTCTTGTTTATATCAAAATATAATACAAATATATCTAGATATAAAATAAGTATATCTAGTTACCTGAAAATATATCTTGATATACCTGAAAATATATCTTGACAATTTTTAGGTATATCAAGATATATTTTCAGTTATATTCAGATATATTTGAAGTATATCTTGATATACCTGAAAAATAGATCTTGATATACATGAAAATATACATTTAAAGGTTCGTTCAAGAACATTAAAAATAAATGATTATTAGAATGTCATAAGCAATTATTTATTTAGTTATACGGAACTAACCGCGCGGGTTTTTTTTAGCTTTGTAGGGCGTTTTGATGTTATGTGTTAATATGTTTTTTTGATTTTTCTGGTGATTTGATGTTTGTGTTGTTAATATGTTTTGATTTGCTGAATTACGTTTATGAATTTATGTTGTTTGATGTTAAAGTTTGATGTGTGTAGTTGTGATTTTAGAGATTTGTTGTGTGATTATTTTTTAGTATTGGTGATTTTTTGTGGTGAATTTGATGTTTCTGTCGTTAATATGTTTTGATTTGTTGAATTACATTGTGTTGGATGTTAAAGTTTGAAGTACTCGATTGATGTATGTAGTTGCGTAACGTTTTTATTGTGTGTTGTTAGGCTGTTTATGATGTTCTGTGTTGTTGGTATGGACTGTGATGATTTTGTGATTTTGTGATTTTTGTGGTGATTTGATGTTTGTGTTGGTGTATGTGTTGGATCAAGATACCTAAAAATATATCTTGATATACCTGAAAATATATCTTGATATATTTTCAGGTATATCAAGATATATTTTCAGATATATTCAGATATATTCAGATAAAATAAGTATAGCCAGATATAAAAACAAGTATATCTTGATATAAACACAATTATTTATAGATATAAAACAAGTATATCTAGATATAAAAGAAATATATCTAGATAAAAAAACAAGAAATATGCTGTTTATATCTAGATATACAACAAGTATATCTAGATATAAACAAATAGGCTGTTTATATCTAGATATAGAACAAGTCATCAAGCTCACTTTTATATATATATCTGGATATACATTATATATATCTGGATATACATTATATATATCTGAATATACATTATATATATCCGGATATACAACAAATATATCTAGATATACAACAAATATTCTGTTTATAGGCATTCATAACATATATATCTTTCTTTTCCAAATTTTATTGCAGGAACTATACGAGATAATTGAAGAAAAAATTGAAAGCATATTAATAGAAAAATAACACGTAGAAGAAATTATCAATGAAAATTTGATAACCTACAAAGATGATGAAAAGATAAATACACTTCGGGATAGGTTGAATGGAATTTTTAAGGAACCTCCTAAGCCAGAGTACAAAACTTCTTCATCCGAATCTGATGATGATTCTGAAGATCATAATCACAATACGACAACTACAAATAAAGATGATTCAGTTAATGAACCAGAAAATAAAACAGACGACAAAAGAGAAGAAGAAGAAGAAGAAGAACACAAAAAGGAAGAAAAATGTGTTTCTGATAAAGAAGAAAAAGAATATAAAAGAGAAGAATTTGCAAGGAAGGAAAGCATGATAGTGTTGTACACAAAGGAAGAGAATCCAAAAAACACAGAGGAACATTTTATTAATCAAGATTTGGGGAACAAGGGAGAGGAAGAAGCAGATAGGGACTGTAATGAAGAACCAGGCAACATATACATGCAGAAAGAGAAGGAAGAAAAAGATACAAATGAAAAAAACGCAGACTTAGCTAGAGAAGAATGGGATAGTGAAGACTGGGAAAACTTATCATCAGATTATCTTGATGAATTAGAACGAAAAACTGTAAAAGACTTAAAAGAAAAAGGATTAGAAAAGAAAGAAAAAGGGATAGCAGAAGATAATGAAGAAATATCATCTCCAATAACTAGCGAATTCAGCAGCCAAACATCTTTTACACCTGGTTCTCAACCATCTTTTGATTTACATATAAGCCCAAGAATAGAAAAAAGAATGAGAAGCCTACAACAAAGTCAGAAAAAAGAAGAAAAAAGAAAAAAGAAGGAAATGAACGAAATTCAGTTGCTAAAATCTAACTACATCAACAAGGATGTGAATACACTTGATGAACTTACAGAGGACGAGAAGCTAATTGCAAGAAGTGTATTCCAAAACACCGACGAACCGTAAGTATATATCCTTCATAAGAACTCGTTCCTTTTTTCAAAGAACATGTTAAAAACTTTTTTTTTGTAATTGTCTATTTTTGATAACTTTCACAGAGAAGAAGTGTTTAATGATGGAAAAAGTACAAGATTATTTAGATTTAACATTGAATCTTTAGCACCAGGAAAAGAAATAGATACTTCAATCATCGACGGATATGTAACAATTCTAAATCATGAAGAAAGCATTAAAGGGGGAGATCCAAGACGACACTTTTTTTTATAGGAATGACGGTAAGATAAATTTTAATATAGAAAAATATAAGTTAATTACAACTATATATAATTTGACTCTCTTTCTAAATCAGCATCCTGTGATACAAGAAGACAATAAAAAGAAGATGGTGAGCATTCAGTATAAAGCGTTTTTGGAGCTGATCAAAATCCAAATGAATAACGATCCACAAAAGATAGGATTGAAAGATGTCGATATGGTATAAACTTTGATAGCATTTTTGTGAGAAAATTATATTAACATATTGTTTTTTTTAATATTTTAATGTTCTCATGAAAAAACGGGTGTTCTTCCCCATCATAGCTCAAGGTCATTACTATCTCATTATTTATAACTTACATAACGGAAAAAGTGTTGTAGTAGACAACAGCGAGTCAGATGCACCATATGATGACAAATACAAAGAAAACGTCGACTTTGTGGTAAGAAATACATACTTCATTATACTCTATTATCTTTTTAACTAATTTTATATAGTAAAGTTGTACCAATAAAAAGTTTGCTTGATATAAAAAAGTTTGATCCAAGTATATCCAGATATATCAAGATATATCCAGATATAAAATACAGATATAATATACAGTTATATACAGTTATATCCAGATACATTTTGAAAAATGATATTGATTATATCTAGATATAATATACAGTTATATCCAGATCTATATAACAAAAATAAAAATTATCAATATACATTTATCTAATGATATCTTACTTTAATTATTTTTCAGAGGTACCTGCTTGCAGAACACATGTATCATTACAATCATCCAAACGCTCCAAAAGTACATTATTACCTTGAAGAAGCAACTGTCTTGAAACTGAAGTGGATGACAAAAGATGAAAAGATAGACTGCGGTTTATATATGTTGTTGCACATGGAGCTCTATAAAGGACAACAGACGTCAAAATGGATCACAGGACTCTACCCTGAAAATCACATAAATCATCGAGAGCAGATGGACAATTTGAGGGCTAGAATAGCAACAAAAATATCACTACATGATATAAACAACCTAAAGAATAAAATGTCTAAATATGCAAGAAAGATGACCGAAGAGTAAGCTGAAAAACGAGAAAGTAACATCAGCTGACGAATTAATACTTTCGATTTACCATTTTTTTAAGAAAATTTGTTTACAATACCATAAACTCGTATGTATTCATTTAATGATCACTGGTTTACTTAGCTCTGTTTTTTTAAACAATAATAAATGCAGATATAAAACAATTATTCTGTATATATCTTGATATACATAGAATATATCTTTAAATATATCTAGATATACATGGAATATATCTTTAAATATATCTACATATAAACTAGGAGATTTAGAGATTGGAGAAGAACAAGTTTATTTATTTATATCAAGATGTAAAATAAATATATCTAGATATAAAACAAGTATATCCAGATATAAGACATGTATATCAAGATATAAAAAGGTATATCAACATATAAAAAGGTATATCTAGATATAAATAACACTGTAACAGTGTAACAGTGTTTGATATCTAGATATAACCAAGATGTTTATAACTAGATATAAGAAGATGTTTATATCAAGATGTAAAATAAATATATCTAGATATAAAACAAGTATATCCAGATATAAGATACGTATATCAAGATATAAAAAGATATATCAACATATAAAAAGGTATATCTAGATATAAATAACAGTGTAACAGTGTAAAGTGTTTTATATCTAGATATAAATAGGATGTTTGTAACTAGATATAAGAAGATGTTAATATCTAGATATCAAACAAATATATCTAAATATAAAACAAGTATATCCAGATATAAGACACATATATCAAGATATAAATAACAGTGTAACAGTGTTTCATATCTAGATATAAAACAAATATATCTGGATATAAAACAAGTATATCCAGATATAAGACACATATATCAAGATATAAATAACAGTGTAACAGTGTTTTATATCTAGATATAAAACAAGTATATCCAGATATAAAACAAGTATATCAAGATATAAGACACATATATCTAGATATAAAACCAGAACACCTGGATATAAATAACACTGTAACTGTATAACAATGTTTTATAAACCAAAAGATACATTAAAAAATGTTCAATATGAATATAAGTACATATATAAAAACAAATTCACAATACATTAGTGTTAATCCATTTTGATTATATAATCATCAGAATTAAGTTGCCAAAAAAAATCACACTTGGATTAGAGCAGATCCACGCTCAACTGAATTAGATCCCCCAGTACCTTGTCCCGACACATCGCCTGTTTGATCAGTATTATTCTTCTTTGTTGCATCCTGGGAAGCAAGACTCGTAGCATATACAAAATCTGAATTGTCCTTTTGTAGACATTTAGCCCTTGTGTGTTCCAAACTAAAGCAAATAGTACATCCCATTTTCCGTCTATTTTGTTTTTTCTTCTTAACAACCTCTTTCTCTCTTGCACTAATAATACGCACATGCTTCTTACGACCCTTTGGTACGCTTGATGGGTTATGCACGTTAACAACATCAGGTTCTTTAACTCCCATAAAATCTTCGACCATTTGAGCAAGTGAACGTCCTTCAGTAACTGGCAACTCAGCCTCAAACTCTGATTTTACGGCTTTCATCTTATTTACAAAAGAAGCCAATTTTTTCGGGTGATCCCTCAACAAATGAATACATGAATCAAAAATACCAGTAGCCTTAATTGATAGCCTTTCAAATTCTTCATTCTTTTCGCCATATCGATTTTTTTTTCCTCAAATCAGGAGGAATCAAATCTTTTGTCCAACGCCTAAGAATATATTCATCTGGTATGCGAGACACATTACAATTCTTGAATACACAAAAAGTATGTCGACATAGAATACCACATCGAATAAACAGCTGGCAAGAACACGAAACTGAACTATCTTTTTCATTATACATCACCTTGGGGAAAAAAACAAATGCATATCATTAAATTGATATTTATATCCATATATACACTAATTCAACCTATATCTATATATAAAGAAAGTCATATATTTTAAACTACTATTTATATCTAGATATAACACATAAAATAAGATAGAATTATTAAAAATATTATTTATATCTAGATGTAGAGTAACTTTGTTTTTTTGAAGTTCATACTTATATCAGATATAAAGTAATTTAGTTTTTAAGTTTACTTTTATATCTAACCTTGTTACTTTCTTATAAAAATAAAACTTGGGAAAAAATATATTCTTGGGAAAAAAGTATGTACCTTGTAAATTCTTTTCGTGTTTTGGTACAAATTAATCTCTTTAACAACATCCTTTGAAGAAATTTCATCATCGACAACTTTCACTTCAATCACTTCAGGAACAAGAATGTTATCTTGTAGTTGCTCAAAAATATCACACTCATAATAACCATCATTTGATTTCATATCTTTAACTGAACATAGCCATGAGCCTGCAACAATCTCCTTTTGAACAAGAGTAAAAAGCTTGCGAGTGTAAACATTAGAAGCATGTACTTCAATAGGCAACGGTGTGAGCAACGTAGGAAAAGAATCAAACGACTGATGATCTAAAACTTCTTGATTATATCTCTGCCTATCCATTGCAGATTCAAAAGACAACATAAACTTCACGAGGGTCGAACCAGGACTCAAGAAATAATTAAAGAAAGAATTTTCGCTTTCAGAACGAGATGTTTTCCTCATCAACCCACATAGAGGACAATCAATAAAAAAGGCAGGAATCCATAACTCTCTCAAAGCATACATCTTGGTTAGCCATTTGTGCCCGACAAGGTTAAACTCAGTCATAAGATTATTCCATCTAATCTCAAATACCGCAGGCTTAATATACATATTCCACACAAGCTTGCCAAACTTTTCTTCGAAATCAGTATCATCATAAACTTTGGACACAATCTGAAAAAAATAATTTTTTTTTGAAGAATTTGTTAATTTATCTAGATATAAAGTAACAAAATTTTATAAATTGTAATATATATCCAGATATAAATAAAAGACATAATATCTAAATAGCCATGTATATCTAGATATAAAATAAACTCAGCTTTATATCTAGATATAAAAATAAATAACATCTTTAAAGTAACACAGATTTTATTTATTTTTATATCTAGATATAAAGTAACACAGATTTTTAAATTACCCTTTATATATAGTTATAAAGAAAACTCATATTTAAAATTTGATTTATATCTGGATATAAAGCAAGTCACAAATTTTCAAATACAAAAAGATTATGAGATATTGTTAATTTATAACTCAAAAAGTACCTTTCTTGGTAACTTATACATTATATGTCACATACAGAGCCTATGTTTAGTTCCAGGGAGCTCAGCAGCAACAGCCTTAAGCATTGAACCATCTTGATCAGTCACAATCATATTAGGTGGTCTACCTAAAGCTTTCTTAACTGCTCGTAGTAACCATCCATAAGCTTCTGCAGTTTCTCTTTTAAGAAGCCCAGCACCAACAGTAACACATCTTTTATGATTATCAATTGCAGTGAAGGGAATAAACATCATCTTTTATATGAAAAAAATGAAAAACTTATTACTTATTTTATATCAAGATATGGATAACAATTAAAAAATTATAACTGCATTTATATCAAGATATAACTTCATTTAAAAATTTATATGTAAGTTTATATCTGGATATATAGTAACTCTGTTTTTTATATCTAAATATATAGTAACTCTGATTTTTATATCTAGATATATAGTAACTCTGTCTTTTATATCTAGATATACGTTTTATATCTAGATATAAAATACACGAATTTTTAACTTTTGATTTATATCTAGATATAACAATAACAATTTGTACATAATATATAGATATAAATAAAATTTAAAATTGAGTTTACTTTATATCTAAATATATAAAAAAAATTTAAATGTAGAAAAAGAAAGAAGCATACTTGTTAGTTCTGTAAGTCGCATCGAAGGAAACAATATCGCCAAACTCTTTGTAGTTGCACTTGGCAACCTCATCCGCCCAAAACATACCACACAATTCAGCATTCTCAACAAAATAATCAAAAGAAAAGTCGTTTGTATACTTTAAACGCTCCTCCATACGATTGATTAGCATCTGAGCATCACTATCCCCTATAAAACAGTTCACACCATTTTTGAAATTCTTAAACTCAACTTGGGTACCGTGAACTAGTGTGGATGACCCTTTCAAACTTGTATACAACTGATGAGTTCGAATACCACCAAGGTTTGAATTCAAAGCTTTCATGATAAAAAGTTGCTCGGTATAAGTCAACTTCTTTTCAGCTTTAGACAAATGTTTATACTCAGGCTTATCAAGTTGATGATTATGTTCCATGTCAAAAGTAGTTAACTTATACCTTGTAGTATTAGGGATCAAAGTAAACACAGCACGTGCAGTACAACCACATACCCTAAAATTGGAAGTCCTTATTCGTCTATCACCCTTCTTGCCATCTAAAGTATTCAAATAAACACCCTTCGGACAACCTTCCCTATTACAAACCAGAGTCTTTGACTTCACAAATCCGCTCCTTAAATGTTTCTGATTAGATTTTCTAACCCCAAAACCTCCAGCTGCAGCATACCTTTTATAAACACTTATGCATTCGTCAACAGAATCATATTCGGCATTTATCTAGAAACACACTCTTCGAAACACGAGGAACCCAATAAAATGATTCATCTGGACCTTTAATCAACTCATGATGATCAACTGATTTAGATGTTTTCACATGATTAGAAGCTGCTAAAAAATAAAACAATCAGAACAAGATAAAAATGACAAAGTCAAAATCTGGCTTATTGTATATACAAATATAGATTACAGATATTGAGGTCATTTATCTGTCAATTATATCCAGATATACTTTATATATATTCAGATATACTTTATATATATCCAGATATAAATTACAGATATTGAGGTCAATTATCTGTTAATTATATCCAGATATACTTTATATATATCCAGATATACTTTATATATATATATCCAGATATAGATTACAGATATTGAGGTCAATTATATATTAATTATATCCAGATATACTTTATATATATCCAGATATACTTTATATATATCCAGATATACTTTATATATATCCAGATATAAGTTACAGATATTGAGGTCAATTATCTGTTAAGTATATCCAGATATACTTTATATATATCCAGATATACTTTATATATATATCCAGATATGGATTACAGATATTGAGGTCAATTATCTGTTAATTATATCCAGATATACTTTATATATATCCAGATATACTTTATATATATCCAGATATACATTACAGATATTGAGGTCAATTATATGTCTACTACAAAAACAAATCGTTGACTTAAAAACTAGAACGCCCACCATGGGGCTCGAACCCACGACCACAGGGTTAAGAGCCAAGTAACTGCTAACTTTTGTCCATCATAATTAAATTAATCCACCTATGTCCATCATAGGGCTGTTATGAACCAGTTCTACCTTATTGTAAGTCAAGTAACTGCTAACTTTTGTTTTTATTCAAGTTTCCTATATACCATGGACTCTAAGAAATTTGAAGCTCTAGAAGATGAAGATTGGATTGAAGCGTTGAAGGAAGAATTTACCGAGAGCGTTGAAACTCTTTTGATATATTCAACCCGTTGCTTTATATGAAGCTTTCTAACTTTAATAAGGGCACCATTCAAAAGTTCTAAGTTCCTTATATAAAGCCTGCTTAACGTAGTTTATCCACATTTTATCAAGCACAAAATAATGACAGAAAATTCGGCCACAAAAAAATTATACATTCAGGCAATAGACTACAATCAATATCAAGCATATCATTAAACTTGCACTCAATAGCACCAAATCACAATATTGTTATTTAGGGGGTGTTTGTTTTCGCTTATATAGGGCTTATGGCTTATGTGGTTTCGGCTTAAGTTTCATCAGTTCTGATTTACATAAATTCCAACATCCACTACTTGCTAACACAATTAAACCTAAACCTATGAAAGTATAAGTCTTAGCCCAACCAACCCTTAGTACTCTCACTAACAGCATGCTTAGCCAACTCCCTTACGCCTTATTGTACCTCACCAGCTTCGAACTCTTAGCAGCCAACTTCTCAAAAATATCATTAATAAACGAATTTAACTGAAACTTGTTGTATATCTGGATATACTATTCAGCTTAACATCAAAAAGCTTAAAAAAAAGCTTACCATATCAAATAACTTACATTCAGCTTATCCAGTATGTATAATATATTCAGCTTAAAATAAGAAAAAGCATAATAAGCAGAAGGATAAAGAATAAATAACTTACATTCACAACTTTGATCACGATCATCAGATCCAACATCAAACGAACTGCAATCACCACGAGATCCATCATCAAACGAATTACAAACACCTCGAGATCCATCTACAAACGAATTACAATCACCTAACGAACCATTATCATCTTCCCCATCTAAAACCACAGGTTCATTCAAATCAATAACCATTACTGTGTGTAACGGTGTGTAATTTGATCAATTATAATAAGTGGGTAACTGACAGAAGATGGTGGATTGATTATAGTGGATGATGGTGGATGATGGTGGATCGATGGTGGATCGATGGTGGATCTTGAGATTATGGTGGATGATGGTGGATCGATGGTGGATGATGGTGGATCGATGGTGGATGATGGTGGATCGATGGTGGATCGATGGTGGATCGATGGTGGATTGATTATACTGGGTAACTAACAGAAGAGAGAAAAACTGTTACACAGTTACAACTGTGTATATTTTTGAAAAGGACTAAATTGCAAATACTTAAAAGTATGTTTTCTTGATTAAATCTTAGATTAATTCTGGCCATTGGATGAAAGATCAATGAAGGGCTAGGATGAGTCCCTTGGTTTGTTAGAAAAAACAAGTTTGTAAAATAACTTTTGCCTAAAATATCTTAAGTATAGGATATGCTACTATTGTTCTCTACCACTACAACTTCAATGAATAGATTTTTGTTCTTTAGTTTTTAATTCATTCAAACATAACTAAAACGAAATATCAATAATAATAGTAAAAACAGATAATAATAAAATAATATGCTATAATTGTAATTGATAATTCTGTCAGCATTATGAAATTTAATTCTTTTTATAAAACTTAAAAGTTAATATAATAATAGTTAATAACATAAAAAAATAGCAACAATAGTAGTTAATATACCACATAATAATAAATAATAGCAATAACAATAATAATAATAATAATAATAATAATAATAATAATAATAATAATAATAATTTCACACGTATTACTCAGATGGCTGAATCTACTTATTCCCTTTCTACACGACAGATGGCTCTATGGAAGTCTCAAATGGAGGATCATTCCTCTGACTGGCTTAGGGTGATTCTGATATCTGGGTTGGGACAGACTATGAACAGCAGGACTTATCGGTGTGTATTATGTTATCGGTTGGGTGTTCCTATATTCTCTGTTTCCAGACCGTGCTCAGCTTGCTCGAGGGTCTTTACGGGGGACATCTATGAAGATCATGCTGTATCGTGTGTTGGTATTGTTGGTATTAAACATAGGCATAATGTGGTGCGCGATACCCTTGTTGACATCTGCTTTCGGTCGGGGATTTCGGCTGGTAAAGAAGTTGATATCGGACTTGGTGGAGGGCGAGAAAAATCTTTACGTCCAACTGATTTGTTGCTCTACTCGTGGAAAAGAGGGCTCGATGTATGTGTGGATTTGACAGGGTCATCACCTTTGACGCAAACAGGAATGGTTGATTTTATGCCCGGTCGTGTTGTCAATGAAGCCGCACGACGTAAGCGCGTCAAGTACGAGGCTAAGTGTGCTGATATTGGTTACAGTTTTCTTCCATTTTCATTCTCTTCTTTTGGGGAACTTGAGAATGATGTTGTGTCCCTACTGAAGCGAATCCGAAAGTTCTCTATGACTCAAGACCTTGGATCACGTGTTGCTGCTTATATTTTCAATAGGATTAGCTTTGCTATTGCTAAAGGAGTGGGAGCCCAGATAGTATCTCGGCTTCCCACTAACTTTTTGTAAATCCTATTATTCTAATGAAGTGATTATAATACTAATAATAATAATAATAATAATAATAATAATAATAATAATAATAATAATAATAGGGTTAATATACAAGCAGGTTAGTAAAGTTCGGCTAAGTAACAATTTTGTTACTAAAATTTAAAACCTTACACTTGGGTTACCAATGTATTGTTTACTTGAACTTCAAGTTAGCCATAATGTTTTAACCTGTAGTTATAAGTTGCATGTCTACGTGGACTCCAACTTATGTTTTGGTCAGTAAACTTACGTTTTCTTCAGTAAATTTACGTTTTCGTCAGTAAACTTACATTTTCGTCAGTAAACTTACGTTTTCGTCAGTAAACTTACGTTTCGTCAGTAAACTTACGTTTTCGTCAATACACTTTCATTTTCGTCAGTAAACTTACGTTTTCGTCAGTACACTTTCGTTTTCGTCAGTAAACTTACGTTTTCGTCAGTAAATTTACGTTTTGTCAGTAAATTTACGTTTTCGTCAGTAATTGTACGTTTTCATCAGTAAACTTACGGTTCCGTCAGTAATTTTACGTTTTTGTCAGTATTTTTACGTTTTCGTCAGTAAATTTACGTTTTTGTCAATACTTTTATGTTTTCCTCGGTATTTTTATGTTTTCGTCAGTGAAACTACTTTTTCGTCAGTATATTTACGTTTTTCTCAGTAAATTTACGCTTTCGTCAGAACTTTAAGTTTTCGTTAGTAAATTTAAGTTTTCGTTAGTAAATTTACGTTTTCGTCAATAAACTTACGTTTTCGTCAGTAAATTTACGTTTTCGTCAGTGAACTTACGTTTTCGTCAGTAAATGAATATTTTCATCTGTATTTTTACGTTTCCGCCAGTAAACTTACGATTTCGTCAGTAAATTTACGTTTTCATCAGTATTTTTACGTTATCGTCAGTATTTTACGTTGAAGAAAACGTAAACACTTTGATGAAAACGTAAGTTTACTGACGGAAACGTAAGTTTACTGACGAAAACGTTAAAGTACTGAGGAAAACATAAAAGTACTGACAAAAACGTAAGTTTACTGACGAAAACATAAATTTACTGACGAAAACGTAAAAATACAGAAAAAAACATAAAATTAGTGATGGAAACGTAAGTTTACTGATGAAAACGTAAAATTATTGACGAAAACGTAAATTTACTGAGGAATACATCAATTTACTGACGAAAACGTAAAATTAGTGAGAAAAACGTAAATTTTCTGACGAAAACCTAAGTCTAATGACCAAAACATAAGTTTACTGGCAAAAACGTAAAGTTACTGACGAAAATATAAACTTACTGAAGAAAACGTAAAAGTGCTGAAAAATGTAAAATTACTCACGAAAACGTAAAACTACTGACGAAAATGTAAAATACTGATGAAAAGATAAGTTTACTGACGAAAATGTAAAATTACTGACGAAAACGTAAAAATATTGACGAAAACATAAAATACTGATGAAAACGTAAGTTTATTGACGAAAACATAAAATTACTGACGAAAACGTAAGGTTTACTGGCGAAAACGTAAGTTTATTCACGAAAACGTAAATTTACTGACGAACTCGTAAAAGTACTGACGAACACGTAAATTTACTGACCAAAACGTATAACTACTGAAGAAAACGTAAAAGTACGAACAAAAACACAAAAAACTGACCAAAACGTAAAGGGTTAATATACACGCAGGTTACTAAGGTTTGGCTAAAGTAACGATTTTGTTACTAAAGTTTGGCAAAAGAATAGAAATGGGGCCCTCCAAAAGCTGACATGGCAATGTAACCGGTAACCCCTCCCATGAGTAACGGTGGGATAGTTTTTCTAAACGTTTAGTAACAAATAAATCAAACCCGTATACAATAGTAACCTAAGTGTAAGGTTTTATACTTTAGTAACAAAATCGTAATTTTGGCCAAACTTTAGTAACCTCTGTGTATATTAACCCATAATAATAATACCACTAATAACAATAATGTTAATAAAAGAAAATAATATTTAAAATAATCACAGCAATAAATAATACTAACAAATTAGGATAACCCGCGATTCGTTGCGGGATGACGAGTTTTGATAGACATGAAAATAGGCTGACATACATTGACACTGAAGAGAGACATTCTAGTATAGGCTCAGATAGGTATGGAATTTTTGTATACGAAAAACGGACAACTCACAAAAAGGTAGGCTCACATAAGGCACAATAAAGAAAAAAGCGGACACTACCGCCATGATTGCAGCCGTAACAGGAAGTCCTGCCAATATGCTGGTGGTCTTGATAGTTATAAATACGGGTAGCTATATAAAGACGAATAATGATTTAGGAAAACCGTTAATGTATTTAAAAGCCGACTGATTCGTTTTTCGAAGAGGTGAGAGTTATGGACCAATAATACGTTTTTGGATTAGTAACGTTTTTGAAAAAATAGAGGTTTTAAATTAAAAGGCGAAACTACACTACGACGGATTTGACTAAGACAAATTACGTGGGCACGCAAATCGAGATAAAAATAATATGAAAATAATCAAAAATATTAAAAATTCTAAAAACTAGCAAACTAATTTAAAATTACTTAAATAAAATAAAAATGAATTTTAAAATATTTAAAAACTCTTAATGGGCCCTAAAATAGGCCCAAACTAAAAATAGCCTACTTAAATGGGCTTTAAAAGCCCAAAAAGAAAAAGTTTAGAACTTTAAAAATCTAAAACCCTAGTCTAACTGTAGAAACTAGAAGGGGGGGGGTTGAATAGTTTCTCTTCAATTGGCAACCAAATTAAAATTACTTTCAATTTGGTTTGTATCAAAACTATCTTTTGCTTGAAGCTAAGTTGCATAATGATTAGGTTCAATTCAAATGCACTAGTAAAGATAATAGGTAAGTGTAATGATAATGAAATAAGTAAAGAGTAAGGAAGGAGACAACCTAGTGAGAAGACACCAAGATTTATAGTGGTTCGACAACGAGGCTCTATCCTCGTTTCTACTCCACTCCTCGAGTACACCTACTCGAGATTTCCACTATATCCACAAGCTCCCTTCTTGGCGGAGAAAACCTTACATCGTCGCTTACATTATTTTCCGACACTAAGCTAAATGTCGAGACCTAATCTTTAGCTAGGACCAATCTACACAACGTTGCCTACTTCACAATTTAACGACACAAGGCTAGATGTCGAGTTCTAATCTTAAGGTAGAACCAATCTTCACGACGTTGTCTACTTCACCATTTTACGACACAAGGCTAGATGTCGAGTTCTAATCCAAAGCTAGAACCAATCTTCATGACTCTTCACTTTGAAGCTAAGTGAGAACTTCACACAACACAACTACTAATCACTTTCAAGTTTAGTGAGAACTCACAAGACACAACCACATCACTTTATAGTTTAGTGAGAACTACTACACAAATCTTATTACAACTCAACTAAACATATCCAAGTACACACATGTAGCTTGGATCTACACAACACAAATCCAAGCAAACACATATGCAATGGATGTACACAACAAATCCAAGTATTCACAAATAACTTGGATGAACACCACTAGTCCAAGTATTCATAAATACATTGGATGAACATAAAACAAAAAGGGTATCATGATGAATATGACTAGCTCACAGATTCATCTTTATCACAACACTAGTGAGTGAGTGATCTTCTCATTGGACAAGGTAAAGGAGGGGATCAAGAGGATAATCATATGTAAACATCCTTAACACTTTAAGTGATCATTTACTAATGATTATGCTATAGAAAAAAGAAAGGGGGCTGAGAAAAACGTCTAAGAGGCTTGTTGGAAAATGATATTTGACCCACTATTTAAAGGAGACAAAGTATAACGGATATATAACGGCTATCTGGGTGCGGTACCTTATCTAGCCCGGCGGTACCTTATCGCTAGGGAACCGCCTAGCTACTTAAGGTTCCGCCACTAGAGTACGCTCCGTTTTTGTCTTTTAGTGGGGTAGGAATATCTGAGGCATTTGAAGCCTTCAAAGGATATTCTAATAGCATATGGAATATGCTATTTTCAAATTTTCATTTTCCATTTTAATAAAACATTTTCTAAAAAAGAAAGTTTATTAAAAAGTCTTTTGTCATATTAACAAAAGTGAGTTTTAAGGATAATCATTTTGATGATCACTAAGTATGATTAAGAAAGGTTAGTGATATGATTATTACCTTGTTGATAGTGTTAGTTAAATAATTTGTTTTGTGTTTTACACTAAATGTGTTGTATAGTTTGTTGTGATCAAAACTAAGAAAGATTAGTTAACACTAATAATGTTTTTAGGCATCACTTGCATTAACAATCTCCCCCTTTTTGATTACGACAAACGATAAACTCATTTACGTAGAAACACAAAATATCGAATTATTAACGAGTTTATCACTATCATTTCTCCCCCTTTGTCGTAGCGAAAGGTTAGCACAAGTATTTTTGAAGAAAATTGGACTTTGCTAGTAGCTCCCCCTTGGTGGTTGCTCCCCCTTGCTTGGCGCACCAAGTATGTGAGCTAAGGTGACATGCTACACAAAGGTTAGTAGAAAGAAAAGAAACACCAATGTATATATGATCACTACCTACTAAGTAACTTAAGAGGGAGAGAGAGAAGAAATCTCAAATTAGAAGCAAGTATTTTGCTAAGTATGTCCAAAAAGGTAATTGACAAAATCAAACTTCAATCCAATGAAGATGATAAACTTGTCAAGGGGTTAAAGTTTAGAATTGATGGAATCACCCATAAGCAATTGTAAAAATTAACCATGATCAACTCAAAAGAGAACTAAGGAAATAACAACACAAAGGTTACATAAAAGAAAAGACATAACAAGGTAGATAGTCATACACACAATATGAGTATCTAAAGCAAAAAAAAATATGGAAAATAAACCACTAAGCATAAGTTATTCTAATAGTGATAATTTTCCAAGATTGCTTAAAAAATAAAAGACTCTAAAACAACTAAAGCAATAAAGACTCTAAGAGTAGTTAGTCCTTTAGTTGGAAAAATAAGGCGACGATGCATCATTCGAAGTTTTGTCCACCGGAACGAAAACTTGGATAGGAGGTCGAGTGAAGAGGAATTCAAGGAAATTTAACTTCTCATATACATGAGCAAGTTCAATTTGTTGAAATCGACAACAAGCACACGAGGATCCATGATGCAACACAAAATCGTTTGATGGGGGTAGGGCATCAAACCTAGGGTTTGGTGGTGGTGGGGTAATAGGGTAGGAAATGTTTTCACAATGCCTTGTGAGGTTTGGGAAGGTTGAAAGGTCATTGAGTTGAGGGGTGTTGAAGGATTGAGGTGGAGGGGAACATTTTCTTTTGCTCCGGTGATGGGGTTAATGGTATAAGTCTCATTCCAATACTTGATTGGAGAGAATGTAGGGTTTTTGGGTGGTTTGGAAGAAGATGGTTCATTCTTCTTAACCCAAATAGTTCGAACCGAGATTTTCGGTTTCTTTGAAAGCTTGGATGAGGAAGCTTTGGGTAAGTGGGGTTGTGACAAAGAAATGTCAAGGTTAGGAATGGAGGAGTTAGGCATTGTGAAGGTGTGAGAATGAAATCTCAAGGTTGGGAAGGTGTGAGAATGAAATCTCAAGGTTGGAGATGTGTGAGAATGAATTATCAAGGTTGGGAAGGTGTGAGAATGAAATCTCAAGGTTGGGGTATAAGTAAAATGTAATCAAGGTAAGAATTTGAATACAAAATGTGAAGTGTCAAGGAATGTTTAGCCAAATTTAGCAAACAAGGAATCTTGACAGGGTATAGGGTTTAAAGAATTTTGACCAAAAACGAGTCAAAAGTCAGTTACTGTCCGCGGTACCTTATAGGGAACGGCGGTTCCTTAGAACTTAAGTAACCGCGGGACTTTAAGGATCCGCAGGTAGTGGACTTGAACCCAAGTTTTTCCAGGGTTTTGAGAAAAACTAAGACTTTTTCAAAAAGTTACAAATCTTGGAATTTTACCTCTATTAGCATTAAATTATGCTAGGGTTGCATAAAAGCAACACATTCACAAAGAATGTCTTGACAAAGGGTGGCAAAATATTTAGATATCATTTTGAACCAATTTTAGTCAAGTTTTTAGAGGTTGTGATAGATTTAGGTTCAATTTTAATTTCAAATTAAAGTTGATTAATGTGCACATAATAATAGAAACACATAAAGCTAAATCCATAGAATAACTTCATGAAACACTCATGAAGGAAGCAAATACAATGACAAAGGAAAAAAGCTAACTAATACAAAGCTAGCTTAACATGAAATCTAGATGAGTAGTCTTCTTTGGCTTGGTTTTGTTGAAAACCATTTATTTAGAAAACTCATCATTCATCTCCTAGGAGGAGGAATGGAGAACAAGGTAAGCAAGAACTCTTGCAACCTCCTATGTAGTCCAAACATCTCCATCCTAAGGTTATGGATGATGTAGTGGTTGTAGAGACAACATGGACAATTAGGACCATGAGTCTCTTGAAACCCATAGTAAGGATCACCCAAGAGGAGGGAAAGTGGGACACCCAAAATTAGAGTGTTTGAGTGTGGTGGAGGTGGAGGAGGCATGTTCTCCAAGGGTGATGTGGGTGAGAGTGGAGGCATGTTCCCCAAAGGAGAAATGGGTAAGTGTGGAGGTATGTTCTCCAAGGTTGGTGAAATGGGTGAGTTAGGAGGGGTAAATGGTGAAGTCACCAAGGTGTCATCAAAGTCATTCACAAAAGGAATGCTTTGGATTGGTTGGGGTTGTGCGGTCACATCCAAGGGTGCACTTGGAGCAAAGGGTGAAGATAGCTCATTCATTCTTGAGTTGAATGAAGAGGAGGTAGAACCAATGGAGTGGTTAGTACCATGGGTGGATGTTGTCTTGCATGGTGCAAGGGGTGGTGAGGGTGATGAGGAAATGAGGATTGGAACCATCTCATTTTTTGTTGTGTGAAAGGGTGAGGAGTTAGGCTTGGGTACCTTAATCCTAATCTTAAGTGTTTTCCTTGGGGTGTTTGAGGTTTTTGTAGAAACCATGGTTGACAAGGGTGGTTTAAGGGTTAGGGAAGGATGTTTTGATGTGTGAAGAACATGACTAACAAGGTGGGTTTAAATGGGTGAGGGGATGATCCAAACTAGTAATGGGTTAAAATCATTTTAGGTGAATAAAGAATTTAGGTAACCTAGTTTAGGAAATATGAAGGTTTTTGCAAAAAATCATGCAAAGTTTACACAAATTGAAGAAAGTAGTGTAAAGCAAAAGATTCTGTCGGACACAGTGGCGACGGTTCCTTATCTAGGACCGGCGGTTCCTTATCGATAAGGAGCCGCTGGTCGATATGGAACCGCGACCAGAGGTCTTTCAAAAATTTCACATCCCAAATTTTGGTTAACCCAGATTTTTACCAAAGGATTCACAAGCCAAAGTTAACTACTGATCAAAATCTAAGAAGCTAACTATCATAAGGAATGCACAAAGCTATGTAAATTACAAGTATGATGGCATAAGCAACATTTAGGATTAAAATAACTAACAATCCAAACATGTAGCATAAGTTAATACACATCCAAGATAATAAAAAAAATTGTTCAACATTACATGTTTACCAACATGTATTCTTTGAAATACTTCAAAGCTTTCACCTTCTCTTCTTGCCCAATCCCTTGATCATATTCCCCAAATACTTGAATCCCTTTCTTGACTCAATCCGGTGTTCATGCAAATCACCTTGGGTTTGAAGATTTTGACGGTAAAGTTCCTCTAAATTGAGATTATTAGGAACTTCACTAGAGGAATGGTGAGAAGGGGAAGCAATGTCATCTAAACCATCCACGAATGAGTTTGTGGAGTGGTGAGAAGAGCTCGAAAAATCAATGGGAGCACTTGTGCCAATGCCATCACCATCACTTGTTGGCATGTCCATGTCCTCATCATTGAACTCTTGTTGGTCGGATTTACGATCACATCTTGTATTTCTCTTATATACCTCTTGAATAGGTAGCATGACCCGTTTGACCGGTTGAAACTGAGAAAGATCAAGATTTGGAAAATCACGGCCAACCCTTTTAAAAAGGCGAGTGAGAAGCATTGCGTAAGGGAGGATTGTTTTAGGCTTGTGAATAGCATAATTGATCCGTTGAGCGATAAAATATGCTAAATTGTAATTGGTGTTGGTAAAGATGCAATATAACATATGCACTAAACACGCCGGAACATGATCCCGGTTTCCACCAAAACAAAACACATTTTCCCTAAGGATATTGGTCCATTGGACCATATTATCATTAAGGTCGCTTAAGAGAACCTCATGACGTTTCATCGAACGTACCTTAGTATGAAGGCTTCTCTTAACGGGTTGATTACGCTTTTTGGAGACAATGTCGACAATGAAGTCAAGATTAATTTCCTCATGATCATTTGGAGGACAATTGCAGGATTTAAGGAGAGCACTAAGCTTCCATTTATCCGTGAAGCGACAAGTGCCTACAAATGGGACATCAAGAATTTGACCAAAAACTTCGATAGAGTATTGAATGAGTTGATCTTTCAAGATGAACCTAACAAATATTCCATCGTTGTTTTCAATGACGGAGTATGTGCTAAAGAACTCCAATAAGAATCGAGGATAGATCTCTTCCTTAATGTTGAACAAACAATCAAATCCAATGTTTTCAAACATGGACTTGATGTAGACATAATCCTTGATATCCTTTTGGACAACTCTACCCTCATGAAAGCAACGAGATTGAAGGGAGGAAAAAGTATGGGCAAGGTGAGTTGAGTGACAAAAGTCGGATAGGTTTGGCATATACTGTTTGGTGAGTTGATGATCCTTTTGGTATTGTGAAGGCATGATTAGTACCTAAATAAACACAAGAAAATATTTCTCCAATCACTCATATGAAAAATAAAATCAAAAATCAAAAATATGAGAATGTGTTATATCAATTTCTTGACGAACAAAGGATTGAATCCATATCATTCTCATGTTCACAATGTAGCTATTCCATTATTTACCAAGAACATATGAACTATGTTGGATCAACAACGGACTTAGAACATTGGTTTTTTCAAAACAAGGTTTTTAGGTAAGCATTAACAATGTCATTACCTATTTGTTCATGGGTTCATCTCAAATCCATCTTTTAACCAAAATCATTTAGCCAAAATTCGGATTTGTTCTACAAGTGGGTTTTAGTGAAATCTTAATGAATATGAACCTAAGGAATCATAGTAAAATAACCATGTCAACCCACATTCCTATTAAGGTTTTAATTCAATTTCAATTTTAAAAATCCCCAATTATGAAAGGATGAACCCTAGAGCAAAATAGATGAAATTGAAAGAAAATACTTACAATTAATTGATGTTAGATGAAGGATGAGTGAAACCCACAACTTGGAATCAATTAATTTGAGTGATTGAAGGTTTTGGAAGCTTCAACAATGGTGGAAAAATGGTAAACCGTCGGCTGTGTGTTTTAGAGAGAGAGAGGGTTTGGTTTGAAAAAGAATAAAATAATCAAATTGGCGCTCTGACAAACTTTACTGTCCGTGGTACCTTATCGATAAGGAACCGCGGGTTTGAGCCGCCAAGATAAAGAACCTCCTACACAGGCAGGTTTTTATCAATGAAAAACGCCAAAAATTGAAAACCAAGTTTTTCTAAGATACTAAAAAATATATCATAAACCTTTTAGAATAACATTGGATCATCAAAACACTAGGCAATATGTTTTAATGAAGGATTACGAGTTGAATCAAGATCGAAAAGAACCGAAACGGACAAACGACTACTCGTAGCAAAACAGCAAAGTGGAGAGAAGTCAAGGGAAGTGAATCAAGACTAGGACCAATGCTCAAGGGATTAATGACAATCTTCAAATAGTGGTAACGAAGAGCTTGTGTCATATATAGTGGTTTAAGACGTGCCTTTCCGGCGAAACGTTAAACGACTTTGGTAATGAATAAATACAAAGCAATTATTCGTGTCTAGACTAAGATCACTTTCAATAATAGTCTTAGTCTAAACCAAAATATGAGCAAGGTATTAATTCACTTTCTCTCCAAAAAAGGGCCTACTAACCGTATGGGTGCAAACCATGAAAATCATGCTTGACACTTTAAGCTACTACTAACTCACTCTACATCACCATAGTGAGTCAAGTATCCAAGCAATGAAGGTTTGAGAGGATAAAAGAAAAGAATCACAAACCACAAACAAATTTCAAGGCAATGATGCCAAGAATTAGCACATAGTCAAGTAATGATCAAAAGAATGATCAAAGGGCGTGTGGAAGAACGAAAGCGTACCTTGGCCACAAAGAGAAATCCATCAAGGAATCAATGCTATGCCCAACAATGACTATGATGAGTACTAAGTCTTCAAGGACTAGTATCATTCCCAATCATCTTGGTATCATCATTCAAAGATGTTAAAGATCAATGAAGATGAGTCTTCTACAAGTGCAAGTAACTCAATCTACAACCAATTAAGTGATTGATCTTCATGAGTACCTACACAAAACAAGATGTAAACTAGTAGATACATTTCAAGAGTAGATCTAAAATGCATAAAGACTACTAATCTTAAGAGGGATGCAATATTATCAACTAAAAGACCTATTTTTCAAAAACAAAATAGTTTTGACCAAAGAGAAACTTTAGTACAACTTGACCTTCTAATTTGAGGAGACAATGGATCGATCCAAGTTTCAAAGTACAATATACTTCAAAGATCTTGAGTGACCATCGCTCTAATACCAACTGTAGAAACTAGAAGGAGGAGGTTGAATAGTTTCTCTTCGATTGGCAACCAAATTAAAATTACTTTCAATTTGGTTTGTATCAAAACTATCTTTTGCTTGAAGCTAAGTTGCATAATGATTAGGTTCAATTCAAATGCACTAGTAAAGATAATAGGTAAGTGTAATGATAATGAAATAAGTAAAGAGTAAGGAAGGAGACAACCTAGTGAGAAGACACCAAGATTTATAGTGGTTCGACAACGAGGCTCTATCCTCGTTTCTACTCCACTCCTCGAGTACACCTACTCGAGATTTCCACTATATCCAGAAGCTCCTTTCTTGGCGGAGAAAACCTTACATCGTCGCTTACATTATTTTCCGACAATAAGCTAAATGTCGAAACCTAATCTTTAGCTAGGACCAATCTACACAACGTTGCCTACTTCACAATTTAACGACACAATGCTAGATGTCGAGTTCTAATCTTAAGGTAGAACCAATCTTCACGACGTTGCCTACTTCACCATTTTACGACACAAGGCTAGATGTCGAGTTCTAATCCAAAGCTATAACCAATCTTCACGACTCTTCACTTTTGAAGCTAAGTGAGAACTTCACACAACACAACTACTAATCACTT
Organism: Glebionis coronaria; assembly: GCA_025667525.1. Lineage (NCBI taxonomy): Eukaryota > Viridiplantae > Streptophyta > Magnoliopsida > Asterales > Asteraceae > Glebionis > Glebionis coronaria. Next base: position 109,596,762 of record CM046877.1, on the reverse strand, counting down.
TCAAGTTATGTGAGAACTCACAAGACACAACCACATCACTTTATAGTTTAGTGAGAACTACTACACAAATCTTATTACAACTCAACTAAACATATCCAAGTACACACATGTAGCTTGGATCTACACAACACAAATCCAAGCAAACACATATGCAATGGATGTACACAACAAATCCAAGTATTCACAAATAACTTGGATGAACACAACTAGTCCAAGTATTCATAAATACATTGGATGAACATAAAACAAAAAGGGTATTATGATGAATATGACTAGCTCATAGATTCATCTTTATCACAACACTAGTGAGTGAGTGATCTTCTCATTGGACAAGGTAAAGGAGGGGATCAAGAGGATAATCATATGTAAACATCCTTAACACTTTAAGTGATCATTTACTAATGATTATGCTATAGAAAAAAGAAAGGGGTCTGAGAAAAACGTCCAAGAGACTTGTTGGAAAATGAGATTTGACCCACTATTTAAAGGAGACAAAGTATAACGGATATATAACGGCTATCTGGGCGCGGTACCTTATCTAGCCCGGCGGTACCTTATCGCTAGGGAACCGCCTAGCTACTTAAGGTTCCGCCACTAGAGTACCCTCTGTTTTTTTGTCTTTTAGTGGGGTAGGAATATCTGAGGTATTTGAAGCCTTCAAAGGATATTCTAATAGCATATGGAATATGCTATTTTCAAATTTTCATTTTCTATTTTAATAAAACATTTTCTAAAAAAGAAAGTTTATTAAAAAGTCTTTTGTCATATTAACAAAAGTGAGTTTTAAGGATAATCATTTTGATGATCACTAAGTATGATTAAGAAAGGTTAGTGATATGATTATTACCTTGATGATAGTGTTAGTTAAATAATTCGTTTTGTGTTTTACACTAAATGTGTTGTATAGTTTGTTGTGATCAAAACTAAGAAAGATTAGTTAACACTAATAATGTTTTAGGCATCACTTGCAATATGGTTCGGGTTGGTGCGGTTTTTGACTAAAACCGAACCGCAACCGTACTTGCGGTTTTTATAAAAATAGAAACCGCACCGAACCAAAAACCACGATTTCGCTTTTGCGGTTTTTAACCGCACCGAACCATTACTTGTAACTTATATAATAATTGTGACTTTTTGCGGTTTTTTGTTTAAAATGTAGATTTTTTTCGGTTATAACAATGCATAAATTGAATCTAACAAACACTTTACTAATAACTTATATGAATGTCAATCATAATATGCACTAGAAGTCTTATAACTCGCATAAAATAGTCGATGTGACGTTTTTCAGTATAAAATAATTATTGTGTGGTGCGGTTCGGTTTCGCGGTTCGGTTTTACGGGCGAAACCCGCAACCGAACCGCATTTGCGGTTTTTTCTTTTTCTTAAAACCAAACCGTCGGTTTTTGTCGTGGTGCGGTTTCTGCGGTTCGGTATTTTCGGTTTTTTGAGGTTTTGCGGTTCGCGATTCGGTTTCTGCTCACCCCTAACTTGCATTAACACTAACTAAAAATGATATTCTAAATACATTTTTCCAAAGGCCCAAAAGTTGAATGCAAGCCAATGAGCCAGAAATAAGCTACCATAAGTCCAATAAACTGAAGCTTATTGCGTACTTTTCATGCCTCAATATTTTGAGATTATAAGAACAATGCAAAAAGAAATTTTCAAAAATATTAACTGAAAAGCTCAAAATAAGCAAAAAGCCAAATCCACAAAAAGACAAAATAGTCGATTTGAAGATTTAGGCCACTACAAGACCTGATGCAAAAAAGCTTGGAAATACACTAATTAAGAAAATTCAACTTGAAAAGCTACAAAAAGCTAAGTAGAATAAGCTGGATAAGCCAATAGGCACTTTTAAAAAATTAAAATAAGTTCGAATCCTAAAGAAAGCATAAGGAAATGAACTGAAAAGGTGATCTTGATGTAACTAAATGAAAGATTGGATGGATATTATTGATTCATCCTGCAGCCGAATCTTATGTTCAGCACCAATGCCTATACCCACTAAACAAACCAATCTCCATCACTTTGGATGCCATCAATACATTCAAATACTCAACTTGCAATGATATTAGTAGCCGAATTTTCCTACCTCAATCTATCATATATGCAAAATTGCTTCGACAAAGAACCGGTTAGTAAAAACACCATTACATAACGGTTACAGCTTTTGATACAGCAAACATATATTGAGCCAAATCCCATTTTGAACAAAATCGCTTCAGATACTTCCACCTGAATAAAGCATACGCCTTCTCATTAAGTCAGAGTACTGACCTATCGTAATCATTCAGGTAAAATAAATCACATTTACCGGCTTTGATTGTCTGGCATTCAGGCCCAGTTACTAAAAGTTGAGTCTATTCAAAAGCACCCATTTAAAACGTTTCAGCACCCCTAGATTGATGATGATGCGTGTTCAATTATCATTGGTATTAGTTCTACATTAGAGTTCAACTTCACACATTGCACATTTCTATTAAATAAAGTCAAGCTATATGAAGATTGTGAATGAAACAAAATTGTTCATTTACAAGAATACAAGATTAAAAATATACCACGTCAATTAGGACAATATACTTGATTATCACATACATCTGTGACTCAATATTTAGGGCCTTAGGTGGTGTTTGTTTATTTTTAAGCTTATTTTTCATATGTTTCATATATGAGCTTATTGTTTTTTGGCTTATATATCATAAGCGAAATTTTTTAGCTTATATATCATAAGCCTCAATTTTTTAATTAATTTTGAGACTTGTGAATTTATATAAGTTTAGTGTCAAAATAAGCTCGAAAAAATCAGAGCTTATGAAATACAGTAAAAGCCAAATCAATAACCTCATAACCCTACCTATAAGCTTAAACAAACACCCCTAATTCTAAAATATATATTCAATCAATTTAATAAACCCAATAAGACCTTCAGTTTCATTCATTAAACATCATTACAAAATAAAACATCCTAAACACCATATCTAATCTACCTAACAAAACATCAACTAATGAGATTAACCACTGAAACCATAGAGAGTCATGCCTTGCCTCTTAAGAGCATAAACAACATCCAATGCAGTCACTGCTTTATGACGAGCGTGCTCAGTGTATGTGACAGCATCGCTTATCACATTCTCTAGAGATATTCAAAACGTCAAGTGTCTCTTCATAAATCAAGCCGCTTATCCTCTTCACTCCTCCACGTCTTGCTAATATCCTGATGGCAGGCTTGGTGATTCCTGACATTTTATTCCGATACTTGTATTTTTTATGTATATAAAAGTTGGTTGTGATTTTTGAATGTGGGGAGTGGGTGTTTTATAGTGGTTAAGTTGGTTTTTATGTTTGTTTTGTGTGTTTTGGGTCGTTGGATTAAAGAGATGGAGAGCGGATGTGAAGCGTTGGATTGGGATCTGTGTAAGAGCACAAGGAGTCATCACTCCAAGTAACTCCTTTTTGGGTGCCACGTCAGCGAAACTCACTCACTCACTCATATGAAAAAATCAGGGGAGTCATGACTCCAAGTGACTCCCTTTTGTGGGTCCCACTTTTTTTTTATTTCTCACATTTTCAAATTAAATTAATTCATTTCATAAATAAATAAAAATATTACAATTTTAAAAAAATAGAAAAATACAACTTCGAATAAAAAAACGAAAAAAATACGAAAAATTACCAAAAAAACTACTAGTTGGAGGAGTCTTCGGAATCTTCAACGTCGCGGTATTGATTGATATTCGGCATTTTTGCGCGTAGACGAGCCTTGATTTCTTCTTTTTTAAAGTTTATAAACGCGACCGTTTCGGGATCCATGTTGGAGGTGTCATAGTTGAGAAATTTCAACTCCTCCATTTCAGCAATCGTGTCGTCTTTGTGTTGCGAAGACGCATACGCTTTCTGCGCGGCTTCACGACGGAGACGAAGGTCATAGGTAACCGCGTCATTAAATTGAGACGAGTTACTTCCTACGGTACTCGCCGTTGGGCATTAAAAATCAAATATAGCCGTTGAGCAATTAATTAAAAAAAATAAAATATTCTAGCCGTTGGGCATTAAAAACAAAAAAAAAACTTTTTTTTCAAAATAAACGGCTACTAGCCGTTAGTTTTTAAAAAAATTTCAAAAAAAATAATTTTTTTTAACACCTCTCACGCCAAGTGGGTTGCCCCACGCCCATGGCTCATGCCGTGGGTTTTTGTGCTTCTCGGAATCATCACGCGAGTCGCGCCGCGGGTTTGGCACCCCACGGCGCCATGACTCCTTGCCCTCTAAGGGTGAATGAAGTGTTCCTATTGGTTGATAGGTGAAGCGGAGTGGAGTTAATTAACACGTGAGTTAAAAAAAGTACTATAGAGTTAAAAGAAATTTTCTCACCATTTTTATATTAGGCTTGTTTTATACTCACTCTATCTTATAATTATAGTTCATCGACAAAAAACACTTAATTTAATAAATTTGTCAATTTTTCAACTTTTTCTTTATTACTTTTGACACAATGACAATTTTACATTTAACCAGTTAATTTAAAACTTCTTTATTATTTGTAATAAATAATAATACTTTGAAGTGAGGGTGACATGGTACTGAATTTACGAGTATTACTTACAGATGTTTTATTTGAAATTGACTGGCGGGTATTTTTTTTAACGACGGTTTAGTAGTGAGTGATTCGAGCTCACAGTGATATCCAATTGTGAAGTATGCAAGTTTCGAACTTTCTCATTTAATTTTCGTTAGATAGATACGAATTTAAGACCTCTTCAAAATTATCTTTGGTGGCCAGCTGAGCTAGTTCAGTTGGTTAGTTGACTGCCGAGTATTACAAATTAAGTTTTTTTCTTAGATTCAACCAAATATGGTTTTATGTTACAAATTTTAGTCTATGATTTATTTTACTTGCTAAGTTTTATTGTCTAATCTAGTAAAATGATAAAAGTACCCTTCACTTTCATCATTTTGTTATGATTATTGTATTTCTTTATATTCCTTATACTAGTATGATACCCGCGTAATACGACAACGAGTACCAAATTAACATTAAAGTGTGAAAATTTTGAATCAAAATAAAATAAATTCATTAAATATGAAAAAATATATAAACAAACGTAAAAAAAGTATGAAAATGGATGTTGAATTTAAAAGCACAAAATTTTAGAAAATATGGTGAAATTAGATTATAGAAAAATATATAGGTTAAAAGATATTTCAATTTAAAAATAAAGATAAATTTTTAATAGGTTTTGTTACAAAAAGTTGTTATAAAAGAGATGAATGATCAAGATTACTCTTCCATCTAAATAAAAATGATCTAACACTTCTTATCTTAATTACTGGTTTATATTAAAGCTTGGAGTCTTAATTTTGTTTTGAAGTTAAGATGATGATATATAATTTTTGCTTGAATTTAGTTTTAGAGTTAGGATATATATATATATATATATATATATATATATATATATATATATATATATATATATATATATATATATATATATATATATATATATATATATGGGTGGGATATAGAGAAAACATCATCTCGGTAGAAAATATAGAAAACAAAAACAGATGTTATATTCTATGCGTTTCTTGCTTCTACATGTTGTGTATACTTAGTTTGTGGTTGGTTTATGTTGTTTAACTGTTTTGCATTGTTTCTCTAGGCTACAATCACTTGAGATTTAATTTGGAGTTCAATTTGGTCATTTTCGACCAAGTTTGGGTCAAAACACACCAGTAGTAATAGACACTTCATAATAGGTTATTAGGACTTGATATTCAGTGCACTCCTAGTTTACGTATAATTCGTGATCTGTTTTGAAGAAAATCAGGATTTAGAACTCTTCTAGGTGCTCAAATTTTGAGCCAAAATTCGCTAGTTAACACCATTGCTTAGAAAGTTACTGTTCATCAAAAATTGGTCAATTTTCATTCAATACATTAGCTGAATAATGAAGGTTTAGATTTAAGATTTAAATTCTAAAAAGTTTGAGTCACTTAGTTTAGATCATCAATTCAAGCTGTTTTGAGGGACGGTAGAGTTTTCCTTACATTCAGCTTATGGATTTGATAAAAACTGTCCTTTTAAGTTTTGTTTGAGTATTAGTATTCATAAGCGTTTACTTGTTACTGTTCCATTATTGTTGTCTGCTCGCAATCTGATTCTGTGCTTCCTTTGATTATTTTTGGTCTTATAGTATTGTTATAAGATCCAATAAGCCAAACTACTTATTGGAGTATCTTTCAAAAAGATGTCTAGCAAAAATAATTGTAGCAAAAAAGTGTTACAGCAGGATATTGAACCCCTGACCACACATCAATAAAAGATGCAGCAATCAGCTCTCCCACCATCTGCTCTCTTGAGCTCATTTGTTTTTCACTCCTTTCCTTTTTAATTTATACAGTTTGTTTTATGTGAGTTATTTACAAACCATCAGCTCGTATTTAGCTTATTCGTTCGTATATATTATTTGAGTCAAGCACAACTTATGTTTCATGAACTTATTTTTGTGCATCCATTTCATATATTTTTCGTGCATCCGTTTTATATATTTTTTGTGCATCTGTTTAATATATTTTTTCGTGCATCTGTTTTATATATTTTTCGTGCATCCGTTTTATATATTTTTCTTGCATCCATTTTTTATATTTTAGTCATTGGATAGTATATACATCATTTGATTCTAAGTCACAGTTTCATCAACATATGTTTGGTGCATCCGTTTTATAAATTTTTCGTGCATCCATTTTATATATTTTTCGTGCATCCATTTTATATATTTTTCGTGCATCCGTTTTATATATCCTCGTACATCCGTTTTAAATACATTTTTGTGAGTCTGTTTATATATTTTTGTGCATTCGTTTGGATGTGTTTGATATGTAGAACATGTAGTTTATGGCTTTCACTAAGAGTTTATATGACTTGTTTTGGCCAAAAATCTCAACCACAACTATTCCATTTGAAAATACCAAACCGAACTAGCCAGCAGGTATCAAGCGGCTTGACCGCACAATTTCTCGATAACTGGTTCAGTTAGGTTCTTTTTTTATATTTTTTAGATAATTTATTATGAACCATATGTATATGTAGATGAACATATGTTTCATGCATCCGTTTTAAGATTTACATGTAGAATGACCCTAAATGACAAGATCAATCAGATCATTTTGTTTCCTAAATTGATTATCCAACAATATTTATTTGATGTAGATGAAAATATAATCGAGGTGTTTGAGATTGTTTATTAGGATACTTATCTGCTTATTAGGCTACTTAACTGCTTATTCTACTAAACGATCCTACTTTCATTTAAACTTATATAGGTGGTAATTGAAATAAAATGAAAAGGATAATTATTAGGAGGTCTTTCCACAGGCATCATTACGAGACATATAGTCATGACGAGCAAAATGGTATGTATCAAATCTTTTCAGCATCTTTATAGTCTTTGTTTTCTCAGCGGTTGGCACTAGGTTTACTTTGCATATGTATTGCTTAGTTAGAAGAATATAGTAGGTTGATGGTGTAGCCTCACAAAGCTATCATTGGCGCTAATGATTTTTCTCATTAAGGTAGAATCCATCAAACTGACATGCTAAAGAATAGAAGCACCTATGAAATCATGGCTCGTGAAAAATATTGGACTTGTTCGATCTAATGAATCTTAAATTACTCGTAGAAAACTTAGGTATGCTTATTTAAAGTTGGTTTCTCTTTATTATAGGTTTTTTATGTCCATAAAATGGCTTATGAAAATAGACGAATGATGGATTTGTGCCACAGTAGAGCATCTGTTCGATGTAATTTAGTGCATCCGTGTGAGGTATTTTGGTGCATCGGTTTGAGGTAATTAGTGCATGGGTTAGAGGTACTTAGTGCATCCGTTTGAAGGTAGCGTTTAAATAAACTAAAATGCGTGATCTGTTTGGCTTTTTCCAAAAACTCAAAACTGTTGACTGGTTAATTATAATACAATAAACTTGTTCAACAAGCTTACCCAAATACCCATTAATATTCGGGGGTTTACTATACAATAATAAGAAAAAAATAAAAATAAAAAAAGTCATTAGCCTCTGGTGAACTATTAATCTTCATTCTCTGTATGTTAGATTGCTTTATCATAGTTATTGCGAGTCTAGATAAGCATAGTAGAATCAGTTTGGTTTGATAAAAAGTAGTGTTCAATTAAGCATAGAAATCGTATGCGGGTCACACTTTTTGTCCAAAGGCATGTGGGTCTGGTAAGGGTTCACACTGGGTCATTCTTATACATGTCAAATAGGATGGCCCTGAAACACTTTTTTGTATGTAAACGTATTAATTAAAGCATAGCCTTATTTTGTTATTTGTCTAGTATTTATGTTTCAGGGCCGTAAAAACTAGTAGCTAAATTGTTTGATGGTAGAACCGGTTGATTCTCAAGCATAATTCCTAGAATAATGACATTTTTATGTGATTGCTATTCGAGGTTATGTTATTATGAGTCTAAAGCGCTATATGTGTGTGTAGGATGAGAAAGCTATGGGTCCTTTGGTTGTAAGAACGGTGCCGATGAAGTATGATACCCATGAGTATCTAGTCACGATTGTCAATGTAAGTCTCTCTACAGTCTACTCTACGACTTTTTTGCTATAATTTGTCATATATTACTAATTTAGTTATTTGATTATTGTTGAGCAAACAAGCACTTAAAAAATCAAGAGGTATCAAGCTGATAATTTTCAAGCTTATAGTTAGTTCAAATAAGCAGTTCCAAACATCCCGTTATTACATATTTTGTTAAAGATCATATAATTTTGCAACTTTATATCTACTAGATTTTGGTGTATGTTTGGTTAAGTTCCTTTTGTCATGTATAGTCGGGTACTCCCTCTTTGTTGGAATCGAGAAAGGATCAGTTCTTTATGAAGCTAGGGTATTTAAATAATCTCAAAAGAAAATAATCATTAAGTTATTTTAGTCTAATGTGGCATACGACACATATCCAGGCCGGATCTTAGCTGTTAGTGGGCACATTTGACAGATAGGAGAGTCGAAGAAAACATTACCTAAATAAAGGCCGCGAGCAAACACAATTTAAATCTCAAAAAAGGGTTACTGCAAACTTTATTTAGATTTTTGATATGCATGTAAATTTTATATGTTCATGGAACTTGTTGGTAAATGAATGCATGAAATTAGGAAGTCGTTATGCTATATTTGATTTTTGTTGCCAGATGCTTTGTTTAGTAGATTATAGTATTTGAATTATTACCAAAGAAAGGTTTGTCTGATGGGTTTGGGTTTGCAAATTGAAAAAGCTCTGAAAAGTGAGACCATTGATAACGTGTTTGCAATCAAAAATTTCAAAAACGTTAATATAGCCAAAAACGAAACCTCCGATCAACCAACTTATAAGAAAATAGAACATATACAAAATAACCCTTTAAAAATAAAGAAAGTAACAAAAAGGCCCCTGTACTTTAAAAAATAAAAAAAAAGGAAAGGAAGGGGCTTGATCCAATGGTTGGAAGGAAGTTTTCTATGTTTTTTTTAGATTATGTTTTCTATTGATCCCATCTCTCTCTCTCTCTCTCTCTATACATATATATATATATATATATATATATATATATATATATATATATATATATATATATATATATATATATATATATATATATATATATATATATATATATATATATATATATATATATATATATATATATATATATATATATATATATATATATAGAATTAGGATCAAATGATAACTAATTAAAGTTATAAAAATAAAAATCATATGATAATCAATAGAATTAAAGGAAGTGGTAATTAAGTGCATGGTAATTAATACAAGAAATGAAAATTAAAAATATAACCATAAATGTATTATACGTATTATTCATTTTTTATTTTGACCAAACATAAATGCTCCTTTATTTTTAAAATATTGTACTATAACGCATCAGTTATTTTCGAGATATTGTACCACGACGCATTAGTTATTTTCGAGATATTATACCATACACCATGAGTTATTTTTGAGATATTGTACCACGACGTATCAGTTATTTTCGAGATATTGTACCACGTGCATCAGTTATTTTTTAGATTGTATCACGACGCATCAGTTATTTTCGAGATATTGTATCACGACGTATGAGTTATTTTTGAGATATTGAACTAATATATGGTGAAAAAAAAATGTAAGTAAAATATATTTTAATCTATATTAAATGATCATAATGTCACTCATTAAATATCATTCTTATTTAATACAACATAATAGATCCAACGGTCTAAACTAGTTCTAATTTTAATAATTTTAAAAAATCTCTCACATTAACCCTCCTATATATATATATAATATATCCAATGGTTGGAAGGAAGTTTTCTATGTTTTTTTTAGATTATGTTTTTTCTATTGATCCCATTTCTCTCTCTCTCTCTCTCTCTCTCTCTCTCTCTCTCTCTCTCTCTCTCTCTCTCTCTCTCTCTCTCTCTCTCTCTCTCTCTCTCTCTCTATATATATATATATATATATATATATATATATATATATATATATATATATATATATATATATATATATATATATATATATATATATATATATATATATATATATATATATATATATATATATATATATATATATATATATATATATATATATATATATATATATATATATATATAGATTTGCGTTCATATGAGTTATAGTTTAAAATACGTTATAGTAGGCACCAATAACTAGTAGCCATGTGGAATTTCATTATCTAATTAAATGTAAAAGTCTGATTTAAACAGAAGGGTAGTTTGGGTAACTTATATTTCCTTATCCCTACTACTTATAAAGGGTATAGGACTCTTTTTTTAAGTACACTTATCTAGGGAAACTAGGAATTTATAAAGGAAAGTCTAGGAATCTTTTTCTATACTTCCATCTTTGATAGTTGACCTCACAACCACACTCAAATGCCAGAGACGCAAGATGAATTCAAAATTTTAAAAAACCCTAATTATATCCATATATAAACCACAATCTTCTATTGCAATTTCACAAACCATTGCTTCTTATCTTTTCTATAAACCCTAATGCCCTAAAAAACACAGCCGCCACCACCACCTTATTATCTGCCGAATCCGCCACCATTTTTAGTGGTTTAGGTGGTTTCAAGGTAGTTTTGATTGATGGTATTGGTTGTTGGTTTGGGTGGTGTTTGTGATTGGTTATATTGTTTTGAGATTTAAACATCACCACCACCAAATCACTCTAACAAGGTAACAAACACCACCATCGCCGCTAATCCAGACCACCACATCCTTCGATGCCCGCCGACTTCTTCGTTGCCGCCGTGCATGGTGTGCGGCGTTGGTGGTCGGTTGGTGTTGTTGGGTGCTTAAAGGGTTGTTGATTGTAGCGTAGGTAACCATAGTAATGTTTTGATGGTTGACCTTGGTTGATTTATGGTGTTGGTCTCATTGAAAGGTACTGGCGACATACATGTACTATAGTAATAGTTGTTTAATTTTCATTAACCATTTTTTAAATAAGTTATTGATCATCTTTATTGCATTTTTTGTATTGCAATATATTTGATTCAAAACAGTTCCTGATGAGGCTCGTGGAATAGGGCGGCCTTGATGAAAATGAAGATCCGTAACTTTGGTTTGAAAATGAACATTGGGTGGTTACGTTATTGGAGGTGCTGGTCTCATTTAAGGCCTGAAAATGATGTTTGGCGGAATGTTGGGGCATGACAATGGTGATGCTGCAGATGCCGCACTCAAAGGTCAGGTGATACATAGGAAAACTTGAATGCCGATTATAGGTTTTTAGTTTTTCTTTTATTCGGGTGATGATGTTTTCTGGTTGCATATTTTATCGTTACAATACTATATACACGAGGTTTATTGAATGCCAATAGTTTACCTGCTGCACTTTTTATATTTACACGCCTTGCTGTTTAAATCTGATATAGGATGAAGTCTTTGAGGGTCATTATGCACTGAGTATGTCATTTAAACTTACATGAATATGTGATTGGATGCTTTAAATTTAATTTGAAATACAGAAGCACCCTTTGATTATATGATTCTCACCAGGACTTTATTCGTTTTATTTTGCAGATTTATTTGACAGCCTGACTGGCAGATGTTAACATTGATAAGCAAAGGCATGGGAAACTTTCATATATCAAAATCAAGCCTGAAATTGTATTCCAATTGGTCAGAATATGAAAAACATGTGTGTTTGATTCTTGTGCTGGTAAACTTATATATCTTTCAAGTGGAAATTAGTTTGCCACGGGACATTTTGTCCGAATTTAAGTGTCTAATTTTCATGTCTATAACTAAAACTTTCACCTAATTTGTTCCAAAAGAGCCGTAAGAGAAACCTTTTTTTTAACAAGGGCATACATATTAAATCATAAGGCGACATAACGAAGCTTATAACTTCTGTTTATGGTGTGTTTATCTCCTAACATTTTCTTACACAGGGTGCAAGATATATTCTCTGAAGTGGGAGAATAAATTCTTGTTAACTTTGTTTTCTGAAGTTGGTAACTGATCAGCATGGTAGCAGTTTCGTGTCATATTATTGCCTTGACGGTTTATGAAAGCAAAAGTTGACTTGCGCAGGTAAAAGCATTTTGCTATTGATGAGGTTTATTCTCAAGAGAATTTTATCTATGTGGATCGCTTACATGTTGGTTAATCTATCTATATGTATGCTGGATCGAAGCGTGTATGATTATGTGAAAATGAAAAACTCGACAGAATGACGTTTTGAACTGTATGAGAAAGTGAAGTCGTTCGTCCGATTGTATCTTTGATTTGCATATCTCTACATATATACCTTTTCATACATGATACTTGGCGGAATATTAGAACTGAGAAAAGTTACAACTTAATTGTGTTCGTTTGGACAGACCAAAGGAAAACTTGAAGGAGGCGAAAATTATACTCGCGTGCAGTACTAGAAGATCCTCGGGACACGGACAAACGACGTATGTCCTTTTTCGGATGCTACCAGGCTATCACCAACATGTGTTGACATACGAGAATACACTTGGGCTGCACGGGTTTTTGACTTTCATCCTACTACCTTATGGTTCATTCGCGGACATCCGTAGTCATAGGTGATCAATGAAATCAAAAGGAAGTTGGTTCACTCATTTTGCAATGAGCTGTTTGGTTACATTATAGGAGAATGAGATGATATTTTGTAATGTAGGAGAATAAGCAATAGAACACATCATCAAAACCATGGGCATGTCGAAAATTATGACTCACCGTTCCGGTAAATATAGTTTTATAAGGAGTTACTTATATAACACTTGATTGATTCGAACCCGATTATTGTATTCTTATTCGGTAGCTTATTATCTCTTATTATAATCTTTAGCTACGGAAAAGACTTGCAACACTTTGGATGACAAAGATGAGTTATGTTTATTGCATCATCGTTGCCTATTGAACATACTTATCACGAATAGATAAATGAAGTGGGATAAAGACCTACTATGTTGAATAGTTGAAAGTTTTATAGGGGTCGGATTTGATATCGAACAGTGGGCTTGCCCAGAATACAATTTGTCCAAACTCTTGAGTTTTTCCATCGTAATCATGTAAATGTTATGTACATATGTAAATTTGATGTACATAGACCAATGTTTAACCATGGGCAAAACACCCATATGTTAAGTGTCTTTCTTATTTACTTTTTTTTAATTCTACTCATTGTTCATAAACTAAGGGAAACTAAAAGCAACGTAACTCCATTATAAATACAAACTTATCTATTTCTCAATACTATAGAAGACTCGAGCTTTTGTAGATACATATGCCGTGCTTCAAAAGTTCACATACATTACACGAAACACTTACCATAATATCACATATAATTATTTACATATAATTATTTATCTGCTGCTAAGCATTCCGCTGCTATGTGCGGGTAACCGTCTAGTATTTCTATATAATTTCACATCTCGATTGTCTTCTCTCATTTCAGTTATACTAGTATCAAACATTAAAAATTATCTTTTCTCATCTCAAATAAAAATCCTTATGCCTCCATGGACTTTGTTAACATCAACAAGCCCACAAAAACTTAAGGTACGGTTATGTGTCTTAGCAACAATCCACCATCTTCATCTTGACTTATTCAATAATATCCGACTTTGTCGGGTTGAAAAGCATCTTTCAGGATAAACCAAAATGATACATACTAGGGTTCATCGAACAGATCTGGGTTGTTTTATGTATAACCCAAGATGTGTTTGTTGTATTACGGGTTTCTAAAGATGATACATGTATCAGTGCTACATCATCTGGCTCTTCACCACCGAGTGGTCCCCACCGCCATAAGTGAACCATCGCTGACTAGTTCCTAACCGAAGATATGAGGATTTTTCGATCTCGATCTATGTTTCACACGTGGGTTGAGTGGTACTAAAAATCACGACATGTATCAAACCCGAAAAGTTTAGAAGAAATTTAAAACCTTTGTTCAACGTGATTATTTTTCTTATTTTTTCCGGTCACGCTTCGATGTCAACACGTTTCGTAGTCGGACTTTTTTTTAATTTTATGGATCTGACATAAAGTGATACATATCTCTTTTATACTAGATCTCATATTTTGTTAGATCACTTTGATCACTTTGATACAATTCGTTAGAGATGGATATGTATGAGACATCATTTCATTACAAAGACAGATCTTGGTTGGTGATGTTACTATTATCAAGGTATTTTATTGTTTGTATCAATAGTTTATTATTTTTCTTGTTGGATTACTATCATCAACTTTTCTTTATTGTTGAATTCATATCATCAAGTATTTTATTGGTTAAAAGGATCATTTCACACTAGTCGCATTGTGTCTGACACACATCTATTTTTTTAATTCATGATTTGTTATTATTTATATTCATTTGTATTAATTGAGCCTTTGATTTTTCGCTTTTTACGGTTTTTGACTAAAATCCTCTAAGTTTTTTTTTATTTGTGTTACCATCATCAAGTTCTTTATTATTTGAATTCATTTGTTACTATATTTTTTACGTAATTGTTAAATGGGGTCTTTGTCGTCGCTTGCGAGATATATCATCATGGTCACTTTGGTTTTTATTTGTGCCACTATCTTCAAAATTGATACAATCATTTAACTTTGTTTATGTTCAAAAAAATTTAACTTGGTTTTGAGTTTGACTTTAAAAGGAAATAAAATATAAGTCATATTCTTTTGTTAAATTTTGTGCGTCGAAGTGTGATGGTAGAACAACTTTTTTGCTACCGTAATGACGTGCGTCACGAGATTGCCAGAGAACAAATTATGCATCAGTTTATAATACTGAGTAGATTTAGCAAAAATACATTTAAAATAAAGAATACAAAAAGTTGTATCATTTGGAAACAAATGTGTATGAAGCTATAATACAAATAGAAAAAATATTTTTAAAATAAAGAATACAAAATTTGTATCACTTAGTTGCCAATGTATCAATTATTTAATATTGTATCCTGTATCAAGAAAAAATATGTATAAAGACAAAGAAAAAATATTCAATGCGTCAAGAGATCTAAAAATACGCATGTTATATAAGTTTCTTTTTTATTAGTTATTTCTAAAACATGTATGGATGTATCAATTGCACATGATAAATTGTTTCTAGTACTTTGTGCGTGAAATTTTAAAAATAAATGTCATTTAAAAGTGACCAATTTTAGCAATTTAAAATTAATAAAATATACAGTATTATAAAAAATGTTGTATATATCACAAACTGATTTAAAAAAATATTTTGCTTTATACATTTTTAGGTAGAACTAATTAGTCTAAAAGGGATTAAAACAAACGTCTAGCATCACTTGTTTACATATCCAGCTTTTGAAAATTGAACATCATGCATTGTATCATTGTACAATTAAATGACAGGTAATAAAAAAATGCCATAATGTTTCACTTATTTATAAACATGCCATTATTAATTACTTGTTTAAATAATTACTAATCTCATTTATAATAGTTGATCTAACGGTCCATAAGTGTACTTACCGTAAGCTATTTTAAGGGTGTATACCATGTTAACGCTCCCCTATATATATATATATATATATATATATATATATATATATATATATATATATATATATATATATATATATATATATATATATATATATATATATATATATATATATATATATATATATATATATATATATATATATATATATATATATATATATATATATATGTATGTATATATATATATATATACATATACTAGTTGAATAACCCGCCCAACGGGCGGGTATGTTTCATAAACTTTTTTTTGAAATAATGTTGGACGATTTGTTATATTGGTTGGTAGTTGGACTTAAATATTTTAACTAATTTTTTATAAAAGAAACTAACTCCTGATTACGTTTAGGCTTGACCTACCCAACAAACTAATCTTGTCTCATGTTAATCTTTTGACGCACATAAATAATCAGTTGTGTGTTTATAGTATACTCTCTGTCTCATATTAAATGTCCGCTATAACTTTTTCGGTCTTTTTTTCTCAACTTTAACTCTAAATACTTTTATTTGTGATATATAATACTTGATGCGAAATATAGGAATAGATTGATTTTAAAACGTATTTTCATTGGTATAATTTTTATCAACTATTAAATAACACAAAAAAAATATTTAAATATATTTGAGCAAATTCAAACATAAAAAAGGATACATATATACAACGTGAGTAGTACTTAATTTTGCTATTCTAGTAGTTTAAAACCATTTCTTTAAATGATACACCAGATATGAAATCCTGCAATCTCACATCTAATAAAGCAAGGTATTGTAAAACCATTTCTTTTGGAGCTACGTTGGTTAATTACTTGCTACAAAATTCAAAGCAAAGTAGTGTACCTTTAAATGCAATTACCCCTTGTATTACAAACAGGGTATAAGGAATACAAGTCCATTAAGGTGAAGGCAAATATCAAAGGATATGCCAGAATTGAGCAAAAGTTCAAGTTTGTAATAAAAAGTCAAAGCTACAATTCTGGATCAAGTGCACGATTTCAAATTGGTTTTATTAAGATTAAATATTAGCTTAATATTTTTGTAAAGATCAAGACATCACAAATCATATCGAGAATTTATAAATCTGCAAAGTATAGTAATATCATCAAAAGCCGACATTTCAATTACTTAAATCAAGAAATAATGAGAGTACTAAAAATTACATCATGTTGTACAGATAAGAAGGGTTGGAATCTTTTGAAGTTCTATGTCCTGCTTCAACAAATAGTTAATAGAGTTTAGCAAATAATATTTTGTCATATAACACCTATAAAAAGATAGAAGTCATAATCACGTAAAAACTAAGACAGTGATCTATAATATGAATTCGTTTAGCCCATTCTTTATAAATATGATCTAGGAAGTTGTATCATTAGAAGTAAGTCTGAGCGACATCTGTTTACTATTTAGGTAATACTATTATACGACCTATTTAAGACCAGACACAATCCAGATCAACTCATTTATAAAAACAAATTATACACTTGCTTATCACCTCTAAGCATCCTTTCTTTTCATCAACAACAAAAAGATAAAGAGAGAATGCATTGGTGAATCCTAAATGATGTATAATAAGCATCATTCCATAAAACACATGGGCATCTTTCTTTGCACGACCACATGATGACGATGAAGCGACACATTTTTCCAATGGTTTTTCTGTCCTTGCATAACGCATACTATATCGAGTAACATGTATTGCAGCCCTTGTGTCTCCTTTACTTCTGGCTTTACCATCTCCAGCGTCATCACGATCTCTATATTCCTCTTCATTCTCTTCTCAAGAGATCATCACCACCACCAGAATCACTCTCCCCATGACATCATCATATCATCGTTATGGACGATTTTCCTCACCGTCCTCGTCATCACCATCCGCCTCAATCTCCTCCCCTGTATTTGACTCATCAAAATCATCATTTGGCGACAACTCACTCTCTTCTTTTTCGGATTTTGAGGGATTAGAAAAACTTCCATAAGCGTACTACAGTTAAATTTTATTATATAAGATAAAACATTATTGAGACAGAAAAAGGGAACATCATGAATACACATGCTCAGTAAAAGCGAGTGCCTGACTCGTCCTTCCGAATATTGATGTTGGCTGGTGCAATTTGGGAGATTCGGGACTTAAATTCCTCTGAATAAAAAACAACATTATCTTAGTGCGCAACTAATAAACGACTACTACCTACGCGCAGAAGTAGCTCGTATTCTTTATGATATGAGTCGGTTTATGATATGAGTCGGCCTGCAGTATTAATCATTAAACAATCTCTAGCAGGTTCTAAAATCCATATTAATCCATTAAAAGATTGAGTTTATAGATAGATATAGATTTTGATTTCTTAGTCAATACAATTTTATATAATTAAGAATTCGGGTTGTAATTTTTATACTCGATCCAGGTCTTATTTGTTATACGCATGTTCATTTAAAAATAATAAATACCAAAATTTGTGAATGGTGACATTTTCTTAACTATCCTTTTTCTAATTGTATCAGAACTTCAAAGATAGAGATCTCCCTGTATCCTTTTTTGGTTCTAGACTATATTTCACGTACCTGTATTCAGCGCACTCCTTGATCTCATAACAGAATTATAGTGCAATTCCAAGGTGTTCCTAGTTAAGAGAAGAGATTCATGGCATACTTTAAAATGTGCAGCAATTCTAGATTATACAAATTTACAAAGGCGAACAACATAGTTCAAACAACCAAGTTATTATCATGTTACAAAACTGAATAATTCATATCAAAGTTTGAAAAAAAATCTTGAAGGTGAAAGGTACCTGATACCATAATAGAAAGAGCACCATATGCAATAAGCTTTTCCAAGATATGCATAGCTATCTTTCCTGACCTAATGATCACACATCTAGAAACACAAAACAGATAAAATTTAAACCGTATTCAAAATTTATTTTGATTCTAACAAAACAGTTACTGAGATGTTATATATCAACCTTAGTCCTTTTATCTCTTTATTCATGTCTGTGAGTGTAAGTTGCATAAAGAAAACTTGTAATAATGCATTCAAACCTTTTATAGTGAGTGTGACAAAAAGAATGGTAATTAGATAATTAGTAACCAATTGATTGTGACAAAGAATACTTAGTAACCTTATTGTTATATGCATGTAGATTTACATATTTTCTAATATTTTGCTTTTTAAGCACATACCAGATGATCAAGAAACAGTTTTGTGCATTTTCACCGACAGGTAGCACATCCACCATTATCAAATGTCGAACATGTTGGCCATGATGCCATCACAACCACTTGTGCCTCGGATGAAGGTTAGCCCATCATTGATCTTATACAAAATCAACAACAAGTGCAACTGCAATCCCTCCTTGATCTTAACAGCTTAACTAAAATTAAAAAAATGGTAATATTAAAATAATTGGGATTTCTTAATCAGTCATTCAATAAAAACTAAACCAACCTTACCGATTTTAGCTTACTTTAAATATATATAATGTTTTGGTACTCTATAAACATTAACACCTACAACAAAGGTTGAGTTCTTCCAGCTCTGCAAAATTGATGGCTTCTCTAAGTGTATTTCTCATATCGATCTAAAAGACAAGTTTTATCTTGACTCCTTAACATATCATAATAGATACATCGATGATGGATAGTTTATATAACGGATAGGAGGTTTCAGGGAATGGAGAGTCACCTCTTGTTTAGAGTCACCTCTTGTTCAGAGTCACCTCTTGTTCAGGGACTCAGTTTAGGTTGTGGAGGTCTCAGGGGATGTTATCATCAGGTTCAGGATATGTGACAGGTTTAGAGAGTCGTGATCGGTTCACGGGGATTAGTTTGAGTTCAGGGAGTTGAGTGACGACAGTTCAGGATTTAGTGACCGGATTCAGGAAGTGATAGTTTCGCTCAGACCCACTCATCCACATTTGCCTAAACTGGAATATAACCACTAAAGATAGAACTCTCGGTGAAGAAAACACCTTACAAATCCCACTACTTGCTTCCTAAAGAAAAACATCATACTAAAGAAAATTAAAATGCCAACCCCATTTAGGGGTGTTTGGATGTGACTATATTGAGAACAAACCTTGAGTAATATTTTAAGCACATCTATCAAGAACCAAGCAAGTTCTGATCTAATACATCACAACTATCAAGAACCAAAAAATAGTATTGAGAATACATGTTTATCATCCACGTTCTTCAATGTTTTCTGTTTACCAGTTACTAAATACACCTCTTCATTGTACATGAACAAACAACTGAGATCTGTATGCTACGAACAATAGAAAACAATAGAAATATAGGAACCGTTGATCACCACAGCTACAACTACATTGCATACGGCTATTAGTAAGTTTCATGAGTTTTCAACTTTATACAATATGACACAGAAAATAACAACTAAAATCAAATAAAGTGAAGTAGAAATAATAGCTAAAATTGAAGAACTAATTTAGCTCGTCTCAAAACTGGATTTCTTATAATGAAAAAAACATGTGCCTTTTCTCTGAGAAAGCAATAAATATTTACCTTTCCTCGAAACCTGAAGAGCAATCTCTAGCACCAAATGAACCATAATCAGAAACCATCCTTGCAAACTAAGTGGATCATAATTAAGTCCTGAGGTCATCATACAAATGCATCATTACTTTGCTCTTTTTGTCAAAACAAATGTTCAGACCTGAAAATTTTATGAAAATGTCACTCATTCTGAAAGTCGTGTAACGAAAAAAATGCAAAAAGTAAGAAAATATAAGAAACTCAAATAATCATACCTGACTATAAAGCAGACATAATAAGATCAGCGCACAAGCAATAGGACCAAACATTCACATTCACATTTGAATTTCCATTTTCACTGCTGTTCTGAAAGATGCCTATGCAACCGTTGTGGTGACAGTAGATGTAGTAGTAGGACCAACACCTTTTGAAGCTGTAAGTTCATAAATGATTTTTTTAGTTATATCATTATGTGAATAATTATGACCGTCATAAATCGAAACTAAATATCAGTTACTAATTCAGGCAAACAATAACATGTAATATTACCAGTATGAATGTCTGCAGCAGGGGCCTTTAACATTCTAAGATCATGAACAACTGATCTTAATAAGGAGAGTATTAACGCCCTTCATTGCATGTAAAACAATATACTACGATAAGGAATTATGATATTCGGCTATGGTCAGTGAATATTAAGGTTTACGATACAAAAAGTGAATATTATGGTTTATGATATTCGACTATGATTAGGTGAATATTAAGGTTTACGATACAAAAAGTGAATGATGTATTTTTTCAATAGATTCTGAATATTATCGATTCCTATTTTTTCTGAAAATAAAATAAAATAGTGGATATTCTTTTTATATATTTAGTAAAAGTATATATCTACGATACAAAAAGTGAATGATGTATTTTTTTCAATAGATTCTGAATATTATCGATACCTATTTTTTTTTAAAATAAAATAAAATAGTTCTTTTTATATATTTAGTAAAAGTATATATCTACGACAGATTTTTTATAAACACGAATTTTTTAAATAAATATTTAATTATATATTAGGTAAAAAATATGTAGCCAATGAAATAATGCCACGTAGGATATGACATGGCGCATTTTATTTTTCTATGTCAAACTTAGCCCCATATATATATTATAGATATATATATATATATATATATATATATATATATATATATGTATGTATATATATATATATATATATATATATATATATATATATATATATATATATATATATATATATATATATATATATATATATATATATATATATATATATATATATATATATATATATATATATATATATATATATATATATATATATATAGATTTACGTTCAAGTAAGTACCGGTCTTAAAATAAAAACAATAGGAACAAATAAGAACACGACATGTGGTATTTTTAACTATACTAAAATAAAATTGTTTTATACATATTCAAGGGTACTTTAGGTATTTATTACCACTTACTTATTTACTTGTTCTCCACTCTCATTCTTGAAACCGACAGATTAATTTACATATCAAATAACAAGAAACACATATCCAAAATCAAACACCACCACAAACGTTCATTTTAAAATATCATCACCCATTATCATCGCACTATACTTCCTTTATTTTCGGATTTTTACTTGGAAAAAAACTAGTTTACTCATCATCTTATTTATTTGGCCAAAACCGCCGCTATCTATTTGTTTTATGTTCATATTCTCGAAGCCGGATATAAATCGGTAGTAGCCATTTGCCGTCGATTTTTTTGCTCGTGGCCCTTCAATTTATTTAGGCGCCAAAAGAGTATCGAAACCCTAGTCGTTTGACCTTCTCTCTCGAGCGAGTCTAGCGAATTTTCATATGTCGGCCAACACTTTCGGTGATACACGTTGTATAAGATGCTCTAAACTGCTATCGCTAATCTTTGTCTCCGTCGACGTTTCTAGATCCACCGCAAACGGTTTATTGTGTTTTTAAAATAGGTGGCTCATTGGATTGTAAATTTTTTGTTTTAATTCCAAAGGAAACCATAAATCTTCTGCTGTCAATGAATTATGTTGGCATCGGTAGTTGGGTTGTAGTGCTATCCGCTTTTTATGTAAAGTCAAATTTTCATATATGTCTATTTTCTTTTCTCAACTAGACAATGACTAGATTTGGCAGTATATATGCATATGTATACGAGTATGTTTGTATTGTATCACCAACCACCAATCACCAATCACCAATCAACATGTAATATTGTATATTGTATCACCATGTACATTATAATAATATATAACCATGTACACTTTCTCCTTTTGTTCATGTTATTGAAAACTGTCCTCCTCCGATAATGATCGTTTTTAGATCGAGGGTCATAACTGACAATAATGGTGTTTGTAGTGTCGCGGTATATAGTGACACACTAAAATATATGATACATATTTTTTCGTATATATATTTAATGACACTTTTTTTAGATGTAGTGACACATAAATTTTGATGAAATATTTTTAGGGGATATATAATGACACATTATTTTTTTTAAATGTATTGACATTATGACACATAAATATTTGACGACACATTTTTATTGATAAATTATATATTTTGACATTCTTTGTTTTATAGCAAGCCATTTTTGTGATCTGAATAAGTTTTTTGACTCATACTTCTATGAGACACATGATCTTTAATATGATAAAGATGAAAAATTTTAAAAAGTCTGAATAGGTTAGCTTATTATGTTACTAGAAATGTATAAAACTTAATTCATTTTTAAAAAAATAAAATAAATACGTGTCATTAAAAACGTACTGATAACTTGTATGTCATTATATATGTATCAAACAACGTGCCATTAATAAAATACGTGCCAATATCAAACAACTTGCCATTAATACAAATAGTGTGCCAATATGTGATACATGTAAAGGAATGTACATAAAAATGTACGTATCACTTTCCTCGAAGTTGAAAAAATTGTTACATTAATAAATACTATTTATTAGGCAACGTTACAAAGATTTAACCAAATTCTAAATCAGCTTCTCGCTACGTAAATTTCTATTATGGTTATAAATTTATTACAAAAATGCCCTTATCAATTATTAAATTAATTAAAACCAAATCTTGTCTATAATGACTTATCTAACGGTACAAAATGGTTCTTATTGTTTTTATTTTAAAATCGGTCACTACAATAACGCTCCTCTATATATATATATATATATATATATATATATATATATATATATATATATATATATATATATATATATATAGTGGAGCGCTATATGCAGAACCACTTTTTTGGTACAGAACTTACAGAACCAGTTTTTGTACACTTATTAATGCATGATGTATCTCACATTAATACAACATGGCATTTTTGAAAATATATACTAATCTCTTAAGAAAAAAGAAATATATAAAGGGCAAATTGGGCATCTTATAACTTCCTAAAAAAGTGTTGGAAGTTTATATACGTTTCAATACGTGACTTCACATAAACCTAGATCCTACCTCAACATAACTTCCGCCTCTCTCTCTCATTGGATCTCTGGAAAAAATTTCACTGACTCGACTTCTATATTACGTTTTCATTAACAAATCGAGTTCCTTATATCACTAGTCGACTTATTTTCTCGGTGAGTGTCAGGTTGTG
Organism: Glebionis coronaria; assembly: GCA_025667525.1. Classification (NCBI taxonomy): domain Eukaryota; kingdom Viridiplantae; phylum Streptophyta; class Magnoliopsida; order Asterales; family Asteraceae; genus Glebionis; species Glebionis coronaria. The sequence continues at coordinate 109,572,508 of CM046877.1, read as the reverse complement.
ATTTGGACTTACTTCTTGTTTTGAATCAGATATTCTCGAATTGAAAAGGTACGCGCTTGTTAAAGATGGCCCATAAATTTGTTGTTAAAAATTAAAGTTATTGCTCTTACCATCAAGTCAACATAGATTTTAAAATGAAAGTTTGGGCAAAATATAACAGCGGGCTAATTTGTAATTTGAAGGAAACAAATTTGTGATTGCACTAACAAGTGTGTTCCTTTCTAATTGTTGGGATACATTGATGTCCAATTCTAACTAAGGGTTGAGTCTTTGAATTTTTTAAATCTGCATTCAGATCTATTATTGGTTTTGATATAGATAATTTTCTATTTTTTTCAACTACATAGATGTCCAGTTCTAAATAAGTAGAATATACATTGAGATATGTTACTAGTTCTAAATGAAAATTTTGTTTTCAAAACTACGTAAATAAAAAGTAGGATGAAATATATTATCTAAGTCAACTTTTAAAGTGCATTTTAATCATCTAAAAAAGTTACCGTTTTACATGCGTAAAACAAAGTAAAAAAAATAATAGTCAAACCATAAACGTGGAATAGATAAACTATGAACCAAATACTTTATTAGTAGGTGGCCGATTAACAAGTTAACCTACGTAGTTGTTACCATTTAGCAATGTAAATGTAGAATATGAAATGTTCAAAGAAATAAATTGGCTTGTGTTTGCCAAGATGTTATTGAAGATACATGCTCATCTTGTACATTTATGTGATTTGCCTTTTAGTGATTTTAAGTGCTTCTTGATTTAAATTTTTGTGTGAAAAGTAAAAGATATTATTATTCTGTTACTTAGTTGTCGATATACTTTGTTGATCATGTCACCTTTTTCGTAAGTACTTATCTAGTTTACAATTAAAAAAGACTACTATAAAAGTTGTGTGTGGAGAAGCAAATGGTAAATGTATGTAGTACTTTAATAATAAAGATTAGTTTATCTGTTCATCTAAAACATACATGTTTTTTGCAGGGGTACACGCATGTTCTAATGAATTTGACGAAAAAGTAACGCGTGCATATATGTTTTTGAAAGATGTACATATATGTTTTTGAAAGACGCGCACATATGTTATCGGAAGACATGCACGTATGTGCTAATAAGTACATATATATTTTTGGAAGACGCGCACATATGTTATCGGAAGACATGCACGTATGTGCTAATAAGTTTGATGAGAAAGTGAAGATTGCAAGCATGTTTTTATATGGCTTGCACATTTGTATTAAATAAGATTTTTGACATGAATTATATTTTATTTGATATTAATTTTCATGTATTGTATCAATGTTTTTGCTTTTGTTATAAATTTAGATATTTTGATTATAAATTTTGAAACTTAAAAAATATATGGTTGAAACATATATGTAATTATCATTTATTTAGAAAACGTACGCTTAAAACATATATGCGTTACCATATTTAAGAAAAACACATAGGTACTCGTTTTTTCATTAAAAAACATGCATGTTCAGAAAAATATAAAATAAAAAAAATTTAATTTTTTATTTCTGAAAATTAATTGTTATAAAAACGTTTTATTATTAAATAATCAAAAAGGAAAAATAAAAAATAGTTTTTGACTATTATACCCTTTTGAATTAAAGAAAAACATTTAAGAATACTAAATTTTGATTGGTTTAATTGGTTCTATAAGTTCTGTACCAAAAACGTGGTTCTGCATATAGCGCACCCATATATATATATATATATATATATATATATATATATATATATATATATATATATATATATATATATATATATATATATATATATATATATATATATATATATATATATATATATATATATATATATATATATATATATATATATATATATATATATATATATATATATATATATATATATATATATATATATATATATATATATATATATATATATATATATATATATATATATATATATATATATATATATATATATATATATATATATATATATATATATATATATATATATATATATATATATATATATATATATATAGTGAAGTGCTATTTACAGAACCACCTTTTAGGTACAGAACTTATATAACCAGTTTTTTTACGCTTAATAATGCATAATGTACATTACATTAAAGAAACATGGCATTTTTGTAAATAAAAAATACTCACTTTTTTAAAAGAATATAAATAAAGGGCAAATCTGGTATTTATAACTTCCTGAAAAATACTTAACTCTGAAATATGTATGTGACTTATTCATCTAGATCCCACTTTAAAAAGACTGTTTAGAAAAAAAATCACCAAATCGACCTCTATATTCAGTTGTGAGTTTCATTTGGTGATAACAATTAAACATCACAATTCTCTTAAGATCCAACAACCATGTCGCGAGATCCGACGATTAACGTAGCTATTCGGGTATTTTTTTTTTTAATCTATTAAGCATCATCAAATCGTGTAGGTATTAAAGATCTATATGAGATCTTGATTTCGAAAGATGTCTTTTGTTAAGAACAAAATCGTGGTTATTAAAAGACATATTTTGTTAAGAACGAATTAATGGGTATTAGAAGACATGTTTTTAGGTCGTTTTTTATGGTGGGTCGGGGTCTAAGCCATGATTATTTAGATCTGTGGTTCCAAGGTGATGATCCATCTAGTATTTTGATGTTATTTTTTAGTTATGTATTTGTTGAAACATGTATGTATTTGTTAAAACAAGTAAAGAGTTGAAAGATGTGTTTGTTGAAACATGTATGATCTGCGGTTCCAAGGCCATGATTATTATGTAGATTAGTTTTATATTTTTCTTTATTGTTAAATTAGTAGTATAGTTTACACCCATTTTAAAGAGTTGAAAGATGAGTTATTAGAAAATAAAAAAAAGGTGGAAGACAATGAACAAGAAAGTTCATAAATGTTTTTGTCCTATTTGTTTTTTTCTTTTTACTTTTTGTTGTGTAGATACGCAGGGGTTATGCAACCTACTTTCTATTCTTTTGTTTTTTCTTTGACTTTTTTCTTACTTTGTTTACCATTTATTTGATACCACATGGTTCATTTTTATTATTGCATCTTTATTTTTTTAGCTAATATGATTGACTATTAAATATTTGTTTTGTTTCAATGCAGGAGATAATGTTTTTAGACTTATATTTATGAAGTGTAATCTCTTGGTAGTCATCTCAAACATGCATGATTCTAGAAGGCGTACATATATGTTTTTGACAAACATACATGTTTTTGAAAAACATACATGTTTTTGGAAGGCGTACATACATGTTTTTAGAAGGCATACATGTGTTTTTGGAGGCGTGCACATAAGTTCAAATGACGTCGAGAAGAAAAAGAAGAATACATGCATGTTTTTAAATGGCGTGTAGATTTTTGTTTAATAAGATATTTGTACATATATTATTTTTTTAATTGACATCAAAGTTTGTATATGATATCAATGTTTTTATTTTTTAGTCTAGAGATCTCATTTATATGCTTATGTTTTAATAGATTTTCAAGATAATGTACAATAAAAACATATATGCAATTACCATTACATGTTTAATGATCAAACTATAAAATAAATGCAAATATGTTTAATGACCAAACAATAAAATAAATATAAATGTAAATATAATATATATAAAAACACATATGTATTTTTTCAAAAACATGTATGTTTGGAAAAAATAAATAGTAAAAAGTAAAAAAAAATTAAATTCCGAAAATTAAGAGCCATAAAAACGTTTTTAATAAAAAAGATGTAAAAATGTATTTTACTAATATGCCCTTTTCGTTTAAATAAAAATATTTAATAATACTAATTTCTGATTGATTTAAAGTGGTTCTGTAGGTTCTGTACCAAAAAAAAGGTTCTGCAAATAGCGCGCCCCTATATATATATATCTTTATCTTATATATAAGAGGAGGGAAATGCCACATCACCCGCTGTTAATCCACGTCAGCACAGTTAATCCACGTCAGCACTATTGTCGATTTTTTGTAAAAATTTTGTCATTGGCATGATTCGAACTTGAATTCACCAGTTTGGAAGGAAACGCCTCAACCAATGGAGCAAACTGGAACTTGTGATAGATATTGGAAAACAAGGTATATATTTCACGTTGGCTAGATAAGTATATACCTTTTTTCATTAGATCTAAAATCAGTCATTCAGTTTAATATTTTTCCTGTGTCTCTACTTTGTTAACCGACTCCTTTTATTCTCTAAATTCTGACGACTATGGTTGCTCAAAACCCTAAAACACTAAGCAATAGTACAACACGATTAGTTTTACTTTCTGAAAACCCTAATGATGAAATCGTTTTTTTTTTTGTTTATGTTTGTATCTTATTCTGAATAATGATTGTGCAGGTGTATAACATCAAAGTTCTTGGAAGATCATCCTGGTGGCAATGATGTTTTGTTGTCTGCTATAGGTAGAGCATTCTAATGATGATTGTGTTCTTCTTAGATCACTTGTGATGTGTTTAGTCTCTCAACTATTAACTCTGTGTTATACTTTACTCATAATTCATCATCTTCTTGACACAGTTGCTTCACGTGCTGGAATTATTATGGGTTTTGATTCTATCCTTCGAATGATGAAAGAAGCTTTCATGCTGATCTTTTTTATTATTCTTTGTGTGTTTGATTGCAGGGAGTACATTGTTCTATTTTGTGTATTTTAATCCTGATCTTCGGTGCCAACGGGTCCATCATCTCCCTTCGAGGTGTTTCAGATTGGGATCCGATGCTCCATGAGCTCGATCAAATGGTGAGTGATTATTGTTTTATATAAGGTAACATTTCTGACTGGTCAAACCACTACTTATCAACTTGCACCTCGAATGATTATCGGTGCTTCTCATAATCATAATTTTCTTGCTTGAGAAGAATAGAAAGAGTATTCAGATTCCACTGTCCGAAGTATTTTCTGTCTTCGCTCAGTTTCTGTCATCGTAATAGCTCTATATTATCTTTTGTCTTCAACGAAGAAAATGGGATTAAATAAAAAGGTTAAAAATTCAGCTACAGATTGTTGTTAATGTTCTACTTGAAAACATGGACTATTGTTGCACCTGACTAATACTGCAAGAGATATGGAGTCACGAACACCTGTGTTAATAGGACGGGTACTTAAGCTTATAAGAGCTGATCCTTCTTTAGGTAATGTGGTAGCATCAGGCATTGATTTTAAATGTTCTTTCAAAGCATCAATTTCCTGCTTCTTATTAAATTCACTCACAACTTTAGGTAGTTTCTAGCTGCTCAACTGCACAAACTGAAACTGATTTAACAAGTCAATGCTCACATGAGTCTCTTTATATGTTGCCATTTCATCGTATAGTCTTTTGGAGTTATTGGTCTGCGAGGTATGCTATTCCAAACACTTTATAGATGAGAGTCTGCAAAGCCGCAACGTTTCGTGACCTGGCTGCTTTCTACAAAAAGGATGTCGATTGAAGTTTGTTCCTGTCAGTTTTGCCAACGGTGAACACAAGCCACCTAAGTTTATTTTTCTGAACGTACTATAAGAATCCTATATCCATAAAATTTTCAGTTATTGTAAATAAGATTGTTTTCTTTTTATCTTGGTATATTTGATATGTACTTTTATATAATGCAAGCATTTGGTCAAGTTCCAGCATTTGACAATGGTGATCTCTTGCTATTTGGTAATAATTACTATTCCCTATTTTAAACATATATGTGAAACCTTTTGCCAAGCGTGTAGCGTATACACATATATATATACCTGACCAGTTTTACTACATTTTTAGAGAAGAAGAATTATTTTGATGATAACGATACCCAATAAAGCCATCATGGTCAGCCTGTTGTTTGTATTTTATCATTGTGCTCGTGTTGAGGCGGTTGATGTAAATGGTTAACAGGTAAACGTTTCTTTCGAAAGTAATGTGTTTTTCGAAAGTACTATCTTTTATCATTGTAGGTTCTGGTGGGAGCTTGTATGGAAGGAGAAAGTGCGAGCACCAACTCATATTATTTCCCTCCGTTAGCAAATAAAATGGTTAAAATTAACAAGTTTAGTGTTTATTATTGGTGTGCTTATTATTTCTACTATCTGGACTTGCAGACACTTTCTTTATATCAAAATGCTTTGTGTGGGCTAACAGCGAGAGAAATTGGTGCGTGTGTAGGTAGCCCAGCTGATCTTGCACTAATTTGAATGTAGGCTGATGCCACCCTACCCCTTCCCAGAGGTATTTTGAATGCAGGCTGATTCCATTTTGTGACTCAAATAACAAGCATCAATTTTGGTATGTTCGAAGACAATCTTGACTTCTGTAAAGGTACAACTTTTATTTAAGCTTGATTTTACCTTTGTTTACTTCTTACCCGTTTGTCCATATAAAGATGAAAGATTCATTGAGTTTACCCTTTCATAAGTTGGCCTTTACAGTATGATAGTTAAACTTGCATATATAAACTCATGATCGTTTTTAAGTTGGCCTTTATAGTATGATACGGTTCATGGGATTGGCTGCAAAAGATAAAATTTGGATGTGATTTTGCTGCCTTACATTGTGTGACTGTAATAATAAGATGATTAGTTGTTTTAGCGTATGTTAAATTTTGACTATCAAAACATAAGTTGAGCAGTAACGACATTCAACAAAAAGTGAGATACACGTTTAGGAGGTTCTATGCACCATAAAAAGAAAAGATACAATGGCGATTTAGAACCTGTTCGACCCATAAACCTTTTATAAGTAAACCGGTCAACGTTGCCACCTCTAAGTTATTAGTCATTCTGATTCAATTAAAAATAAACCTCACATTTGCAGATTTTATTTAAATGATGAGCAATATCAAAAGCCAGTTCATATATCTGATTATCTGAATAATCTTTGTTTGTGTTCTTCATGAACCACCATTACAAGAAGGCTCACACTTCCAAGAGCAGACTCAATAGTGTCACCCCTTGCATGATAATCAGAACCTCCAGGCTTCAAAACATCATATGCATCTGCCAAGTTACTGAAAGACTTACAAAAAAAATGAGTGTGATGGCTATAGGGTTGCAAGGCCCCCATTAGTACATGGTTCATACACACTAGGTGCTTATGGTCCCATATTAATTTCCCCTGCCATGGTTCCTATGCCAAATTGATGTCCTTACTCGGTAAAAAGAAAATAATTGTTTGATACTTATTGTTTATCGTATGTGTAGTTCTTAAAGTGTCAATAGTTTATGATATGCAGGGTTGTGTACGCCCGGTCATGTCTCCGGGTGCTTAACCTTCCATAGAAACAGCTTCTGTGTATGGAGTGAATACTTTAGCACCCGCTTTTGTAGCACAATATCGTCCTTTGACATATCCTGGCCTTCTTTGCACAATACAATACCTCCAACAAGATGTCACTCTATTACACCTTTTTATTTCTATATAAGTAAAACAACTGACCTACGAGTAATGATAAAGTTATGAAAGAAAATACCTTGCATGCTTTATTTTCTTGGTTGTTTTCTTTTGTTTCCATCTTGGAAGTTTCAGTCACCGACTCAGTCCTGTTTTGTTTTGTTGGTTACTTTCTTCTTCACCGTCTTTAAGCTCGGTTGATCATCAACCAGTAAACTCTACACCTCAGGAGAAATTATTACTTCCAAAAGGTTAGTACCAAGCAACCCCTATGATGTGTATGAGGCATGTTGTATTTTTAGCCCAGTGAGGCTCAAATTCGAATACCATTAACGATGTTTTCTTTCGAAGTGCCATGTCAAAATAGCCATACTGAAGTGGCCATAAAGAGGTTGCAAGGGCTTTTATCATTTCAGTGGGAGGTATGTAGATGTGATATGTATTTTTTAATATGTTCAAGACTCATCATAGAATCAGATAACCAAAAGCACATTGTTGCAACCACTATATAAAACCAATTATTTAACCCATGAATAATTATATTTGTCATCATTTTACAACACAGCAAACAACAAACAAAAAAATAAAGAAGGATTAAAGGTTGTAAAATAAAGTAGAATTTGTGGTCCTATTTGGAAGTTTTATAAAATTCAAACAGTCAGGTTTTATTAAATTCTGTCTAAATCATTTAATTAGATATCTGTCTGAAATTACTGAAAGTCGTCTTTAAATGGTTGTTTGGTTGCTATAACATTTGTATAGAAATGAATTTGAAAAGGTGTTTGGTTGCTGTAATGTTTGTGCCGAAATTGACTTTTAAAAGGTTGTTTCATTGTTGTTTTAAACATGTATTACTGCTGTGCCGATTTGCTGGGAATATGTGAAGGCTAATAATTACCAAGAAAACTATTTTCGTCAGTCTCAAGGCTACTGTAGGAAGATGGCAAAATGGTTAGTGTCTTTATTATCAAATAAATATTCAGTAAGTTAGATTATCAATTTATTGTCATTTATAGTGAAAATGGTTTTGATTATATGAAAATGGTTCAGTTAGTTATAGTGAATTAGGGGCTGCCATCGACAACATGTAAGTCACCATGCGCTTTCAATTTCTGTTTAATTAGCGTACCTTTGAAATTCAATATTCTTTTTCCTTTAAATACCATCCAAGTTGTGTAACACTCAATACTAAGTTAATTATGTTATCTCTCACTTCAGCAACTTAAGTTTCACACGAAAATTTGTGACGCTTTGGTGATTATGTTCAGGTGTGATTAATGTTAACTATGCTAATTCTACACCCAAGAAGGCAATACTTACGCAGTAAACCCGAGCATTGGGCTAATTACTGTTTTACAAAGATACGTAAATGGTTTATAATACTGAGTGTTAGTAACATAAAATCTGAATGTTAATGTGTAACCAATCACAAAGGTATAAGCATGTTGCGCTATTATGTGATATTAAAGCTACAAATATCGAATTGTTGAAACTAGACATATTATTATGGTGTTCTTTTGCAACCTATACACAGTTGTTTTTACGGGGTGTATTTCATCAAGCTTTTGTATCATCTTGTAATCGTTTTATTTACTGTTTCGGTAAATCTTATGAGCTTGGGCTTATGAGCTTAAGTTGATGAGCTTATTAGGGGTTTTATATAAGCTTTACTTTCTGGCTTATAATGTTCCAGCTTATGAATGAAGAATATATCATATAATTTAATTTAGCTCTATTTAGCAACTACTGTAAATATAATGGCAGTTTTCATTTGTTAGGTTGGCCGAGAGAAGAGAACAACATCATTAGTAAGTAAACAGCATCATTGGTTGGCCAGTAATTAATAGTTGTAAGAAGCTCAAAGATCAACATGTATGAGGTTATACATATACATGTTCTGCTTTTGCGACTGACCTGGTGGTTGTGTGCAACGAAACTGACCACAAGCTTGCCCACATGTAGTGTCTTCTCAATCTTTTTAAAGGAAATAATGATTGAAAAACTGCAAAAAGGAGAAGATTGAATCAGGTTATGTTTGCTTCTTTTAGCTCTTCCTTTCTAACGAAAAACATACAGTCCAACGACAACTAACACAGCTATAAGCATACAGCCATCAATCATCGATACTATAATAACCCCATACTATAATAACTCCAATGTTCGTTGATTACAGACTAAGGATGACACATAATCAACTAAATCTTATGGATCAGCTATTCACGGGATTGAATATGTTGTATGGTCAATTACTTCCTCAAAACCACACCATAGTATCTTTTACTATAGAAGCATCTATAATTTACCATCATTAAATTTGTTTTTTTTTGTGTCTTTTAAGCGGAACAATATTTTTACCACCTAACTGGTATCTGACTGCTGATTATTATTTGGTTTTCTAGGTTTTCTTGGTTTTCTTTTCATGTATATGTATCATGGAGTACGTTGAACACAGAGTTCAACTGTTGGATTGACTACTTATGCGGAAAAAGATCCGGAAATTGGTGAAACAGTATGTGTAAACATGCTTTATTACTTGACTCTATTTTGCTTATAAAAAGTGTGGTGACCTATGCTATCAACTGATCATCAGGATTTGGAGACCATACATCAGGAATGCAATCTAAGATTAATCACTCATCCCATTTGCACTCAACTTCCGAGATGTCATCCAATTTCAAATAGAAAATAAAACCAATAAAATGTAGTGCAAGAGGTTTATAGTGAAATTTATAAAATTAAAAAATATATATAGCCTCACTTTCCCATGCATATTAGACATTAGTATACCATTTTGCCTATTTTGATACTCTCATTGCTATTGTTGGTGAATTCGTAAACCAGCATATCATGTTAAGTTAATATTGTTGTTGTAAAGGGTCTTCCATTTTTATTAGTTAGTTCATAAAATGGTGAAAAAATTAACTCCGAAAGATGTAACTCAAATGTTTTGTTTATGTCGAATTTAGATTGGTTTTGTGAAAAGTTGAGAAGAGTAGAGGGTATATCTCTTTTAGGAGTCGTTTGGATATGCAGATAGAAATCGATACGACAACCTGAAGTTTGGCATTGTTTATGATATATAGGTATCCTGAGCATTTAAAATATCATTGCCAAGTAGGGGTCTTATCGGATCTGGTTATCGAGTTTTGTTGGGTTGAATTTTAGTTTTTTCAAAACTCACCCGCAACTTGACCCGATAAAGAATCAGGTTATCGGGTTCGGGCTGCGTTATATCAGGTCGGGTGATTCAGGTTGGATTTTATCAGGTCGGGTAATTCGAGTTATCGGGTTGACCTTACAAAGAAGAGCTAATAACTTACTAAATGCCTCAAGTCAATGGTTAATCTTTTTCTTTGTAAAGCAAAACAAAAGTAGGGACTTTTTTAAGAGATTCTTTCCTTAGTAGGAAATAATTGTTTTATTTATTCCTTTAGAAACATTAATTCTTCCTTAAATTAGTAAAAAAAACAATAATTTACGTCCTTTTAAAAAAAAGTTAAAAACATGATGAAAAGTATTTGTGTCAAAAACAAAAAAGGGAAAACTTTAAAAAAAGGATGAAATGTTTTAAAACTTTAGGGCCGATACAATCATTTTTAAGACTTTAGCACTGACTTTGGCGACTTTATAAAAACAAAGGATAAATAAAAAAACTATGACACTATCATAGAGGATCAGATATGTAACGTCACTCACCACCAGCCCCCACCGGCCGACCACCAGATCTCATCATCTTAAATCATCTTTTTTTAACATATCTTAAATCGTCTCAAACAGAGTAAGTTTTAATTGTAAGGTGATTTTGAGATTGTGCTTTTCTTTTAATTTGATGCTTTTTAGGTTAACATATTGACTAAAATTGAGAAGGCTAAAAATATCAATTGCTAAGGTATCGTTGATTAAAAATGATTGAGGATCAGATAAATTGAGTCTGAGATTGAAAAGGAACCACAGAAGTTGCGTTGTGTGTTGATTTTGGATTATTATGAAAATCCCGTTGGAACACTTGCAGCAGCTAATCCAGTTGATAAGGTATCGTTGATTAAATTAGTCATCTTTAATTAGTTGATTAAATTTGTGTATATTTGCTTATGTTGGATCCCCTTTTGTTCGATCATGTAATTCTTTGGGCATTAATGTTTCTATACTCTTGATATCTTTCTTTATCTTAGTTTTATGCTTTAATTATGATTCTTGATTTACTTATATAGTTTTTTTAAGATTCTTGCATAAGAATTGAATTTTTATATATGTTTCAGTCTGTTTACATTTCAAAGATTAGTAATGGTTTTGCAAACTGACCCATATATTCTAGGATTAGTAATGGTTTTGCAAACTGACCCATATAGGCAAACACCATAATATATGTGGATTGAGAGATAGTTAAGTGTTTGGAATTGCTTATCTTTAAGCCCCTAAACAATGTTACTCATGTCTCCTTAACTGTTTATGTGTTGAAATAAAAACAGATAAGCACTTGCGTAAGAATCCAAAATACCCAGATCTTATGCAATTAAAAAGCTGGCACGCGGAGAAGGATCTCTGTTCGGATTACCCTGAGAAGTATAGCCTTCATAAACCATATCTTACACTCAATTTTTTTCAGTGGTTAACGTTCATTCCAAGATGCATTTGCAAAGAGGTAAATCAATTTTGCAAAAGAGGTTTTGTTTATGAATATGAAAAAAGATGATAAAATATGGAGTAGTTGATTGTAAGATATGGTTTATGAAAATTGGCGGTAAATTACTAAAAAGGACTATAATAATAACATGAAATAACTTTTTTTTTGAATCTATATAAGACAGTATATGGTTATGCTTTGGTAAATTTGTCATATGTTTATGTGAATCTTTTTTATTTTACAATGTATGAACTGAGAGGTTAACATCGTATGTTGTAGATTGGCCCCAAGGTTCCAACTGATACAGTTGTGACTTGTGAAATTGGATTAGGCGGTGCTATTATATGTGTAAGTACGATGTTTGTGAGGGAGAATGCCGCATTTTATGTCGCCAGGTAACATCTTCTTTTGCTATCTTCATTTGGAAAATGTTTTGTTTCATTTTATTTTTCCAGTTACGTACTATAGTTTAATAGAATTTTGATTGTTGTAGTTCCTAAAATTAACTTGGTAACTTGCAAGAAGAGTAGAATTTTCATCTAAATCAATTGAAGTGAAACATTGTTAGGATAAAATTATCGTGATAAGTTTTTAGGAGTGTAATCTAAATATGAAGGTATACTAATTTTATTGTTTGTAAGGTATGGTTAGTTCACCAACATTGTTATAACCTGTTATGATGTTTCTTACATTTTAGTGGTCATAGCTTATTGAGTACTTGAAGATAAACATATAGTTACAAAAGCTTAAAATAGATACGATGATGGGTTCGCTAAGTGAATAGAACTATTAAAGTAAGTGGTATCGACCGTTGTCTACAATATCTTATTGTTTTACGTAGGTAGAAGCAGACAAACATCAAGGTTCGGCGCCAGTAATAATTAAGTTGTGGGAAAGGTTGAAAAAAACATGGCCTCGAGCCAACCTGCTAAGTAATAATGGCTAAAGATATTAAGGTACTCGACAAATACCATATCAAATGAATACAGATGATTAAAAGGATAAGAAATATTTTGTTTTAAGACATTGTAACTATATACCATAGAATTTGAAATATACTAAACATAAATTTGAGTCCTGATCGATGTTATTAAATACAGGATGGGGTATGGGAACCAAATGAGAATGAAAACTACTAACACGGTGAATAAAGTGTGGGTTGGCTAATGGGTCAAATGGGGTTGAATTGATACTTTGAAAGAGATCATTTATGTATCGGTTGGGTTGTATTGAGACACACATAATTTTTCGTCCATATTATATACTCCAATAGGCAGCGTTTGTTTTTTGTAGTTGCCTTTTTCTAACCGGTGAATATGGGTTGGGGTGGTCGGGTTAAGTGTAGTAATATGTCAAGGCGTTTGTTTTTTGTGCATTCAACGTCCTTTTTATTAAGTAGTAATTCTATGACGTTTGTTTGTAAGTGCGATTAAATAAAGGGACCTTCATCTTCATCTTTTTTAAAAGGATACAAACATATGATTTACGTCATCTGTGAGTAAAAGCAAATTACCCTTTTTGCGCACTACAAAATCATCAATCCTATAACCTGTCTAAAAGGATGGTGTTTCTCTTAGCTTATTAGATATTTGATAAGTTCTTTCTTATGAGCTTATTACTTACACATAGATTCAATATTTGATGAGTTTAAATATATGTTTTGAAACTGATTTATGCATGTATCATATTATGTTTGTTAGAGAATAATGCAGAAATTCCCTTCTGTTCGGTATGCTCTCTTTTTTATGCTTAAAAGTTATAGACCTAGAAATTTTCTATTAGCTTTGGATCCTATGTGAAAGTATATTGGATCATCAATTGTGAACGACTTAGCAATTATAGTCAGCAGACAAACACAAATTAAGGCTAATAGCTTCTTCGTAAGACTCTTTTCGGACCAATATGTACGGTAAAAAATGCGACATGGTTAAGAAGCAAAGTAATTTGTGTTTGTCTGCAGCCTGCTAATGGGAATACATTTGGTGGGTCGCTGACAATTGCTTATGGTAAAAACAGAAAAAGGCGAAATAGGTTCTGCACCAGTAAGTGAAGTCAGATAATCAGGTTATGCATCAACAAGCATCGCTTGCCGCGGTAAATGATATCCTCTAAAGAAATCACACAGCGTAAGTTGGCTTTGTTGCACACTGTGTCAAAAATGATTGATTCTGTTAAGTATAATGCATGTCAAGAACTTGGATTCTCATAGGAGGGGCGTCTAATTGCTCATTGAATGGCTTGGCACAATGCAATCATTTCCACAGTAAGCTTTATTAAACTTTTTCCATACAAGGTTAGTTAGTTATCATATGTATGTATCAGATGTTATATACTATAATGAGATTGACATTGGAAACTTTGTCGTGAAAATGATGTGTTTGGTTTTATATATTTCCTTTACAACCAAAAATCATGGGACTAATGCATATATAAGGACCTTAGTTGACTAATCATGTAAATCAAATGAGATGTTGGGCCATTATTCACATACTTTGGTTTTTGATATACAAACTTATCACAACATAAATGCTTATTTTTCCTTTTTGGAAGTTTTTGAGTTCGACTTACGTACTTATCCCAATATAGATGCTTATCTTTAACTTCATTTATGCTAAATCTATGGTGATTTTCAAAATAAACTGCGTAATTTTTTTTAAAAACCCCGTGACGCTTTTTTGATAAAACCCCGTGCGCGCACGGGTATTATAACTAGTAGTATAGTAAGAAACTTTGATCATACAGATATTCTAAGGATAATTTGCAACCCAAACTTTAATCGTTGTAGCTCACGTACAAACTTTGATCATGTATCTTAGTACATAGCAAAAATAGTAACTTACCAAAGTTTGATAACTTTTACGTAGTAAATTTAGTGGTTTAGTACAAACTTAAATTTTTGTTCACTTGGCAGTAGGAAGTAGGAACAAACATATATTTTTTCCGTTTCAGCGTTTGAATTATATTATAGTATTTGCAATATTCTTTAGACTAGGTTTATTCACAACCTCATCCAAACCAACTTTATATTAAAATATTATTCTTTTACTCTTACACTTACACAATCTATACATACAACCAATCTCAACTATTTTATCATTTATTAACAACCCAATCCAACATAACCTAAATAAACTTAACATATAATAAATTTATTTTAATACTTAAAATCATATACTATATATCAACTGAAAATGTAATCTGTCATTTATATAAGAGTATTAACCCCAATAAAGATAATTAAAATTCTATGTCAACTGTAAAAGCCCAAAAAGAGATCCAATATGATACTAATCCTTTATTTCTATTTGACCTAATCCACTCATATACTTTCTTCCTCCGCCTCCTTCTTTCCCTATAACCACAGCCACCATTTTTATATCTCAGCTAATACATTAAAAGCTACCTTACTCCTTCCATCTTCTACAAGAATGCCACAATATTACTAGCAGTGTTCCCTTTCCTTTTATTCTCGATATGCAGCAATAGTTTTGTTGTATTTGGAAGTATGAACAGATTCGTAATTTCTTTAATATGAATAATGCTTCATGAATTGGTTAGCCATTCTAATCCTGACACGTGGTAAGATTGGACAGTGAATCTGAGAATCACCAAACGACCGGGTCGTGAGCAATTTCTTCTCTCATCTATGTACTTTCAATATTTTATCATTATTATTTTGCCTTTTAGTGCTCCAACCGGTTGGAACAAATTGCCAATAAACATAGTCTTACGTGTCAAAGATGCTTTCACTCGTGTTCCTTCTTTTTGTTGGAATTATATTTGTTGCATACTACTTAATTAGAGGTGGCATATGATCTCCCTATGTATACAGTTGGACTATCTGAACACGTTTTTAATTAATAAACTTAATGAGTATTGTCTTTTATTTTAGTTGTCCTATTTTGACAAATAAAAGCATTTGAGTTAAATAAATGGATATTATGAACAATATATAATGAGTATTTTTTTGTCCATTAATTAACATTGAATCTATTTGTTTCTCCTTTAAAATTATCTATTCAACATAAGTCCGTTTGGTCCAATGTCCACTAAACCCGAGTTCATTTGATTCAAATATTAAAAATTGTCTATTTGAAATTATATTATTATTTGAAAGATTATTATTGAAACTATATTATCATTCAAAAGGTTATTATAATTGACAAACACACTAAGAGATGGAAATTTTTTGGACAAAAAGCTAATAGTACGTCGACTCAAGTGATATACATGATCAATATTTTTTTTTACTACTAATGTTAGTAATTCTAAGTTATAGTAGTGCTAAAATTTACTTTGGCCGTTTTGTTTTGTATTGCTTAATGTTTAAATGATTTAGGTGACTAAACAATAAGCTTGCAAAGTAACTTTTTGATCGCGTGATCGCAATTTTTTATTTCTTACATGGTTTTTGTTATTTAAGATGTACATATTATATGAATCTATCTCACACATGGTCTAGCCTTTTAGACAATAAAATGATTTTTAAGTTGAACAAACGACAAAAAAAGATTTCAAGTATATTTTACTATCACAATTAACAAAAGTTAAAGCTAAACATTATCGCAAGTTGGTTTGATTCTAAACAATTCTATCATTCAAATAAAAAATTAGAAACAACTTGCCAAATAAAACACGTAAACAAAAATCATAAGACATACCCGCCCATCGGGCGGGTTTTGCAACTAGTATATATATATATATATATATATATATATATATATATATATATATATATATATATATATATATATATATATATATATATATATATATATATATATATATATATATATATATATATATATATATATATATATATAATGATCGAAAGTCGTACAAATTAGTTATATGTAGCTATATTTTTCTTATAGACCCTGATTTTATGCACTTGTATTATATTTTTGTAGGTTGGATATGTGGTACCCTCTGCCAGATTGCATGTGCAAGCAAGAAACTACTAAAAACTCGAAAATGGAACTTGCGGTAACTAAAGACAATTTACAGAATCTGGGACGGTGGTTTACGATGGTGCGGTCGATGAAAAAGTATTTGGGAACCAAATTCAGCAACATGACAGAAGGAATTGAAAGGATTGGGGGACTCAAGAGGAATATTATGGGTTATCCAAGGAGGGACCAACCGCCGTTCAAGAGAGATCCCGAAGGCTCGAACTTTTTGCTAGCTTTGAAACATGGGCCGAAGGAAAGAGGCATAGGCGTGGTCATAAAAATGCCTGCTCAACTGTTGCTTTAGCATAACTGATGTATTATTGTGGACGAAAAATAATATATATTGTTGCTTTATTCAGCACACATAACATCTTTTTTGTTACAGTGGCATACTCTGTTATGAGCACTCAAAGTATCATGTAACAAAGCAGATATTGTGAATATAATATTACAAAGGTGTTTGGTCACAACTTGTGCACATTTCCCTTTTAGTTGTTAATAAAATAATAAAAATAATAAAATAATAGATAATAATAGTTTGAAAACTTAAGATCAATATAATTATGATTTAATTGATTTTTGGAATATATGTGGGAATTTAAAAGTTTGAGAATGATATTAATGTAATTACAATGGTTTGAGAAGGACATTGATGTAATTAAAAAAGTCACAAGGATATATATGTAAATGCAAAGGATATTTATGTAATATCCAATTTTAAGAAGGATATACATGTAAATCTCCCTAGTTGTTAATAGTTCAAATCTTTATTATCATGATATTTTTTGTGCTTTATGATCTGAAGACTCAGATAATAGCTTTTTGAAGAGAGTTGGGCAAACACTGATTGCTTCTAGACGTGGATAGAAGGACGTTGCAATTAGATTCGGTGTTTTTAGCATACAACGAGATGTAATAAATGTATATTATACCATTTGTATTGTTTTATTTTTTGTAGCTAATATAGAATGTGTCTGATATGTTGTGGCACATGTGCGGGCGACAACAAATATTTCATGGCAAATCATTAATACAAATTTAACGAAGGTAAAAAAAAATTATGCTGATGTAATACCACTGTACATGTTTCCGCTAGATACTAAAGTGTTACATATATGATTACAAATAAGACAACTTCATGGTCGCTTGAAGAATCTCTTGAATAAAATTTAAAAACTTGATCTCAGTAGCACTAGCTGCCTTCAACTCATTATATCCTAACTCTTGAACATGAACCTGAGTCCCAAGAGAAAAAAACATACCTTAATACAATATAAAAAAATACATAAAGTTCTAAAGAAAAAGGTAGATTACAAAAATAGCAGCAATAATAGTTGTAGATTCGTAAAGATGGTTAAGTAAAGACGCATACCTGATATCGGGGATGGAGTTAATATGATAATCATGGGTAAGCGCATATGTTCTTCGACATCTATCTAAAAGGCTCGTTTCACAACTGGTTACCTGAACATGAAATTTAGAAATTGAAATAAAAGTAAAGTAATAATAAACTATTGCACTTATAAATAATCAACCAACACACAACTACCATAGGTAAGCCTAGAGATGTAATTCCACCAGGTAGTATGAGACCATTGTTGCACCAAATAAAAATCGATATCATATGAGAAATTACCTATACTGTCGCGAGCTTAAGTTGTAGTCAGGACTCACACCAGAGCTGTAAGGCTGTAAGGACTGTAGAGTTACGGATTACATCATACTTGGAAAAACGCCAAACAAGAATAAGTCCACATGAAAACCAATCATAATCTGCAACACGACAAAGAACAAGTAACACCACTTTTCATGATCATAAATTATGAAAATAAACAAACGGATGCCGTTTAAAAATAAACAAAATCATGCCGTAAACAAATAAACACACCGATGCCATAAACAAATAAACAAACTGATGCCGTAAACAAATAAACAAACTGATGCCGTAAACAAATAAACCAACTGATGCATAAACATATGGACATTGTTTCATGTTTGATAATAGTAAAGTACTTACTGTTTCATAGTGTATGACACTATCTTCTGACTAAAGCATTAAAACGAGGGTGGCTATAGCGTTATGGACAACTATCTGCATAACTCAAAACTATGTTATATAAAATATAATTATGGATCTAATAAACTATGTCATGTAAAGTTAATATTTTTTAAATTAATACTTACATATGTTGGAACTTTCCGCTGAATACACTTTCAACCACCGATTTCTCCATATATTGCAACCTTTCCTTTTACATAAGGCGAACACAATACCCCCACAAGTTGACGTACTATCTTTCCTCTTGCCTCAAATACTCCTTCGTTTGATGTTTTCTGCCAGTTTCTTCATTTTATAATGATGATTTATGTTTGGTTTCAGCATCTGTCTTGTCTTGTCCATTTTGTGTCGACGGGTTCTATATCTGAAATGTAAACAAACAGGTTATTTAAGTATCCCTCATTATCATATATCCCAAAGATACTTAACACTGAGAGCTCTGACGTACATATATTCTGGATTCCTACATGAACCTTTTACTCCAATGTCATGCTATGTAAACAGAAAATATAGGTACAAAATGACTTTTTATTGGCGCTACAAAATAGTGATCAGCAACCTACAAGCAGAAAGGATATCAGTTTATAAACAAAATAAAATTAGCAAGTCTCAAAAAAATTCAAAATAATAATCGAAGGTTTCAAATTAGTTAAGTGAATTCTTATGTCAAGGAAAGATTTGCCGAGTCAAAGAAGGGATTGGATGTATTATGAATCATTTGCAACCATACCTTTATTGATTATTGACAACAAGACCAACATCCCTTTTCTTGTTTCTGAAGTGAAGCTGCTCCAGGTCTAAATTATTTGTGGATCAACGCCAAAATGGAAAACTGATACACATCCAACTGTGCCGATGCATTAGCTACTGCAAACCCGTTGCCACCTTCTCCATCACTACTGAAGACTATAGTACTAGTAATGTTAGCAAAAACTCGATATGTGTCTGAACAACGTGACTGCAACCCCGTTCGCAATATCATCCTTGTGACCTCAATTTAAATATATACCCTCTGATTTTCCAACAGTCCTTGAGCCATCCTACTTTTATATCATTATTACCAGTAGAAAAAAATGTGCTGAATATCAGATGCTTTAGCACCAAATGTTCCGTTATCGCCCATGGTCATAGATATAAAACTAATTTATCTTAAACCTGTACACATGATAACAACCAATGAACTACTAAACGAATATAAAGATATGTACATACCTACAAAAAGAATGAGATGACCTACAAAAAGACATGTACACAGCGTGTTCAGCTTCGTGGTAAATTGTGTTTGGTAAAACTAGTTGGAACTTAATCTATCAACTACTTGAGGTAGCTTATACTCCGTAAAAGAAACATCTTAAATTTATTAGAAACCTCTCGTAAGTTTTGACAGCCAAACAACACAATCACTTTGAAAAAGTTTATATTTATATAAGAAACTAAGCTCAAGTTCTAAAACGCGGCTATAAGCTTATGCACCAAATAAAAATCAATAGCAGACGAGGAATTACCTATACCGTCATGAGCTTAAGTTGTAGTTAGGATTCACACCACAGCTGTAAGGACTACAGAGTCACGGATTACATCATACCTGGAAAAACGCCAAACAATAATAAGTCCACATGAAAACCAATCATAATCCGCAACACGGAAAAGAACAAGTAACACCCCTTTTCATGATCATAAATTATGAAAATAAACAAACTGATGCCATAAACAAATAAACAAACTGATATCGTAAACAAATAAACAAATTGATGCCGTAAACAAAAAACAAACTGATATCGTAAACAAATAAGCAAACTGATGTCGTAAACAAATAAACAAACTGATGTAATGAGATCTATATAATTTTGGATTGATAGAAATGCTATAATTTTACGCATACTTACATAATAATATATATCAAACCTGGTATCATACCTAACTCGTCACAATTTTACTAAATTCAAACTTGACAAGTCAATCACATACTAATTACCTGATCTAGTGAATCAAAACTTCAACAATTCAACCAAAACCCCAATTCTTCACGTTTAAGATGTATTATTACTGGATACACCAGTTTGATAAAATCACACCGACCCCATGTATGCTTCTACTTTAACAACTTGTAACCCTAAAACCCCAAAATTGAATCAAAACCCCAATGCTTCACATATTGACCGATTTAATCAATCAAAACCAGAATATAAATAAGCAAAATTTATGAAAATTACCTTAAATTAATTGAAATTAAACAAGTGCCTCTAGTATAGTAAGTTAGTTAGAAGTATTTACCTATTGATTTGTTCTAGTGAGATGATATCAATCATGATGAAATGGAATGAAGATCGTCGATGGTGTGTGTTAGGGTTTTGAATAATGGAGATGATGGTGGTGACGATGTAGTTGGTGGCGGAGATACAAATGGTGGCAGCGATGGGGCTGGTGGCGGCCGGGATGGAGATGGTGGTCAAGTCTTCGTAATGGGGATGGGGATAAAGAAAAAAGCGAAGGGGTTAGATAGGTTTGTTATAATAAGAATTCAAAATTTACATTTCTAACCCTCTTGTTTTTATAATTTTCGTTTTTTACCCTCAACTTTTAGATATTGCAAAAGCTACCTCAAATATTTGTTTTCTAGGTTTTCTAAGGAGATGAGGTTTTCTCTAGAACCCATATATGTATATATCAAAAACCCTTATATAGGAAGGATATGTGACCAATAAAATTCAAGTAAAATGCCACGTCAAACCATATAAGAGATTGCCATAACTGCATTTTTTTCTCGCCCAACAATATAGCGCATAATTATAGCAATTTATTATAAAAAAAACATAGCATCAACCATCAACCAGATCCCCAAAACTTCGCTTACCAAATCAGAGTAAATCAATTTTTCAAACGAAACAAAAATTCACATAATCAAATATTGAACAATTCATATTCACCTAATCACTACCAAATTCAAAAGTCCCCAAAAATATCAGATCCATTAATCGGGCCTGAGAGAGCAGCAACAAATCTTTGAATAAAACACAAACGTTTGTTGATAAAAAAACGAATTTGAAAACAGAAATGAAACCCATTCATGCTCGACAAAAAAAAGGAAGAGGAATTATTGTAATTGATCTTATGGTGTAAGTTGTTTTCTGTTTTTTAATCATATGGTGTAAGTTCCTTTGATGATTTTTTTTATAAATTAGTTTATGATTTTATGTAGATCGTTGTTAAATTAATGTTTTGATGACTTCAAAATCTACACAAGAATCCAGACTTAATAAATTGTATACATAATTCTTATATTGATGATAGGATGATTATGATGTTAGTAAGAATTCGGTTAATGTAGGATTATAGGATATAAGTGTGAATATACTGATCAGTAATTTTAATTGTGAATTATAGGAAAGTTAACTAACTTCAGTGTTTATAGGTAAATAATGGAAATGGTTTTGTTTTTTATTATTTATTGAAGACTTTTGTTCAGGACTATTGTGATAATTAAGGGCTTTAGATCTATTATGTTTTACACATTTGTTATTTATATGTAGATGTGATCGGTAATGTTGCTAGAATTTTTGATCTGATTCCATTCGGTGGTGCTTTTGGTGAAATCAAACGGCGAAGAACTGTTGTGATTGAAGCTGTTGAGTATGTATTTATCTTTTTATTATAATCAGTTTTTTTGTTTATATATGTACTTATTCAGTTTCATAAACAGATATTTGAGAATGGAATGTTGATTCTTCGACAAAAGGGCTGATCGTTTTAACAAGCTTCACGAGAAAAAAAGATGAAGTGGGTCGTGTCGTATTGATCCTTCTGCTGGTTATGGTCAAATATATTAACGGTATTATTTTCTATCTCAATTTTGGATGAGCACAATAGACCATAAACCAAACTAAAGTACCAAACTAGCAAACCAACTCTACCAAACTGGACCAAACATATTTTGGCCTATATGAAAATAATTTTATCGATAAATGTTAGGTGGAACCATTAATGAGTGGTGATAGGTGTGTAAACACCCATCTTTTCTACCACTTAACTACAATAATAACCGGACCAAAACGTGTATTTTATGTCTTTTATGTCGGAATTATGCGTGGTTTGTGTTTTTGTTGTGATTTAGGATAAAAAGGTGAAAATGGAGAAAACACGGACATTCACGGGCATTTATGGACTTTTATTGAAGAAAAGGATAAAAGACAAAGTCAAGAAGTCAAGAGTGCAAAAAGAACGGAAGTCCACGACCAATTCTGAAGATTTACCGAAGAAAAAGTCAAAAGACGGATGTTTATCAAAAGCCGTAGAATTCAAGTCTATTTTATTGAAGAATTTAAAGACGAGTTCAAAAGAAATCCCGAAGTCAAAAGTCCCTTAAAGTCCAAGATTAAAGAAGATTAGAAGAAAAGGACTAAGTACGCAATTAATGAAGATTAATAAAAGGAGGGACTTAAACTTGTAATTAAGAAGAAAGGAAAGAGGGGAGGAAGCTTCCTTAATCCTCCCCTATAAATAGATTAGATTAGTTATCATTTCACTCTTATTGGCTAAGTGTGACAATTAGTCTTCCACATTTAAATACCTTGTCATTTACATTAATCGTCAATTTAATTACCTTGTCTTGCACCTTAAATTCATTTAATTTCAAGTAAGTTTCCTTTTAATTATTGTTAATCTTTACTTTATCTTGTCAATCTCTCATCTACCTTTCTTATTCTTTGATTTGTGGTGTTTATGTTCATGTTCATGCTTTTATTTTGATCCAAAAGTGTTTTTGATTATTATGGTTAAAGTTGTTTAATTTCATGTTTTTAATTGATTGTTGATGCTTTTTTATTGGTTCGTTACTGTTTTTATCAATACGTGTGTTTGATTTTGGTTAAAATTGTTATTATACCTGCTGCTATTGTTTCCTTGTTCTTCGGATGTGTTTGCCTGTTTCTGATCTTTCCAGATAAGTCCCGAATCAAGGAAGTGGAAAGTGTTCATTCGGAACTTCTAAAGTTCCGAATCAAAGTTTCATCCGGAAGATTAAACTTGTTCATTCGGAAGTCAAAACTTCCGAACCAAGACTCTTCATTCGGAAGTCCGAAACTTCCGAACCAAACATACTCATTCGGAACTTCCAAAGTTCCGAACCAAGGTTGTTCATTCGGAACTTTTCAAAAGTTCCGAATCAACTCAAAGTTCCGAATCAAGGACCAAAGTTCCGAATCAAGGCTGTTCATTCGGAAGTCAAAAACTTCCGAATCAAGGTTGTTCATTCGGAACTTTAAACTTCCGAACCAAGGGAAATCTTCCGAATCAAGGGGTTCATCCGGAATGTTCCGAACCAAGGAGTGACCAAAGACCTCCGAATCAAGGTAACAAGTGAGAGTTCCGGATCAGCAAGTTCCGAACGAAGGATTGTTTTGGATAAGTGACATATTCAGACAAATTTGTTCCGGATCAAGGATTTTAGTAATATTCCAAGTAAAGAAGAGTCATTTCAACCAAAGGTGACATTTAAGTTGAGTGATTACTCCAAACGAAGGTTTATTCTAAATGAGTTGTATTCAGGTTCTTATTAGCTTTTGTCTTTGATTTTTATTTTCAAGTTTTATTTTCCTTGCCTTTTTATTTAATTACACCTTTAGATTATTTGCCTTAGTTTTAGTCGCACTTTAAGTTTGCCCTAGATAGATTTAAGTTTACGTCATTTTACTTTAGAGCCCTTTAATTTTAATCACGTTTTTAAACACTTGCACTTTACTTTAATTAGACTTAGATTTACTTTAAGAGCACTTTTATTTTTAAATCTTTGCATTTAAATTTAAAATCACCCAAAAATATTCTTTTTCACCAAAGATCAACTTAGTCACACATAGGAGCTTAGATCAATTCGTTAAGATACCGAGAACAACAATTGAACCTAGTAGAACCTAGTTATCAAATGGCGCCGCTGCCGGCTCTCTACGTTAAGATCAACAGTTTTCTGTGCTAGACACGTTGCTTTTTGGGATCCGTTCACTTGTGAGCGTTATTTTTCTTGTATAAAAATTCAAAAAATCATAAAAATTAAAATATTGATAAAATACCATAAAAATTAAAAATTTCAAAAATACAAAAAGATTTTCTTTTTATTGTGTATATATATTGTCTTTGCGTTTGGTTTCTTTTTCTTTTACATTTTCAGGTGTATGCGTACTAGATCTTCTAATTATCAAGAGCCCGAGCCTCAAGAAGATTTAGATATGTCAGGTGTTAACAACAATAATCAACTACCGCACCTCAATAATAATAATAATAACAACAATGCTCCCCCACAGCCCGATCTTCGGACCATGGAGGAACTTTGTCAACCAACAATGTTTGGACGAGGAGGACCGATTGCGCCGATGCAAATCAACGCTCCTGAGTTTTCGTTGAAGCACCACATGATTCAGCAAGTACAAACAAACCCATTTAGAGGATTGCCTGATGATGATGCCAACAAACACCTCGACAAGTTCATTACAATCACCCAAAGCATGAAGTTGCCTGGGGCCACAATGGATGTACTCCGCCTACAACTCTTCCCACATACTTTATCGCATCATGCCGAAAAATGGTTTGATCGTCTCCCGAAGAATTCTATTCACACTTGGGATGACATGACTCAACGGTTTCTTTCGCGCTACTTTCCACCATCCATGGTCACAAGCCTTCGCAATCAGATCAGCGGTTTCATGCAAGATCCCGATGAATCTCTTTTTGATGCATGGGAAAGATATAATGTCTTGATCGACCGTTGTCCAAACCACAACATGATTCCGGTCACCTTGATCGATACTTTCTACAACGGATTGACTTTTCGAGATCGTGATACGATTAATGCAGCCGCCGGTGGCACATTCATGAAAAGGAGACCCGAGGAGTGTAGAGAGTTAATAGAGAACATGACTACTCATCATAAGAACTGGGATTCTTCTGCTTCTTCTAGAAACAACACGAGAGTCAATGTTTCCTCTACCTCAACAAACCCTGAGATGACCGAACTCACCCGCATGATGGCTGAAATGAGCAAAAGTATTACGCTTCTCGCTTCAAACCAACAACAACATCAAGTTAAAGCGGTTGCTAATCCTTGTGAAACATGTGGCGGTCCTCACTCATACACCGATTGTCCTTCGACACAAGGAAATCCGGAAAATGTGTATGCAGCTTACGGCAATTATTCACCGGAAAATTACCAAGCTAGACAACAAGGGGATAGAAATCTGCTGAGCTACCGTTCAAACAATTACCTTTCACCCGGTTTTTCTCCTCAAAACCAAAACCCCGCCAACAACTACAATAGAAGCAACCAAATCCCACCTCGTGCTTCTAACCCTTATCAACCACCCTCCCAACAACACCCACCCATTAATCCCGATGTTGACACCATCATGAGAACTCAAGGTGAGCAAATCAAGAATCTACAGAGCCAAATAATCAATTTGAAAGGAGATATCTTGAAGCAAGGTAATGACATCAGAACCGAGGTTCGTGAAAATCTTCAATCCTCCTTCATCACTCAAACAACTGAATTAAAGAATCTATTGGCTAGTTTCTTGCCCGAAGCTCAACCTTCTTCTTCCTCGGGTTCTCTACCTTCAAACACCGTCACTAATCCGCGAGCTAATGTGAGTGCTATAACTACGCGTAGTGGACTTACCATTATCGATCCACCTATCCCACCACCATCATCTACACCTCCTCCACCACCATGTAGCCCTACTCCTCCTACACCTAGTAATAGTGCACCATTACCGTCTCCGCCTCGTCATGACGATGTATCTCGGAAGGACCCTTCAACATCACAACCTTCACCAACTACACCTCCACCCAATCCTTATCAGCCCAGAATCCCATACCCTTCTCGCATAGGCAAGACCAACGAGCTAACCAAGAATGATTGTAATGTAATGAAATATGTGGATATGCTATCTAAAATGACCATTAACATTAGCCTTGTTGAAGCACTTTGCCACATGCCGAAATTCGTCAAAACATTCAAGGATTTGCTTAGCAAGAAGGAGAAGTTACTTGAACTTGCCAACACACGCTTAAATGAAAACTGCTCTGCAGTCCTTCTTAAAGAACTTCCGGAAAAACTTGGAGATCCCGGTCGTTTTGTGTTGTCTTGTTTATTCAACAAAACTGAAGAATTTACTGCCCTTGCTGATCTCGGGGCTAGTATTAATCTTATGCCACTCAGTGTTTGGAAAACACTATCATTGCCCGACCTCATTCCAACAAAGATGACTCTCGAACTTGCAAACCGCACTCTCGCTTACCCCGTTGGTATAGCCGAAGACGTGTTTATCAAAGTTGGCACATTTACCTTTCCGGTCGATTTTGTCGTAGTTGATTATGAAATGGACCCTCGTATTCCTCTAATACTTGGTCGGCCATTCTTGAGAACCGGACGTGCTTTAATAGATGTGGCCGAAGGTGAGTTAATCTTACGAGTCGGGGATGATTCTAAAATTTTTAAAATGGGGAAGCTTACAGGCAGATCTTTTGGAGGCCGAGAATCAGTGAATATGATCAATGTGCTCGATGACTTTACCATCTATGACAATCCTCTATTCGAGTCTTCCACTGATAATCCACTCTTTGAAGATAATGTGGATGATTCTCACCCTACTTTGGACGCTTCTCCCATTTTTGATTCTCCACCGGTCTTTGATGCTTATGAAGATGATAATTCTAGCTCAGATTCGGATGATTTTGATTGTACTTCTGAGTATCCCGAGCTGCCTACATATGATGATTTTGATGAGGCCGATACTCTCTCGAGCGATTCTTCACATGATGAAGATCCTCCACCATCACTCGATCCTACTTTGGACGATTATTCATTTGAGGAAGATTTTTCTGAATTCCTCAACACATACTTCCCTCATGAGAGTGATGCTCCTCCTTTTGACTTTGAAGATTATCGTCTTGATCCTACTTTGGATTTGAAGAGCATTTTGTCAACGGAGAAGAAACCGGTCGACACCGAAATCCGTTGCACTTATGATTTGACACCTCTTTGTCCCACTTCTGAGGACGAGGTTGTGCTTCTTTGCGGATCTTCTTCACACTCGGCTGAGCCTGAGTGCTATTTTCCCCTAAAGGAAAAGGTGTTCGATCCCGGTATTGAAGTCTTTAAGCCATCTCAGTATCCACCTGATGAAATAAAAGGAAATATCTTTGGACCCATTGAAGACATGCTTGCACCGCACCATCCTTGCTTCTACTGTGCTCCATCACTGCTGAAGGGAACCTTGCCACTTCTCTTTTGGCTTGCCTTGTTCGCCTTAAGCTCTTGCTTATTGATGGATGAAAACTATGTCTTTGATCCTGGTGGATTTGTTTCATGCTACTTCCGTTGATGATCAAGGTCGAGTCAGGCTCACGACTCGGTTAACAAAAATCAAGCGCTTCTTGGGAGGCAACCCATGCACCTATCTTTTCGCTTTCTTTACCATAAGTGTAGGGGGGACCCTTTGGATTGCTATTACCTCTCCTCACTTCTTAATCAGGGATTCGAGCTTCGATGATCCACTCTTGATGATTCTTGACGACCCGTGATTCCGTGTTCTACTTCTTCCCGGTTCTATCCTAAACTCTTTTCGATTCACTATTTTATATTTTCTCAATATTAAGATAGGAATCTCTTTAGTTGTCTTTTCCTTAGCGAGATTTAAACAAACGTGCACAATGTTCTAAGTGTAGGGGAGCTTACTCCCACATGCTTAAACATTGAGGACAATGTTTATCTTAAGTGTAGGGGGGACTTCTATCGAAGTTAAGTGGTCTTTTCCTTGTTTTTGTCCTCATTTTAACCGGAAAATCAATTTTTTTCGACATTTTTCAAAATTTTTGATCTATTTTGGCCTATTAGTTGTTATCTTTGTATAGTTATTTTCTTTCTCCGCTAGAATAAATGTTTAATAAGTGGTTTTAATTTTTAAACGTTGTGAATCTTTTGACTCAATCCGAGTTTACTCTAGCTAGTATCCTTAACGTGTTTAAGTCAAGTTTTGCTAGGCTTTTATATAAGGAGCTATAAAACGCGAAAGTCTTAACTCTGACGAGTTAAGAACAAGAACTTTTCGCAAGTTTCTATAATTGATCCTAGAGAGTCGTTTATCAAGGGAACTTTAAGATGCGATTTCTAAACTTGAAAGAGTCTAAGAATTTGCAAGATCCTATAGGCGACTCGAAAACCCAAAACTTTGATTTAATAGGCTAAGTATCCACGAGTCTCATTACTTGAGATTTTAAACTGTGGAGAACGAGAGATGATAGAGCCAATTATAAGTTGGGTATTCTTTCATGAATTTATGTGAGTTAATTATGAGCCTATTCTCCCATCGCTTGCTAATAATTTATTTGCTAATAAATAAGGTTGTATGATTTGAAAAGTTACTTAGCTTCTAGCCCCAGATCGTTTAAAAGTTGCTCGGTAATGACGAGAGTTCATAGCCAAGGCATAACTTATGAAGCGGGGCGCGAAGATTGGCGAGTCCAAAAAGGCCCTAACAAGGCATGAGGGCTATGTTTTGTTGCTAAAGATCCAAAGTGATGTGAAGAATCATTTATCGAAAATCAATATGAAGGATCGAGACACACGACGTAAAGCAAAAACTCCCCAAAAGTCATGGAGAAGTGTATCCAAAAAGACCCTAACAAGGTATGAGGATAAATAGATCCAAGTCATAAAAGGAGGCGGATCGTTGTATATCAAAGTCCAAAATAAATATTGGAGAAAAATGAAGAAGTCGTGGTCCAAGTATGAATCTCTCAAATTTCAAGTGAAGAAATTCCAATTATGAAGAGAAGACCATTATTTCATGAATGTCTCTCAAGATTTGAAGTATGAAGTCGCTGCCAAATATCGGCCCGAGAAAGGTCTCAAATCGCGAACCAAGTTATGCCAAGATATGAACTTTCTGATATCCCGATAAGCAGTTTTAAAAGATTTGGTCCTTTAGCTAACTATTGATTAAATCGTGCACTTTATTTTCAGACTAAATAATTATCGAAATAAGTCAAACAATGCATCTTCATGATCATTCAAGACAAATAATAAAATATAAGAGATACACCTAGGAATAAGGGAGTCTAAGTGAGTAATTGGCCCACATGAGTTCGTGATAGTTTATTAACTTATAATAACAATGATCTCGTTTTTAAGCTTGGTTTGGAGAAAGTGAAAACTTGAGGATGATGATTATTCATAACATTTTCAAAACCCAAGGTATGCTTTTGATTTCTTTAATTTCAATGTTTTTAATTTTCTATCTCTTTAATAAAGGCCAACGTGGATTGATTACGATGAAAAGTGTAATCTTGCTTTGTAACTAATGCATTGCATGAGGACATTGCAATGGTCAAGTGTAGGGGATTTGATAGGTGTGTAAACACCCATCTTTTCTACCACTTAACTACAATAATAACCGGACCAAAACGTGTATTTTATGTCTTTTATGTCGGAATTATGCGTGGTTTGTGTTTTTGTTGTGATTTAGGATAAAAAGGTGAAAATGGAGAAAACACGGACATTCACGGGCATTTATGGACTTTTATTGAAGAAAAGGATAAAAGACAAAGTCAAGAAGTCAAGAGTGCAAAAAGAACGGAAGTCCACGACCAATTCTGAAGATTTACCGAAGAAAAAGTCAAAAGACGGATGTTTATCAAAAGCCGTAGAATTCAAGTCTATTTTATTGAAGAATTTAAAGACGAGTTCAAAAGAAATCCCGAAGTCAAAAGTCCCTTAAAGTCCAAGATTAAAGAAGATTAGAAGAAAAGGACTAAGTACGCAATTAATGAAGATTAATAAAAGGAGGGACTTAAACTTGTAATTAAGAAGAAAGGAAAGAGGGGAGGAAGCTTCCTTAATCCTCCCCTATAAATAGATTAGATTAGTTATCATTTCACTCTTGTTGGCTAAGTGTGACAATTAGTCTTCCACATTTAAATACCTTGTCATTTACATTAATCGTCAATTTAATTACCTTGTCTTGCACCTTAAATTCATTTAATTTCAAGTAAGTTTCCTTTTAATTATTGTTAATCTTTACTTTATCTTGTCAATCTCTCATCTACCTTTCTTATTCTTTGATTTGTGGTGTTTATGTTCATGTTCATGCTTTTATTTTGATCCAAAAGTGTTTTTGATTATTATGGTTAAAGTTGTTTAATTTCATGTTTTTAATTGATTGTTGATGCTTTTTTATTGGTTCGTTACTGTTTTTATCAATACGTGTGTTTGATTTTGGTTAAAATTGTTATTATACCTGCTGTTATTGTTTCCTTGTTCTTCGGATGTGTTTGCCTGTTTCTGATCTTTCCAGATAAGTCCCGAATCAAGGAAGTGGAAAGTGTTCATTCGGAACTTCTAAAGTTCCGAATCAAAGTTTCATCCGGAAGATTAAACTTGTTCATTCGGAAGTCAAAACTTCCGAACCAAGACTCTTCATTCGGAAGTCCGAAACTTCCGAACCAAACATACTCATTCGGAACTTCCAAAGTTCCGAACCAAGGTTGTTCATTCGGAACTTTTCAAAAGTTCCGAATCAACTCAAAGTTCCGAATCAAGGACCAAAGTTCCGAATCAAGGCTGTTCATTCGGAAGTCAAAAACTTCCGAATCAAGGTTGTTCATTCGGAACTTTAAACTTCCGAACCAAGGGAAATCTTCCGAATCAAGGGGTTCATCCGGAATGTTCCGAACCAAGGAGTGACCAAAGACCTCCGAATCAAGGTAACAAGTGAGAGTTCCGGATCAGCAAGTTCCGAACGAAGGATTGTTTTGGATAAGTGACATATTCAGACAAATTTGTTCCGGATCAAGGATTTTAGTAATATTCCAAGTAAAGAAGAGTCATTTCAACCAAAGGTGACATTTAAGTTGAGTGATTACTCCAAACGAAGGTTTATTCTAAATGAGCTGTATTCAGGTTCTTATTAGCTTTTGTCTTTGATTTTTATTTTCAAGTTTTATTTTCCTTGCCTTTTTATTTAATTGCACCTTTAGATTATTTGCCTTAGTTTTAGTCGCACTTTAAGTTTGCCCTAGATAGATTTAAGTTTACGTCATTTTACTTTAGAGCCCTTTAATTTTAATCACGTTTTTAAACACTTGCACTTTACTTTAATTAGACTTAGATTTACTTTAAGAGCACTTTTATTTTTAAATCTTTGCATTTAAATTTAAAATCACCCAAAAATATTCTTTTTCACCAAAGATCAACTTAGTCACACATAGGAGCTTAGATCAATTCGTTAAGATACCGAGAACAACAATTGAACCTAGTAGAACCTAGTTATCAAGTGGCATATTTATATAGGCAAACTTCTGCCTGTACCTGTCATGAAGAACAAGTTCATGAAAAATGCAAAGGAAAAGTTTGGAGTTATGCCGCTCAAGAAGGCTGTGGATCTTTAGAAGTTAGAATTAATATCATATGGTAAGCTTACAATGTCTTTAACTGAAATGATAAGAAGTAAATAACGGTTTGATGTTATAAAGATTGTAGTTTTTGTACCTATAATTTTTCATATGAGCTTATAGGGTTGCTGATGTTGGCAGTTTTGAAAAAGAACTCGCTGAAGAGTCGCTTAGAAGAAATGAAAATGAAACTCAAAGAGCTCTAGATGACTTGACCCAATCTAGAGACCAATTCTGATATTCAGGTTACGTTTTGGTTATAACTGTTTGTCACTTGAAATTCTTTTTTTTTTCTTTTTTTTTTGAAATTCTTGAAAGAACAATTGAATCTAATAAACATGGAAATTTTGTAACTTTTCATTGAATCAGAAAAGAAAAAGAGACTACGTGAAGCTAAATCTGCTACTATTGAGAGACTCACAACTTTGGGATTTCCTAGAAATTCAGGTGACTTCAACCTCCATCTTTACCTTTTTATAGTCTGCATTAATCAAAACTAGATACGATAACAGTTGTAATAAATATAAACCCTGCACAAAAGTATTTGTTTGAAGCTGTAACAATATGATGATGTTTGAGTTCTTGGATTTTTTTTCATGGAAGCATATAGTAGAATTACCAAAGACATGTTACATACAAAAAGAGACCTTTATAAAATTCAACAAAATTGGAAGCAAATATTATAAATTGATTGTCACGGCTGATGACGTAATAATCAGTTTCAAAATAGTAATCTGACTTTACGGGAGCATCTTTAAAAGGTCTCAACAAGTTCTATTAGTGGTAATAAGATATCCTTTCCTCCATTAGTTGCAAGGGTAATAAGATATGCTTCCATCCATTAGTTTTCATAGAAAAATCACAGCGCGAGACTGAGGTTTAACTATATTATTTCTATTTTTATTTACCTAAGCGTGTGTCGGTGGTGGTGGGTCAGGGGAGGCTAACATTCAAATGGGGATATGGTTGTGGTGCCATATTACTCGGATGTTGGGATTGTACCATGCTATGGCTCAATTGTACATTCCTCTCCAAGCACATGACATTTCTCAAATTGCATATCTTTGTAATAAACTTAAGAACAAGGCATACCCTCAGGGTTTGAAGGATCGTGTGATAAATTTAGACAAAATTACACACTTCAATTTGAAGATTTCCAAAAGAAAATTGTGCACATGAAACTTCAAGTTGCATATAGGAGAAAATTTTCAATCCAATCTGTAAGTTTATAGACCCTTATTGTTGGATGTTCACATCAAAACATTTCAGGCCTTTATCCTTTGGTGTATATATGGTTCATTTTTTTATACTTTTTGTATTTTCTTTGCCAGTAAAATATTTTTTCTTCATGGTGAATAGCAGAGTTGTTATAGAGTTAATCGATTTATTATGTTTGTGTTATGAGTAGGCGTGTTTCAGGATTCAGTTGTGGTAGACTTACATGACTAGGCCGCATATTTGTATTCCAGGTATGTGACAAATTTAGTTAAATATAACATAGATTAATGAATTATAGTGTTATAGAAACTACTTAGGGGTGTATATATCTTTAAGTGCAATTTTTACTAGATCCTTTTGAACTTTTGACAACTTTCACTTATATCCATTGAGTTACACCTATTTTCTTAGTTCTGAAAGTTTCGGCTATAACTATCTACATATGTATTGATTAAAAGGTAAGATTTTTATACCATGTTCTAAACTGATTTTTCTGAATTTGCAGACGTTTTTAGCTGATATTCCTATGCAAACTTAATAGAAGCATCTATGCGCGTGAATGTAGAAGTCCCTAACATATGGTGTTTGGTCAAGCGGTTAGTTGTTCTGCACGTTCAGGCAAGACCAAATGCGCAGACTCAACGTGTATATCAGGTAACTAGAAAAAAAGAATAAGGTGTGAGTTCATTTGGCTATAATCGAAATTAAGAAGCCATTAACTGATTTTAGTGTTAGTTTGTTGTTAAAAGATATTAATGTTTAGATATGTAGTGGAATTTGGATGATTTAAGAGATTAATAGTAGCGAGCAAAAAATAAGGGTTGGCACTATGCAGGAAAACCAATCCCACTATTAAGAAGCCATTAGGTACGGTGTTCCGTGCGTAGACTAAATTTCATGGATTCTTGAAGTAAATTTCGATTTTGTAGAAGTGTTCCACCCACAGTTACATTCTTACTAACAAGAAAGGCCAACTTTGATAATGGTGAATCGTGCAGGTCAGGCAAATGGGTCAAAATCAGTAATAGCATTATTTGACAATCGATTTGTCATTTTCCATTAACTACCCGTACAGTAAAAATAATAATAAAGGTGTATTAATTCGGATCAAAACAAGATGCCATCGAACATAGTAAGCCAGTAACTGATTGTAATTGACATTTAAGGTTTTCTATTTCAATTTTCATTTTTGATTTTGGGCTAGGACCCTTAAAAATGTCGACGCATCTCACTGATGTTGGCCAGAGCAGTAAACGGCTTAGATCTTATGCGAAAGGGTGAACATTCTAAAGATATAAATGTCATTCCTTAATGTGAAGTATTATGAGCTTATTAGCATACAAATTTATATTGTGATTAGTTACATATGTATCTATATTATATTGATGAGTAGTTATGTTCATAAAAATGTTAGTCGATTATTTTGTGTTAGATTTATGTATCAATTATGATATTTTAGGTATTGATATTAGTTTACATTATTTATAGGTTCTGTTAGCAATATAAGTATATGCTCAGTGGTGACTTTGAAGTTGTGTTTTGTGATTTTGTTTCACAGAGTGCTAGGGATTTCAGTGTCATTTGTCTTGGATGATTTATTGTATAGGACCAACTTTATTGGAGGTATATGAACAATCCCTTTCATAAAGATGAAGTTGATTACTTCATAATAACAATGTATACATAAGTCTATTTCGTGTATCCATATATTGCTGCTCAAAGTTGGTGTTTGATCTTGGAACAGATATAATTTGGTGCATATGATAAAGCATGAAACATTGGATTCCAGGATGAAACTCAGCAGGCATTAAACCGAAAAGATCAGATTCAAGAGCATTACCGCTACCTTAACAAAGGTATGTAGCCGTGTCAAATATATTAGTTGATATATACATGAGCTTATATTGCTAACTACCAACATTTCCTAAAGCGTGTGTATCTTATTGCTTATGATATTTTCTTATATCCTTTGGCTGTAGGATAGCTTCTAGATGACGAGTATCCGGGTATTTCATTAAAGGGTTGATTGAACCCTTATATCCATTAAATTATAATAAACTCTTGTGATTGTTCAAATTAGTACATAAGCTCTTTGCTTCTAAACCATTATATGTGTGAGAACCCGACCATATATAATTGTACTTTATGGCTACTGATAGGTGTAGAAATACGTGTTTAGGAAAACAACGTATAAATGCGACAAGTATTAAACTCGACGATTTAGGAAAACCGAAGAATCGAATAAATGCGGGTTCGTTCTCGAAGGAGGTGTGTGAATTAATTGTGCCAATTATATAAAATCAAGTTTGGATTAGTGACGTTTTTGGTGTAAAGAAAAAAATAAAAGACGAGCTACGACTACGATTAAAACTACGACGTTGACGTAAAA
Organism: Glebionis coronaria; assembly: GCA_025667525.1. Taxonomy (NCBI): domain Eukaryota; kingdom Viridiplantae; phylum Streptophyta; class Magnoliopsida; order Asterales; family Asteraceae; genus Glebionis; species Glebionis coronaria. Next base: position 109,536,455 of record CM046877.1, on the reverse strand, counting down.
CGCGAACGTAAATACGTAAAACGTGACGAAAAATAAAATGAAACCTAAAAATTAATTAAAATATTAAACTAAGTCTTAAATAATATAAATAAGAATAAAAATCCAACAAATATATTTTAAAACCTTTTATTAATTAAATATTCAATTTTTAATGCTAATTAAAGCCCAAAAATTAAATATAATTAACAAAATGTCCAAAATATTAATTTATTGAACTAATAACTAACTTATATTATTTAATGACTAAAAACTATTTTTCTTAAATTTTAAAAACTACTTTTCTATTTTTTAATCACTAAAAACTATTTTTAAATTTAAAATAATCCTAGAAAATAATAAAATAATGCCAAAATTAATTTGACAATTTTGAAAATCCTAAATTATACTAATGAATAGTAGAAAATTGAAAAAGTTTGAAAAATGTAAAAATTTGCACTAAAAGACAAAACTATTTAATAATTAAACCCTAATTAACTTAATTTAATTATAAAAAATAATTAAAAAGGTGAACAGTAACTAATTTTTAAACTTAAAATCTTAAACTAATATTCTAAGTCTAGGAAAAATTTTAAATCTGAAAAATATAAGTTTTTTACACTAAAAGACAAAATCAGATATATTAAAAAGTAATTAAATTAGCTAAATAATCTAAAAATTATCTAATGAACAGTAACAAAAAATTAAATTATACTAGAAAATCAGAAATTTAAAAAGAAAAATAATGCAAAAAGAATCAAACCCTAATTCTTAAAAAAAGTCACAAAAGACAAAATTTTAAGTTACTGATGTTGACACTTGTATTGTTTCTGTCTTTTAGTGTAGCAGTGGCTACAACAAAGCTATCAGTGGGAAAGGAGTTCCCACTGACAGTATAAAAAACGGGTCTGAGCCTTTTGAGGCTTGTAACTTTTGATTGGCTATGTTTTAATGGACAAGAAGGGCACCCCTACACTCAGTGGAGTGTAGGGAGTCAACAAAAGCACAAAAACAACAAAGCACAATACAAATTACTCAAACAAATTACCCTAAAATGTTACTGATTAAGGGTCTAAGGGCTGTGATGATTTTTGCTGATGCAATTGGTAAAATGGTGAGTTTTAGATGCCAAATTCTTGCATACACCTCAACCCAATCACAAACACTTGATCTAAAACCCTAGCTAGACCTAACCTCTAACATTGAGTGAGCTTACAGAATCTAAAAGGCACAAAAACAGTCAAAAACAGGACTTAACTGATTTTAGCTGTTTGTGACCACAAATGAGCATGCAATCCTATTTTTATCCTACCAGTCTTAAAAATAACTAACAACCACTACTGAATATCATATGTAAGGCATATTAAAACAGGTTTTATCCAACAATTTGTCACCAATTATCAGTTCAAACCTAGTCCCAAACACACCCTTAAATTCTGTGAATGAAAATTAACAAAGCTCTTTCCTATAAAACCTTACCAAACTGATTTAAAATGATCCAAACATGCATAAAGAACTATATTAAGCATAATCAAACAGGGAAAATAACATGTAGCATTCAAACACAAAAATCACATAAATTCTCATAAATCTCAAAAAAAGGGAAAAGGGGTTCAAGCCTTGTTTAGAGTTGATGCCATCCTTGTCAATCTTTTTTGTGAGCTTATGAGGGAGTGTAGAGAGCTGCTGATGTAGAGAATTAGGGTGGGGACTACAACAGTCCCAAACACACCTACAATGTCTTCAAAAGATGGAAATCTTGAAGCTTTGGAACTTTTGTGTCCTGCCAAAGAAAAGCAAACATAAATAATGACCTGTGAAGAAGTCAATAAGCTATAAGCAAGCTTATTAAGTAAGCTGTTATAGCTTATGGCTTATGCTAAAAAAAATAATGAAAACAGATTTTTGTGATAAATCCTTGAAAAACTTTCTTAACCAATTGAAATTAACTAATTACTTCAAACACAAAACATACCAATAGCTTCCACTTTCACTTCCACTATTGGCATGATTGTGTATTTTCTGAAAAAAAAAGGAAGAACACGTTTTTAACAAACCAAACTGAAAACCTTTGAAACTTTAAACTAAGTGAACATTAAACTAAAAAAACAAGTATTAAATAACTTGGGAACTCAGTAATTGCAGGATTAAAAAAATGTTCATTTTCATTAATAATTTTGAAAACTTACAAAAACTGGAACAATGTAAAGGTTCACAACCCGAACCTTTAAATACTAATACATAGAATAGTCTAGAATGAGAATAAAATATTACAAAGACCTAAACCCTAATAGCTGATTTCCAGTCTTGCCCTTGAAAAGTCTTGGTCAATCTTCATCATGTGATGTGCCAGCTGGTTAATTGATCTCATTCGTCTATTTAATCCTTTGGGAACAAGGAATGGATCAAAACCGTTGATTTGCTGTCAAGATGCCCTCTTTGCCATTTTTAGTGAAGCAGGGGAGTATGGGGGTCCCACAAGGAGGTCACGGGGTGAATTTTTGAGAGGTGGGTTTTGGTTTTGGGGAATTTAATTGTTGATCTGGAGGTTTAGGGAGAATATCCCTTTGATTTAATTGCTAATCGTGTTAGGGTTTATAGGTGATGAAAAGTTGAGTTTAATCAGGGAAGGGGATTAAGCAGTGTTACCCGCCTGTTTTAATAATAAAATAAGGGTTTTAAAAAGTTAATTAAATAATAAAACAGGTTTTAGTGGGTGGTTGACTGGGTAGTTTGACTTGGGCTTGGGTTTTGGGCTTGGTCGGGTTAAATGGGTAAAATGGGTGGGTAAAAACGGGTATGGTTGGGTTAAATGTGGATATGGGTTTGTTTTGTCCCTGTTTGGCCCCCAGACTTTGAAAAAGTCTTCTCATAAAGTTCCCATCAGCATTCCCTTTATAAAAGAAGTTATAAAACTTCTATTTTGGCCACAAATGTTTTTCAATCATGTTACACAAGGGCATTTTATGCAATTAATGCATTCTTCAAGGGCTTAAATGGCATAATCTTGAAATATTAGGGACCCAAATGAAATAATAGGATTTTGCAAGGGTATAATATGACAAGTCTTCAAAAGTTGAGGGGCCAATCTTGCCAATTCTTCAAACTTCAAGGACTTCAAAGGAAATTTATGATTCGGGCTTGGTTCTTTGTGCGGCTTTGTTTCCCGTGTTCGTTTTTGCTTGATTCCTTTGATCATTTGGTGAATTCACGATATCCATACCTAAAATACACAATGAACAAACATAGGCACATATATGGGTATTTTGATGATATTTTAAGCGTTTTAAGCCCGATTTGTACGATGAGACTATGTATAAATACAGTCTCATCACTCCCCCATACTAAACCATTGTCGTGTCCCCACGCAATGCTAGAATTAAGTATCGTAGCACTTCCAAAATTCATTTTATGATGACATTTATTAAAGACATAAATTTAAATAAACTACTAAACGTGTTTTAGACATAATGTATTGTTTTCGTCACAACAAAGTGACTTTTGGGATCATAGAACAAGAACACGTGAATGCTTCGTTAGAAATAATTTCGTCGTCCTCGATTCTCACCCAATTCCATGCTAAGCGTGTAACGAGATCATTGTTATTATAAGTTAGCAATACGAACACATCTCATGAGTGTTAATTATGAACCTAAACTCCCTTATTCCTACTTGGTATCTCTTATATTTTATTTTGTCTTAATGATCACGAGGATACATCATCGACTTATGCGTGAATAGAGATTAAGTCTAAAAATAGAAACTTAACGGTGTAACCAAAATCATTAAATCAATAATTCATCCCAATAGACAACGATGTCAAAAAATTAAGTCAACAAGAAGGATCGATAAACACGATTTTATAACGGTTTTGAACATGAGACTTATTACCAAGACTTTTATACGCCCCCTAACGGAAGGGCCTTATTATCTTTGGTTTACCTCCATCTTTTATTCAACTTCGCCATGAAGCTTTTATTATGACTTCGGTCTTGCCTTGCCTTTTATTATCCGCCTCATCGGTGGTTTTATTAGCCAAAGACGTATATCCTCACGCTAAAGCGAATTTTGGATCTTTAAAGCTTCGAAGATTAAGGCTTGATTCACTTTCAATTTGGGCATAGATTTTTCGGCCTTGTGAGCTTCAAATTTTTGCTTAATTTAGGTGAGCACTTGAAATCTTATTATTAGGTGAAGCTTTCGATTATTCGGGTGCCAATACTTCAAAACCGTGACGCTGGCGATACCTTAATGTTTTCCCAATTTAGTTACATGGAAGCTACCAAAACAAATTAGAAACCCAACAATAGTGACTAAACCGCCAAATCAATATTTATTAACAATTATTATGCAAAAGTGTTGGGAGAATAAGCTAATAATTACTACACATAAGATCGTGACGATTACGAGACTTATAAATAACTCTATCATTTCTCGTCCTCATTTAAGAGACTTAGCCTAAAAAGTTAAGGAATCGAGCTAAGTGCTCAACACGCACGGTCGAGTCAAAAATTACTCTCGTTCTCACCATCGGAAAACCTACATTCGTGCCTTAAACACTTATGAAAAACTAAAAAAAATTTTAAAATTTGGCCATTTTTAGCCTTATTTTGCATAAAACGATAACAAAAAGATGAATATTGGATTGCGTGTTGACGTAAGCAAGGTGAAGTATCTACTCACCCCCCCATACTAAAACTAAACATTGTCCTCAATGTTTCGAGTCTAGGGGTGTAAACACCCCCATACTAGAGACGAAGTCGAATGCTTAATCTCGAGCATGGAAAGGGTAAAACGAATAACCTAAAAGCCGTTTATGAATTATGCTAATAAGATAAACGTTAGAACATAAAAGGATATCATCGGATATCGGAATCTCCAAAGCCAACGATCGAAGCTCGAGTGATCCATAAAACGAACACGAGAGGCTTCAATGATGACGATGAACCTAATGAATCACAATCACAAACAACCACGAAACAAAGGTAGGAAGAGCACAAGTCCCCTCGTTACATTAACTACGAAAGCAATAATATGTACAAGGATAAGCATGAGAATCCCCCACGAGGCACCTTGTTTTTGTTAACCGAGTCAAAAGCTCGACTCGGATCCCCATAAATGTGATCATTTAGGGATAATCTTGGTTTGGTCATTTTTAGTGGGGCTTACATGATGAACAAGGCCCAAAAGTACATGGAGTACTTTAAAAACCCGATAAACGTATACCGGGGTCAAAGATAGCGTCCTCGTTTTCGGATGAAAGACGAAACAACGCCACTCCAACACAAACTAAAACCCCAAAGGGGTAGAAGAAAAGAGATAAGAAGTAGAAAGGTGGGGCAATGGGTAAGTCACTAAAATGAGCTACTCGAGGTAGACTCACACCAAGCAAATGAAAAGATTTTCCATTTATTGCATCGGTGGAAGACCGAGATTTCCCTTTACAAGCAATTCCGGGATCGTAAATCTCGTCCTCGGTGGTAAAGTGTGAGGGAACATATGGGGCTTCCCCCATACTAAGACCACATCAACCATCGTCAAAAGGAGTAGACGAGGTGGTAGCACTCACAACACGATGTGATGACGGAGTTAAACATGTAGAAAAATCTTTTAAAACATTTTTAAAATCTTTTCCTTTTTCATCGTTCAAAAACTCTTTATGAAAACCCGATTGAATAATGTTGAAAATATTTGGCGTGTCAAATTGAAAATTAGTCGCGCTAAAAATCCTCACATTTAAGTCATTGGTGGGAGGGGGTGGCGGATTATATAAGTTCTCAAAACGTTTGTCAATAAAGAACACCGCCCCCTCGGGGTCAACATACTCGTCATCCTCATGAACGTCGATCTCATCGATTTCTTCATCAAAGATAGGCTTGTCAAACCAAGGTTTGTCATTCCCCTCCTTGAGTATCTTAGAAACTCTCTCGAAAAGATCACGATCAAGCACGAAACCATCATTCTTTTGTGGGGATCGTTGATAAGTTAGATCCTCACAAATGTGGTAAACGTCATTCTCAAATGAGGAGTGTTGATTAGGTAACTCCTCGAGAATGGGATTTTTGGTGGTCACATGAGTTGGTTCGTCATCGAAAATAAGACGTTCCAACTCATTTTGGTTCATCCTCGATCTTGGAAAGGTCGACCTCACTCGTAGGTGGAAGTGAAGGCATAAGAGCTAGCTCTCTTTCAATGATTTCCTCAATCTCGGGATCAAACTCATAATCATCGTACCTCACATGTTTCTTCTTAGGAGAATCAAAAATAGCATGTGGATGTCGAAGTACGTGATCAAGCTCGGCAAAATCGCCATCGTCATCGTCAAAGAAAGAGTCGATGTGAGCACTCACAACCATAGACTTACAAGCACTAGGGCTATGCTTAGGTGACTTTTCTAAGACGAGAGGATCGATGTCGATAAACCCTTTAGCCTCAACGGGTGTTGGGCTAGGCAAAGGAGGCACTTCGATGGAGTTAGAAGTTGAAGCCTCAAAGACGTGGTCCTTCGAAGGTGGTGAAGACGAATCCATTTTGGTCATTGTCGTGATGGCATTAACGTCACCCTTCGGAATTGGTGTTTCACTTGTTTCGCTAAAAACATCCCAAAGTGAGTTTTCATCCATAAATTTACGCATACCCTTTTGAATTAGGTACACGTATTCTTTGTCATTAAAATCATCATCTTTAAAACCGTTTTTCTTAATTCTTTCAAAACATGCATCAAGCTTCATTCTTTCCGCCAAAGTAAACATTTTGAAATCATTAGAATTTGAATCATTAGGTTTTGAAACCTCGGTTTTTTCATTCTCATTAAATCCTTGGGATTTTCTAGCGAAAAAGTCTATTTTCTCATCCCCATATCTCATAGTAAGTCTCCCCTCGTGAACGTCGATCACGGTTCTAGCCGTCGATAAGAATGGTCGGCCTAAAATAATGGGACATTTAGGGTCACACTCGTAATCGGATATAACGAAATCCGCGGGAAAAACAAACTTTCCAATCCTAACATAGACATCCTCGGCTATTCCAATTGGTATTAAAGGTGTACAATTTGCAAGCTCGATTGTCATGTTCATGGGGGTAAGCGAAGGCAATCTCATCAATTTCCATAGAGAATGAGGCATGAGATTGATGCTAGCACCTAAATCGGCAAGGGCTAAACATCCCTCAATCTCGGAAGAATCACAAGGTAGTAGAAATTGGCCCGGATCCTTTTCCTTTCTCGGCATACGCCTTTTGGGTTTTTTAAGAAGGATCGATGCACAAGTTTCTTCAAGGGTTACTTTGGTAAGGTCGACAAAGCTCTCTTTTTGAACCGTGGATGGAATTTGAGGTACACGAGGATGTGCACTCCTTTCCTTGGTCGCCACGTTCACCCCATCGACTTTAGAACAAGAAGACGTCTTAGAAGTCGAGGGTTGAGAGGGATAAACAACACGGAATCCTTCAAGGTTAGGGGTAATCACACGACCTTTCTCACGAGACGAGGCGGCTTTACATTGTTCTTTCGGATTAGCTACGGTGTCACTAGGTAACGAACTTGATGACGAACCCGAGGCTTTGTTCATAATGGCCGAAAACATCTTTTTAATATCAACTTGCCCTTGCTCAATCTTCGTGTTTTGCAATTTCAAAGTATTTGTAAAGTCGTTTTTCAAAGTACCAATTTCTCCCTCTAATCGTCTCATATTAGCCTCATTCGTTTTCATGTAATTTTGAAAATCGTTTGACGAACTATTTTGATTAGAATTAAAGTTCCCTTGGTTTTGATTACTTCTTTGAAAATTGTTTTGATTACCACTTGAAAAATTATTTCCTTGATTGTTATCTCGATTTTGCCAAGTTATATTACGACCTTGATTATAACCTCCTTGATTTTGATTCGAAAAATTTCCTTGTTGATTATTTCCTTGAAAATTGTTTCGATTTTGAAAATTGTTGCCTTGGTTATAATTGCCTTGTTGTGATGGACCGGCGTTATTTTGATTTGAAAAATTGTTGTTTAACGCACTCACATTTGACGTTTGGCCATCCGTAGCCGCACACTCGTAATAATTATGAGGTCCACCACAAAACGTACACGAAACCTCAACCGCTTTCACCGTAGCGGGAGCGTCTTTCTTTTGCATCTCAATGAGATAAGACGTGAACACATTCGTAAGCTTGTCGACTTTTGCATCAACTCTCTCAATGTCGCGATTAGAACTACTAACATTGGCGACATTGGCAACACTCGGTGCGTTGCGGAGTTGGTAAACCTTGGATCGGTTCTCGATAATTATCAAAGCTTCTCTCGGAGTCTTACACAAAAAGTTGCCACCGGCGGCGGAATTCAACGAGTCTTGTTCGTGAAAATTAAGACCGTTGTAAAACGTATCGATTTGGTGCAACTCGGAAAAACCATGGTGAGGACATTGCCTAAGCAATTCCTTAAAACGATCCCACGCGTCTCGAAAAGATTCATTCGGTTTTTGCTCAAATTTCGTAATCTCGTTTTTGAAAAACGTTGTCTTAGACGGTGGGAAAAAATAATTAACGAACTTGGAAACGAGATCCTTCCACGTAACTATCGAATTAGGTGGCTCTTTCTCGTACCAATCCTTGGCGGCACCATCGAGCGAGTACGGAAAAAGCATAAGCTTGACGACATCGGTGTCGACGTTCTTAAACTTGCTCGTGGCCAAAAGACGATCAAAATTCCGAATATGGTCGTGAGGATTATCGGCTTCACGACCTCGAAACTTCGTAGCTTGGATCAACGAAAGCATTCCGCTCTTGATCTCAAAATTCTCCGCCTCGATAGCGGGAATTACGATCGCGTCTCCATAACCCTCGGTGGGCGCTTGGAGCAATTCCATCATAGAACGATTGTCGGCCATCTCGTCTAAGGTCTCTTCAACAACGATATTAGGAACGTCGGTTTCTAATTCTCGTCTACGTCGTCGATTCCTTCGATTACGATTGCGTCGATTCGAAGCTTCGCTAGAATTGGAATAGTCCTTCGATCGAGTGCGCATGCACTAAGCGTAGAATGGGTGGTAGCAAAGAAGATTCTTTTTGTGGTTTTTCGATTTTTCAATTTTTTTGGTTTTTGATTGGTTTTTTAATTTTTTTGGATTTTTGAATGTATTACGTAGACACAAATCTACAAATCTCCCCTCGAATCGACTTTCTCGATTAAAGGAGCCTCAAAGAATGAAAACGATCACGTGGGGTGAACGTTCTCGATGACTTTAGAACGTTGGTGGAACACCAAAACGTTCAAGAGGGTTTAATCTTGAAAACACAAGCAAATATAGTATACGTAGATAATACTTGGGCGGCAAACCCTCGATTAGCCCTCTTTCTCAAAACACGCACAAGCAAGCGGAGGAAACGAGGCGGCGCGAAGCACTTAAGAGCCTTTTTCCTTTAGGTCGTGAAATACAACCGCCTTATACCCACCTTATAGTTTGTGTTAATTGAAATTAAGCCTCACGAAAGTATTTATCTATTTTGCCTTTAAACTTTTGCTTTGGATTCGAATACAATGATCGAGTGATGAAATCCCGAATCAAGGTTATGATTTCTCACGTATTTGGAGTACTTGTATATTTATTGTTCTTACGTAGTACAATATAGTAATAATATATTCACAAGAAAAACGAAAACCAATATATCTACAATATAGTAAAGATTGTTGTGTGTTTAACTTAGGAAAATTAAACACGATTTATTTGGATATTATACTATAATAGAGAAAAATAACAAAAATGAGTATGTACGATATTCACGCTTTCCAAAAATGAAAAGCAAAAACGCACTACTCACACAGATACGATACTAATAATAATGGCACACTAAACACCTCCCCGGTAGCGGCGCCAAATGATAGGTGTAGAAATACGTGTTTAGGAAAACAACGTATAAATGCGGCAAGTATTAAACTCGACGATTTAGGAAAACCGAAGAATCGAATAAATGCGGGTTCGTTCTCGAAGGAGGTGTGTGAATTAATTGTGCCAATTATATAAAATCAAGTTTGGATTAGTGACGTTTTTGGTGTAAAGAGAAAAATAAAAGACGAGCTACGACTACGATTAAAACTACGACGTTGACGTAAAACGCGAACGTAAATACGTAAAACGTGACGAAAAATAAAATGAAACCTAAAAATTAATTAAAATATTAAACTAAGTCTTAAATAATATAAATAAGAATAAAAATCCAACAAATATATTTTAAAACCTTTTATTAATTAAATATTCAATTTTTAATGCTAATTAAAGCCCAAAAATTAAATATAATTAACAAAATGTCCAAAATATTAATTTATTGAACTAATAACTAACTTATATTATTTAATGACTAAAAACTATTTTTCTTAAATTTTAAAAACTATTTTTCTATTTTTTAATCACTAAAAACTATTTTTAAATTTAAAATAATCCTAGAAAATAATAAAATAATGCCAAAACTAATTTGACAATTTTGAAAATCCTAAATTATACTAATGAATAGTAGAAAATTGAAAAAGTTTGAAAAATGTAAAAATTTGCACTAAAAGACAAAACTATTTAATAATTAAACCCTAATTAACTTAATTTAATTATAAAAAATAATTAAAAAGGTGAACAGTAACTAATTTTTAAACTAAAAATCTTAAACTAATATTCTAAGTCTAGGAAAAATTTTAAATCTGAAAAATATAAGTTTTTTACACTAAAAGACAAAATCAGATATATTAAAAAGTAATTAAATTAGCTAAATAATCTAAAAATTATCTAATGAACAGTAACAAAAAATTAAATTATACTAGAAAATCAGAAATTTAAAAAGAAAAATAATGCAAAAAGAATCAAACCCTAATTCTTAAAAAAAGTCACAAAAGACAAAATTTTAAGTTACTGATGTTGACACTTGTATTGTTTCTGTCTTTTAGTGTAGCAGTGGCTACAACAAAGCTATCAGTGGGAAAGGAGTTCCCACTGACAGTATAAAAAACGGGTCTGAGCCTTTTGAGGCTTGTAACTTTTGATTGGCTATGTTTTAATGGACAAGAAGGGCACCCCTACACTCAGTGGAGTGTAGGGAGTCAACAAAAGCACAAAAACAACAAAGCACAATACAAATTACTCAAACAAATTACCCTAAAATGTTACTGATTAAGGGTCTAAGGGTTGTGATGATTTTTGCTGATGCAATTGGTAAAATGGTGAGTTTTAGATGCCAAATTCTTGCATACACCTCAACCCAATCACAAACACTTGATCTAAAACCCTAGCTAGACCTAACCTCTAACATTGAGTGAGCTTACAGAATCTAAAAGGCACAAAAACAGTCAAAAACAGGACTTAACTGATTTTAGCTGTTTGTGACCACAAATGAGCATGCAATCCTATTTTTATCCTACCAGTCTTAAAAATAACTAACAACCACTACTGAATATCATATGTAAGGCATATTAAAACAGGTTTTATCCAACAATTTGTCACCAATTATCAGTTCAAACCTAGTCCCAAACACACCCTTAAATTCTGTGAATGAAAATTAACAAAGCTCTTTCCTATAAAACCTTACCAAACTGATTTAAAATGATCCAAACATGCATAAAGAACTATATTAAGCATAATCAAACAGGGAAAATAACATGTAGCATTCAAACACAAAAATCACATAAATTCTCATAAATCTCAAAAAAAGGGAAAAGGGGTTCAAGCCTTGTTTAGAGCTGATGCCATCCTTGTCAATCTTTTTTGTGAGCTTATGAGGGAGTGTAGAGAGCTGCTGATGTAGAGAATTAGGGTGGGGACTACAACAGTCCCAAACACACCTACAATGTCTTCAAAAGATGGAAATCTTGAAGCTTTGGAACTTTTGTGTCCTGCCAAAGAAAAGCAAACAGAAATAATGACCTGTGAAGAAGTCAATAAGCTATAAGCAAGCTTATTAAGTAAGCTGTTATAGCTTATGGCTTATGCTAAAAAAAATAATGAAAACAGATTTTTGTGATAAATCCTTGAAAAACTTTCTTAACCAATTGAAATTAACTAATTACTTCAAACACAAAACATACCAATAGCTTCCACTTTCACTTCCACTATTGGCATGATTGTGTATTTTCTGAAAAAAAAAGGGAAGAACACGTTTTTAACAAACCAAACTGAAAACCTTTGAAACTTTAAACTAAGTGAACATTAAACTAAAAAAACAAGTATTAAATAACTTGGGAACTCAGTAATTGCAGGATTAAAAAAATGTTCATTTTCATTAATAATTTTGAAAACTTACAAAAACTGGAACAATGTAAAGGTTCACAACCCGAACCTTTAAATACTAATACATAGAATAGTCTAGAATGAGAATAAAATATTACAAAGACCTAAACCCTAATGGCTGATTTCCAGTCTTGTCCTTGAAAAGTCTTGGTCAATCTTCATCATGTGATGTGCCAGCTGGTTAATTGATCTCATTCGTCTATTTAATCCTTTGGGAACAAGGAATGGATCAAAACCGTTGATTTGCTGTCAAGATGCCCTCTTTGCCATTTTTAGTGAAGCAGGGGAGTATGGGGGTCCCACAAGGAGGTCATGGGGTGAATTTTTGAGAGGTGGGCTTTGGTTTTGGGGAATTTAATTGTTGATCTGGAGGTTTAGGGAGAATATCCCTTTGATTTAATTGCTAATCGTGTTAGGGTTTATAGGTGATGAAAAGTTGAGTTTAATCAGGGAAGGGGATTAAGCAGTGTTACCCGCCTGTTTTAATAATAAAATAAGGGTTTTAAAAAGTTAATTAAATAATAAAACAGGTTTTAGTGGGTGGTTGACTGGGTAGTTTGACTTGGGCTTGGGTTTTGGGCTTGGTCGGGTTAAATGGGTAAAATGGGTGGGTAGAAACGGGTATGGTTGGGTTAAATGTGGATATGGGTTTGTTTTGTCCCTGTTTGGCCCCCAGACTTTGAAAAAGTCTTCTCATAAAGTTCCCATCAGCATTCCCTTTATAAAAGAAGTTATAAAACTTCTATTTTGGCCACAAATGTTTTTCAATCATGTTACACAAGGGCATTTTATGCAATTAATGCATTCTTCAAGGGCTTAAATGGCATAATCTTGAAATATTAGGGACCCAAATGAAATAATAGGATTTTGCAAGGGTATAATATGACAAGTCTTCAAAAGTTGAGGGGCCAATCTTGCCAATTCTTCAAACTTCAAGGACTTCAAAGGAAATTCATGATTCGGGCTTGGTTCTTTGTGCGGCTTCGTTTCCCGTGTTCGTTTTTGCTTGATTCCTTTGATCATTTGGTGAATTCACGATATCCATACCTAAAATACACAATGAACAAACATAGGCACATATATGGGTATTTTGATGATATTTTAAGCGTTTTAAGCCCGATTTGGACGATGAGACTATGTATAAATACAGTCTCATCAGCTACATATTGCATGATCCGTCATCTTTGAGAAGAGAAGAGAAGAACATGGGTTACAACAAGTACAAGAAGAAGAAGAATCACCATAACTCACAACCTCAATCTATTCATCAAGTTTATTTAATATATTTTGTAATAAAGGTAAATACATGTTTTACATTTTCATGTGACATAGACCTAATTTATTAGTACAACTTAATGTTTCTTTGCCCGATGTGACTTCTTTTATCAACTATACAACACTATCACATCATTTTCTAAAGCTTCGAGGAACTATTCTATAATATCTTATAAATTTTCTTAAAATCACTTTTTGTTAGAGACTATTTTTATACATTGCATGATATGTTACATTTAACAAAGAATATTTTTTTTTTATTTTTTACCTTTAAACTTTAACATCATTTTATTTATAAACGTTTGTATAATATATGAACATTTTTTATATAGCATTAATATCTGTACATCTCAATGTAATTTTATTATCTAAAACATTAATGAAATGGTACGAGGTTACATATTTTAAAAATAGGAACACTTAGCATTGAGGCAAAAATCATATCAGGTGGTAAAGTTGAGCATGTTGTAGCTATACCTAGAATGAATACAGATTCATCTCATACAAGAATGCCTTTCCAATTAAATAGAAGACAATTTCATATTTCTATATTTTTGTATGTTTAGCAATGACCATTAACAAAAGCCAATGACAGACTTTATCTAAAGTGGTACTATATTTAGAACGTATAGTTTTTTCTCATGATCAATTGTATGTCGCTGCTCAAGGGTAAAACGCAAGAAGGGTCCTAAAGTATTGTGTTAAGACGAAGAAGTAAACTATTGCAATTACACAACTAATGTTGTGTATAAAGAAGTTTTACATCGTCTTTCAATTGGATGCTTTCATTTCATTTTCAATTTATATCTATAAAAAAATTTGTGAAAATGTTAATTATTATTATTGTTCTTTCCAATAACGGAAGACATTTTTTTCAATATGTTTTAAGATTTTTTTTCATTTGATTTTTGGTTTTTAATTACACTGAACAATTATTATATGATTTGAGATTTAATTATATATACATAAACTGTTTATTTCTTTATTTTACTTTAAACAAATATTTAAAGCCACCCGTCCATCGGACGGGCCTTTAAGCTATTATATATATATATATATATATATATATATATATATATATATATATATATATATATATATATATATATATATATATATATATATATATATATATATATATATATATATATATATATATATATATATATATATATATATATATATATATATATATATATATATATAGGAGGACTTTATTTACAGAACCCATCTTAATGACAAAACTTACAAAACTCTTGTTTTTGAAGGCAAACATTTATGTCTGAAAGAGAACATGTATGTTTTTGAAAGTGAACATGTATGTTTTTGGATCGGTGCATATACATGCATGCGCGCTTTCAAAAATGTATGTTTTTTAATGCTTGCACATACATGCATGCACGCCCTCAAACATGTATTTTTTGATAACTTTTTTTTTAATTTTATTTAATTTTGACAAAAATAACTTCAAATATACTTCGCTAATACAAATATTCTCTAAAAACATACATGTACTCATTCATTCAGACATACATGTTTGCCTTAAAAAACAAGAGTTCTGCTAGTTCTGTTACTAGGATGGGTTCTTTAAATAAAGTTACACTATATATATATATATATATATATATATATATATATATATATATATATATATATATATATATATATATATATATATATATATATATATATATATATATATATATATATATATATATATATATATATATATATATATATATATATATATATATATATATATATATATATATATATATATAGATATATATATATATATATATATATATATATATATATATATATATATATATATATATATATATATATATATATATATATATATATATATATATAGGGGTGGGTTCTAGAGAAAACTTACTTTTCATGGAAAACTTAGAAAACAAATTATAAGGTCTATTTTACACAATCTCAAACCGGAGGGTAGAAAACAAAATTAATAGAAAACTGGAGGGGATATAATTGACAATATGTAAAACTTATTCTTATCAACATCAAAACACGCACACACACCAAACTGAAACCATCGGGACCATCGAAACCACCATAACCATCTAAAACCACCGAAACCACCATAACCATTTAAAACCACGTAACCAACCATAACCATCTAAAACCACCGTAACCAACCATTATGTGGGCACCACCACCACCATCGTCATCAATTACCGCCGTTCACCATCGTCATCAACCATTATGTGGGCACCATCACCACCACAACCACAACGCGGGCACCACCACCATCAGAAGGCTACCATCATTTCAACCACTAGACGCCACCAACGGCCATCAAATCATTAATATCAATTAACGGCCACATATGTTTGACCTCACCCACTGGAAAAACATACATCAGGTATATGTAGCATTTTTACGTGAGTAAGTGTATTATTAGGGTATTTTAGTAGATTCAAAACAATGTAGCTCAAAATTAGGGAATATGAAACAAAATTGACAAAATAATGCATCAAAAGTGTGTTTAATAAATTTGCGCACAACTTGTTTGTTAAAATGAATGAATATGATTTTATGGTATGACGTCTATGTATATTTGCATTGCACAATGAGATTACACGTAAGGACATCCGATTGTAGTTACCGCATCAGGTTAAAACATATGGCATCTACGTTTGTGATTGTGCATCAGGATATACGTTGAGTCATCTTTTTGTATGGTTAAAGAATCACATGACACCTTACATGATTGTGTCTAATGTATGTGTATCGCTAGAATTAGAGGTGGCAAAACGGGCGGGCGGGCTAAACGGGCACGGGCTAAACGTGCACGGGTAAAACGGGCGGGCGAAACGGGTGGGCGAAACGGGCGGGCAAAACGGGCGCAAGCTAAAATGAGAAAAAAGACATATAAGAACGTAGAATTAATAATTAATAATACTTTTTTAAAAGACGGGATAAAAAACTAAATATAAAATATCCGCCGAGTAGCCTAATTAGTGTTTTACATGTGCGCCCATTAAGCCCATAAGTTTCTTACATATGCGCCGGTTTAGCCCATTAATAATAAAAAATGGGCAAAAAGTGTCCCATCCTTTTTTGAAAATGGACAAAAAATGCCCATATTTATCAAAATGGGCAAGATTTGCCACCTTTAGTTAGAACTATTAGAGCATCAAAGTTAAATGAAAATAACCATTTGTTTGATGAAAACTGTAGGGAACTGTGTTGGTTGGATACACGGACACAAAATAAAAACTTTTGGTAACTAGTTATAATTTAAGACTAAAAATTTATCCTTTGTGATATGATTAGCTACTAGGTGTATGAGCTAGTTAGAATCTCAAGTCTTGAACTTTATTCAGATGGCTTTCTTGGATGCTTCATGTAGTTCTTAAATGTTTTAGAATGTCGCTGTTTTGGTTTATCGCCCGAATTAAAAATTCAGGTTTTTGATTAACTTGGATATATCTGGATTCAGTTGTATCATGCAAAGGAGAGTAGAAGGTGATACATCAGGATTGACAGACGATACCATTGATCATAGTTCTTGGAAGAGACCAGAAGATATGGACTAAGACCATTGAATGAATGCTCTAGTTGCTCGAGTCTTGCGGCCAATATGGCACCTGCTGGTGCTTCTATATCTATTTTCTTAATATAACAAGGCGTACTCAAAGAAACTTGCTTATGGTGTTGAAACCCTTTGGAAGTTGCTAGAGATCAGCATTGTATGTACACTACTGGTGGAGCTGATGCTGTAAGTTTCTACAATTCAGGTATGTACATGTATATAGCTAGAAATAGCAAATGGGTGGGATAGATAATGTACCAGTACGGTTCGAGTTAAAATGGGCTATTTTGCACTAGTCTTGTGGGTTGATCTCGTAACACATTGTTATTCCACAAAATTTATATTTTGATTATTAAACTTGTTGTTTAGGATATTGGTTTGATTAGATTATGATTATAAGCAGAAGTGGATAATCATTTGAGAAAAAAAGCAATAATAGAGCTAGCTGATTATATCTATTAGATGAGTATTTGAAAATAACTTGTTTTTTATAAGTTAAGCAAGTAATAAGAAACCATATTAATATTACTCAGATAAGGATTAGTTGTTTTATGCATTCATAAACTAAAATGGCTTATTTGCTAGTTAAGGAAGAGAAAAAGTGGATAGGGTCAAAAAGCATCCCCAAACACTCTTTAAATGTGATATTGCATAGTATAGGGATATCACTAAAGATTGTCTATGATTTTTTTTCAGTAGGCTTCCATTAAAATATTAGGGCGTCAATGAGTATGATTAGTGTATCGTTGGACATATTACGGCATCAATGTGTATGGTTTTTGCATCCATTTGCATAGAAAAAAATTTCACTTGTGGGGAAAACGTCGATAACTACTAGCCATTCCTCCACTATTTGAATATATAATGATTTAGCTGATTTGTAGTTAAATATTTGCATTTTTCAATGATACATATCAGCTTATCATATTATCTTTAAGTGGCCCTTAAACAATAGAAAAGACCACAACTATCTGTTTTTTCAGTCTTGATTGTTTTTTAGTCAAATGAGTCAAACATTTTAAATAGTTTCCAAAGAGTATTTGCACAATACATTTAGAAACAGTAGAACATTCTTATAACAACATAGTAGTTTATATTATTCAAGAAAATGCACTTAATATCTTCGACTATGAATATATTTACAAAAAAAGTTGTTATCACTCAACAGCAGGGCCAACCTAACCCAATTTGTTTAGACCAAAGTAGCTTATATTGTCACCCCAAGTTTGTCTGCTTTACATATCACCAGTTATTTACGAATGACATTGCTTTGGATTCTAACTTTATTTGTAGTTTGTCTTTTAGAAGTACTATATTGACTGTTTGTAATGAAGTATCTATATTAATCTTTTGCCGATTATAGAAAGTCCCATATTAACATATGCTTGGTAACGTTATCAATTTCTCGAAATAGCAATGCCAATAAGTCACTTAAGGCGCCAAGTGTTCAACACTGCCCATCAAATCCCATTAAACCCAAAAGGTAATAGTTTTATTATACAAGTGTTTGTTGTGCATTTCCATAGGAAGAGGATTCTAATTGTTTCCTTTAACGGGTACAGTCAGCACATTTAGGATGGGTATGCATGCTCACGTACTGTAATTTCCCATTTTTTTAGTAAAATGGTGGTAAAACTAAGGATTAATGTAATTTCTTTTGTGAATCTGATAAACATGAAACATCATCTGATTAAAAAGAAACAAGCAAAGATGATAATCAAAGTACAAGCACCGGATCAAATAGTAAAAATGGCATCATTTTGATATAATTAAGTAATGTTAAGGGAAAGTAGCATCTGTTTGGAAATAGTTTACGGCATGCGTTTGCTATATAAAGGGCATATGTTTGTGAACTATCAAAACGGAAAAATATTATTAGGTTGCATAATGTAGGAAAGTAGCAGAAAATTAAATTTAGAAGTCTTACACTTAAGATTTTGGATCTGATGGTATACTACTTTTTGAATCTGATGGAATATTGAGTTCATTTAAATATTGCTAGTCATAGATGTTGTAAATAATAAATTATTTTTTAGGGTGCATAACACTCGAACTATTATATTTACTGGATTAAAAACATGAATCACATGATATACCTGAATGAGTAATTTATTGCATCTTAGGTTTTTGGATTGAATAGTATATTTATTGAAGTAAATAAATGTCAGGTGGCGTTCTTGGTGCGCCTGTTACTCGGATGGGATTGCCCAGTGGGGGAACTAGGATTGATATAAAGTAGCTGAAACATGTTCATGATTTGTAGTTTATTAGACCTCTTGTGATGTATTATTAGCGCATCAATTAGTATTAGCCACGAATAGGCAAAATAAAACCTTCAGTGTGTCGAGTGTTGGTAAGGTAGAATAAGAACGGTTAGCAAACAGAACATTCTGATATGGATGAAGCTGTATTATTAAGAGTGAATTCAAAGATAATATGGATGAAGACTTGCAGGTAGTTTGTTCCAGAACTTAAGTTTTGTTTAGTATATGATCGATGCATAGTACCTTTTTTCAAGCTAAGTAAATGTCTCGAAGCACCTATTTTGCAGGTGCTTGTTCTGCATAATCTACAGCTTAACACTTGTTCTGTATAACTATAATCTGTACCTTGAACACTTTTTGGATTAGTATCTTCGTTTTAGCAGTCTATAGCTACATGCCTCTGCTAAAAAGAAACTAGATTTAGTTTTGGATTATATAATATTATTATTGACACTCTTGATACTTATTTGTCTCATCTCTCTTTGTGACTTGTTCCAAGAACTCACCTTACTATCATGTCTCTTCTTGTGTTTAACAGGAAGCGTCTATTTAACATGATTAATGAGATGCACCGTCTTTGAAGTTGTATTAGAAAAGAAGCCCATTAAAGACAAGAGTAGCACAGCCGAGAGTGGTAGCAAAGCAAAGGGCAGCACAAAGGTAACATTATTTTGATCTACCATGCACTACCCCGTAAATTTTGAACACAATGCTACTTTCAGATATCTGTTAGGAAAGTGAATAACAATAGTGATTTCTTTATATGCAGAGATCAAGTGACGGGCATGTGAAAAGCGTCCAAAAGCCAGCAGAGGAGAGTTACGAGGAGGAAGAAGATGAACATGGTGACACGCAATGTCGTATTTGTGCTGGGAATTAAAGCGCCGACGAGTTCTGGATAGGGTGCGACATATGCTGTGGTGGGAAAGATGGTATCACGGCAAATGTGTCAAAATTAAGCCATCCAGAGCTGAGAGCATAAAACAGTACAAATGCCCTTCTTGCATGAAAAGAGGTATCAATGAGTATTACTAGTTAATCTTAGCTTTTGATATTAGATATATTGTAACTTTAGGAACATTTGAAGGATTCTCATTTGATTCTGAAGATGAAGCTGACAAGCATCCTATTAGCAAGGCATAAAATGAGGGGGATGAGCATCAAGCAATTGGAAAAAGGAAGACGAAAAGCTGAGAAATAATCGGTATATGCCTCTTATTTGTTACCAGGAGCTGTACAACATAATCATCTGATTTGATTAAGTTGCTAATTTTAAAACTTTGGATTCAGGAAGCATAAAAAAAGAAGGGAAAAGCTGCTGTAAAAACGCTAGCAAAGAAGGTCAAAGAAAAGAACCGTTGAAAAAGAAGACCAAGACAAAAAAACAAGGAATGCAATTGTTCATGTGCACCATTACTTAAACCATCAATCTGAAATGGACGATTTCATGCAGTTTGCTGATTGTTTTAAACCCAAAGTAAATTATCTCAGTCCTTGTATTGAGATAAGATTTGTGACACTAGATAGTGTACACGCGTATAACATATAAAGATTTGTGACACTTGTATGATAATGGAAGTATATGATGTTTTTGTACACATACATCAGTTGAATATATCTTCTTTTTTTGGAAGAAACATCAGTTAAATCTAAGTGGCAGTTTGATGTGCTTTTTCTTGAAGCATCCGTTTATATATTTTTGTGCATCCGTTAATATATTTTAAGGAATCCGTTAATATATTTTAGGGAATCCGTTTGTATGTTTCAATGCATCTGGTTGTATATCTTCTTCTATCCGTTTATATATTTTTGTGCATCAGTTTATACATTTTAGGGAATCCGTTCATATATTTTAGGGAATCCGTTTGTATGTTTCAATGCATCTGGTTGTATATCTT
Source organism: Glebionis coronaria (assembly GCA_025667525.1). Lineage (NCBI taxonomy): Eukaryota > Viridiplantae > Streptophyta > Magnoliopsida > Asterales > Asteraceae > Glebionis > Glebionis coronaria. Next base: position 109,515,217 of record CM046877.1, on the reverse strand, counting down.
CTGCTATGTACACCATGTCCCTTTTTGGCAAAAGACACATACAATTACAATCAAGGTTGTCCATACCTAAACTGATATATTAAGTTTTGAGGAAGACAATCACAACCAAGCAACTCAAACAATGAAAGTATAAAATGTCAATGTAAATGTTAACTATATAGCACAATTATTAGGTTTTTTGTAAACACAACAGTGAAAATATCAAAGAACATACATATTTTTTAAAGAGATACATGTTACAAAATGTGGTATTAGAATCATACATAGTACAACTTATGTCAAAGCAACAGCTATGAAATCACTTTTATGTCCACTCCCTGTGAAATTCCTTGGATAACCCATAAAATCCCTCTTGTTGGTCCCAATCCTTTTACTTCCTTCTGCGTATTGCTGAATTTGGTTCCCATAAAACTTGTTCATCGACCACAACATCTTTAACCACCACCCGAGATTCAGTAACCTTGTCTTTAGTTGCGTTCAATTTTTGAGTTTTTAGTAGATTCTTGCTTGCGCATGCAAGGTATGTCAAAAGTCATGCAGTTGGTTTCCTCACTTCACCTCCCATTACATCACTATGATGAAGCATTTATCGCAACTGCCATATACACCATAAAAAAATAAGTTTATGTCAATAAAACAATTGGTTCATTTGATGATTCATTAGATATCCACGCAACCTAGATTATATCAAATACTAAAGATTATTGGGATCAGATTCTACCCATTTACATATAAGATGGCGGATTTTGGTACACATACAAAAACATATATCTAGCTCTAACAAGACGATTCACATGGATCAACATCCACCATGTAAATCACATAATCTACTTTTGAAACACAATCATGTACATCCCTCAAGGCATATAGACTGAAGTTATACTTACAGGGCATCAACGAGCATATTATTTGGGCATCAACAGCATATTATTTGGGCATCAACGAGCATACTATTTTGGCATCAACGAGCATATAGTAACACAAACTTTAGTAATAAACATCCCTACCATGTGACTAAAGACTTGCAGTAGATATTTTAACAATTATGAAAACATTAAGAGACCATAACCCGACCAATTTAGTTGCCACGTCCTCCGTTGTTACCTGCTAGTGTCAACTACACCAACGAGCCATGTCAATCCAAGCCAAGCATTTCAACAAAACAACCAAATGCTATGCAGTACGCATTACCAACCAAAAGGTGGTTAGCCGCACATATATTTGTAGATGATATATGGTACTCAAATCTTACCCTAACAACTCCAGGACTAAGAAAGGTACCATATGTCCTAACTCAAATAATGAAATACACATGAAAATGCCTTAAACATATAGACTAGATACACATAACCAAAACATCACACAGAATATTATGCACCAGTTAGTCTTAACCAGAGAACATTCATAGTATTTCTACAGGATATCACTCATTCTTGTCATAGTATTTCCTATACACCAAGTTCGTTCAAGTCCTAATACGCAAAAAAAGTAAGCGATTAATCAGTCAAAATAAGAAAAAAAATATATATCTATATATAAATAAAACAATGTTAACTGAATGTGAACCTTGGTTATTTATTTTGCGATAAATGTTAAGGCACATTTCATAAAAATCAGAAAAGAACAACCTTTCGACGACAAACTTCATGTTCTTAATTCTCGTCGCACTAGAAGGCTTCAAACACACTTCAACTATTAAAAAAATTAATCAACACCATTCGATAAAAAAATTACATGCCAAATATGTATATTAATCAAATTAGAGTTTGTATTACCTGAAACAAGGAGCTTATCTCCAATCACCGGCGCCGCCATCATCGACGATACCAGAAACGGTGGTTGTACGGGAGGGGGATGATGATGATGAATCATAGATCCATTAGCGGGGGCGAGCATCGATTGTACCAGTTACGGTGGTTGTGGCCGTGACTGTTAGTGTTACCGGCGGTGGTTGTACCGGTGATGGATGTGGCGGTGGTTGTACAGTCGAATCTTTGATCAGAGAGAAAGGAAAAAGAAAAAGAAAAAAAATGTAGAATTAGGCATTTTATATGGTAAATGTGAATTTATAAAACTAGTCCTTGGAAAATGAAGACAATAACAAACACGCCCCTGTAGTTTTTGCGAAAAAAGGGAGGGTAGTGGGCCTTTGATCCAACAGTTAAAAAGAGGTTTTCTAAGTTTTCTTTTAAGATCAAGTTTTCTATTGATCCCATCTATATATATATATATATATACATACTAGCCTTTAGACACGTCTGGTAGACGGGCTAGCTTTAAGTATATATATTTTTAATGAAAATTGAATTTATGTGTGTTTGTATTAGAAGTTTAGTATATATAGTGTTAGTTATGGCATTGATATTTTAATAATTTAGCATAGAATAAAAAAATAACGTAGTTTAAGATATTTTATTTATTTAAAAATATTATGAGTTATATGAATTTGCATATGTTAACGGTATGAATAAGTTTGTTACATAAATTCTTTTAGAATTTTAATAATATTGTATAAATATTTTATGTATTTTTGAATTTTATAAGGTAATAAATTTTGTATATGTTAATGTTATGAATAACGTTTTTACATTAGTTTTTTTAAAATTAATATTATTGTTGTGCATTTTTATAGAATTTTGTATTTAAGGCATTGTTTCACCATCATTCCTTATATATTTTTATAGAATTTTGTATTTAAGTCATCATTTGTAATTCCTATATATACTTTTATAGAATTTTGTATTTAAGGCATCATTTGTAATTCTTATTTTATTTTTGAAGCATTTTATGGAATCATTTTTATAGAATTTTGTATTTAAGGCATTGTTTCACCATCCTTCCTTATATATTCTATAGAATTTTGTATTTAAGGCATCATTTATAATTCCTATATATATTTTTATAGAATTTTGTATTTAAGGCATCATTTGTAATTCCTATTTTATTTTTGAAGCATTTTATGGAATCATTTTTATTGAATTTTGTATTTAAGGCATTGTTTCACCCTCCTTCCTTATATATTTTTATAGAATTTTGTATTTAAAGCATCATTTGTAATTCCTATATACATTTTTTATAGAATTTTGTATTTAAAGCATCATTTGTAATTCCTATTTTATTTTTGAAGCATTTTATGGAATCATTTTTATAGAATTTTGTATTTTAGGCAATGTTTCACCATCCTTCCTTATATCTTTTAATAGAATTTTGTATTTAAGGCATCATTTGTAATTCATATATATTTTTATAGAAGTTTGTATTTAAGGCATTACTTGTAATTCCTATTTTATTGGAAGCATTTTATGAAATCATTTTTATAAAAGTTTGTATTTAAGGCATTGTTTCACCATCCTTCCTTATATATTTTTATATAATTTTGTATTTAAGGCATCATTTGTAGTTCCTATATATATTTTTATAGAATTTTGTAATTAAGGCACAATTTGTAATTAATATTTTATTTTTGAAACATTTTATGGAATCATTTTTATAAAATTTTGTATTTAAGGCATTATTTCACCATCCTTCCTTATATATTTTATAGAATTTTGTATTTAAGGCATCATTTGTAATTCCTATATATATTTTTATAAAGTTTTGTATTTAAGACATCATTTGTAATTTCTATTTTATTTTTGAATCATTTTTATTGAATTTCGTATTTAAGGCATTGTTTCACCATCCTTCCTTATATATTTTATAGAATTTTGTATTTAAGGTATCATTTGTAATTCCTATATATATTTTTATAGAATTTTGTATTTAAGGCATCATTTGTAATTCCTATTTTATTTTTGAAACATTTTATGGAATCATTTTTATTGAATTTTGTATTTAAGGCATTGTTTCACCATCCTTCCTTATATATTTTTATAGAATTTTGTATTTAAGGCATAATTTGTAATTCCTATATATATTTTTATAGAATTTTATATTTAAAGCATCATTTGTAATTCCTATTTTATTTTTGAAGCATTTTATGGAATCATTTTTATAGAATTTTGTATTAAGGCATTGTTTCACCATCCTTCCTTATATATTTTTTATAGATTTTTGTATTTAAGGCATCATTTGTAATTCATATATATATTTTTATAAAATTTTGTATTTAAGGCATCATTTTTAATTCCTATTTTATTTTTGAAGCATTTTATGAAATTATTTTTATAAAATTTTGTATTTAAGGTATTGTTTCACCATCCTTCCTTATATATTTTTATACAATTTTGTATTTAAGGCATCATTTGTAATTCCTATATATATTTTTATAGAATTTTGTATTTAAGGCATCATTTGTAATTCCTATTTTATTTTTGAAATATTTTATGGAATCATTTTTATACAATTTTGTATTTAAGGCATTGTTTCACCATCTTTTCTTATATATTTTTATAGAATTTTTTATTCAAGGCATCATTTGTAATTCCTATACATATTTATATAGAATTTGGTATTTAAGGCATCATGTGTAATTTCTATTTTATTTTTGAAGTATTTTATGGAATCATTTTTATAGAAATTTGTATTTAAGGCATTGTTTCACCATCATTCCTTATATATTTTTATAGAATTTTATATTAAAGGCATTATTTGTAATTCCTATTTTCTTTTTGAAGCATTTATGAAAACTCTTTAATAAATTACATGTGTCATTTTTATTGAATTTTGTATTTAAGGAATTGTTTCACTATCCTTCCTATATAAGAGTTTTTGATTTGATTTGATTTGATTTGATTTGATTTGATTTGATTTGATTTGATTTGATATATATATATATATATATATATATATATATATATATGGATATAAAAGCAATAGTCAAAACAAATGTGTTTCTCCCCCTCAAAAACTATACCAACAGTAGCAGTTTTTGAAAGTTATACACAAACTTTTTGATAACATAAAATGTTATTAGCAGTTATTTCGAATGGATCTAGGTTTTAGAATTAACCCACCCGCTCTGATACCACTTGTTAGGTCCAAATCTTTGAGTAAAACATGAACTATTATACTCAAACCCACAAGACTACTAATAACAAGAGTTTGTATTTTTTCAATGCTTTATAAATCTTATTAAGAATGAATGTATAGATTTACAAGTTTGCCCGGTTGTTTGAGGAAGAACAACCGGTCTACTAAATGACAAACTTTCTCCCATTGATCTCAGCTTTGCTTCTTGATCAATGGAAGAACCCTAACACTATAATAAGATATTACACTTTGCACTACAGTGAGAATCATTAACCATCTATTCTACATGACTAGTATATATAGTGGTTAGTGTGAAAGCGTCTTTCACTACAATACAAAAGGTACATATGTCAGCATGTGAGCATGTGACCCTATGATACCATGTGTTAGCTTGTACTTTTGTCCTCATGTTTTGTCTCTTTGTCTTTTGTACTTTACTTGTCAATGTTTATCTTTAGATGGTCTTCAAGGAGTCAGTGAGTTATTGTCAACACTCACTGACTCTATTGCCTCTTTCTTCGTCTCTGGTACATCATTTATTGAGTTTCACCTCACTAAATACTCTAGTCTTTCTTGTAGACTCAGGCTGAGAATTTTGAAAACAACTCCCTGAGTGACTATTCACTCAAGGACTTAAGTATATATTTATATTTATGATACTTTTCATTCAAATCCAACATATGGGACAATTAGGTACTGAATTGACCCAACAACATTCATAAGGAGGAAAGTATTGAAAACCTCAATACACATTGATAAGCAAGGAAGTCAAACAAAAGTATAAATGAAATAATAAAAGTATCTAAAAATCGACATAACGAGTTGTAACACACCCGTTACTCCTATCATTATTCATGAACCCCAACCTTATCTCACAAGAGTTCCATGTACGATTCTTGCGGATTCTATTTTGAATCAAGAGAATCAATTGTTCATTCAATCCTGCACTTAGTCTTAATAATGATACATTCGTGTTTTTTATGAGGAATTGTAAAGGAAGTGTGTACAATAGCAAAATTGTACATTCAACTTTGAGAAATAATTTTGTTTGATGGTGAAAATGGGTTTGTATAGTAGCCAATATATAGACAAAGAAGTAACTCATAAAATATATCATGTTTAACATACTTATTAATTAATATATATCATATTAAAACTTACTTATCTTATAAACATGCAGTTACTTATAAAATAAGAAGTTCATATTTAGAAATTTTTTTAAATATGAAAACGTAAAAAACACGGTGTTTATTAGCAAAACCCAAAAAATTATATGTACATAAAATTCCCTTAAACAAACATTCCTATCTTAAGGTCTTACCAAAACTACTATGTCGGCTCGAACTTGATGACTAATGTTAGCCCAAATTAAGTAGTAGTTCCATAAGGAAACCTTTTATTGAGGTCGGTGTTACTTTAAAAAAAAAAAGAAGTCGGTGTTCAATTTGGTAAGGAAAAAAATGTCGGTGCGTTATTATATATATCCTATGGACGCACCATGTTATTATTCATTCTATTGATCCCTAACTGATCGAGATAGAGAAACGATAAGAAATCTAATAAATCTATTATTGCACTCAGAGAATTGGATGTGATGGCAATATCAGCTAGATATGTACGTTCGAAACAGAGGCGGCGGAATGGGTCGAAGATCAGTGAACCGAAGAAAACTGTTAATAAAACCGGGATCTTCTCAACATCATTCCCTCAAAAGAAAACTCGCATGAGTAGGACTATATCTGTAACTAAAAAAGATGTTACTGTATCTAGTATCATTGTTCCTTCTATTGAAAGTGATATGGAGATATCTCCATCCAAATCAGACGGGTTATCTGTCTCAATGGACCAAACAATGTCTACTTGTGATTCTTTCAACATTCCAGATTCGGAGAGGACAATGTCTAGCAAACTCAGCATCTCGGAGCATGAGGACGGACCAGGGAATGTGTGTAAGCAAGAGATACGTATGGAGATGGGGACACGTGAGAAGATTTTTGATCTCGATGCTACTATGGCTAGTGACATTTATCAGCACCTTCGAGCAACTGAGACAAAGAAAAGGCCCGCAGTTGATTTCATGGAGAATGTCCAGAAAGACATTAAACCTGGTATGCGTGCAACCCTTGTAGACTGGCTTGTTGAGGTCGCTGAAGAGTACAGACTTGTGCCTGATACATTGTATTTGACGATAAACTACATTGACCGATTCCTTTCTGGCAATTCGGTGGATAAAGAAAGACTGCAATTGCTTGGCATTGCTTGCATGATGATCGCTTCAAAGTATGAGGAGGTTTATGCCCCGCAGGTTGATGCATTCTGCTACATAACCGATGATACATACTTCAAAGAAGAGGTGTTGGAGATGGAATCGTCGGTTCTAAATTTCTTAAAATTTGAAATGACTACCCCAACTGTTAGATGTTTTTTAAGACGATTTGTTCGTGCTGCTCAAGGTGTGAATAGGACTTCTTCTATGCGTTTGGAGTATTTGGCAAGCTACATAGCCGAGTTGTCTCTTTTGGAGTATAAAATGTTGCAGTATGCCCCTTCTCTTGTTGCTGCCTCGGCCGTTTTCTTAGCAAGATATGTGCAATCTCCGTCGCAGAAACCTTGGGATTTGACATTGAGGCACTACACACAGTATCAGCCATCGGATTTAAGTGAATGTGTGAAGGATCTACATGCTCTTCTATGTGAGTGCCCGAATTCTAGTTTTCTAGCAATCACAGAAAAATATAGTCAGCATAAGTACAAATCGGTGGCAAAGAAGTACAACTGTCCTCCATCAATACCAGTCGATTATTTCAAGAACGTAGCTGCTAGGAGATGTACACTGAAGCAGAAAGTAGCAAGCTTCTTTCAACGTTCTGTTAAGTGCTTCATCTCATGTGATTAAATATCTTGAAGTGTAGCATATGCTACTATTGTTCTACTACCGCAACTTCAGTAAATAGATCTTAGTTCTCTAGTTCTTTCATTTAATTGTGTTCTAATTCATAATTTTGTCTCTATGTTTGGTTGACAAATTTAATTTTTTTATTTATAAATATCTTAAGTATAGGGATATGCTACTATTTTTTTCTACCACTACAACTTTTTTTTTTTTTTTTTTAACTAATACCACTACAACTACAATGAATAGATTTGTGTAGTTTTTTACTATAATATGTTGCAAGTATAAAAGTGCTAGGTTCTGCCATTACATGGCTTGTTGTTGTATTGGAATTTGAATTTGAAAAAATTTCATATTTGGTCCATATAGTTTACACCAAACATCAAGTATGGTCCATATCTCAAACTAAGTCCGCAGATCGTCCCTATCGTTTACACTTTGGATCAAAAATGGTCCCTATCTTGGATGGGAGTTAGTTTTCTTGGAATGAGGCTTCTTTAAATAACTCAAACCCTAATAGGGTTTCTCATTTAACCTAGCCACCATTGTTTTCTTCTCTCCCAAAAATCTGATAGTCCGACGACCACCACCGTCCACCACCGGCCACCACCAGCCGTCATCCCTGCACCACTCCTCATCACGTCCACCACCACCAAATCCATAAACTAACTGTTTACTACCACCCACGACCCCCATATTTGTCTCCACCAGCATCCAACACCATCATCACCACTGAAGCATACCACTGAAGCATCCAACACCATCCAACACCATCATCACCACTGAAGCATACCACCACAACCACGATCTACCATCACCAACCAACACCATCGTCTAGATTTGGATCCACGTCGGGTCTATACCATCCCAACCACAACCCCCCCACCACATATCCATTGTCCTGGTCTTCCACCACGTCGGCCACAGTCACCACCATCTCGCGCCACCACATCTCCGATCTGCCACCACCACGTGATGGTGTAACCACCACGTGATGGTGTAACCACCACTGTGGTCTTTAACCGTGAGCCACCACTACATATCCACTAACAGATGATTATAAGATTATGTTTGGGGGTCAAGAAAACTCTTCTACAAGAAATATGCAGGTTCTATTAATTACAGATCTACTTACAGAGATCCACCACATATCCACTTACAGGCGAGATCCACCACTGATTGGCAAAGGACGGTTGACTGCCTTCTGCCTTTGACCAAAGACTGGCCCTATTGTGTGACTGATGTGCCCCGAGTCTTACCTCGAGGCTTCATCAGATCATAGTGTGTGGTGTGTATATGCATTGTATTGTGATTTCCCACAGAATCCCAACCAAAGAACAGAATAGAGATTCCTTTTTCATGTTTCAATAGTATTTCTTCAGTAATTTTGCTGACAGAATAATTTATTTTGGTTTTGAACATAGAGCACAGTAGGATAGTGTTTTGTACAATCAAATCTCAATTTTTGACAATTTAATTGTCTTTTTATTTCTGTAATTGTTGATTCAGTGGTGGGGGTGGTTATTGTTAATGAGTCAGTGGTTGGTGTTTTATAGAATGTGGGTGTGTGTGAATGAAGAAATAGGTGCTGGATTAAAAAATTAGTTGAGAGAGATGTGAGAGAGAGATACCAAAGATTGGGTCTGGTGATATTTAATGCATAGGGAAAAAGTGAAAACCCCAAAATACCCCTCCACTTATACCACTTAACGAGCAAAACTAACTCCCATCCAAGATAGGGACCATTTTTGATCTAAAGTGTAAACGATAGGGACGATCTGCGGACTTAGTTTGAGATAGGGACCATACTTGATGTTTGGTGTAAACGATAGGCACCAAACATGAAATTTTTTCTTTGAATTTAGATCAGTTTGGTTTAGGTTTGGCTCATTTAAGGAAGTTAGCCTTTATCATCTATGTATGCTTTTGTGTATATTTTATACTTTTGCTCTAAGCTATACCTTTATAAGGTTGTGTCAACAAAAAACTCACATTGGTGATTCCCCCTCACTCTTGTAATGTGTTGCTCTCGTATGTCACAACCTTTATGGTATATGTCTTGGTTTGTTTCAACTTGTTGCCTCGTGTATTTTGTTTGGCAAATCGGTTTTGATTTTGCCCTTTTATGTTCTATGTAACTTGTTGTATTTAATTTAGCTCCGTTTGTGATGAGTGGTAATGGAATATCTTTATGTTCAAAAAAAGAGAAGTAACATTCAAACAACACCACGTCAGTAAAAAAAATGCAGTCACATTTACATAACATCAAAACAACACTAACTCTTTTAACTATAACACCAACCAACACCACTTTTTTTCTTCCATAAAACTCATTCAACAATTATTCATTATTTAAACAAATTACTCATTTAATTAATAAACTAAAAATACAAATTTCATTACGAATTTAAAAAAAACATTACGAAAAAGATTAAGACGACCCGGTCTCATCATCTTCGGCCCAATCTCTACTCATTTTAGCTTTGATAAGTTGTTTTTTCTTTTTAATCCAATAGGCCTCGTCATCAATCAAATCCCTAGTGGAGGTAATTAAAAATCGCAACTCCTCCAAACGCACAAAGGTTCGGTCTTTTTTGGCTTGCACCTCGAAAGCCCTTTTGGTGGCTTCCCGTTTGAGACGGAGTTTTTGATCCATTAACTCCCCGAATTGGGACGACGAGTTTCTTCCACCGGTGCTCGTCGTGGCGTCGGACTTTTTTTTTTGGCTGGCGGTGGTTTGTCAGCCGGCCATGGTCTTACATCATGGCCGAATAGAGTCTCTTGGGTAGCCCGGGGGACGTCTCCGGCTACGTCAATAGGATCGGGTGCGTCCTATTTTCTATGGAATCTCACAACCTCCCAAGCGTCTTCTTGAGTAAATGAGATCCTTCAATGTTCTTCACGGTAAATAGAGTGTGCCCATTTCATCACATTCACATAGGTCAAATGTTTGCCCGTTTGAAAGCAGCGTTGAACTTTTGGCAATTGGCATTCAAAGTATGCCATTGCTAGTTATCATATCCTTTGTACGATGCTAGAAATTTTTCGAGATGAACTCGTTCGTTACTCGAATCCAAAACGTATCACCTTTTTTATGCTTCCCGACAATGTTATCTTACAAAACGCGATGTAAATGATGCTAGCAATTCTTCTTTGATATGTAGCCGACAACCCGATGCAATCGGCTCATCATCGGCAACATTTTTTTTCCTTTTTTGTCTTTGTCTTCTTACGAGTACCTTATTTTGTCGACGAATCGATTTGTTGAGTGAGTGATTGATCGGTTTGAGATGTGAATGACGGTGGGTCTTTGGAATGTGTTCATGGCTTGTGATTGTTTCCACTGAAAGAAAGCTTGTTGTTTTTCTTGTTGATGTTGTTGAAATGCTTCCAGGGAAGTAAAGCCAGGAAAGGGGGGATTTTGAGTCGAAGGGTTTCCGACACAAGCCTTGTTCATCATATTAACGAAACCATGTTGATGGTAATCAGATATTTTTTTTGCTAGTTAAAATGATAAGTATTAGGAGAAAAAGTTTGTGATTTTGGTTAATATATTGAGTTGTATATATAGTACTTGAGTGTGTGTGTGCGCGTGTGTGTGTGGGCGGGGGGTTAAAATAAATTTTTATTTTTTTTAAAAATGACCGTTGGAGGGGTGTTTTTAAATTTTTTTTATTTTAATTATTTTTTAAAACTTACCCCCGGGGGGTGGGGGAGGGGTGTAAATATTTGAACTGGAGGTTAAAAGGGATAATATGTGTTAGCCTCAAAATATTGAGCCAAACAAGAATGCTCGGTCATATGTTTATTATGTATCGTATATTTAGAACGTTGTAATAGGTAGTATATTAGTCGTGTTATTACGGGCTTAACTTTAAGCTAAGGTTCATTAATAAGTAACCAAAGCCCAAAAGGAAAGCCCGACCCATGATCATATAGCCCATTATGCCACATGTAGGCAAGGCTATATAAACCTCTCCTTGCATGTAAGGAGAGGTTGGTTGGTCATTTCATATCTAATATTCCACAAGTTTCTCCAACCATTTCTCTCTACTTTCTCTCACTACTTTCTCTCTCTAAAACTCGTCTCATATCTACCTTTCTTTCATAAATTCGTGTGCTAAAATCATCATATATTATTGACAACAATTGGTATCAATCGCCATGGGGTAGTTTTGTGATTGGTTGTTGTGTTTTTCATATGATTCGTTTGATTTGATCCTTATTTCTTCCTCGTATTCAAATTTTTTTGTGTTTGATTGTGTTTCTTAATCGTATAACTTCTTTAATCATGTTGTAGTGATTTTGGTATCTTCGTTTTGATTAAAAACACAAACTTTCTTGGATCAAACATTCAAAAATCCTTGGTTTTTCATCTTTCAGAAATTCTTGCAAAGGTACCCATCGGAAAGTACAAGTATTTTGAGGTCAGATCGCAATAACCACTAGGTTCTACTTTGCGATCTAAGGATTTCGATACCTTATTCCGATCTGGACATTCCGATCGTACACTGCGATCTGGGATTCCGACGGTTTCAAGGGAATTGTGAGTCGTTACTCTGCCAAATTTGTTTCAGCCACATTCCGATCTGAACATTCCGATCTGGGATTCCGACAAGTATACATTGCGATCTGGGATTACGACAGTACATTGCGATCTGGGATTCCGACAGTGCATTGCGATCTAAGCCACATTCCGATGAACATTCCGATGGACATTCCGATGGCACATTCCGATGACTTGTTTAGCTAAATTTTGTTCGAGTATTTTTTCGACTTAGCCACCATCTAGACTAGTTTCGGAATATCGTTTACACGAAGATTAAAAAAAAAGAGTTTTTTGGCGGGAAAACCATTTTAAAATTTATTTTTTCCTAGACCATTTTTAGGTCATTTATGCTTCAATATCAAATTTTGGCAATGCGAAAAAATTTTCGACCAAAAATTCAAATTTTCGGACCAAAATTCAAATTTTTAGGTTTTATTTTTGTCAAAATTTTTCACTTTTCAAAATTTTTCCCTATTAGTTTTTGGCCATTTCGGACTTGATTTCAAAATTTGGTAAGACAAAATTTTCAGTTTACCGTTTCGTCGGACTGAGGAATTTATTGTCGGACTGAGAAAAAACCAGAATTTTTGAAATTGCAACCACAAACCAATTACACCATATCTACTTAAGATCCAAAGTCAATTCATCAACTGTGTCACCCATTATGGATTCCGTAACACAAGATGTGCATGCACTCAAATTCAAGATGTCGGTTGCAAAAGAACGATGCATGACACACTTTAGACCACTTCAGTCACACCTTCAAGTTATTTCAAATGACGATTTAAAAGGCGCTCGCGTCGAACTTGGATTCAAACGGGTATTCATGTCACTAACTGGTCAAGATGTTGAGACATTCACAAGAACAATGTTACTGAATGCAGCTCACCTTGAACAACAACTTGCCAATGATGAATTTCAAGAGGTTGAATCCATAGATGCCGTTTTGGTTCTCGAAAATCAGTTTTAGCAATTCATTGGTACACAGGTGTCTGTACACTATGATCGAGAATTCATAAACAATTACTTCTTTAAATATACTCGGTTAGAAGTTCAAGAATTCAAGGAGACGTTTCTTCAACACATGAGAGATGTAAGGAAGTTAATTGCCGAAAGAACACGTCATAAACTACCAGTTGAAAGACGGGTGAATGAAAGACTGATGTAGACGAACGAGATCAATGTCGATGATCGTCAAACATTGGATGATTGTTCGATTATCACAGAAATCAACGGGATAGAATCAGAACAGCAACAAACCATCCACAGCTCAGCGAATGATCCAGTAACCGATGATGCAGATATCAGACCCATTTATGATGAAGAGCCAATGGCTGAGGTACAATTAAATGCTGTGTATGATGATCATGAGCTTGAAACTATGTTAGCTCAAAAGACAAAAGATTTTAAGGATGCCAAACTCGAGTTTTTAAAGAAAAATGACAAATTTGAATCTTATTTTGAAAAACTTGAAAAAGAAAACGTTGTTCTTGAACAAAAACTGGATCGTAAGATTCAAGATTCTAATGCGGAAAAAGAACATTTTGTGAAACAAATAAATTTGTTAGAATCAAAGTTGGCTTCTCAAAATCCAAGTCCTCCGCCTGCTTCAGTAAGTGAAATATCTGTGCAACCTATCGACACTGTAGATAGTAATGACGCGAATGCTGATAACGACATATTTGATAATATAAACATTAAGTTAGAACAACCTGTCGCTCAATTACTCCTACAAAATGAGCAATTGAAAGCTCAGATTCAGGAAAAGGTTTTTGCATTAACAACAGTGAAAAATGAATTAAGGAAGCTAAAAGGAAATAGTGTGGATACTAAGTTAGCAAATCAGTCTATCTTGGGGAAACCTCCTACTCAACCATTCAGAAACCGCTCAGTTGCTAGACAACCGAATGCGTTTAAATCTGAACGACCCAAAACATCGAATTCGAGGTTTGCATCCCAAGTTGACATGCGTAGCAATTTTCCAAACACTGTCACTCCACAATCTAGATACTCCTTAAGATATTCTGCCTATGTAAAACCCAATCACATGAATGATTCAAGCAACTCTAGCAATAGCCACAAGAACATGCCTAGGCGAAGTTCAAATGACACGGGTCATAAAAGCTATCTAGAGGATGCTAAGATAAAGACACAAGCAAGAGATAGGACTCAACCGAAACCTAGGAGCGATAATCACATATCTAGGAATTCTAGACCCTTCTATGGTGTGCCCAAATCAGCCTATCCTAGGAACACTAGATCCTTCTCAGATGCTAAGCACTTTGTTTGCACGAAATGTAACAAATGTGTGTTTAATGCCATTCATGATGATTGCATCACTAACGTTCTGAACAAGGTGAACCAAACTGCTAGAGCATCTCAAAGATGGAACCCTATAGGAAATATTTTTTCTCCAATTAAGTCTTTCGCGGTGCATGAGAAAGCTAAGTTTCCTAGACCCTGTCTTAAGTGGAGACAAACAGGTAGAATCTTCAAAACAACTGGTCTTAAATGGGTTCCTACTGGAAAAAAATTTCCCTCTAGCACGACAAAGGTTCAATGTGAACCCCCACATGGTTCTCACAAAGATATCACTAACAAATATGCAAGCATACAAACTACTGATGAAAGTGCGGGTAATCAAGTAAAGGTTCAACAAGAACATAAAGGTTTTCCTTATTCATACCGTTCAACAAAAGACACTCTCAGAGTTTGGGTGCTGAAGAAACAAATATCAGAGAAATATGTGTCTCAGGGGTTTCACAAGTAAGCAACACAATGGCACTTGAACAAAACAGTTTAAGTCCCGATCCACAAAGACAAACGACTTCCGTTCACAACCGCACGGAACTCGGAACTCAAGACCACAGCAATGAACCGTCAAGTTCAAAGCTGGTTCCTGAACATGTTCCTAGAGCAGATATGACAGTGGACACGACACTTGAAGAGTTGGAAATGTTATATGGACCAATGTATGATGAATATTTCACGGGGGAGAAACAAGTTGCATCGAAGTCTTCCGCTGTCACTCATGATAAGAATGATGCTTCCGATCATCGTCAACAACCGGATACAACTTCATCTACTTCAACACGGGTTGCTGCAGATTTACCTCCTCAGAATATCACTTCAACAATCGATCCTACAACATCCACAACTACTGTCATTGCTCTAGAGAACACAAATCAAGTAGACGGTGCATTATCTGACGATGACGATTTTCACAACCCATTCGGTACACCGGTACACGAAACTGGAGAGTCTTCTACTCGCCATGTTGATCCGTCAAATATGCATACGTTCTATCAACGACATCCTTCAATACATCATTGGACCCGCGATCATCCTTTGGTTCACGTAATTGGAAACCCTTCACAGCCTGTTCGTACAAGACGACAATTAGCAACCGATGGTGATGTTTGTATGTTCGCACTCGCCGTGAGTACAGCTGAACCGAAAAACATCAAAGAAGCCATGGCTGATCATGCTTGGATTGAATCGATGACGGATGAACTTCAACAATTTGAAAGACTTAAAGTCTGGGAACTTGTTGACAGACCATACGATGTGACTCCATTAAATCTTCGTTGGATCTGGAAAAACAAGCTGGATGAAGAGAATACGATCATCAAGAACAAAGCTAGGCTAGTGGCTAAGGGGTATGGCCAGAAAGAGGGAATTGATTTTGAAGAATCATTTGCACCAGTTGCTCGCATGGAAGCGGTTAGGATTTTCCTTGCTTATGCTGCACATAAGGGATTCACTGTCTATCAAATGGACGTAAAGACGGCGTTTCTTAACGGTCCTTTGAAGGAAGAAGTCTATGTCACGCAGCCGGAAGGATTCGTCAATCCTCATTATCCTGACAAGGTGTATCGTCTCCACAAGGCACTATATGGACTCAAGCAAGCTCCAAGGGCGTGGTACGACGAGCTCTCAAAATTTCTGGTATCCAAAGGTTTCTCAAAAGGTTCCATTGATCTAACTCTGTGTTAGGACTCATGGATTTAGAAGTTAGTCCTGGTAATATGCAGTTCCTACTGGAGTACTCCGTTACTCCTGGTGAGTTACTCCTGGTCATATTATAAAGTTGATAGAAGATTGTAGAAGATAAGATCAAGGAAGATTGTAGAAGATATGATCAAATATTTAGTCTTCCTATTCATATGGAAAGTATTAAAGATATTGATTATGATGAGGAGGTTACAAGATTATTTAGGAAATAATTAAATGGTATTAATGTATAATACTTTGGAAAGTATTAATTATGTTGTAACCACCTAGGACCCCTTGCACTATAAAAGGAGGTCCTAGGGTGTAGAGATGGAGACACTTCTACACACACATATTCTCTACACATTTATCTCATTGTTTGTTATAGCTTCAAGGTTGTAAAACCCTATCACTATTAAGAGTGATCGTATTAATATATTGAGGCTTGGATGTTTGGTTATTTCTATTGTTCTTCTTATATATAAAGATTGGTTTCCGCACACTCTTTGTATTGTGATCAAGGCTTCAAAGATTCTTCAAGAAGTAAAACCCAACAAGTGGTATCAGAGCCTCGTTGAGAAGCTTTGATTGAGAAGAACAAGATTTCTACATTCGTGTTTCTGAAGAAGACATGGCGTGCAGAACTTCAATTCCAGACGATGAGGTAATTTATATGACTGAATCTGAAGTTAGAGAATATAATGCTAGACTAAAGAATAAAATGCATGTTTATAATAACTCTGACTTAGCAATTAGTTGCGTAGAAACATATGAACAAAAATTTCTAGAACTTCAAAAACAATGTGCTGATCTGAATGCTGAAAATGATAAATATTATCTAGAAGTTCAGTCATACAAAAGTTCTCTAAAAACATTAGAAGAACAGAAAAAGTGGTTTCAAAATACCCAATTAGAGTATGAAGATAAGATTAGGATATTAAGTATTGACTTAGAAAATACAACTAATCTATTGACATATTCTGAAAAGCTTAATACTGAGGTAAATAAAGAGAAGCAGGAACTACAAACTAAATTAGATAATGCTTTGGCTAGGTTTGATAAATGGAAAAATTCATCTAAAAACTTAGTCAAATTAGTAGATAGCTCTATGTCTGGTAGAACCAAAATTGGCTTAGGATTTAAAAACTATATTGGGCCAAATGATGTTTTTGACTCCTCTTTGTCTAGTGT
Source organism: Glebionis coronaria (assembly GCA_025667525.1). Lineage (NCBI taxonomy): Eukaryota > Viridiplantae > Streptophyta > Magnoliopsida > Asterales > Asteraceae > Glebionis > Glebionis coronaria. The sequence continues at coordinate 109,497,620 of CM046877.1, read as the reverse complement.
GTTTGACACTACCCCTGAAGATGTGGAAGGTAGGCCTGTTTTCAATAGGTATAAACCAGCTGCAGAGATGCATGCTGTTCCTCCACCTCTCACAGGGACATTCATGCCTACCTTAGACCACTTTGACTTTGATGACTCACAAATGACATATGGTACAAGGTCCACTGACTCAATTGAAACTATTTCTGTGTCTAATGACTTTGTCTCTTGTAACTCTAGTGACAAGTCTTTAGAACCTAAGACTAGTGACCTTGACTCTTTTGAGTCCGACTCTAGTGTTGAAACACTTGATTCTGTGCCTGAACATGTTATAGTTGAACCCATTACTAGTAAATATGCCTCATGTAAGTCTACCTTAAGTGCTAAATCACCTAAGTTCTATCCTCAATCTGTTTGTGCTAAAACTGAAAGTAATAGGAAAGTAGATAACCCTAGGAAAAATAATAATAGACCTAGAGGTAATCAAAGAGGTTGGAATGGCATGATGACTCAGAAATTAGATGATAACTTTGAGTTCAAAAGTAAGGCTTGCTATGTGTGTGGTAGTTTTGATCACTTGCAATATACTTGTAAACACAAGAGAAAGATTAATGATCAACAAATAGTTAAACCAGTGTGGAATAACTCAAGACGGGTGAATCACAAGAACTTTGGTATAAATATTCACCCAAATACAAAAAGTAACATAATTCCACAACCAAGATGCTTTAACAATATTAAGGGTACAAGGGTTGAGTCTACACGGTCACAAACAAAACTTAATATTGTTAATGCTTTAGATAGGTGGGTTTGGAAACCTAAACAAGATGGTTTACAACATGTCTCCAAATCAAATAGTGCATCAAAGTCCTTAACAAGATATGACTATGTTGATGTATATGGAAGATTCAAGTCTATTTTGGCTTGGGACTTCCATAAACACTAATCTTTGTTTGGTTTGTGTTTATTTCAGCAAGTGTGATTATCAATTACTATGTTTTGTATTTTATATATTTGTGTGAACTAACTTTTTGCAGGAAAAGAGAAGTTAAAAAAAAAATCCTTGATGGTGAATACTTTGCTCTGTTTGAGGGGAGTTTTAGCTTAAGGGGAGGCTTGTTGTATGTATAACTATGTATATTCTGGTGTTTTTCTGTCTAATCAATTTTATAGGTTGACATTGGTGCTGGTGGATATGGTTCCTCCTAGTAGAACTAAGTTGCTCCTAGTCGACCAATGGATCCTCCTGGTTGCACTCATCCTGCTTCTGGTGGACCATTGTTCTTCCTGATGCATTCTACGTTCCTGCTGGTTGACTCATAGTCTTTGAGTGGTTATAATTAAAAAAAAAATAATAACAAATAAATAAAAATTAAAAATTAAAAAATTAAAAAAATTTGAAAAAAAAAAATTAAAAAAAAATACATAAATAAAAAAATAGAAACTTTCGAATCAAAATACCTTTGTATATATTTCACTTTTTGGGTTGTTTCTGTTTTGTACTTAGGTGTTGGCTGCCCCCCACACAACAAATGGTCCTCAACTCACCATGTCTAACCGACAAGAAAGAGTTGATTCACCTTGAGGGTACGGCTCCTGGTGTGATTCTCAAATCCGTTGATGGTTGCCAGGTTACCCAAAACTGGATGGTTTTCACTTGCCATGGTCCTAGACTGAAAAGTGGCTAATCCAAGGGGGTACGGCTCTTGGTAAAGATTTTATCAAATCCGTTGATAGCTATAATAGCTTGCTCAAAGCTATAGGGTTTTCAACTCACCGATGCTTCATTGCTAAGAGTTGGCGAGTCCAGAAGGGTACGGCTTCTGGTAAAGACATATCAAATCCGTTGATGGCTATGATGGTTTGCCAAAAATCATCAGGGTACTCCAACTCACCAATGATTCACGTTCCAAGAGTTGGACTGGGTACTAGTCTCCCAGGGTGATGTCATGATTCCACCAAAAGACTGGCTAGCCCAAGAGTGAGCAGCTACTTGGTAAAGGCTCATCAAATCTGCTCCTGTTGCTGTCAAGAATCAACATGTGCAGATGTTTTCAAGCTTTAAATAAGCTTAGCCGTTTGTGTATCAGCAGCTACTTTTGTGTTTCTTCTAGTTTTATCAAGTGAGCTTGTTGCTGCTGTGGTTCATATTCCAATCCTCATGCTTATTGGTGACACATCTACTTGGAAACTTGAACTCAACAAAGTTAAATTCAAGTTTAGGGGAGGATTGTTAGGACTCATGGATTTAGAAGTTAGTCCTGGTAATATGCAGTTCCTACTGGAGTACTCCGTTACTCCTGGTGAGTTACTCCTGGTCATATTATAAAGTTGATAGAAGATTGTAGAAGATAAGTAATAACTGACTTTTTGGGTTGGTTAATAAAAGGTTTTTGCTTGCAAGATCTCTCTTTGCGTTGCTCGTACCCAATGGATATATCGTTGTTTCGTTCTCGGTATCTTCTCGAATCGATCACGGTCAAACGTGGAATAGTTGTAATTGGTGACTAAAAGGGGGAGCTTTGGTCTAAATCTACTAAATTGATAAAGGCAGGTAATAATAAAACTAAACTAGAAGATTTAAATGAAACAGTAATACCTCATGAAAAACAAATCTGGAATTCTTCTATTCGGAATGTTTCCCTTACTCGGAATAATGCTGAACAGATCCCCTATGCGGAATACGAGAGGCTATGCGGAAAGTTATGATCATGCGGAAAGTTAGAGCTATTCGGAATAAACCCCTATTCGGAAAACTTTCTTACTCGGAATAACTTTTGAAAACCCTATTCGGAAAATATCTCTATTCGGAAAGTGGGGCTATCCGGAACATATTTCTTATGCGGAATAATCAGCCTATTCGGAATATTTTTGGAAAAAGCTCTATTCGGAAAAACTCGGAAAGAACCCTTACTCGGAATATTAGAAATATTCCGAATAACACAAAATTCAACCCTTACTCGGAATGTTGAAATGTTCCGAATGGACAAGAAATTTAGACCCTTATTCGGAATAATGGAAAGTTCCGAATAACACCAAGTACAAATCCTTACTCGGAATAAATGAAAGTTCCGAATAACACAAAATGGAAACCCTATTCGGAAAAATGGAAAGTTCCGAATAACAACACCCCAGATTCCCTATTCGGAATCTGGGCGAGATCAGGAGCAGGACGAAGAACAGATAGACACAAATTATACCAAACCCACTCAATCAAACAAATAGGTTTTACCAAATCAACCACCAATCATCTACTAACTACAAGGATCGAATCCCAATCATAAAAACACCAATTCAACAACTTTTTAGAATCAAACTAGAACCAAATAGAACTTAAGAACATGAAAGAAAAAGATGAAGAAGAACAAGATGAATCAAAAGATTAAAGGAAAGATTGTATTAATGATTTAAGATTCAAAACAACAAAGATTAACTTACAAGATTGGAAGATAAATCAAACAAAGATTAAAACCACTCCTTAAGGGAGATGGTTCCTAAAAACTAGGAAGAAGAAAATAACTGGAAAAAGAAGAAGAGAATGTTTCGTGTGTGTATAGGGAGGAGTATTTATAGGCTTCTCCCTTGGTTGGTGAGTGGGCTTTCTTCCCTTCTTTTTGTCTTCTCGTCTTTTCAGAAAAGTTGACGTTTTTGATTCTGATTCGGGATTTGTTGTCGATTAAATTCAACTCGTCTTTTAATTTCTTCGTTAAATAGACTTGAGTTTCTTCGACTTATGAAAATCTTCCGTCTTTAGTCCTTTTCTTCGATAAATCTTCGAATAGGCCTAGTGACTTCAAATCTTTTGCACCTCTTGGTCAATAGACTTTGTCTTGAGTCTTTTTCCTTGATAAAACCCGTGCAATCCCATGTTTTCTCCAATATTTATCCGGTTGGCTCTGAAAACATAACAAACACACAAACCACGCATAATTCCAAACAAATGACATTAAATACGCGTTTTGGTCTTGTTTTAGCAAGAAATAAGTGGTAGAAAAGATGGGTGTTTACACACCTATCAAATCCCCTACACTTAACCATTGCCATGCCCTCATGCAATGCTTAGTGATAAAGCAACGTTACACTTTTCTCATAATTAATTAACCTTGGCCTTATTCAAATAAAAATTAAAGCACTAAAAGAAATTTAAAGCAAACAAAAGGATAGAACATAACTATGTGGAAATAACTTGTAAAGAGATCGAGGACTTACATTAGGGCTTTTGGTGCTGCGAAGATTTATCACCCTCAAGTTTCACGTTCCCCAAACTAAGCTTAAAAACGAGATCATTGTTATTATAAGTTAGCAATTCAAACATTTACACACATGGCTTAAATAAATGCTTAGACTCCCTTATTCCTAGGTGTATCTCTTATATTTTATTTTTGTCTTAGAATGATCATGAAGATGCATTTTTGGACTTATTTTGATAGTTCATTTAGGCTGAAAGCAAAGTAGGACGATTTGATCAATAGTTAGCTAAAGGACAAAATCTCTTAAAACTGCTTCTCGGGATATCAGAAAGTTCATATCTTGGCATAACTTGGTTCACGATTTGAGACCTTTCTCGGGCCGATATTTGGCATGTACTTCATACTTCATATCTTCGAGAGACGTTCTTGAGATAATGGTCTTCTCATCATAATAGAGTTTCTTCACTTTGGAGACTTTTGAGGAGTACTCCACTTTGTTGACCACGACTTCATGATTATTTCTTCAATCTCTATTTGGGATTTTGAGATACAACGATCCGCCTCCTTTTCGGACTTGGATCTATTTATCCTCATACCTTGTTAGGGTCTTTTCGGATAGACTTCTCCATCATCTTTGTGGGAGTTGATTGCTTTTCGTCGTGAGTCTTGATCCTTCATATTGATTTTGGAGATAATGCTTTTCACATCACTTTTGGGATCTTCAGCAATAAAATTGAATCCTCATGCCTTGTTAGGGCCTTTTCGGATTCGCCAATCTTCGCGCCCCGCTTCATAAGTTATGCCTTGGCTATGAACTCTCGTCATTACCGAGCAACTTTTAAACGATCTTGGGCTAGAAGCTAAGTAACCTTTCAAATCGTACGACCTTACTTATTGCAGATAAATTATTAGCAAGTGATGGGAGAATAGGCAAATAATTACACCAAGTGAGCTTGTATAAGAATACCGACTTATAATTGACTCTATCATTTCTCGTCCTCCACAATTTAAAATCTCAAGTAATGAGATTCGTGGACACTTAGCCTAAATAAACCAATTAAGGTCTACATGGTTAAGGATACTAGCTAGAATAAACTAGAATAAGTCTATTCGGGTAGAGTCAAAATAAACGCAACGGGCCTAATATGTTCAAGATTTCAAAACTAGCTATATCACTTTATTAATATTTTTGACTTTATTGCGGGATATATACATATGAAAGCAACAATAAAAAAAATTTAAAATTTACGACAAAATGGCCAAAGTTGATTAAAAATTTGAAAAATGTTGAAAAGTATGATTTTCCGGTTAAATGAAGGCATTTTCATGGAAAAGTCCACTTAAAACTTCGATAGAAGTCTCCCCTACACTTAAGATAAACATTGTCCTCAATGTTTAAGCATGTGGGAAGGGTCTCCCCTACACTTATGACATTGTGCACGTTGGTTAAATCAAGCTAAGGAGGATATGACTAAAGTGATCAACTTCAAATGTGAGTATGAAGAAAATTGAATCACGATAGTTGAGAGATAGAACCAGATTTCGGATAACATGGGATCACGTTTCTTCAAAGATTCCAAGAGTGCAATAATCCCTGTAATCACATCACCATCCAAAAACAAGCAACCTATATAGCTCCCCCTACACTTATGATGAAAAACGGGAAAGGGGGATAGATATTCGGGTTGCCTCCCGAGGAGCGCTTGTTTTTGTTTACCGAGTCGCGAGCCTGACTCGGTCCCGAACTAATTCAAGGGAAACGTGGTGAGGGATGGAATCATCTCCTTAGAGATGTCCTCACCAACGTACAACTTCAAACGCTGGCCATTCACCTTGAAGTTAGGCCCATTTGGCTGAGAAAGCTCAATGGTGCCATAGGGAAAGACATTGGCGATGGTGAATGGACCAGACCAGCGGCTCTTCAACTTACCTGAGAAGATCTTCAACCGAGAGTTAAAGAGCAAGACTTGATCACCAACGTTGAACTCTCGGTTCTTGATTTTAGCATCGTGGATAATCTTGGTCTTCTCCTTGTAAATCAATGAGTTCTCGTAAGCTTGATTCCTCAATTCTTGAAGCTCGTTGAGTTGAATCTTCCGAAAATCACCGGCTTTGTTGATGTCGAAGTTAGCCCACTTCAAGGCCCAGTATGCCTTATGTTCTAGCTCGATGGGGAGGTGGCAGGCTTTCCCGTACACGAGACGATAAGGTGTACAACCAATCGGCGTCTTATAGGCGGTACGGAAAGCCCACAGAGCATCATCAAGTTTATCGGCCCACGAGGCACGATGCTCTCCCACAGTACGTTCCAAAATTCTCTTCAATCCACGGTTGGATATCTCGGCTTGACCGTTGGTTTGAGGGTGATAGGCGGTGGAAAGACGGTGATTGACACCATACTTTGCCATGACTCTTGCAAATTGATCGTTGCAAAAATGAGTCCCGCGGTCACTGATGATAGCACGAGGAACACCGAAACGAGCAAACAGCTGCTTCAAAAAGTTCACAACCACTCTCGCGTCATTAGTAGGAAGAGCCTTAGCTTCAACCCATTTAGAGACGTAGTCGACGGCGACGAGGATGTACTTGTTCCCTTTAGATGATGGAAATGGCCCCATAAAGTCGATGCCCCATACATCAAAGATTTCACATTCCTGTATGAAATTTTGAGGCATCTCATCCTTATGTGTGATCTTGCCTTGACGTTGGCAAGCATCATAATGCTTAACCATTTCGTGAGCGTCACGATAAATGGTGGGCCAGTAGAATCCAGAATCAAACACTTTCTTAGCGGTGAAGTTGGGACCAAAGTGACCACCGGTGGGTCCTTTGTGGCACGCTTGGAGAATATCAAAAGCTGCCGGTCCGTCAACACACCGACGAATAATCAGGTCAGCGCATTGTTTGAATAGAAAAGGGTCCTCCCAAAAGTAAGTCTTAACATCGTTCAAGAACTTCTTCTTTTGTTGGGATGTTAACCCTTGGATGAGAACACCGCCCGCTAAGTAGTTTGCAATATCGGCAAACCACGGGGTGCCATCAAGATTGGGATTTATAGACATTAAGGTTTCAAGGGGAAAAGAGTCATTGATCTCTTTGTTCGGATGGTCCCCTTGATATGGATCCTCAAGTCTGCTCAAATGATCCGCGGCCAGGTTTTCAGCACCCTTCTTATCACGAATTTCAATGTTGAATTCTTGAAGGAGTAAAACCCAGCGGAGAAGTCTTGGCTTAGAATCATTCTTAGTCATCAAGTACTTCAACGCGGAATGGTCCGTGTATACGATGGTGGTGGATAAAACAAGATAGGGGCGAAATTTCTCAAAAGCATAGACAACAGCTAAAAGCTCTTTTTCGGTTGTCGTATAATGCAATTGAGCCCCCGTCATTGTTTTGCTAGCGTAGTGGATTGGTTGGAAGTGTTTATTCACTCGTTGGCCCACAACCGCACCAATAGCAAAGTCGCTAGCGTCGCACATCAATTCAAAAGGCAGCTCCCAATTAGGGGTAACCAAGACCGGTGCCTTAGTCAGTTTATCCTTGAGAAGATTGAATGCTTCGAGACACTCATTAGAAAAGATAAAAGGAGTATCTTTTTCCAAGAGGTGGGTCATCGGGCGAGCGATTTTAGAGAAATCTTGAATAAATCGTCGATAGAAGCCCGCATGACCCAAAAAGCTTCTCACACCCTTCACGGTTGAAGGTGGAGGTAATTTGGCTATGACATCTACTTTAGCACGGTCGACTTCAAGACCGGCTTTAGAGATTTTGTGTCCTAGCACAATGCCTTCTTTTACCATAAAATGGCATTTTTCCCAATTTAGAACAAGGCGAGTGTCTTCGCACCGCTTAAGCATGCGTTCCAAATTGGCAAGGCAAGCAGAGAAGGAATCCCCGAAGACCGAGAAATCATCCATGAAGACTTCCATGGTTTGCTCGACCATGTCATGGAATATAGCCAACATGCACCTTTGGAAAGTCCCGGGGGCATTGCATAAGCCAAAAGGCATTCTTTTATAAGCAAAGGTGCCATAGGGACAAGTGAATGTTGTCTTCTCTTGATCTTGGGGGTCGATGGGTATTTGAAAATAACCCGAAAAACCATCCAGAAAGCAGTAATATTCATTACCCGCTAGACGTTCAAGCATTTGGTCCATAAAAGGTAGAGGGAAATGATCCTTTCTCGTGGCATCATTGAGTTTGCGGTAGTCTATACAAACTCTCCACCCAGTAACGAGACGGGTAGGAATTAACTCGTTGTTTGCATTGGGCACAACGGTTATACCACCTTTCTTAGGCACACAATGGACTGGACTAACCCACGGTAAATCCGAAATAGGGTAAATCATACCCGCATCAAGAAGTTTGATAACCTCTTTTTTGATGACATCATGGATTTTAGGATTCACCCTTCTTTGGCTTTGAATAGTGGGCTTAAAGTCGTCCTCCATGAGAATTTTATGTGTGCAAAAGTGAGGATCAATTCCGCGGATGTCGGAGATTTTCCAAGCGATAGCGCGTTTATGCTTTTTCAACACTGCAACAAGGCGGGCTTTTTCGTCTTCTTTCAGATCCTTTGCGATGATAACCGGTAACTTCTCGTCGTCTTCTAGGAAAACGTACTCAAGATGAGGCGGTAGGTCCTTAAGCTCGAGAGTAGGAGGATCCTCAATAGATGGTGAAACTAACGATGGATCATCATTAGTCACCTCTTTAGGAGTAGGAGGAGACAATGGGTCCTCATTGAGAAGTCTCTCAATAGTACGAATATCGTCATCCCAATTGGTGGACGAATTATCATACTTAATATCGAGAGGACCCAGGCTAGCTTCGAACTCATCTAAGTCACTTTCTCCAAAAGGAGTAAATGCTGGAGCAATTGAGGCAACGGTCTCAACAATGGGTAGAGAAGAGAGGGTACTTTTGCAAGCATCATAAAAATGTTCTTCACAAGCCTCATCGAGAACATCAATAGCATTAACACTCTCATAGGAATAAGGTTGTTGAGAAATCTTACCCATGTTGAAGACAATTTGATCGTCACCAACTCTCATGATTAATTCGCCTGCGGCTACATCAATGAGAGTGCGACCGGTCCTCAAGAATGGACGTCCAACGATTAATGGAACACGAGGGTCCATCTCGTAGTCAACGACGACAAAATCAGCCGGGAAGGTGAATTTATCAACGCCAACAAAGACATCTTCGGCTATCCCCACTGGATAAGCAACCGTTCGGTTGGCTAATTCCAAAGTCATTCGTGTGGGGACTAGCTCGGGGAGAGATAATTGCTTCCAAACACTTAAAGGCATTAAGTTTATACTGGCACCTAGATCGGCTAGGGCCATGCAATTCTCTACTCCCGGGAAGTTGCAAGGAATCAAGAAGCGACCCGGATCACCAAGTTTGGTGGGCAATTTCCTTAAGAGCACTGCGGAGCAGTTCTCATTAAGTTGGGTCTGAGCAATGTCAAGAAGCTTTTCTTTATCACTTAGAAGATCTTTAAACAGCTTAGCATATTTGGGCATGTGAGCGAGAGCCTCGGCAAAGGAGATGTTAAAATTCAATTGTTTAAACATTTTTAGGAAGTTTGAAACTTGAATATCATCCTTGCTCTTTTGCTTCTCTTTCCTCAACCTTGTAGGATAAGGTATATTGGATGAAGAAGAAGGCTTTAAGGGGATAGGATCACTCACAACCACGGGTGGTGGGGAAATGGGGATAGAAGGTGAAGAAGGTGGAGAAAGTTGCTCTTTTTCCTTGTTCACAATCACGGTTGGAGGTGTAGGAAGCTCGGGTTCCATATAACCTTTTCCACTACGAGTGGTGATTGCTTTCATCTCCCCTCTTGGATTTGCAACGGTATTACTCGGAAGAGTACCCGAAGAAGAGGGTTGATTACCTTGGATGAGCGAACCAATCATATCACGAAGGTGAAGAGCTTGATTATTGAAAGAGTTTTGCATGTTGGTATTAATAGCATCGCTATGTTTGGCCATATCATTCCTTAGCTCGGCTCGAATATCACTTCCTTGTTTCACCATGTCATTCTTCAAGTTGACAAATTGACTCTGAAGATTCGTCACCATCTCACGATTGGTCTTCATGAATGACTCGACGTCGGGATTCACTGCCATCGGTTGATTGAGAGGTGGAACTTGGTAAGCTTGAGAATTTCCTTGAGTTTGGTAGGTATTTCTTTGGGATGGATATTGGTTTTGAGCACGAGGTTGGGATTGGTTGTTTCGGTTATAGTTTTGTTGTTGGGTTTGGTTCGCAGGAGGGAAACCGGGAGGTGCAAGATAATTGTTGGAACGATAACTTAGCAAGCTACGGTCTCCTTGAGGGCGAGCTTGATAGCCTCCCGTGGGATAAGTACCATACGCTGCGTTAACGTTTTCAGAATAATTGCCTTGAGTGGAAGGACAATCATTATAAGAATGAGGACCACCACATGTGTCACAAGAAATAGCAACGGCTTTAGCTTGTTGAAAGTGGTTTGTGGCCATGGTCATGAAATTTTTGTTCATTTCAGCAAGTTGTCGAGAAATTTCAAACATTTCAGGATTGGAGGTAGTAGAAGAAACATTGACTCTCGAGTTAGATCTTGAGGATGCAGATGAATCCCAATTCTTGTGGTGAGTAGTCATGTTTTCAATCAACTCTCGACACTCCTCTGGTCTCCTTTTCATAAAAGTACCACCGGCGGCGGCATTGATCGTGTCACGATCACGAAAGGTGAGACCATTATAGAAGGTGTCAATAAGAGTGACGGGGAGCATATTGTGATTAGGACAGCGGTCGATCAAATCATTATAACGTTCCCAAGCATCGAAAAGCGATTCATCATTCTCTTGCATAAATCCACTGATTTGGTTACGAAGGCTAGTGACCATGGATGGGGGAAAGTAGCGCGATAAAAAGCGTTGAGTCATGTCGTTCCATGTATGAATAGAATTCTTAGGAAGACGGTCAAACCATTTTTCGGCATGGTGAGAAAGCGAGTGAGGAAAGAGTTGGAGGCGAAGGTCATCCATAGAAACACCGGGAGATTTCATGCTTTGGGTAATAGTGATGAATTTGTCGAGGTGTTTGTTGGCATCATCATCCGGAATTCCGCGAAATGGATTCGTTTGTACTTGCTGGATCATGTGATGTTTCAACGAAAACTCCTGAGCCGTGACATGCATCGGTGCAATCGGGCCTCCACGTCCGTTCATTGTGGGTTGGCATAGCTCCTCCATGGTTCGTAAGTCAGGTGGATTATTCATATTTGGGTGGGGTGGGTTATTATTATTATTGTTGTTTTGAGGGGGTGGAATATTATTGTTGTTGTTGTGCACACCGGCCATGTCTAATTGTTCGAGAGTCTCGGGCTCTGAATAAGACGTGGATCGAGTACGCATACACTAAAAAGAAAATGCAAGAGAAAATATTTTTGGTTTTTATAGGTTTTATATTGTTTTTGTGTTTTTGAAATTTTATATTTTTATGGATTTTTGAAAATTTTTGTGCTTGAAAATTACGTCCCCGAAAGAACGGATCCCAAAATCCAATTTTTCTCACAAGAAACCGTTGATCCTTACGAAAAGAGCCGGCAGCGGCGCCATTTTAATAACTCGTTTTTTGGGTTGGTTAATAAAAGGTTTTTGCTTGCAAGATCTCTCTTTGCGTTGCTCGTACCCAATGGATATATCGTTGTTTCGTTCTCGGTATCTTCTCGAATCGATCACGGTCAAACGTGGAATAGTTGTAATTGGTGACTAAAAGGGGGAGCTTTGGTCTAAATCTACTAAATTGATAAAGGCAGGTAATAATAAAACTAAACTAGAAGATTTAAATGAAACAGTAATACCTCATGAAAAACAAATCTGGAATTCTTCTATTCGGAATGTTTCCCTTACTCGGAATAATGCTGAACAGATCCCCTATGCGGAATACGAGAGGCTATGCGGAAAGTTATGATCATGCGGAAAGTTAGAGCTATTCGGAATAAACCCCTATTCGGAAAACTTTCTTACTCGGAATAACTTTTGAAAACCCTATTCGGAAAATATCTCTATTCGGAAAGTGGGGCTATCCGGAACATATTTCTTATGCGGAATAATCAGCCTATTCGGAATATTTTTGGAAAAAGCTCTATTCGGAAAAACTCGGAAAGAACCCTTACTCGGAATATTGGAAATATTCTGAATAACACAAAATTCAACCCTTACTCGGAATGTTGAAATGTTCCGAATGGACAAGAAATTTAGACCCTTATTCGGAATAATGGAAAGTTCCGAATAACACCAAGTACAAATCCTTACTCGGAATAAATGAAAGTTCCGAATAACACAAAATGGAAACCCTATTCGGAAAAATGGAAAGTTCCGAATAACAACACCCCAGATTCCCTATTCGGAATCTGGGCGAGATCAGGAGCAGGACGAAGAACAGATAGACACAAATTATACCAAACCCACTCAATCAAACAAATAGGTTTTACCAAATCAACCACCAATCATCTACTAACTACAAGGATCGAATCCCAATCATAAAAACACCAATTCAACAACTTTTTAGAATCAAACTAGAACCAAATAGAACTTAAGAACATGAAAGAAAAAGATGAAGAAGAACAAGATGAATCAAAAGATTAAAGGAAAGATTGTATTAATGATTTAAGATTCAAAACAACAAAGATTAACTTACAAGATTGGAAGATAAATCAAACAAAGATTAAAACCACTCCTTAAGGGAGATGGTTCCTAAAAACTAGGAAGAAGAAAATAACTGGAAAAAGAAGAAGAGAATGTTTCGTGTGTGTATAGGGAGGAGTATTTATAGGCTTCTCCCTTGGTTGGTGAGTGGGCTTTCTTCCCTTCTTTTTGTCTTCTCGTCTTTTCAGAAAAGTTGACGTTTTTGATTCTGATTCGGGATTTGTTGTCGATTAAATTCAACTCGTCTTTTAATTTCTTCGTTAAATAGACTTGAGTTTCTTCGACTTATGAAAATCTTCCGTCTTTAGTCCTTTTCTTCGATAAATCTTCGAATAGGCCTAGTGACTTCAAATCTTTTGCACCTCTTGGTCAATAGACTTTGTCTTGAGTCTTTTTCCTTGATAAAACCCGTGCAATCCCATGTTTTCTCCAATATTTATCCGGTTGGCTCTGAAAACATAACAAACACACAAACCACGCATAATTCCAAACAAATGACATTAAATACGCGTTTTGGTCTTGTTTTAGCAAGAAATAAGTGGTAGAAAAGATGGGTGTTTACACACCTATCAATAAGATCAAGGAAGATTGTAGAAGATATGATCAAATATTTTGTCTTCCTATTCATATGGAAAGTATTAAAGATATTGATTATGATGAGGAGGTTACAAGATTATTTAGGAAATAATTAAATGGTATTAATGTATAATACTTTGGAAAGTATTAATTATGTTGTAACCACCTAGGACCCCTTGCACTATAAAAGGAGGTCCTAGGGTGTAGAGATGGAGACACTTCTACACACACATATTCTCTACACATTTATCTCATTGTTTGTTATAGCTTCAAGGTTGTAAAACCCTATCACTATTAAGAGTGATCGTATTAATATATTGAGGCTTGGATGTTTGGTTATTTCTATTTTTCTTCTTATATATAAAGATTGGTTTCCGCACACTCTTTGTATTGTGATCCAGGCTTCAAAGATCCTTCAAGAAGTAAAACCCAACACTCTGTTCACTTATAAATATGGGGATGACATTTTGCTTGTGCAAAAATTTATGTTGATGACATTATTTTCGGGTCTACAAACCCAAAACTTTCAAAATGGTTTGAAAAAGTAATGCACAGCAAATTTGAAATTTCAATGATGGGCGAACTAAAATTCTTTCTAGGAATTCAAGTTCACCAATCCCCAAGTGGTATCTTTATAAACCAAGCTAAGTATTGTCAAGAGATAATCAAAAAGCATGGTATGACTTCATGTGACCCCGTTGGGACACCATTATCAACCACATCGCTAGATGTTGACTTGGAGGGAAATGTCATCGATCAAACGAGATATCGTTCCATGATTGGTTCCCTCATGTACTTGACAGCAAGCAGACCTGATATTCATCATGCTACATGCTATTGTGCACGATATCAAGCACGACCCACTGAAAAGCACCTCAAGGAGGTTAAACGGATCTTTCGGTACCTCAAGAATACCATTCATTTGGGACTCTGGTATCCGAGGGAAACTGGTTTCTTTCTAACGGCCTATTCAGATTCTGATCATGCAGGGTGTCTTGATACACGAAAAAGTACTTCTGGTGGTGCACAATTTCTAGGTCAAGATAAGCTTGTGGGATGGTCTTCCAAAAAGCAGGATTGCACGTCACTTTCATCAGCCGAAGCGGAGTATGTGTCTCTATCTGCGTGTTGTGCTCAAGTTCTTTGGATGAGAACCCAACTCACGGATTATGGTTTCCACTTTGATAAAGTACCTATGTACTGTGACTCTAAGTCGGCCATAGCCATCTCCTGCAATCCGGTACAGCATTCCCGCACGAAGCACATCGATGTCAGATACCACTTCATAAAGGAACAAGTTGTAAGAGGTATCGTTGAATTATACTTTGTTGGAACGGATTACCAATTAGCCGACTTGTTTACGAAAGCTCTGTCGAAAGATAGGTTTGAGTACCTCGTTAGGCAAATTGGTATGAGATGTTTGACTCCAGCAGACCTGGAGATTCTGGCAAAGGTGCCTGCTTGATTTATCTATCAAACATCAACCTGTAAATATCTTTGAAAAAGCAAAATACAAAAATATAAAACACATAAAAGCAAAACACAAAATTAAAAATCTTTCAAGATCCAAAAATATTCTTCTCGACATGTCTTTCAGTATCGATAATATGAACGTGCCTAGAAATGTCGCTCAATAACGACACGGGTGTGTACATAAAGCTCGAATGAAAGTTGTAAATATTTTTCAAAACATGTCATTTCTTCTTTTAATAAAGGAAATTGTCTATTTTGGACAAATATTTCCAAACAACGGGTAGAGCAATCTATCACGGGTTGAGCTTGTCACAAAACATTCAACGTTTTGAGCTCAACACAATGGCTTGTAATCACTTTCAAATTGCAACCCGGATCGATATTCACGGGGGAGTGTACGATTTAGTACCCTTACCCTCAGCAAAAGAAGAGAAATCTTCTTACACTTGAGTGGATTCGTCAAGACATTCAAAGTCTACGAACTCAAGTTTATGCTTTAGAAAAACCTTTCGACAAAAAGAATTGATTTTTCAAAAAGCGTTGAACACAATTTTTTCAAGAATTTTTCAATGATATTCAAAATCTTTCAAAAATTGTGTGTTCAACAACTCCCATCCTCAAAAAGCAAAATGTGGATCATATCTTCACAATGACAATTCAATTGGATCAATTTTTGAGGGGGAGCATTTCAACTTCATGCAAAAGATTAACACATCTTTCTCCCGGAGATTTCAAGACTATTTTTCAAAATATATTTTAATCAAATTTGGTATCTCTAATTTCAGAAGATTTTATATATTAGAGATAGGGGGAGAAAATGTGATTAAAATGTGATCTAATATAAGACTCAAGCACTTTAACTCTTACCTACATGTGCGAAACACTTTCGATTATCGATGCACATGTGAAGGGGGGGAATTTCTAAAACGACAAAACTAGCAAGGTGTTAAATGTTTTTCAAACACTTTGTTAGAATTTAAAGTGGTTTTCATGGTTACGATCAAATACCCACAACATCTTTAATTCACGACGTTATTGGTGTCAAAAGGGTGGTTAGGTTTAAGTCCTATGATCCAACCAGAACCGGAGGGATCTTCCCAGGGACAATCCAATAGATTATTAGAAGTCCTTAGGAAAGATGGAGTAGAATGTGAACGTAGCAGAATGCCAACTAAGTACTGATGCTAGCACTGGAACAATCACAACAAGGTGCTAGTAATGATGTCTTGGTAAGCATTGAAGGGGTTGAAGAATGAAAAAGAAATATAAGGATAAAGGGTCTAAAGAAAGAAGCCCTCCATACAACTTAGGCAGAAACCGGGTCAACTCATCATGAAGACAAACTCATCATGGACCTAGTGATGTATGCACAACCCTTTCCTAGCTACTCAGGCTTCTCTCAAAAGAAGTTTGTTTTATTGTCACGGAGAACAACATGACTACTATTGACTTTCTCATTTCGAGATAGTTGATATTGAATAGGTGGCATCTGCTCCAACCTCCGACCACTAAAAGTGCACAAATCGAGTCTAGAGCCAATAGATCAATCAAATCTCGTTAGGACACACGGATGAAGATCAAGAGAGTCCTACGCTATATCCTTGTGATATTGCTAGAACACTCAGAGTGATACTACTTAGTATTCACAATGATGAGTGGAAATCCTTCCAGTGTTAACATCAAACAGCACTGCGGTAGGTCATATGCAAGATTCTTTATGAATTGAACATGTGCAAAACTGAAAAGCAACAGTGGTTTGATTCTGAATTGATTCAAACTCGTTTCAGGTTTCTACGCAATATCTTTATGGTCTTGCCAGAACATTCAGAGTGATATTCATTAATATCCACAGTGACGAATGGAAATCCTTCTAGCGTCAACATCAAACAGCGCTACGGTAGGTGACTTGTGAGATTCTTATGAATCAAACTTGTGTCAACTGGAAAGCAACAATGGTAAGATTCTTTACGAATCAAACTTGTTCCAGGAATTTGAATTGACGACTTTAATCAAGCGGATATCTATCCAATTGATTCACTCTTTATGTTCGCAGTCTTGCTTTGAGACGGTCGAGTAAAGAGAACGGCTATTACAGCCGCGAAACCCTGTCAAGGAGATTCTTAATTGAATCTACCTGATCACAGGTACGGTATTTAATATCGTATAACGGTCTTCACCGACCGGAGGTAAAACGCTACCGGTTTAGGACGAATGTCAAAGCCATTCAGTCCGTGTCTATGTTTTGTCTCGAGAAGGTGGCGTCACATTGTACACATCAAAGTCAATGATTCAGAAACCACATACTCATGCCTAAAGACATATTCAACAATTAATAGTGTGAGCATGTGGATGAAGACACAAGATCGCAAGATGGCAAAGACAAGTCAAGGATGATTTGAAGATCTCAAGCTTAAAGACAAAGTCGAAAGACAATGACAAAGGCTCAAAGATCACAGCATGAAGGAACAAGACTACGATTACACGTTCAAGACTCATTTATGGCGAGATTAGTAATCTCTACAAATTTCCTAAATGACTAAGGTTTATGACCTCTCATTGGGGGAGATTATTAGCCTCAAAATATTGAGCCAAACAAGAATGCTCGGTCATATGTTTATTATGTATCGTATATTTAGAACGTTGTAATAGGTAGTATATTAGTCATGTTATTACGGGCTTAACTTTAAGCTAAGGTTCATTAATAAGTAACCAAAGCCCAAAAGGAAAGCCCGGTCCATGATCATATAGCCCATTATGCCACATGTAGGCAAGGCTATATAAACCTCTCCTTGCATGTAAGGAGAGGTTGGTTGGTCATTTCATTTTTCTCCTAATCTAATATTCCACAAGTTTCTCCAACCATTTCTCTCTACTTTCTCTCACTACTTTCTCTCTCTAAAACTCATCTCATATCTACCTTTCTTTCATAAATTCGTGTGCTAGAATCATCATATATTAGGGACAACAATATGTCTCGACCGTTGGGGGGAGGGATGATTTTTTAAACAAACCCCGAATGTGCGTTGCCCTGACAAGTCCGGGTTTAACGCCATTGGCTTTCAGACGGGTGGGGTATCATAACACCGATCATCGCCCGTTGGGGCGCTACGATATCTAGCCCTCTAATTGATAACATAATGTAATTTAATTTTTTTCTAAAACATCAAAATTAATATAACATAATAAATAATAATGATAGTAACTTCAAAATTAATATAATTTTTTATTGAGCATGTGCTGCTGCTCATATATTTAATAGGATCAGTTTCGTTATTGCTAAAAAACAGCGACTCAGATAGTATCTCGACTTTCTACTAACTTTTTGTAAATCCTATTATTCTAATACATCGATGTTTTATAAGTAAAAATAAAAATAAAAAGATAACAACAACAATAATAATAAACTTCTTCGAAATACTTGTATTGTAGCTTCTATATCTAATTTGGATGATGTATTGTGTATTTTTAATACATCTATGAAGACTGATCTTTTGAGCAATCCAAGTGAGATCACTCTCAACAGACTCATGAAGAAAAATGTTAGATATATATTTCATATGGGTTACCAAAAATGCAGAATCCACATTTTTCTTATCCCCTCTCCATATGGACTTATGTAAATCTCAAAGGGAGGATCACACCTCTGACTCGCTCAGGGCGGTTCCTAATTTAGGGTTAGGACAAACGATGAACTTTAAGACTTACCATTGTGTTTTGTGTTATCGATTAGGTATCCTTTATTTCCTGTGTCGAAGCCTTGTGTAGCTTGTTCAAAGGTATTTGTTGGGGATATTTATGGAGACCATGCAGTAACGTATGCTGGTCTTGTGGGTATTAAACATCATAATAATATTATGTGTGACACCCTTGTCGACATTTGTTATCGTTTGGTGATTTCAGTTGGTAAGGAAGTTGATATCGGGTTGGATAGAGGTGTGGCAAACCGCTTCGTCCAACAGATATGCTATAGCTAAATGACTAGAGGCTCAGATAGTATCTCGGCTCTCCACTAACTTTTTGTAATATCTTATACTTTTAATAAAGTGATGGTTATAATAAAAAAAATAATACTCCCTCCGTCCTAAAATTATTGTCGCCTATTGTTTTTGGTCATTTTCTTCCAACTTTGACCTTAAATATCTTGGTTTATGTTATATAATACTTAATAAAAACTATATGATTTGATTTGTTTTTAAATATTATTTTGTTGCTATAATTTTCATCATGTGTTATATATAATAAACAAAAATATTTAAGGTTAAATTTGGAAGAAAAAGACAAAAAAAGTTAATGGGGACCAGAGAATAATTTTCGGATGTAGGGAGTAATAATAATAATAATAATAATAATAATAATAATAATAATAATAATGAAAATAATAATAATACTAAAGATCAAGTTGCAACACACAAGTATTTGGATTATACATGTTTTAGCTTTGTATGATTGTTGATGTTTGTTGTGTGATATGATGTGTTATAAGGAAACATGTATAATTACGGTGGCCAACATAATTATATGTGTACAACAACACGGGTGAACTTACAAATATGGTTGTGTTGATCGAAAAGTTGGATAGATCGCGCTTAACCCGAATTAGGCATAATTCGGGTGTTGAGGACTCTGGCTCTTGCACCAAGTGAACTTATATGAAGACCATGCACACTAAAGAACAAGCACTGTTAGGCTTACCGTGAGAATGTTTCCCATGATTAGGCTCCAGCGTGAGAGTAAGTAATCGGTTTGATTAAGATAATCGATGAGGGTTATGAGTATTGAGTAAATTGTACCTTTGTGGAACCTAAGGGGTTCCTTATATACCCGGTGAAACCCTAAATGGGCTTCCTTATTCTTGCGGCCTACATAAAGAATAAATACCATATATGTAACATCTCGATGTTTCGCGATTATTAAGTTTAATACAATACACAAGTTGGTGGGCGTTTTATGTTTTGCCGTACGTTTATTTGGTATATTTACTAGATTACGTGAAGTCTCGCACAATTGTTTTGTTTTGGGATCGTATGTCAAACGGTTTTAGGTCGTGTTTATTCAGTCGCGTCTAAACTAAACATTGTGAACCCGAGTCGAGTATATAACTGTCACAACATTGCACAAATAACTGAGTATAAACCTTCATTTATATTTATTACCAAGCTTGCCTTACAAGAGTCTCAAAAATCAGTCACATGACCAGCTGCAAATAAACTTCATAGTTTATTTCCCCCACTAACCACTAAAGGACAGCACACATGCCTAGTTTACCTCATTTGGGTATATCACAAGTTAACATTTTCAGTTTGAAGGTAACCCTAGACTAACAATACGTGTTTATATACAAACCTAAAGTTTATCCAATGTCCAAATACAAGTTTATCACTGTCCAAATTACAAACACAAAAATCTGCACAAGTCATCCAAATACAACTCCTGGGTAGAGTGAAGATTAGGTCCAGCCGACCCACACGTCGCGTCGAACTTGCAAAACCGAAATAGTCTTCATCCCGTCCGAACCTGCAACCCGAAAACATAGCATCCCATTGTGAGTCTTTCGTCTTTTCGTCTTTCCTTATGAAGTCCTAGATGTGCTTGTTTTGTACGAACCTGCGAATAAACGAATCAATGTGTTAGTCATTGTAATGGTCTTATACTTTTAACTAAAAACTGAAATTTGTTAAACTTTATAACTAATACAAACATGTTTATGATATTACTTTTCTGTCAACCAAACCGAGACCCGATTTAGACCAAACCGAGATCCGACTTAGAACCAAACTGAGACCCATGTCCAACCAAATCAAGACCACAATCAAGAACCAAACCGAGACCCATGTCCAACCAAACCGAGACCCAATCAAGAACCAAACCGAGAACCTAACCAAACCGACCAAGTTCTACTTTCTGCCAAAACTATCAACAATCATTACCAACCAATCTAAATGTCTAAACCAACTTTTGTTTTACAGAAACATTCTTAAACCCTTAATCATGCCGCGGGTATAGAAACCCCCATTTCAAATCGAAACCCTAATTATTTAAAAACCTTTTTAAACATTTAATTAACATTTTCCACATTACAAAAACATCACATAAACATGAGTAACAGTCGAATATAAAAACCCCCAATTTTATGAAAACCCTAGATCGAATTTTTATTAATTAAAAAGTTAATTAAACCTAATCTAAACCCAAACCCCATATTTAATTTAATTGAAAATGAGTTATGCAAAAACCCCCAATTAACCGAAACCCTAATTTTTATAAACTGATTTTATATTGAAATTTGTTTGATTTTATAATAAAAAACATCAATTAATTGTGTTTAAAACCGAGATTGATAAAACCCCCCAAATATTTCAAAACCCTAAATTCGTTTATTTTAAATCCGAGAATCATATGATTCACAACAACTTTATACAAAACAATCAAACCCACTGATCATTATAAATCGAAAATAAATTAATCTTGTTAAAAGAAATAAAGGAAAAACAAACTTATCTAGATTTCTGGCTATTGATTCACGAAACCGCAAGGATGAACACATCAGAAAACCCAATCGGTTTGATGTGGGGATTAAACCCCACATCTCACGCGATCTAAACACCTCAGACCACCCTTATATGATTGTTGTACCCCAACTGATTAGATATTAGCCATGGATAGAGGTTGAACCGATCTAGATTTAAGAGAGAGAGAGATTTGGGGCGGTGGAGTTGTTATCAAGAGAAGAGAGAGAGTTTCACTCTCTGTTATGGAGTTGTGTGTGTTAAACACGCATATTTACTCCATCCGTTCCTTGTTTATTCCGCCAATGGGCCGGGCCGGGTCTAATGACCCTTGGGCCGGTTTGTGTGTAAAGATATTGGACCCAATTTTGGGCCTTGTGTATTTATTTGTTTGGTTAAAGCCCATAAACGAATTTTATAAATTTAGGTTATAATTTAACCCGTGAAACCCGACCATTTAATAAACCGACTTTTATTTATCGTACTTTTCCGTAAATCGTACTTTTCATAAACGTATGGTTTCGTCAAGCACAACTAGGGTGTCGTGTCATTTAATAATATAATTTTTCGTATCGTAACTCGATTCTCATAATTAATTAGGTCGCGGCTAGCGTAACCGTACTCTCGAGCTATTTTATCTTCGTTCTCTTTGCTGAATTAACGAGGTGAGTTTATAGCCCCATACTTTACTATTTTTCACTGCTTTTTGGGGTGAGACATTGCTTGATTTTAACGTGTGAACACAAGTGCATTTACTGATTATATAATAGTCTAAGTCCCACTAAAAACCCAGTTGCTTTGGCCCGTGAATCGTGAACCGTTAATTACTTTGTGTAAGCGCGAATGTAATGGATAGATCTATCGGGATTGACGTCCCTGTCTGTCTTGTCCAACAAGGGGACAAGCGGGCACAGTTTCATTTGAGTCTGAGATAGGATGTCGTGGGTTTAGGCATCTAGTTTGGGCTACATTTATATGATTATACTGCCGGTGTTGTTAACGCTTCGGTGTCACGAGCTTAGACTGTAATAAATACTTTTGGGATGACTTTGTATCTGTTATATTGTCATCACATTTGGGAAAATCTTGTGGTTCATTAAACATTTCCACTTAACTAAACCTTTGAACTCACCAACTTTATGTTGACACTTTAGCAATGTTTTTCTCAGGTATTAAGAAGGAAGATGCTAAATGAGGTCTCATGCATTGCCGTCATTTCTTTGAAACAACGATCATTTGTACCATTTGAGAAAACTATGTTTTGTAACCGTATTCAGTTTATGCTTCCGCACTTTGTTAAAACTATTTATTTTATTAATTACAAGTGATCTATTTTCCGAACGTCTCATTTAGAGGTCGTTCTTTGTGACTATGTGTGTATGATAATCATGACGTCACCACTCCCTTGTCGCCATTATACTCTGATATTTTGGGAGTGTGACAGATTGGTATCAGAGACATAGTTATAGAGAACTAGGTTGCATTTAGTAACTCTAGACTATAACTGCTCTATGTTTAATCGATTATCATACAGATTGTAAGTATTAAGTATATGTAGATACATAAGTAATAAATGGGATACATGTGAATTAACAATTACGAGGTATATTTACATGGGTTACATGTGCAACAACAAAATCTGAATTATGTTATATGGGATACATGTGGATTCAACAATGATTGCTATGTTATGTTAATGTCCTTTTTACGGACTAATTTTATGAGATATTTACACACATTTATTTTGTTTATGATTACAGCGATGTCTTCATCCGATGATTCCACGTCTACAGGAGCATACTACAACCGTAGTTCACAGTCGACCATCAGTTCATCAGTAGGACTACCTAGAGGATCGCCGTCAGGATATCCGTGGTACCGGATGGTTTCAGATGACGATACAGAGAGAGAGACTGAGGAGGTTCGTCATTCACCGATCCGTATTCCTGATGCATCAGCTGACGATGTACTTAGCCTAGAAGGCGGAGGAGAGGATGACTTAGACACTGACGTGGTGCAGTCACCAGGTCAGACATCAGTGACTGGCGATGAGACGGTAGAGGAGACAGAGGATGATGAGATGGAGTTTACAGATGGGGAAGGAGAGCCTATGGAGGTCACAGACACTGAGGACCCTCCTACTGCATATGCTGCTACTCCTGAGGTTTCCCTAGCACACATCTCCTCATCTTCATCTGAAGACGAAGGAGAAAGGACTGTTATTCCTGCTCCAGCACCTGGTACTCTACCTTTCTACTATGTGAGACGACGTCTTCGGGGGAGAGCTGCTCGACCACCACTTTCACCTTACCGACCCCTCATACCTTTCACTGCCACTGACAGGCATGCAGCCTACACACCTGCCAGTTCTGTCCCAGAGACACCATTACTACTACCACCACCAGAGACTGTACCTGCAGTGTACCAGGAGATGCTTACTGACGCTGGTATCTCTACAGGACCGAGAGCTACGACTCCTCTTCCTAGGAGAGCTACGTCGACGGTGGTGATGCTTGGGGCGGCAGATGGATGTGTGACGACACGATTGAACAGGTTGGAGGATGCTGTAGAGGCGTTAGGTGAAGAGTATAATGAAGTGCAGGATAAGTTGGAGGCACTGGCGAAGAAGAGTCCAGTTAGGGATGAGACAGTGTTGACAGTATGTGTGACCCGTCTACGAGGACAGCTTCTTACTGTTCTTTATCAGATGGAATCCATACCGAACGCTCGTCTTGAGGAGATTGGGAGCCTGATGACCCGTTGGGGAGTAGAGCCATTGGTCGAGACAGGCGGACTAGAGGCACCAGTGGAGGACCCTGTTGCAGACTGGGATAAGAGGTTTAGAGCCGCTTGTCATGATACCGATGTTAGACTGAGAGATTCCCAGGCTCGTGAGCTCGTGGTTGAGAGGAGGTTAGCAGAGTTGGAGAAGGAGCTTCATCAGCGCCGTGAGGGCACTAGTTAGATTTATCTTGTACCATCGATCTATCCCTGTATGACCACTAAGCTTTGAAGTTTGTCTTAGCTAGTTGGTATTTTATTTTCTTTTATTATGTTATGACAAACTATGATGTACTATCAAACGATTCCATGAATGACATTATGAGTTGCAAAAATTGTGAGATCATTATATATTGTGTATTATATTCTGGAGCATTTCATAATTGTGTTGTGTGTGCCATGCATGTTATGTCTGGCAAAACTCATTATCCTATTACCTTGTTAGATTATGGCGCCAGTTAGAAGATCCGAAACGCAGAATCCGCCAGCCGCTACCGGTGGAATTGACACCGTCATGTTAAGCCAAATGATAGCCGAACGAGTGGCCGAGGCACTCGCGACCGCTGAAGCAAATCGTACAGCTAGCACACAGGAGGAGACCAACCAAGGAGCTACTAATGCTATTGCACGGACTTGTACCTACAAGGAATTTCGTGCAGTTACGCAAGTAAGTTTCCGCGGTACTGAAGGAGCAGTAGGATTAACCAGATGGTTTGAGAAGCTAGAATCCCAATTTGGGATTAGCAATGTCGCTGAAGCCGACAAGGTGAAGTTTGCGTCAAGCACGTTAGTGGATGGTGCTTTGACTTGGTGGAACGCCTATGCTCGTGCAGTGACCATTGACGTTGCCCAAACGACGCCCTGGAGTGAATTTAAAGCTATGTTTGTGAGGAAATACTGCCCACGAAATGAAGTCAAGCAGATGGAAGTTGAGCTGTGGAACCTGAAGGTCAAGGGTACTGCTCTTACTGCTTACAATCAGCGCTTTCAAGAGCTGATCTTGTTATGTCCGGAAATGGTGCCCAACGATGACCGATTGTTGGAGCGATACATTGAAGGACTACCTTTGAGCATCAAAGGGAATGTGACTTCATCCAAGCCGACTGATTTGCACGAGGCAATCGACATGGCTCAGAGTCTGATGTACCAAGTGGTACAGGAGTTGGGAGAAAATACTGGGGATAAAAGAAAGTGGTCTGGCAACCACTACAACAACAATACCAACAACAGCAACAACCCAAGCAACTACAACCAGAACAAGCGACAAGAAGTAGCAAGAGTGTTCACTGCTGGACAAGGAAATACTGGGAACTACGCTGGAAGACTACCTTTCTGCGGAAAATGTGGCCGACACCACGAAGGAGCATGTCCCCCTACGTGCTACAATTGTGGGAAGGCGGGACATAAGGCAAAGGAATGCCGAGCACCACCTCGTTCTACTACTCAAAGAGGACCTGGAACGCAAGGTGGCCAAGGAGCAAATGTCACTTGCTTTGGATGTGGAGAGAAAGGTCACTACAAGAACAAATGTCCGAGCAGTGGGAACCAAGGTCGTAGTAACCAGATTCGAGAGAATCAAAATCAGAACCAAGGGAACCAGAAGCAGAATCAAGGGAACCGAGGAGGGAATAACCGAGCCACAACTAGTACTCCTGGAGGATTCACGGCACCTAGCAAAGTGTATCATCTCTATGCTGAAGCTGCTGTGCAAGACAACAATGTTGTGACTGGTACGTTTCTAGTCAATAACAACTATGCTTCAGTACTATTTGATTCTGGTGCGGATAGGAGTTTTGTGTCGTCTATATTTAGTGAACGCCTAAATGTTACCCCTACTGCGTTAGACGTTAAGTATAATGTAGAATTAGCCGATGGGAAGTCAGTAACCACCGACGTTATTCTGAAAGGATGTAGTGTAAGGCTACAAGGTCGTTCGTTTAGTATCGACCTACTCCCTATAAAATTGGGAAGTTTTGACGTCATCATTGGAATGGATTGGATGTCGAAGCATCACGCGGAGATTGTATGTCATGAGAAGTGTGTCCGTGTTCCTTATGGAAACGACGTACTCATCATACAAGGCGAAAGAAGTGGAGTGAAGAATGGATCAAGATTGGAAGTCATCTCATGTATCAGGACCCAAAGATACATTGAGAAGGGATGTCCTGTATTCTTGGTTCAAGTAACACAAAAGGAGGGAGAAGAAGATCACGAGAAGAAGGTGGAAGATGTACCGATCGTTAGAGACTTTCCGGACGTATTCCCAGAGGATTTACCCGGACTACCACCAGCACGGCAAGTGGAGTTTCACATCGAGCTTACACCAGGAGCCGCGCCTGTTGCTAGAGCCCCATACCGTCTAGCACCGGCCGAGATGACAGAGTTAGCTGAACAGATAAAGGAACTTTCTGAAAAAGGTTTCATTAGACCAAGTTCCTCACCTTGGGGAGCGCCGGTCTTATTTGTCAAAAAGAAAGATGGATCCTTTAGAATGTGTATCGATTACCGAGAATTGAATAAGCTGACGATAAAGAACCGCTACCCATTGCCGAGGATTGACGATCTTTTCGACCAATTGCAAGGATCTAGCATATACTCGAAGATCGATTTAAGGTCAGGGTATCATCAACTAAGGGTTAGAGAGGAAGACGTTCATAAAACGGCTTTTAGAACCCGGTACGGACACTACGAGTTCCAAGTTATGCCTTTCGGTTTGACAAACGCACCTGCGGTATTCATGGATCTCATGAACCGAGTTTGCAAACCATACTTGGACAAGTTTGTGATTGTATTTATCGATGACATTCTTATCTATTCTCGTAATGAAGAAGAGCACAAGGAACATTTGAAGACCATATTAGAGCTGCTAAGGAAGGAGAAGTTATATGCAAAGTTTTCCAAATGTGAGTTTTGGATAAACACAGTGCAATTCCTTGGGCATGTGATCGACAGCAGTGGTATTCACGTTGATCCTGCTAAGATCGAGGCCGTAAAGGATTGGGCGACTCCAACAACACCCACGGAGATCCGTCAATTTTTAGGTCTTACTGGTTACTATAGGAGATTCATTGAAGGTTTCTCCAAGATAGCTAAACCAATGACGGAATTGACTCAAAAGGATAAGAAGTTTGAGTGGAAGGAAGATCAAGATTTGGCATTCCAGACGTTGAAGCAGATGTTGTGTGAAGCACCTATACTAGCCCTACCCGAGGGTAATGAAGACTTTGTGGTGTATTGTGATGCATCCATAAAAGGGTTAGGTGCAGTACTGATGCAAAGGACTAAGGTCATAGCTTACGCATCAAGACAACTAAAAGTGCACGAGAAGAACTACACAACTCATGACCTAGAGTTGGGAGCAGTGGTGTTTGCCTTGAAGATTTGGAGACACTACCTTTATGGTACTAAGTGTGTTGTATTCACTGATCATAAGAGTCTACAACATATTTTGAACCAAAAGGAACTCAACATGAGACAACGACGTTGGCTAGAGTTGCTCAGTGATTACGATTGCGAGATCCGTTATCACCCAGGCAAGGCAAATGTCGTGGCCGACGCTTTGAGTCGAAAGGAGAGAGTTCTTAGGGTGAAGGCTTTAATGATGACCATTGACTTAGACCTTCCATCCTTAATTCTCAAGGCTCAGAAAGAAGCAGTCGAGGAAGAAATTCTCAAGACTGAAGATGTTGGAGGAATGATAAAGAAGTTGGAAGCACGTTCGGATGCAACGTTATGCCTTGATAATAGGAGTTGGTTACCATGCCATGGTGACCTACGATCCTTGATTATGCATGAGTCGCATAAGTCAAAGTACTCCATACATCCGGGATCTGATAAAATGTATTATGATCTGAAGATGTTGTATTGGTGGCCGAACATGAAGGTGGATATTGCTACATACGTTAGCAAGTGTTTGACTTGTGCCAAAGTCAAAGCCGAACATATGAAACCATCAGGATTATTGGTCCAACCCGAACTGCCAGAATGGAAGTGGGAAAGGATCACTATGGATTTCATTACCAAGCTACCAAATACCGCAGCCGGATTCGACACGATTTGGGTAATCGTCGACCGACTCACCAAATCGGCTCATTTCCTACCCATCAAGGAGACTGATGGAATGGATAAGTTAGCAAGGACGTACTTGGAGGAAGTAGTCACGAAGCACGGTGTGCCTGTGTCTATAATCTCCGACCGAGACAGCCGATTTACTTCGCAGTTTTGGAAGTCACTGCAGAAGGCATTGGGAACGCAGTTGGATATGAGCACTGCGTATCATCCCCAAACTGACGGTCAAAGTGAACGGACCATTCAAACCTTAGAAGATATGCTGAGAGCCTGTGTGATTGACTTTGGAAATAGATGGGATAGACACCTACCTCTGGTGGAATTCTCATACAACAATAGTTATCACACTAGCATTAAGGCAACGCCGTTCGAGGCACTGTATGGTAGGAAGTGTCGTTCACCCGTGTGTTGGGCAGAGGTCGGTGAAGCACAACTCACTGGACCTGAGATCATACACGAGACTACTGAGAAGATCTTTAAGATTAAGAGCCGTATGCAAGCCGCAAGAGATCGACAGAAGAGTTATGCTGATATGAGACGCAAACCCCTTGAGTTTGAGGTTGGTGATAAGGTCATGTTAAAAGTCTCACCTTGGAAGGGTGTGATTCGCTTTGGAAAGCGTGGAAAGTTAAATCCTCGTTACATTGGACCCTTCAAGATTATAGAGAGGATTGGTCCCGTAGCCTATCGTTTGGAATTACCTCAAGAACTTAGCCGAGTGCATAATGTGTTCCACATTTGCAATCTGAAGAAATGCTTAGCCGACGAGACACTCGTTATCCCTTTGGAGGAAATTCAACTCGACGACAAACTCAACTTCGTAGAAGAACCAGTAGAAGTTATGGACCGTCAAGTCAAACAACTCAAGCAAAGCCGTATACCTATTGTGAAGATCCGATGGAACGCGCGTAGAGGTCCAGAATACACGTGGGAACGTGAAGATCAATTCAAGAGCAAGTATCCTCATCTTTTCGCTAACCATCCTACTACAACAACGTCTTGATTTCGTGACGAAATCTCTAAAACATGGGAATACTGTGACATTCGTCAAATTTCCATCTTAATTTATTCATATAGTACGAGTATTTTAACTGTTTACCGACGAGTTGTCGACATGAATGTGTTAACTATTTTTGCTTTGCGGACAAAGCCCTTTTTAGGGAGAGCATATGTAACATCTCGATTTTTCGCGATTATTAAGTTTAATACAATACACAAGTTGGTGGGCGTTTTATGTTTTGCCGTACGTTTATTTGGTATATTTACTATATTACGTGAAGTCTCGCACAATTGTTTTGTTTTGGGATCGTATGTCAAACGGTTTTAGGTCGTGTTTATTCAGTCGCGTCTAAACTAAACATTGTGAACCCGAGTCGAGTATATAACTGTCACAACATTGCACAAATAACTGAGTATAAACCTTCATTTATATTTATTACCAAGCTTGCCTTACAAGAGTCTCAAAAATCAGTCACATGACCAGCTGCAAATAAACTTCATAGTTTATTTCCCCCACTAACCACTAAAGGACAGCACACATGCCTAGTTTACCCCATTTGGGTATATCACAAGTTAACATTTTCAGTTTGAAGGTAACCCTAGACTAACAATACGTGTTTATATACAAACCCAAAGTTTATCCAATGTCCAAATACAAGTTTATCACTGTCCAAATTACAAACACAAAAATCTGCACAAGTCATCCAAATACAACTCCTGGGTAGAGTGAAGATTAGGTCCAGCCGACCCACATGTCGCGTCGAACCTGCAAAACCGAAAGAGTCTTCATCCCGTCCGAACCTGCAACCCGAAAACATAGCATCCCATTGTGAGTCTTTCGTCTTTTCGTCTTTCCTTATGAAGTCCTAGATGTGCTTGTTTTGTACGAACCTGCGAATAAACGAATCAATGTGTTAGTCATTGTAATGGTCTTATACTTTTAACTAAAAACTGAAATTTGTTAAACTTTATAACTAATACAAACATGTTTATGATATTACTTTTCTGTCAACCAAACCGAGACCCGATTTAGACCAAAACGAGATCCGACTTAGAACCAAACCGAGACCCATGTCCAACCAAATCAAGACCACAATCAAGAACCAAACCGAGACCCATGTCCAACCAAACCGAGACCCAATCAAGAACCAAACCGAGAACCTAACCAAACCGACCAAGTTCTACTTTCTGCCAAAACTATCAACAATCATTACCAACCAATCTAAATGTCTAAACCAACTTTTGTTTTACAGAAACATTCTTAAACCCTTAATCATGCCGCGGGTATAGAAACCCCCATTTCAAATCGAAACCCTAATTATTTAAAAACCTTTTTAAACATTTAATTAACATTTTCCACATTACAAAAACATCACATAAACATGAGTAACAGTCGAATATAAAAACCCCCAATTTTATGAAAACCCTAGATCGAATTTTTATTAATTAAAACGTTAATTAAACCTAATCTAAACCCAAACCCCATATTTAATTTAATTGAAAATGAGTTATGCAAAAACCCCCAATTAACCGAAACCCTAATTTTTATAAACTGATTTTATATTGAAATTTGTTTGATTTTATAATAGAAAACATCAATTAATTGTGTTTAAAACCGAGATTGATAAAAACCCCCAAATATTTCAAAACCCTAAATTCGTTTATTTTAAATCCGAGAATCATATGATTCACAACAACTTTATACAAAACAATCAAACCCACTGATCATTATAAATTGAAAATAAATTAATCTTGTTAAAAGAAATAAAGGAAAAACAAACTTATCTTGATTTCTGGCTATTGATTCACGAAACCGCAAGGATGAACACATCAGAAAACCCAATCGGTTTGATGTGGGGATTAAACCCCACATCTCACGCGATCTAAACACCTCAGACCACCCTTATATGATTGTTGTACCCCAACTGATTAGATATTAGCCATGGATAGAGGTTGAACCGATCTAGATTTAAGAGAGAGAGAGATTTGGGGCGGTGGAGTTGTTATCGAGAGAAGAGAGAGAGTTTCACTCTCTGTTATGGAGTTGTGTGTGTTAAACACGCATATTTACTCCATCCGTTCCTTGTTTATTCCGCCAATGGGCCGGGCCGGGTCTAATGACCCTTGGGCCGGTTTGTGTGTAAAGATATTGGACCCAATTTTGGGCCTTGTGTATTTATTTGTTTGGTTAAAGCCCATAAACGAATTTTATAAATTTAGGTTATAATTTAACCCGTGAAACCCGACCATTTAATAAACCGACTTTTATTTATCGTACTTTTCCGTAAATCGTACTTTTCATAAACGTATGGTTTCGTCAAGCACAACTAGGGTGTCGTGTCATTTAATAATATAATTTTTCGTATCGTAACTCGATTCTCATAATTAATTAGGTCGCGGCTAGCGTAACCGTACTCTCGAGCTATTTTATCTTCGTTCTCTTTGCTGAATTAACGAGGTGAGTTTATAGCCCCATACTTTACTATTTTTCACTGCTTTTTGGGGTGAGACATTGCTTGATTTTAACGTGTGAACACAAGTGCATTTACTGATTATATAATAGTCTAAGTCCCACTAAAAACCCAGTTGCTTTGGCCCGTGAATCGTGAACCGTTAATTACTTTGTGTAAGCGCGAATGTAATGGATAGATCTATCGGGATTGACGTCCCTGTCTGTCTTGTCCAACAAGGGGACAAGCGGGCACAGTTTCATTTGAGTCTGAGATAGGATGTCGTGGGTTTAGGCATCTAGTTTGGGCTACATTTATATGATTATACTGCCGGTGTTGTTAACGCTTCGGTGTCACGAGCTTAGACTGTAATAAATACTTTTGGGATGACTTTGTATCTGTTATATTGTCATCACATTTGGGAAAATCTTGTGGTTCATTAAACATTTCCACTTAACTAAACCTATGAACTCACCAACTTTATGTTGACACTTTAGCAATGTTTTTCTCAGGTATTAAGAAGGAAGATGCTAAATGAGGTCTCATGCATTGCCGTCATTTCTTTGAAACAACGATCATTTGTACCATTTGAGAAAACTATGTTTTGTAACAGTATTCAGTTTATGCTTCCGCACTTTGTTAAAACTATTTATTTTATTAATTACAAGTGATCTATTTTCCGAACGTCTCATTTAGAGGTCGTTCTTTGTGACTATGTGTGTATGATAATCATGACGTCACCACTCCCTTGTCGCCATTATACTCTGATATTTTGGGAGTGTGACAATATACACCGAGATCATTATCATTTAAATAAACAGAGTGTATACCCCTTTGTCTTAGGAGAACCATAGTCCTAATTAAAGTATGATTTTGTTTGATCCTAACCTCGTGCGATCAGAGTGTGGCTTACGCAGAGCCGCGTGCGACAACGGCTTATTGGGCCTCATGGGTCTCAACGTTGTCCATTATAATCTATTTACAACAAACTGGATATGGGTAGTACCCATGGGCCGGGCTTATAACCCGACTCGGGACTATACCCGTCATCATGTCCCCTAGTTTAGTAGTCGTAGGTCGTGTCGCGGCTAATAGACTATAGAACCAATGTAGTCGCACCCAGAATCATATTTGAAACTGAGTTGGTGACAAAAAAGGGAGCGTAGCAAAGAAGTTTCAGAAGTTTTCCCGCCAAAGCCTGTACCTACTTTCCTTCTTTTACCTATTCACTTGATAAACGTGAAAAAGACATGACACGTCAGCGAGTCGAATCACCTTCAACCGTTAGATTGTACAAGTGGATGCCACATGACGTTCATCTCGCCTTGCGAACAGTGAACCCTGGAGGTATAAATGCCACCATCATTTTTTACTGTGTTTACACAGTAAAAACTTCTATCTGCCATTAACGAACCTCTAGGGATTTGACTTACTAATGTGTTGTTAAGCTCTAACTTGATTTAATTAGTTGACAAGTCTTCTTGATACAGACACAAGTTCAACTACACTTTGCTAAAAATTGATACAGACAAGCCATAAAAAAGGTAAGAACACTTTGAATTTATTCTTTCCTTACATTACGAGAATGGTAAAACAACTATCCGACATCACTTCACTCATCACCAAGCAAGAACTACTCGATTTTACATCAGAATATTATATTTCGATTAATCTTCACCTAGAAGTACCGCCTCCCCGGTCTCATATAAGAAACTTCCCATCTGGGAAAATAGGGGTTTATACTAGATTTCTGAGTTTTCCAGCAATCGTGTGCCATTTTCGTGGTTCCTTGTAAATGTTCAGACCTACCATCAAATACACTTATCACTGCTGCAATGTATTGCTACAGCGAAGATATCAAACTTTGAGGTAAATTTTCGTGTCCTAGTCATAGAACCCATTGTAAACCTATTCCGCGCATCCTATATCCCTCATGGGCAAATGGATGGGTATCATTTTCCAAGCGCGTTGGTGGGTTATAGTGTCATGAAGAAAATACTTGATTTGTTGAAGAACTGGAACAATAAGTTCTTCTGGATAGACGATGTCATATTTCCTTTTGACTTCGACTTTGTGACCCAATGCACCTAAAGGAGAGATGCAAAACCTGACCGAGGCACTTATAATGAAGGGGACGTCGATGTGATTAATGCCAATCACATTCCTATTCGTGCATACCCACAGGTGATATTGTATATGATTGGACTGAGTCATAATCCAATAGTCCGTGAGAACCAAGTTCTGTGGTTTTATGACGATGATGGCCAGGGTTAATGATCATCTCTTCGCTTCTGTTCATCTTTTAAGTACTCCCATCTCCGTATTCTATCTTGAACCGCACTATATTTTGTGTTTTTTCGAAATGGATATTTTGTAGTTAGTAAGAGACCGTCAACCCAAGACAGTAGCGATGCAGCCACGACCATTGGCAGAGGCAGAACATGTTGTGAGTGCGGTCGTAGCTGGCTGCACCATGCACATGGAAGTACAAGAATCCACCTCTTCCCAAGAAGGAGTATACGATGTCAAATTATAATCATTAAACATATCTGAAGCTGAAGATACTATCATGGAAGAGTATGAAGAACGAGAAGAAGCAAGCTCACGTCTGTCATGCAAGAGGCGTAGAGATACTCCTGAAACGTCAAAGAATTCTGCACGGGTAGAGACTGGGGAACTGCAACACCCCACTTTGATCAGTGGACCGTTACGCGTAATTATGGCGTGACATTAAAGCATGCAAGGTAATATGTAATAAAACATACATGACCATAGGGAAAACCGGAATCAAACATCGGTTCCCAAACATAAGCCCAAAACATAAATAAAGTAAATGAGATGAACAAAGACTACACAAGCATAAATATATGAAGGCAAAAGGAAAAGAAGTCTATGGCAGCTTCCATCCTATGCACGTCCTCCAAATGCTCAAGTCTGTCCTTGGGTACCTGCCGTTTTGGGACATGGAAAGAAAAGTAACGGCTGAGCATAACGCTCAGTGCACGGATATAGAAGAATGGAATGAATAATATAAGCATGTAAAACATATAGCAGTGGAAATATATATGTCTTGGAAAACCTGGTATAACTTCATAAAACTGGTTTTATAGTCTGAAAAGCCTTATGTTTATCTTATGAAAACTGTTTAACATGTTAACCATTAGCCAATATAGGTCATGAAATATCAATGTGCATGAATACTTGGAGGGGTGACCTCGATATGCAAATTAGAGGGGTTGCCTCTAATTTAATATATTGTTTGGGTAGGAGGGATCAGCACCTTGTGAAGGATGCAAGGCACACACCACATTCACCTGAATAATCTGCTGAAAACATGTAAACTAGGATGCACCCATACACCCCACCTAATAATAATAATATGGCCAAAAGCTGAAGGGACGCCACGAGCTATCACTCCGTCTTGGTGAAGTCATAACACTGGTGCCTCCAGTGTTATGGTTATGGTACCCCTATAACTAGGTGAAACTGGTCATGCATGTATATGGCTATAGGTATTCTAATTAAACATAAGCAATTCAAAAACATATAAAACATATACTGGGAAAAACAGTTGGCTGCATACGGGAAATCCTAATAAGAAAGAATGTCCATATTGAAAGGACGTAGAATCTATAGCTTAAGTCCAGTGAACGAAGAAGACGAACGGAAGAGAGTCCTACTTCGATCTCACTAACGCTACATACATAGGATACATGTATAAGTAATCTGATTACTGAGTACGTAACTGGTTTTATATCATGTTTTAGCTTGTCTTATATGTTCATGTCTTGTTTTACTGATTTTAACGTTATACTGTGTTTATCGTGTATATTTTGATTAAGTATTACTTGTATTTCTTGTATTATTATACTTGTTGTGTAATAATAAGTAACTTTCTAAAAGTAGCAGGTTTCTAAAAATAGAAAGTTTCCAAAATATAAAGTTCCCAAA
Organism: Glebionis coronaria; assembly: GCA_025667525.1. Classification (NCBI taxonomy): domain Eukaryota; kingdom Viridiplantae; phylum Streptophyta; class Magnoliopsida; order Asterales; family Asteraceae; genus Glebionis; species Glebionis coronaria. Next base: position 109,461,945 of record CM046877.1, on the reverse strand, counting down.
AATAGATTTACTGCTTAAAATAGATAAGTTTCTAAAAATAGAAAGTTTCCATAAATAGATTAGCTGCTTACGATAAATAAGTTTCTAAAAATAAAAAGTTTCCATAAATAGAAATAAGCTGGATTATTAAGTTAATAATATAAGCTTAAGTGTTTATTGATTAATATTCTAAGTCATGTGATTAAATAGTATAGTTTATTAATTATTACATGTAAATCAAATAAACTATATATATATTATAAGATTTAATTAAATATAAACATAATTTAATTAAATAAAATTTAATAATACTTAGGTTAAAACATGTATTAATATTAATATTAATATAACCTAAGTTATGATAAGTAATTAATTCCATGTCATGTTTTAATAATTAATTAATTATTAAAGTCTAAGTTTAAATAATTAAATACTTAGTCTAAACTTGTAATTATTAATTAATAACAATATTACATGATATCATAACTATTTATTAATTAATAATATTCCATGGTTTACTGATTAAACCTTAAAATTCAATTAGCTAAGTTTAATTAATCACATGTACATGAATAATTATGTAAATAATTATTTACTCATAAGCTTTATTTAAATAACATGAACAACATAAACCATGGTTTTAATCAAATAAAACTACATTTAGGTTAAGCATGTAATTAATTTAATTAAAATGTATTAATTAAACTAATAAGATTAAATAAAATGCATGTTTATTAATTTAGCCAAACACACCCTTAAACTACTCTTCTTAAACCCTTTCCTAAACAATCCCTAAACTGCCATTTTTTCCCCTGCCTGCATAAATTTCCCACCGAGAGCATAAGCTCTCGGATCCTACTGCCAGCACAAAAACACCACTGGCCGCAGCCGGTGGTTTCCTCCTGCTTGGCTACCGTTGCCACTGCCAAGCCAAGCGTACCCCTGCTGGCTGCAGGGTCGCGACTGATGGAGTAAAAAAACACCCCACTGTGGCCGTTTGGTTTGCAGTAGCTCGAAAGAAAACCACCACCGAGAGTCATAGACTCTCGGTTTGGTGCAAGCCGAACCAACACAATCAGACCCGACCCCTAATTAAGTTTTATTCGTGATCTATTTAACAAAAGGAAGAACATGATAATGAGATTAGGGTTTCTTACATACATTTAGGGTTTAAGGAACATAAGCGTGAATCAAACTTCTTCTTGATATGCAAACCACGATCTCGTCTTTGTTTCTCTTGGTGTGGGTCGATGGCAGTAAAGAAGAACAAAGGGAAAGAGGCGGCTGTTAATATATTTAGGGTTTCCTGTTTGTTTGATTTTATGTCGACAGAAGAAAGAAAAAAGCAGAGCACTCCCGTCTTTTATTATATGTGGTAGTCGGTTTGGGCTTCTATATGGGCCACGGCCCATTCTTCATTCTTTCTTGTTTTTCTATTAAACCGACTAACCAGTACACAATGGTTTTCGTTTCCTTGTGATCGTAGACCGTATGTATTCGTGTTTAAAATGTCGCGAATGTTTCCATGGTTACCTTTCTACGTTTAAACGTAACTATTAAGTACGTAATCACTTACCGTGTTTAATTTAATTTACGAAGAATAATCGTGTTAATTATTCGTGTTTACGTGTTACGTATTTATTAATTATTCATGTTATTATAGTTTATGTTATTATAATTACTTATACGTAACGACATTCATCGTATTAATAATTACGTAAGTACGTAATTATCTGTTCGTGATTCTTACGTTCATGATTTCATGTTCGTGATTATAATTATTGTTGATAATAATTATCGTGTTTTAATACATACATAATAATTATCGTGTAATAACACGTACGTAATTTTTGTAATTCATATTCGTGAAACGTAACGTGCTATAAAAGGAAAGTGTTAATCATGTACGTATGATTATTAGTGTATTTTCTTCATGGTAAAAGCATGCGGGTTTTACAACTCTTCCCCTCTAAAAAGAATAATTCGTCCCCGAATTATCGATAACGTAAACTGAAAGAGAAACACACCCGAATTAAACTAGAAGGGTATGTAAGATAAAAGGACCTGAAGGTGACATGGTTGAAAGGAACGTGGGAGGTGACATGTCTTGAAGGGACATGGAACGTGACGTGACTGAAAGAACGTATCTACTTGATAAGCGAAAACGGATAAGAGTTCGGATGGACTCGTCCGTTTCTAAGTGACTTCCCTCTTGGAACGGTTCGTCCATGAGATCTTGACACATATGAAAATCTTGGTCTTGTGACCTTGATTTGACAATATGTAAAAGGTCCTGGTCACAACGTAAGATAGATCCCCTGAATTTGATCGAGGAAATCAGAATGAACGTGCAAGGGTAACCGAAACGTTATAAAGCAAAAATAATCTAACCTAACTGATAATTAGCAACGATGCGCGAGACATATTGAAACGTAGTACGTGAAAAATTTTGAACGTGATGTGTGAAAATTTTTGAACGTGATACGTGGAGACATGGTGAGTGTAGTATCAGCAAACATATCATGATCAATGATACGTGTAACATATCGTGAACGTGATATGAGGAACGTGGAATGAACATGACATGTGAAACATATTGTGAACATGGAATACGGCGGTGGTAACGCCAAACGCTATAATGCGAGACGTGGAATGTGACGTGAAACATCTATCTGAGGACAGGGAGTTATACTAAACTTGAGTCTGGTCTCTCCAGTTCTTGTAAAACTTCCCAGAACGAAGATGAACGTAAAATCGTATGCCAAGATACGATCATGAACGTAATAGTGTCATGAACGTGAGCGTGAAAGCAAGTCGTGAAATTAGAACAAGGACGTGGATGTAAATAAGGAGCACAAATGCGAACCTTTGTCTGACCCAATAACTAAGGGATTACCAAGTGATCGGATGCGCCTTGGCTGGAACATGTCTGATCTATCTGTTGGTTCTTGAAATCCTTGCGGATGTAAGGATTAGGCAGACTTGATCAAACTGTTGGCAATAACCCAAATAGCATCTTGCTTCTTCTGAGTTTGCGTTAATCTGGTGACCAAAATCCATGGAGATCTTGTCCCATTTCTGTTCACAATTTCTGCGGGTGGAGAAACATCTTAGTCTGTTGGTGTTCTATCTTAGCATGTTGGTTTGTCAGGTACTTAGATATGAACGTAACTGTATCTTGCTTCGTAGAAACTTGATACATAGAAATTTGCGGAACTATAAGTCTCCGACATTAGACTTTTCTTAGCGTAGGAATTTCTAGAACACCTAATATAGTGTAGGGTTATCTCCTTTACGCATAAGATGATTCATGGTAAGATTAACCGTGTGAATCCATGGAATTCAGCGTGTCACTGTAATCAGCCAGAATTTATATTAGAAAATTTCAAGGTGAAATTTCTCCTGTCGTAAAATTTGCATCATAGTGCAAATATGGTCTTTCTGCTCTTTTCTAGACCTAGAGAAAAAAATTAGGTTGTTCTCAATGAAAATACTGATGAATTTGTTTATGAGTTCATGGCAACTCAATTTATTAATTCCATAATGCTATTGGAGCATTTATGAGACTAAAACAGAATCATGAATCTAGCATGACTGAATCGTGTACGAATAGCAGTCATGGAAATGTCCTGCTCTTTCATTCGTCACTGTTGGTAGCATGATCATGAATCCGATCTTGGAAAAATGCTTAACACCATACGGTTGATTGGACATGTCGCCAATACGTGGAGGAGAATAACGGTTATGAATGGTGATTTGTTTAAATCGACGGTAGCCGACACAAAATCTCATGGTATCATCCTTCTCCTTGAAGGTTCTTCTGGAATGTATGGGAAGATTATGGAATAATCAACTGGCTATGCGTAAAAAGACTTCAGTAATCGTGTCTTACTGACAGCTAGAAAGTTTTAGTGACCATGGCTAACAACGCACATGCTTGTAAGCATAGATAATTTGTACAGATTTTTCTGATGGAAAATCAAACTGAATGTATTCAGGAGCCTGAACATTACTGTACATAATTATGAATCGTAGCATGGTGTGCTGTTCATAGTCCATAATTAGGATAAAATTCAACTCGCATCTGTCCGAGGTAATGCGTTATCAGCTTGGATCTTATCATTAGGCTGAAGGAAAACCTTCATATACTTGGGGAATACGAATTACGTTCTTCATGGTCATGAATATATGAAATATGGTGATCGAAATGAAAGTGTCATCGAGCGAACGTGACTGACCTTACTGATACACCGGTGATGTTACTGAAATTCTTGTGGCCTGATTAATACATGGCACAACAAAATAGATATACCCTTTGGAGGGTACCGTGAATTTCTTAGAGATGTTCCATTATTGGACGTGAGTCATGTGTCTTGACTCGTGTCTTGGGAAATGTAAGCATGACATGTGTCTCGACTGGTGTCTTGACATGTGTCTTCAGAAAGTATACGTGAGACATGTGTCTTGACTGATGTCTTGACATGTGTCTCGAGATGTGAAACAAATAAAACTACAAATATTAGGTTATTATGCCAGAATAAGCGAATCGGTTGGACTACTGATCCTTTGTATTTCAGATCACGTCCGCGGTCGGAGCTTTGGTTTAGATTGCTACGATAGTTGTTGTCATAGTAGTGGTAACTATCGTCTTGTCTGTTAGTTCCATGACGGTCATTCTCATGACTCTGATTCATGTAACTATTCAGCTGAGTGGCCGGCTGGTACCGGTCTTTACTCATATGACTGAAACGACAACTGAATGACGTGTGACATGTAACTAAGAATTAGGGACAATTATTGATGGAAATCGTCTGGTGGTGAAGCATCTTCTCGTCTGATCGCTTTGATCTAACGCCTTTGTCTTCGTCTTGTAAGATCTCCAGGTTGTGAACAAAATCATCATCTCTTAGCGTCTCCAAACAAATCAGCAGCATCAACCTTTAGTAACATCTCCAAGTCATGAGCGGCATCAGTAATCTTGTAAAATATCAGCAAGTGGAATATGCACATGGGATACGGTACATGGATTACACATGGAATGTACCTGAAATGAACGGTATGGGGTCGATCATTTGACATGATTTAAAGGTAAATAACTGATTAAACGGTTAGAAAGACCATCATGATAACCTGGCAATGTCAGTATATACCTCATTCTGGTTGCATAGAGAAACGCTAACGTGTGGTTAAACGAATTTCAACGGTGATTTCCCTGAAAGCATGATTAATGAAAACCAACCAGGACTATCATGAAAGCAGAATTTACATGAATTCTAACAGTGTTTTGCATGAAAGCAAAACAACAAAAGAGACGTAAGACATAGTTACGTGAAGACGAAGTCATCATGAAGAAACATGGAACAACCCAACATGAAGGAGTGTATAACATAATCAGCATGAAACTGAAGTTAACCATGACAGTATGAAAACATACTTGACATAAAAACATAGTAACTTATGAGGGACATGAAAAAATTTTATGCCAATAAATCATGAGAAAAAATTTATGCATGAAAAACAGTGCATAAATGCATGATGTAGTTTATAAAAACCTTTATATATGCGAGGGGACGCCTATGGGTCGGTCCCAAAACAAAATACATGGCGAGGGGGCGCCTATGGGTCGGTCCCAAAGTTAAAAGATTCGATAAAAGCACATGCGACTAAATAGGGCCAGTCCTGTACCAACCATTACTTAGTCATAATTCCTGCAACAATGATACATGAAACATAAATAAATGAAACTCATTTGTCAAAACTTATCAAAAAAAAAATTATGTGACTAATTGTGAACTACTGAGGTTCAGTCCACATAGCCACAGTTCACGAGGAACATCATGCATGAAACACTAACACATAACTAAATATGAATGACGGTTGTCCATCCATATTAGTAAAACAATATCGATGAAAACAACAAGGTTAACACATCAAGGTGCTGAAAACATCATGGTTAAAACAATAATGCGCTGAACACATCGATACGTGGAATAACAGACGTTGGTTTAGGAAGCTCCTGGTGACTACCCACTAGTCACAGGTCAAGTTTTAGAGCCTACAGGTTGAAGCCTTGGCTCTGATACCATAATTGTAACATCCCACTTTGATAAGTAGACCGTTACGCGTAATTATGGCGTATCATCAAAGCATGCAAGGTAATATGTAATAAAACATACATGACCATAAGGAAAACCAAAATCAAACATCGGTTCCCAAACATAAGCCGAAAACATAAATAAAGTAAATGAAATGAACAAAGACTACACAAGCATAAATATATGAAGGCAAAAGGAAAATAAGTCTTTGGCAGCTTCCATCCTATGCACGTCCTCCAAATGCTCAAGTCTGTCCTTGGGTACCTGCCATTTTGGGACATGGAAAGGAAAGTAACGGCTGAGCATAACGCTCAGTGCACGGATATACAAGCATGGAATGAATAATATAAGCATGTAAAGCATATAGCAGTGGAAATGTATATGTCCTGGAAAACCTGGTATAACTTCATAAAACTGGTTTTATAGTCTGAAAAACCTTATGTTCATCTTATGAAAACTGTTTAACATGTTAACCATTAGCCAATATAGGCCATGAAATATCAATGTGCATGAATACTTGGAGGGGGACCTCGTCATGCAAATTAGAGGGGCTGCCTCTAATTTAATATACTGTTTGGGTAGGAGGGATCAGCTCCTTGTGAAGGATGCAAGGCACACACCACATTCACCTGAATAATCTGCTGAAAACATGTAAACTAGGATGCACCCATACGCCTCACCTGATAATAATAATATGGCCAAAAGCTGAAGGGACGCCACGAGCTATCACTCCGTCGTGGTGAAGTCATAACACTGGTGCCTCCAGTGTTATGGTTATGGTACCTCCATAACTAGGTGAAACTGGTCATGCATGTATATGGCTTTAGGTGTTCTAATTAAACATAAGCAATTCAAAAACATATAAAACATATACTGGGAAAAATAGTTGGCAGCATACGGGAAATCCTAATAAGGAAGAATGTCCATAACTGAAAGGACGGAGAATCCGTACCTTAAGTCCAGTGAATGAAGAAGACGAACGGAAGAGAGCCCTACTTCGATCTCACTAACGCTACATACATAGGATACATGTATAAGTAATCTGATTACTGAGTACGTAACTGGTTTTATATCCTGTTTTAGCTTGTCTTATATGTTCATGTCTTGTTTTACTGATTTTAACGTTATACTGTGTTTATCGTGTATATTCTGATTAAGTATTACTTGTATTTCTTGTATTATTATACTTGTTGTGTAATAATAAGTAACTTTCTAAAAGTAGCATGTTTCTTAAAATAGAAAGTTTCCAAAATAGAAAGTTCCCAAAAATAGATTTACTGCTTAAAATAGATAAGTTTCTAAAAATAGAAAGTTTCCATAAATAGATTAGCTGCTTACGATAAATAAGTTTCTAAAAATAGAAAGTTTTCATAAATAGAAATAAGCTGGATTATTAAGCTAATAATATAAGCTTAAGTGTTTACTGATTAATATTCAAAGTCATGTGATTAAATAGTATAGTTTATTAATTATTACCTGTAAATCAGATAAACTATATATATATTATAAGATTTAATTAAATATAAACATGATTTAATTAAATAAAAGGTAATAATACTTAGGTTAAAACATGTATTAATATTAATATTAATATAACCTAAGTTATGATAATTAATTAATTCCATGTCATGTTTTAATAATTAATTAATTATTATAGTCTAAGTTTAAATAATTAAATACTTAGTCTAAACTTGTAATTATTATTTAATAACAATATTACATGATATCATAACTATTTATTAATTAATAATATTCCATGGTTTACTGATTAAACCTTAAAATTCAATTAGCTAAGTTTAATTAATCACATGTACATGAATAATTATGTAAATAATTATTTACTCATAAGCTTTATTTAAATAACATGAACAACATAAACCATGGTTTTAATCAAATAAAACTACATTTAGGTTAAGCATGTAATTAATTTAATTAAAATGTATTAATTAAACTAATTAGATTAAATAAAATGCATGTTTATTAATTTAGCCAAACACACCCTTAAACTGCTCTTCTTAAACCCTTTCCCAAATAGTCCCTAAACTGCCATTTTTCCCCCTGCCTGCATAAATTTCCCACCGAGAGCATAAGCTCTCGGATCCCACTGCCAGCACAAAAACACCACTGGCCGCAGTCAGTGGTTTCCTCCTGCTTGGCTACCGTTGCCACTGCCAAGCCAAGCGTACCCCTGCTGGCTGCAGGGTTGCGGCTGATGGAGTAAAAAAACCCACTGTGGCCGTTTGGTTTGCAGTAGCTCGAAATAAAACCACCACCGAGAGTCATAGACTCTCGGTTTGGTGCAAGCCGAACCAACACAATCAGACCCGACTCCTAATTATGTTTTATTCTTGATCTATTTAACAAAAGGAAGAACAAAATAATGAGATTAGGGTTTCTTACATACATTTAGGGTTTAAGGAACATAAGCGTGAATCAAACTTCTTCTTGATATTCAAACCACGATCTCGTCTTTGTTTCTCTTGGCGTGGGTCGACGGCAGTAAAGAAGAACAAAGGAAAAGAGGCGGCTGTTAATATATTTAGGGTTTCCTGTTTGTTTGATTTTATGTCGACAGAAGAAAGAAAAAAAAACAAAGCACCCTATTCTTTTATTATATGTGGTAGTCGGTTTGGGCTTCTATATGGGCCACGGCCCATTCTTCATTCTTTCTTGTTTTTCTATTTAACCGACTAACCATTACACAATGGTTTTCGTTTCCGTGTGATCGTAGACCGTATGTATTCGTGTTTAAAATGTCGTGAATGTTTCCATGGTTACCTTTATACGTTTAAACGTAACTATTAAGTACGTAATCACTTACCGTGTTTAATTTAATTTACGAAGAATAATCTTGTTAATTATTCGTGTTTACGTGTTACGTATTTATTAATTATTCTTGTTATTATAATTACTTGTACGTAACGACATTCATCGTATTAATAATTACGTAAGTACGTAATTATCTGTTCGTGATTCTTACGTTCATGATTTCATGTTCGTGAGTATAATTATTGTTGATAATAATTATCGTGTTTTAATACGTACATAATAATTATCGTGTAATAACACGTACGTAATTCTTGTAATTCATATTCGTGAAACGTAACGTGCTATAAAAGGAAAGTTTTAATCATGTACGTACGATTATTAGTGTACTATTCATGGTAAAAGCATGTGGGTTTTACAGGAACCGTCCGTTGCTGCTCCTATTATAGAAGAGAGAAACTCCTATCCACCGCGTATGACGAAACCGTATCTTGAGCTAAGCTCTTCTGACTCTCCTCCCAAGACTCCTCTAGAAACCAGCAAACCAAGGGACTTCCGTTCTAGCCTCCATTATTTATTGGTTTCTATCTCTTGTTAGAAACTAACCATGTATCTCTTTATGTAGCTTTGACGTTGAAAAAACCATCCCTTCAATGATTGCTAATGCTAGCCCGATAATCATCGCACTTCATGCAGAGAAGCCCACATCCACCGAAGGAAAGGCTACCACAAAAGAGGCCACCCTAGCTGTTGATGAGGATATTTTCTTCCCCAATTGGTGCGTGCCCAAATCCTCATATCTATCTGGGGTATTTGGTTGCCAAAGCTATATGGATAACCTTACCCTACCTTGGCGTGCCCAACAACTTGACCTCCTTATAGATTCTGCCCTTATGGATGAGGTGAACTATGCCACAGAAAATAACGCGACACTCGTGTTGTGTCTCCGAAAGATGTTTGCTGAGCAAATCCATCAAGCCAAGGTTGTTGAAGCGAAGCATGCCAAAATACTTGAGGAAAGAAACACAGAATTGGCGCAGGCCAGGATGAAGTTGGTTACAGAAGCGTCCAGGGCCCAGATGGATGCAGTGACCATCCATTCGTTGAACGAAGAAAAACAGACAGTCCATATGCTTGTCGCACCTCGACCAAAAGAAGAACTGATTGTGTATCTATCCGCCACGCACGGAGCGATCAGCGCAGTTCTAATGACGGATAGGGAGTCAGTCCAAATACCAGTTTAATTTGTAAGCAGAGCGCTACATACAGTCTTGGCACTGGCTGTATGTTGCGAAAAGGTTGCACCACTACTTCCAAGAACACCCCATAGTAGTGATCACTGATCAGCCAATCAAGCAGATAATATCAAATCCGGATGTAGTGGGTTGACTACAAAAATGGAGTGTCTTGTTGGGAGAGCACAACCTCTCTTATAGACCACGTACGGCGATTAAAGGTCAGATCTTGGCGAATTTCATAATAGAAAAGCCGACAGAGAAAGAAGCTATACCCAAGAAGAAGAAAGAACCCCAAGACCCATGGGTCTTGTTCACTGATGGATCCTCGTGTGTCGATGGGTCTGGTGCAGACCTTATTCTGACAAATCTAGAAGGTATGGGATTCACTTACGCCTTATGTTTTGAGTTCATAGCCACAAACAATGAGGCTAAGTACGAGGCGCTAATAGCGGGACTAAGGATCACAATTCGCATGGGTGTGCTCAACCTAGAGGCGAATGTGGACTCACAGTTGGTAGCAAACCATATTTTAGGATAATATGAAGCCAAGGAGGACAATATGATACAATACTTAAATAAATCCAAGTCATTGATCGAGGGCTTCAGCAAGTTCATCATACGGTAAGTTCCAATGGGAGAGAACAAGAAGACTGATGCTCTAATTAAGATCGCATCTTCCAGCTTGGTACATCTATCCAAGCAAGTAGAGATCTTAAAAGATAAATCAATAGTGGAAGCAGAAGTATCCCCGGTCGTGGAAGAAGAAGGGCCTACGTGGATAACTCTGATCGTTGATTATTTGACCAATGATACAGTCCTATAGGATGAAAAAGAGGCACAATGAATTCAGAGAAAATCGCATCAGTTCGAGGTCCGGAACGAACTCCTTTACAAGCGATCGTTCTTATAGTCATAGCTGCGATGTGTAGGACCGTGATAAGAAAACTACGTCATCAGCAAAATACACGAAGGGTCTTGCAACATGCATGTAGGGCCTAGGTCGGTAGTGGAGAGAGCTCTGTGTTTTGTGTACTATTGGCCAACGATGCACAAGGATGCGCGAAGTATAATTCTCAAGTGCAACGATTGCCAGGTCTATAGGCTAGTACCACGTCACCAGCAGCAGGAGCTGACACCCATCACGTCCCCATGGCCATTCTACAAGTGGGGAATGGACATTGCAGGACCGTTTCCTGTAGCATCGGGAGGGGTTAAGTTTTTTTATAGTAGTTATGGATTACTTTACCGAGTGGATTGAAGCCAAGGCAGTTGCAACCATTACGGGTAAGTAAGTAAAAACGTTTGTATGGGGAAACATTGTGTATCGTTTTGGCTTACGAGAAAATATAGTCTCGGACAACGGCAAGCAATTTGTTGATAATCCGTTCAAGGATTGGTGCGCGGCGCTGAACATCACACAGCGGTTCACATCAGTAAAGCATCCACAGTCCAATGGGTTGGTAGAAAGAGCGAACCGGAGCTTGGGAGATGGTATCAAGGCGCGCTTAGATAGGAAAAATGCAAACTGGGTAGATGAACTACCTCATGTTCTATGGGTGCACCAAAATATGATCAAGACAGGTAATGCGGACACTCCATACGTACTGGCATATGGTACAGAAGCAGTGATCCCGGCTGAGATCGGACTACCAACAACTCACACAACGGAGGAGGATGTAGTAACAAACGATGAGGAGTTGTGGGTAAACTTGGATTTGTTAGAAGAAAAACGAGAGTTAGACGCAATCAATGAATCTAAAGTCAAGTCAAAGATAAAGGGTTACTACGATGCAAGAGTTCGAGGGATTTTGTTTAAACCAGACGATTTTGTGTATCGTGTAAATGAGGCAAGTCGTGTGGAGAACACATGGAAACTTGGACCAAAGTGGGAAGGGCCTTACATAGTGACAGAGGCTTTAGGACAAGGCGCATATAAGTTACACGACATGGACGGCCGTGACTTGGGTCGTACATGGAATGTCCGCAACCTCAAGAAATGTTATCTTTAAGGCTACGACCTCTGCATGGATGCACTTTAGCTGTAGTCAACCCAAATAAAAATCCATGTATTTTCTTTTTATGCATTATGTTTTTTTTATTTCAAAACTTGCAAGAATCAATAAAATGTCGCGGTCCCTTTTTAGTTTTGCCACCCTTTCTTTCATTTGATTATGTTCTTTAAATTATGTAATTTCATTATCATTTGTCATTATACTCTGCCTATGGGCGTACATGTACTTATCATTTCCATGAGAAATGATTGAGTGAACCTAATAATTCAACCTATCTTATAAGAGGTATGCAATCCCAACGACCACGGATCATGTATCCTTGTTAGACACCTTCCTAATCAATATGTTGTAATAAGTTATGCCTCCCCCATACTCCATGGTGGATTTGTGAAAGACACATAGTGCATGTCTAACAACATTCTGTCAAGAAATTTGACACTACTTATGGTAGTAGCGGTACGCCGCATGTAATGACATAGTTCCACCCATAAGATTAAGTTACGACATACATACACGATATTGTAAACTTTTGCAATATGTTACCAGAAGAGAGGTGCGAGTAGTGAATATAAACTGGGTAAACGAAATTAAATGGTAAGTGTTCTAGAAGCATGCACCCTAAACTATAGTCCTAGGTGTTAAATATTACAACCCAGGTACGAACATCCGTACCTCCAAAAAATAAGTGTTTTCAGCACAACCATGCCACAAAGGTTCAGAAAAACATTGTTCAAACTTAAAATAAATCCCCACCAAACGACGATCTTTTAAGTTTCAGGGGAAGTCTGCTGGAGGAAGAGGTGGTATGCTCTTTGAGAGCCTTCTTCATGTCAGGAATCATTCGAGCATCACGCAGAGACGCCGAGAGTACGCTCACAGCCGCTATACTGGATTGGGGAAGATCGATGAGCCGCACCAGCCCCATATGTCACGTCCTTTCCACGGGCACTCTTCTTTTGTGTCGCGCGAACATCGTGGACCTCGAGCACTTCTTGTAGAGGTTCCTCTCTCTCGACTCAGAAAGGATTCAACATATCACGTGGTTGTGAGAAGATAGGTACCTTAAGCTGCGTTGGATCAGGCTTCAAGTGGTAATCAGCTTCTGTCTCAACGCCCTCAACCCTGTGCCTCGTCAAGGTCAACCCCTCTATGATAGTGCTAATGGGCCAATCTTGATTTGGTTCTTCTATCCTAAACTGTGGAAGTTTGCATTCTTTGAGTTTCTTCATGGCAGCATCTAGTTTTTCTTGTGTGAAAGGGTCATACGAAGGGATCTGGTCAAGGTTTTTCTTTAGCAGCTCATCCTTGGCCGCACTTTCCATAGTTGTGCTTTTACAAGCAGCAATGGTCGTGATCACAGCCTTAGCAAATGCCTCCCTAATATTTTGTGACTCTAGTTCTCCCATGGCAGTGAGTCACAAGTCGTGGCGGATCAACCGGTGCTTTTCAGTATAAACCGCCATTAGAGGCGTATATAACTCCTCATCGTGTTCAATAATAAGGCGTAGAGACCTGCTGTGCTAGGAGTCCACTTTTCTCTGCATCTCGACACCAAACTGGTCCAGATCTTTGAGGATTTTATCCTTACCAGCTTCAAGATGGCTCATAGCCTATTGATTCTCTACGAGCATCTTTTCCAGTTTGGCACGTTCCTGGGCTAGAGTAACAAGACTGTTTGTTTTTCTTCGTTCAACGAATGGATGGTCACTACATCCATCTAGGCCCTCAACGCTTCTACAACCAACTTCATCCTGGCCTGCGCCAATTCTGTGTTTCTTTCCTCAAGGACTTTGGCATGCTTCGCTTCAACAACCTTGGCTTGATGGATTTGCTCAGCAAACTTCTTTCAGAGACGCGACACGAGTGTCACGTTATGTGCTGCGGCATAGTTCACCTCATCCATAAGGGTAGAATTTGTAAGGAAGTCAAGTTGCTGGGCACGCCCAAGTGGGGTAAGATTATCCATATAGCTATAGATTTGGCAATAAAATACCCCAGATACATATGAGTATTTGGGCACGCACAAATTTGGGATGGAAATATCCCCATCAACAACTGGGGTGGCCTCTCCTGTGGTGGATGTGGGCTTCTCTGCATGAAGTGCAATGATTACCGGGTTAGCAATAGCAGTCATTGAAGGGCTGGTTTTTTCAACATCAAAGTTACACAAAGAGATACATGGTTAGTTTCAAATCAGAGATAGGAACCAATAAATAATGGAGGCTAGAACGGAAGTACCTTGGTTTACTGGTTTCTAGGGGAGTCTTAGTAGGAGAGTCGAAAGAGCTTAGCTCAAGATACTGTTTCGTCTACGCGGGGGAGAGGATTTTCTCTCTTCTATCATAGGAGAAGCGGTGGACGGTTCCCCAGCCTCTACCCGCGCAGATTTCTTGGACGTTTCGGGAGTATCTCTACGCCTCTTGCGTGACAGGCGCGAGCTTGCTTCTTCCCGTTCTTCGTACTCTTCCATGACAGTATCTGCAGCTTCAGATATGTTTAATGATTATAAGTTGACACTGTCTTTGATGTAGCGTGAAATAACAAAGATAAATAATTGAATCTGTTGATTCCAAAGAATGCCAGACACAATCCTTCCAACTATCGTTGATTCAAAAAGAATACCGATAATCAGGTAAACTCCAACAATCGTTGATTCAACAAATACCCGATTATTTGGATGAAATCGAACAATAAACCCTAACTTGAATTTAAGTTGATTAACAAAAGACTAAAAGTCTGTTGAAAGTCCCTTAATATGACAATTGTTGATAAACTATAACTCTTGTAACCAAGAAACACAATGAAATACTTTTCAAATGCGTAATGCTTTATTAAGTATTATAAACAAAGTATTACAAAGTGCTATGAATACACTCGTTGAATGACAACAAGAAATGAACCCTATAACAAGTAAACTAGATTCGAGACTCAAGTTTACAAGGGAACCAATGAGACGCTGGTAGACAGCTGAGGGCTCAGCGGTTCCAAGGTGAGAAAGAACTTAGATAAATTATCCAAGCACAAGGGTTGATTTAATTCTTCTTTCTCACTCCTATTTATAGTGTACGAGGTTGCTTCTTTAGTGGGAGTAGTTGATACGTGTTACCTTCTGAATGGAAGAGTATAACGTATTAAATGCATGTCCAAGTCGAGACATACCTTTAAACAACTTTAGGTGAACAGTTCTGCCAAATGTTCACCTTTTGTCCCACTAGGTCGTACTAGGCTTTATCTTGAATCTCTTGTTTTATCCCGCTCAAAACACTTGGTAGATTCTCCCGCCTAAACTATAAAAGGATTGGACACGCTTTGCTTGTCCCAGACTTCTAGGGTTCTTAAGTGATCTCTGAGTGTTGTCAACTCAGAGATCCTTGAACACCAGCACATTCCTTCAACATCCCAGCTATCCATAATTGCTGGTGAGTGTGACTTCAGATTGTCTTCGACTTCTCTGACGTTGTCTTTGACTTGAATGTTCCTGGTGTGCCAGCTGAGGCTTTGCCTTCCACTGGTCTGGTCTCTGTCGCTGGTCCTCTCAGCGATCAGTAAACACTTAGTCTAATTAAACAAATCTAGACTGGGCCATAGTTAAAACTTTCATTGGCCCAACAATCTCCCCCTATTTGTTTATAAATTATACTAAGTCTAAAATTATTGTAAGTGAGTACACAACTTCTTCTTACATATAATTTAACAAACATACCTCAGAGTTTAATTAAACATAAAGAACCTAGTCTATTACAAGAACACCCAGTGGTGTAAACATAAACAAAAATAAAAAGGTTCTTCAACGATCAAGGCCTTGATCACAGATTCTCTGGGCTTCAACTTTGTCACTTCTAGAGTTGATGACTAGCTCAACTTCAAACTCAAAATCCTCAGCTGATTTGCAATTCCTTATGATGCCCTGTTTGAGTCTGATGAGCTGGATGGTTGATGCCAGATGTATTTCATTCATCCGCTGAAAGCAATACTCACAATTACCATTCATGAAGACCATACCTGTCTCTGGTTCTAAGTATACTTGGCCCCCTACTAGTTTAGTGATTTGCTTGGGCAGTACCAAGTTTCTGTGCATCCCATCTACAACAATGTTTTCAGTGACCAACTTCTTCACCAGAGGCCCCATTTGGGTTTTTCTTTTCCTTTGTCCTTGAGAATGTTGTTGTTGTGAAAGTTGAGGAGGCATAGGTACCTTCAGCTTCTTTGCCGTGTCTCTTACCCAATTCAGCTTTGCTTGAATGTTTTTCATCATTTGGGCAACACCAGGCCCAGTCTTCTTTTGGGCAAGAGACAGTATTTCTAACCATTCAGAAAGGCCCAGATCTCTGAGTTTAAAGTCATTGAAGACTTTGTAGTTGGTTAGTTGGTTCTCTCTTTAAAGGGTCATCACCACTCTTTTGTCTTTGTCAGTGTAACATGCATACTTGGTGATTTGACCAGGTTCAGCTCTTTGGTTCATAAGTCTTTCATATTCCTTTTGAAGGTTGCTCCTTTTAACTTCCAGTTCTTTGAGCTTAACCAACTGAGCTTCCTTTACAGCAGGAGAGAGTTTGTTCAGAGCTTCTTTGCTCTTGAGTTCAGCTGCTCTAATGCTTGCAATCCTTTGATGTTCCAAGATTTGAGCCTTTGCCTGCTCTGGGGTAAGTGGTGGTTCATCAGTGCTCTTAAATTTGTTCAGGTCAGAGTGTTTGGAGAGCTTGGCTGTAGATCTGCCTTCTTCTTGGAGGGAGTGCAGGGTTATTTCAGGTTGTTCAATGGCAATTCCTTTTCCCTTGTCCTTTACTGCTTCAGTGCTGGGGTTGAAGGATCTGAGAGGTTTTGGTGTTGGAATCCCTGTTGAAGGTGTTGGTTGTTTAAGTGATTTCTCCCCCTTAGGTGGAGCGGTGTCTGCTTCTTCTTCAAAGGTGGAGGTTGCTAAATTCTCCCCCTCAGGCATAGCGCCGGTAGTAGCTGTGCCTGATCCAGACTTGAGGAACTTAACAAATTATTGATGGACGAATAAGCAGATTTCTTTAAGTTCCTCTTGTAGCAGCTCTTGAATAAGTTTTCTTGAAGGCTCAGACGCCTTGAAAATAGCTGCAACATTTGCTTTGACAGCTGTTGTGAGGACAAATGGTATGTATTGTTGGAGGCTCTGGTCTAGAACAGCTGGGAGGTGAGTTTGCAAGGCATTTCCCAGTAGTTGCGGAAGGAATGCAGTCATAGAGGACTCCACAGATGAAGTTAGTGAAGTCTCTAGTGTGGTGGTGAGTTCCTCAACAGCATGGGTGAGTGTTTGTAATTCAGAGAGGATGACATCATTTGTGACTTTGGGCTTGGTTTTACTGATGTCACTGTCACACCCCCAATTTATCAGAGTAAGGCAACACAATGGGGTGCGACGGTCATGACTATCACAAGACATAGATACAAAGAACGACTATTTAAAAACCGTTTTCTTTTAATTAAAAACATAAACTTGTTCGGAAGCGAATTACACAAGATCATAATAAAATATTGTTTCAAAAGACTTTAACATCGATCCAAATATCCATACACTAGTCACGACCATTTTCATTTAAAAATCTCCCATGCATAACCACGTCACTCCTCCGTTTTGATACCTGAGAAAAACATTGCTAAAGCGTCAACACAAAGGTTGGTGAGTTCATAGGTTTAAGTTTAAATAGTGTGATGAACCATAAGATTTTCAAGGCAACCAGCATATAATCTTATAACCAATACAAGATTATAATCAAAAGTATACGTTTTAATCACCTACGCCTAAGCTCGTGACACCGAAGCGTTAACCTCAACCAACAAGAAATAATAAGAGCCCGAGCAAATGCCTATCCCGAAGCATTTGTAAATCCTCAAATGTAAGTGTATCTAACTTTGGCCACACAACCAAATTAGATAGGGAGGTTAATCCCGATAGATCTATCCATAACATTCGCGCTTACACAAAGTAATTAACGGTTCACGATAGTGGGCTAAAGCATCTAGGGATATCGCTACTTAGACATCATGTAGGCAAACGTATGAGTTTAAAGCACTTATGTTCATCCGTTAAAAACAAGCAATGTTCTCACCCCAAAGTAGTTAAAGCAATTAAAAGTGGGGCTATGAAACTCACCTCAATGGAGTAGCGAATATGATCAATAAAGATAGCACGAAAAATCAAGGCATGCAAAACAGTGCGCAAACGTTCTACAAGTAACCTAAGTAAAATATCGTACTTAGGCTAAATACAAGAAATAATAATGTACAATGAAATTGGTTGATAATTTATACTTGCTCTTGGTTTATAAAATGTTTTCATACATTTTTCAAGTTCGTCCATTTTAGTCACGGGGTCGACTTTGGGCTTTAATAACTCATTATTCAATAGTCCGAAAAATAAACGGGTTCTTGTTATAAAAACTAGGCCGCGAGGTCTTCGATATTTGATAAATATCACATTTTTATGAAGTCTCTAAGTACGATAATTTAGACAAAGTGGTTTACTCGAAATCAAAAATAACAAGTAAAGCTTCAATTATTTCGAAGTGTCAAACAAGCATTTTTGGAAATTAATTGAGGGTTCGTTACTAAACTTCATGACAAATGGAAAACTGCTTTGAAAACTAGGCCGCGTTGAGTTTAATAAGATATTTTTAGATTGTTGGGGCACAGCCTTTAGGTTGGTTAAAAACCGGTGCAAAGTAGGGTTGTCGGGTCACAAATAATTGAGCTTGAGCGCCTAATGACTTAATTTCCTTGTTTATAACTTACACCTTTATTGTTTCTAAATTAAAGATGACATATGACAGTACTTGTTTCAGGTCCTTATGCTGACAACAAAAATAGGGCACACCACATTTGGCAGTTTTTAATTCAAGTGTATGTGTACATTTGGAACATGGTACCAAAAGCTTGCCTATTTTACTTTCAAACAACAACTACTCATTCTATTAATGGGTAGGTTAGTACTAGTAGTCTTTGGTCCCTGTATGCACACACACCTTATAAACACGCAACACTCTACTCCTTTCTTGACTTTTGAAAACATCATTATTTATTCACATTTCCTCATGCATGCGAACACACACTGACTAGTTTACATATGTGTGGAGTTTGTATTCGTTTATGCTTGTTTCATTAACAGTGGTATGTTCACACATACCTTGCAAACTCATTTTATCTTATACACACACACACGTAGTACATGCAAAACAGTTTATCTCAACCCCTTTGTTTACCTCATTCACGTCCCATACACACAAGGAAAAATGAGGAGTAATTCATGCAGACAAGCAAAAAGGAAAGTCAAGTATTATTGTTTTTAGATGTCTTGCCTCCCATTCTCACGCCTAATGCTATGTCCCCAACCCAAACCATGCACCAAAGTACTCATTCTACTTTCTGTATTTTCTTAGTCTCATAGAATTAGCGTTCCTACTTGTGAGTCAAGGGTTTTGCCCCCAATTACATTCATAGCCCAAAATAAAGAGCATGACATGCTTCGTTTGGTCTATTCTAGTTCCTACAACAAGCACGCCCACATGAAATAATACTTCTTTACCCAAATATTTTCCGAGTTCACTTTTCTTGGTAAACTTATTAAGCAAACACACATGCACTCGAATGATAGTACGAGGAAATGGTCCTCTTTTGGTTCTTTTATTTGTTGTTCATGACACACACAAATACAGGAACACACACAAGTATAGATACGTTTTATCTTAGTTTTTACTTACGTCCCATATATCTACATATAACTTGAAAGCAATGACATACCCACAGAGACTTGTTTGAAAGAATGAGTTCACTTGTTTCTTCTTATTATTAAATACGCATAGGACACACTCTTCTATACATAAATTTATAAGGAAATGACATACAACACTTTGCTACTACTGCTAGTTATCATTGTCCATACAGATAGTGAGGGAGTACTATTTAGGGCAGTGAGGTTGGTTCAACCATTTGACTCCCTAATTTACACATGTTTCTCCACGTAAGACTACGCCCGTTCGTTACATAAAATCATACATTCTCATACATGAATAGATGCAGCATTTACCCACACAAATGAACTGAGTTGGCAGGGGTTGTTTTAAGGTTGTACAAGCATGCACACATATCATTTTCGTTGGAGCTTTACACATAAGATCATACCATTAGTCCCACTTATGGCATCATATAAATGTTTTATTATTTGAGTTCATATACAGTGTCTTGTCATTAAAGGGTATGTCTTTGGTTAACATAGTACATAAAAATCATAATCTATAGTTTGGATTTATGCTTACAAGGTTAAACACGCTCAAACACGTCACATACAATGTATCAACCCGAAAGCATACCCCTCCCCGTGACATGTACGTTGTAGTTTAGAATCGTTTAAAATGTTTTAGCAAGTATTTAGTATCAACCAAGTTAAGTGCTCATATCAAGTTATGGTGGATACTTACAATGGTTCTAAGATATTTTGAAGAAGATGGAATCAAGAACTAGAGATCTTTACTAGAAAAAGTACTCGCGTCCAAACCAAGCCGCAATATTCTTAGCTTGTTTTAAGAAACCTGAACTTCTTGCTTACTAGATTTTCTGTCGTGGCTTTAGCAGCATCAACTTTGTATATTTTATTTGGTAGGTTTATGTTTTAAGTGTGTGAGGTTATGGAGAGATGAGGGTTGTATTTATAGGCTAAGGAGTGAGTTTAGGTTTAAGTAAACATAGTTAGGATTTAGTTAGGAGTTTTTGTTAGTTTGCAACTAAGATTTTCCAAAGAGAACCAAACATGGGAAATTGCATTCGTTGGGAAAGAGGGAAAGGGGTCTAGGACTCGGTGATGACAGGGAGAAAGCAAACAAGATGGTACTAACCTTGACTAACATTAAGGGAGCTTATTGTACAAGTTGACTTTTGAATAAACCATGGGAAAGGTGGTGATACCCATCGGTTATGGAAGATGGAGGGGGACAAATAGTACCAAGCTATTTAAAGGGTTGGTGTTGTACAATATTTCAAAAGGGAAATTGGGATGTAAACATAGAACGTGGGTTTTGAGAGATGAAAAAGGGGGGCCGGTTTTGTTGTGAAAGAAAAAGGAAATAAAATAGTTTCCTTTTATTTTGGGTATTATTTAGAAAAGTTTATTTGTTGTGAAGAATATTTTTTTGTATAATATGGAGTAGTGTAAAGTTTTGGTACTAGTAGTTTTTAAACAATTTGGTGAAAAGAGAATATGGAGAAGTTTCTAAGTGCGTCGTAAATAAATTGGGTGAAATACTTAATATCGTATCGGACCTAATTAATCTAAATCACGTCAACATAAATAAACGTTGACTCCTAAAATAGAACTTCCCAGCGCGTAACATAAACGAATAATAGTCATTCAAGTAATAAATTTTCACGATTGTCATTCATAAAAATTTAAATTCGTACATAAAATACGCGTAAGCAATCGGGAACATCAATAGACAGACAAGTCTAACCCGAACTATCGCGTTTCACGTAACTTAAATAGAATCAAAATTCACGTGTGTGACAGTCACCCCTCTTGACCCAGAGAACCTCAGTGGCGAGTTCCTGAACATCTTTCATCGAGGAACATGGACAGGCTTGAGGTTTTGTAAGTGTTCTAAGTGTTGCTTCGCCCCTAATTCCATGACATTTGGTAAGGTTGGGAAGGCAACTAGGGTTGGTGTATAGAGCCTCTGGTCCAATAGCTGCTTAGCATCCAGTTCTTGCACATTGGGCATTGATGGGAAGGAGATGGGTTTTAACTCTGATGTAACTTGGTCATCATCAGCATCCATATTAGCATAATCTGAAATGGTCAAGTCCTCTTCAATAATGAAGACCTCATCCTCTGGCATGGAATCAATGTCTGATATGGCATCGAGATCTATGTGGGGGGCTTCAGCATTTTCATCACCAGCAATGGAATAGGCATCATCATTCTGATGTTCTTCATGAATATTATGAGCCTCTTATGATATTTGTTAGTAACCAATTATGAAAAAAATATGAAGTTATAGATCGCCATTCGCTGCCCCTAGGAAAGCCGTGTGTGATTATCCAGCCTCCCCTAAGGATTTCTCCTTGGGACTCTTTTAAGTATGAAACAGTTATGTTGAAGGGTCGCCATTCGCTGCCCCTAGGATAGCTGGGTGTGATTATCCAGCGCCCCCATAAGGATTACTCCTTGGGACTCTTTTGATTTGTGAAAATTATGTGGTGAATGGTCTCCGTTCGCTGCCCATAGGATAGCTGGGTGTGATTATCCAGCTCCCCCTGAAGGATTGCTCCTCGGGACTCTTTTAATTGTGAATTCATGGAAGTTAAAGGTCGCCATTTATCGCTACCCCTAGGAAGACTAAGGGTGATTATTCAGTCCCCCCAAAAGAATAAATTCTTTGGGACTCTTTTAGTTGTGACATATTTGAAGGTAATGGTCGCCTTTTATCGCTGCCCCTAGGAAGACTGAGGGTGATTATTCAGTCCCCCCAAAAGAATAAATCTTTGGGACTCTTGTCATATGAGGGGACCCAGAGACTACGTGAAGTGAAGAGACTCTGGGTCGGGACCTATAGCATGCTCAAGTTGTTATGGACAAGAGCACAGTCCAGAGGGTGAAGGATCATCAGGGTGCGTTATGAGCACAAATGAATCATATCCTTGTGTTAAGACAGAGTGTACAGATAATCCTAAGAGTTCTAGGTGCTGACACAGACACTCTATGGGTTGAGGCAAACCCAAAGACTTCATCACTCTCTCCTACAGAATGTTGAGAGTGATTGTATGTGAACCTCCAAGAGAATAAAAAGGCAAACTAATACCTGAGAGATATCAGCGTTGAGAAGGTTCTTAGTCATCTCTGCTGACTGGGAGACGCTTGACTCAGGTTGTTTGTCAGCGGTGGGCTCTTCAACCACATCCTCCAGAGAAGGGGATGGGTTCTTCTTAGTCTTCTTGGTCTTGGAAGGATTAACAGAAGGGGTTTCAGAGGAAAGGGGGATGTCTTTCCTCTTCTTCTTCTTTTCCTTGGGCACCTTGGGCTAAGAAGAAGACTGCACAGAGGTCTTTAACAGAGACTTGTTAGTTAGTCTTTCAGCATTCACCTTATTGTGAGGGATCAAGGGCTCTCCATCAGCAACCAGTAGCCCAGCGACCTGCATCATGTGCCTGCTGAGAGGCACTTCATCTTCCAAAGGAGTCTTTAGTGAAGCAGCAGTGATGTGATAAGGAGAGAAGGAGAGATGTTCATCGTTTGTGTAGCCTTCACCCAGCATATATTCTAAGAGAAGAGAGAGATATCTTGTGTAGCAGATGGTGGCTAGTCTGTTCTTCTTCCCTTTGTTTTCTAGCTTAGCAATGAGGTCAGAGTAAAGTATGTGAGTGATCCCTATATCTTGCCCCCAGATTAAGCTGTAAGCAATTGCTTGCTGGGATCAATTAAGTTGATCATGAGATCCCTGGTTTCCACCCAAACATTTCACAATGTATAGCATCAGCATCCTACAGATGGGTGAAAAGTAGTTCACTTTGATCAGTGATTTATTCTAGAAACCTTGGGTGGTGAAAGTTTTATCATTGTCGTCATGAGGACGAAGGGTAGCCAGAGCCTTCTTTACCGTGGTGCTGGCAGGCACAGCGGACATGCCTTCATTGACTGGAAGTCCAATGACTTTGGCAAAGGTATGAAGATCAAAAGTGAGAGGTTGGGGATGTGTGGAAAGGTTGAAGGTGATGTGTGAAGAGGTTTGATCAACTTCAGCGCTATACCAGAACTCCTTCAAGTATTGGTGGTAGCATGTGGAAGGTACTCTGGTTATGGCTTCAAAAATGGTGGAGTTCTTGAGGAAGGAGAACAATGGTTGGTAGAGGGAATTGTTGTGTTCCAAGAGAGCTACACAATTGTTCAAGGCAATCTTACCATCGTGTATCCCAAAATCAACGTTCGAGGCGGCCAGGACGGTGAAAGCAGTGTTTGTTGATGAAGACGCCATTGTTTATGTGAGGAAGAAATGAAGGTTTTGGAGAAGATGAATAGTGTGTGTGTGTGTGTGAAAGTAATGAGTAATGTGAGATTTGAAAAATGAGTCAAGGGTTTTGATAAAAGGTTTAGCCGTTTTACAATTAAAGCATTTAATGCAAAAAATTACCTTTTAAGAAAAGTGGGACCCCTTGACTCTTCATGTGATTTTTCTGTCCCTTGGAAAGCGGGAAAGTTGTTGACAATAAAGGTTAATCATTTGAATTAAATATAGGAATATATTAAGTCCCATTGGAATGTAACTACCTCGTTACATTCAATTCTTTTTAATGCCCAGAGACAGAGATCAGAGATCATTTATCAGATTTGTTTACCAATATTGAGCATACCCAGCTCAGCAACCAACCTAGTAAAACTTGGCTCAGCCAGAGGCTTGGTGAATATATCAACGAGCTGGTATTCAGTGGGTATAAAATGAAGCTCAATATCACCTTTTAAAATATGGTCTCTGATAAAGTGATACATGATGTCAATATGCTTAGTTCTAGAATGAAGTACCGGATTATTGGAGATGGCTATAGCACTTGTGTTGTCACAGAATATGGGAACCTTTTCATAAATGATTCCATAATCAGCCAGCTGACTTTTCATCCAGAGAACTTGAGCACAACAACCAGCGGCCGCTGCGTATTCAGCTTCAGCTGATGACATGACCACAGAGTTTTGTTTCTTGGCACTCCAGCATACTAACTTTCCTCCAAGGATTTTACAACTCCCAAAGGTGCTCTTTCTATCAAGACAGCACCCAGCATAGTCAGAGTTTGAGTAGGCTTTGAGGTCGAAGCCTGATCCATTGGGATACCAGAGACCCAATGTCGGAGATCCTTTTAAGTACCTGAAAATTCTTTTGATAGCTACAAGGTGGGATTCCTTGGGGTTAGCTTGGTACCTAGCACAGAGACATGTGGCAAATTGTATGTCTGGTCTGCTTGCTGTGAGGTACATCAGTGACCCAATCATGCCTCTATATAAGGTCTCATTAACAGAGACCCCTGAGTCATCAGCTCCCAAGTTGTTAGGAAGAAGCATGGGGCATTTCACTTATGCACAATCAGACAGATCATACTTCTTGAGCAAATCTTTAACATATTCTTCTTGACAAATGGAAATTCCTTTTGAATTTTGTTTAATTTGAAAACCCAAGAAAAAAGTTAATTCCCCCATCATGCTCATTTCATATTTTTTGGTCATTAGTTTGGCAAACTGTTTGCTCAATGTAATATTGGTTGAACCAAAAATTATATCATCCACATAAATCTGTACTAAAATGACATCACCCTTGGACCTATAAGTGAACAGGGTTTGATCAATGGTACCTCTAACAAATTTATTTTCAAGTAATAATTTTGATAGGGTTTCATACCAGGATCTAGGCGCTTGTTTCAGCCCATAGAGTGCTTTGTGAAGTCTGCAGACGTGATCAGGATACTCACTGCTTTCAAACCCTGGGGGTTGATAGACATATACTTACTCTACAAGCTTCCCATATAGGAAAGCACTCTTCACATCCATCTAGTATACAGTAAACCCCATATAAGCTGCAAAGGCTAGGAAGATTCTGATAGCTTCCAATCTGGATACTGGTGAAAACGTTTCATCATAGTCAATCCCCTCAGATTGATTATATCCCAGCACCACAAGCCTAGCCTTGTTTGTGACAATCATGCCAGCTTCATCCCTCTTGTTTCTGTAGACCCATTTAGTTCCAACCACTTGCTTCCCAGCTTGAGCTTTTACCAGAGTCCACACCTTGTTCCTCTTGATCTGATTCAACTCATCTTGCATGGCAACAACCCACCCTTTATCTAGAAGCGTAGCAGCCACATTCTTAGGTTTATCCTTAGAGAGAAAATCAGCGAAAATGCATTCATTCGCTGAGGCGGTTTCCAAAGATCTCAATTTGCCTCTGGTGGTGACTCCATCAGAGGGTTCACCAAGAATATTCACCAGAAGAATATCTTGGTTCCTACTCCATTTGGATTGAGGAGCAGGAGTCTCTGTGGGTTCAGGAGTCACTGCAGGTTCAATGAATGCTGAGGGATCTTCACATATTATTTCTTCATCCATAATCTCTTCATCAAGAGGAGAGATTGGTTCGATGAGATCAGCATTCACTATAGTGGGTGGAGTGATTGGTTCAGCATTTTCAACCTCTAGAGTGATGTCAGAGATTGAATGAGGATCAAATGCATGAACATAAGGGAAGTCCTTGTGACAGCCCTTAGATGATTCCTTGGGATTTGAGAAATCATCCTCTGGATATGATTTAACTTAATTGAAGTCAATGTCACATTCTTCTGAGTTGGTGTGGTTGATGACAGCATCTGCTTCATTGAAGGTGACATGGATAGATTCTTCTAGTTCTTGTCTGTGGATGTTGAATACTCTATAAGCTCTGGAGGTAGGAGAGTAGCCAACGAAGAATCCATCATCAGTCTTTTCATCAAATTTTCCCAGGTGATCTCTGTAGTTGTGAATGAAAACAGGGCAACCAAAGACATAGAAGTAGCTTACATCAGGGGCTCTCTTCCTATATACTTCATAAGAGGTCTTGTCGTGTCTCTTCACTATAATGGATCTGTTTTGTGTATGATAGGCTGTGTTCACAGCTTCACCCCAAAATTCTTTAGGAAGTCTTGATTCGCTGAGCATAGTTCTAGCAACCTCTATGAGGGTTCTGTTTCTTCTTTCAGCGACACCATTTTGTTCAGTGGTGCCTGGGTTAGAAAAGTTCTGTGATATTCCCTTTTCATTACAAAAGGCTTCCATGGCATGATTCTTGAATTCAGTGCCATTGTCACTTCTGATAGCCTTAACTCTGCAGTCATTGAGATTCTCTATTTCTTTGATGAAGGACATTATTCTTTCAGCAACATCACTCTTTCTTTTGAGAAAGAATACCCATGTGAATCTGGAGAATTCATCTACAATGACTAGTGTATACTTGTTGTGATTAAGGGATTGTGGTTTTACTGGTCCAAATAGTCCATGTGAAGAAGATGGAGGCACTTATTTATGAAGAATGATTGTTTTGTCTTGAATGAGGCTCTGTGGTGCTTCCCTTTCTCGCAGGCTGAGCAGGGTCTGTCTTTGGTGAAGGTCAGAGAGGGAAGCCCAGCTACTAAATCATTCTTGGCCAGTTTGTTAATGTTTTTGAAGTTGAGATGGGAGAGTCTCTTATGCCATAGCCAATTTTCACTATCAGATGCTTTGGCATAGAGACAAGTGTTTGTCCCTTCTGGACAAGATGTCATGTCGATGACATACACATCCCTTCTCCTGGGTGCAATCAGAACAACATCATCATTTTGATTGAAGATTGTTCCTTGGGTCTTAGTGAACAGAACTTTGAAGCCAGCATCGCAGAGTTGACTAATGCTGATTAAGTTGCGCTTCAGTCCATTGACATAAGCGACCCTTGTGAAGGTTATTCCATTATAATCCATTGAGCCATAACCCTCCGTAGCCCCTGAGGAGTCATCTCCAAATACTACTTTTGGACCAGACTCCTTTTTATATCTATGCAGATATTGTTTAACCCTTGTCATGTGTCTGGAGCACCCACTATCCAGATACCAAACAGATTTCTTTAGATATTCCTACATAGATATAACAAAGCCATATTAGTTTCTATGATGAACCCACTTTCCAGTGGGTCCATGATGTCGCTGACCAGCGACATTGGTCCTTCTCTAGTTTCCTCCCCCTCTTTGGTTGCAGTCCATGGGTTCATGACGCATGCTTCCACAGATGTCATATCCGGGATAATGCTCGCACTCATCAGAGTGATGGTCAAAGAAGTCGCAGTACTTGTATGGGAGATTAGGTCTGTAACCCTGAGAGTTATCTCTGAGTTTAGGCTCAGCCTTTCTTGAGGGCATGTGAGGAGTTTTTGATCTCATTTGATTTCTGGTTCTTTGAACCTAATGACCTCCTCATGCTCTCTAGAAGTGTGTTCAGTAGACTTGCATGTGATACATTTTGGTTTCTTAGTGCAATCCTCAGAGGAATGATTCTTGAAACCGCAATGCTTGCAAGGTCTGAACAAAGCTCTCCCCTTAGAGCTACTAGATCCTTCACCAAGAGAGTTAACAGATGGACTATTAACTCTGGGGTTGATTTGTTCTTTCAACCCCTTTACTTCTTCCATCAAGGTGAGGAGAAGTTTCTTGGTAGGTGAAAGCTCTTCATGGGGAGGAGTGGGTTTGTTGGAGTCCTTGGCCACAAAAACCTTTTTGTTCGCTTTATCAGCGACTTTGAGAATTGACTTCCCAGGGGTTTTGGTTGGAGATTTTGGGCCAAGCAAGGAATCAGATGGGTTAGCACCAGCGAGTCTTGGTGGGGCTGGTACCTCTGATTTCTTGTCAGAGTTTTTCTCATCCACAGAGGTGGAAGAAGGAGAAGAAACATCTGAAGGGACAAATTTGGCATTGGGGACAGGTATATGGTTTTGTATCTACCCTTTCCCCCAATAGCCTGAACCACATCACCAGGTATGGATTCAGCGACTATTTCTTCCACTGTGGATTGAGCCAAATTTCATTTTTCAATGGTTTTTCTAAGTTCAGATTTTTCATCAAATAAAGACTCATTTTCAATGGATAATTTACTTACTTCATTTTGAAGTTGATTAGCAAGATTCACAAATGGTTTAAGATTTGTTAATTCAGATTGGCAAAGATTTAACTCTGTTTTAAGACTATGTAATTTGTTTAACAGGTTTTTTCTTTGCTCTTCCACAAAGTGGAGGTCAACCAAGGTATAGTCACTGACATGGTCTCTATCAGGACCTTCAGCCATAGATAACATTCTTTGTACCTTTTTCATGGTGATGTCCACCCATTGACCAGATCTTGCTTCACTTTTACCCACAGCGGGTTCTTCATCAACGACAGCCATAAAGGCTCTGACGGTAGTGGTACCTTCATCCTCAGATGTGAGGGGTTCATCATCCCAGTCGAATGAGGCAGCAATCAGACCTTTTTCAGTCTTCTTAACATCCTTTTTCTTTGCTGCATCATCAGCTTTCTGGTTGAGTTTTAGCAGCTCAGCTTTCAAGGCTTTGTATTTGACTTTGTAGTCCTTCTTCCCCTCTGAGTCAGAGTGAGAGGTTTACTTGAAAGGTGAGGTGGAAAACTTCTTCTTGCTGCTGTTGTTGCTAGATGAAGGGAAGCTTGGAGAGGAGGTTTTGTTTGACCAGCAATCCTTCTGATAGTGACCAGTCTTTCCACATGTGTAGCATGACACCTTGGATTTATCAACCTTTGCAGCTCCAACTCTACCAGATCTCTTGTAGTACCTCTTTTGGTCAGCTAGAAGAGCTCTGTCATGGAACTCAGCATGTAATTCATCAAGAAATTCTTGACTACTTCTGGTGTCCTCTTCTATGTCAGAGTCGTTGTCCTGAAAGGAATGGTTAGCAACAAGAGCTTTTGAACCAGTGATATTGGTGGTAAACCTGTCAGTCTCTGATTTGTAAATGGAGTCAATTAGCCCTTCTTCGTAGTTATATCTACCAAATAGTTGGGCTAAAGTATCATTCTTTATAGCATTGTTTGCTCTTAAGGTCTGATTTAGGCTAAGCCATTTTCTAGGTAAACTATTGACAAAAGTAGCATTAACCTCAGCCTTAGGTAGAACAACTCCATTGTTTCCCAAATCATTCAACAAAATCTTAAGCCTAGTATAAGTTTGTGCAACAGTTTCTGTTTCCAAAGCTTTAAAAGCATTAAACTTAAGTCTAAGGGCTTGGATTTTGGTTTCTTTTGTTTCCTCTGGACCTTCATACCCTAGAACTAATTCAGTCCACATCTCCTTAGCAGAGTTGCATTTAATGATGGACTTCATAATGTTCTTGGGTAGGCAAGAGACTATGATACTTTTTAGTCTCTTGTCTAGGTTAGCCAGACGTCTATCCGCTGGAGACCATTGCTTAACAGGCTTCTTAATGGGTCTCTCAGGGGTAGAGGAAACGGCTAGTGGTACATAGGGACCATTTTCTAAGATCTCAATCAAGAAGGGTTCTAAGCCATCTAAATATATAAGAAATTCACTTTTCCAACTTGAAAAATCCTCTTCATCGAATGCTGGAACATTGGACACATGTGACCCCCCTCGAACATCAAGTAGTTGGGGAAGGTCATCATCATTATTACCAGTGCTTACAACTGGTGTAGGCATGGTAGTAGATGTGGTGGCTGGTGCGATGGTCGAAGTGGTACCTAGACTGGTTTGACCAAAAGGTGGAGGAGGTATAGTATCAGCCATATTAAGATCTTGATTTTAAAAACAAGAACGATTTATGAAAAGTTTTATAAATCAAACCGCTCTGATACCAATTGAAAGTCCCTTAATATGACAATTGTTGATAAACTATAACTCTTGTAACCACGAAACACAATGAAATACTTTTCAAACACGTAATGCTTTATTAAGTATTATAAACAAAGTATTACAAAGTGCTATGAATACACTCGTTGAATGACAACAAGAAATGAACCCTAGAACAAGTAAACTAGATTCGAGACTCAAGTTTACAAGGGAACCAATGAGAAGCTGGTAGACAGCTGAGGGCTCAGCGGTTCCAAGGTGAGAAAGAACTTAGATAAATTATCCAAGCACAAGGGTTGATTTAATTCTTCTTTCTCACTCCTATTTATAGTGTACGAGGTTGCTTCCTTAGTGGGAGTAGTTGATACGTGTCACCTTCTGAATGGAAGAGTACAACGTATTAAATGCATGTCCAAGTCGAGACATACCTTTAAACAACTTTAGGTGAACAGTTCTGCCAACTGTTCACCTTTTGTCCCACTAGGTCGTATTAGGCTGTATCTTGAATCTCTTGTTTTGTCCCGCTCAAAACACTTGGTAGATTCTCCCGCCTAAACTATAAAAGGATTGGACAAGATTTGCTTGTCCCAGACTTCTAGGGTTCTTAAGTGATCTCTGAGTGTTGTCAACTCAGAGATCCTTGAACACCAGCACATTCCTTCAACATCCCAGCTATCCATAATCGCTGGTGAGTGTGACTCAGATTGTCTTCGACTTCTCTGACGTTGTCTTTAACTTGAATGTTCCTGGTGTACCAGCTGAGGCTTTGCCTTCCACTGGTCTGGTCACTGTCGCTGGTCCTCTCAGCGATCAGTAAACACTTAGTCTAATTAAACAAATCTAGACTGGGCCATAGTTAAAACTTTCATTGGCCCAACATCTGTAATTTTTATTCATAACTCAAAACTGAATACAATAAACCCCAAGCCTTATTTGTATAGGATAACTAAACTTGAAGAAAAAGTTAACAAATTATTCTAGAAAAATAAAATAAGAAAACTAAATAAAATACTGACATAAAAACTAATCTCCAACAGATTAGTAAAATAAACCTCATGCGTCATTTAAGGAAACTAAATAAAATGTAGACACAAACATAATCTTTAGTAGACATAAAATAATGCTCCCACATCATTCTCCCCTTCTTTGAAAAGACTCGACCTCGAGTCTTGATTGTCCTAAAACCGAACGCATCGACCATGATAGTTTGGATCATTGTACAACAAAGATTATTAGCCACAACTACAGTGTCTTCAATGTTGTCTTTTCTCCACCGAATTCTTTTTTCTCAATGACATATTCAATATCTGTATCATAAACTAGCATCGGTTTTTCTTCATATTCATCAAATATGGGAGGTCCATCATAATCATCACTAGCCGCACCATAATCTTCCCATTCATCAGAAGATGAACCATCACTCTCAAAAAATGGATATTCTAACATCTTAATCAGGAACTTCGGCTCTTGATACCAACTGATGTAGCGTGAAATAACAAAGATAAATAATTGAATCTGTTGATTCCAAAGAATGCCAGACATAATCCTTCAAACTATCGTTGATTCAAAAAGAATACCAATAATCAGGTAAACTTCAACAATCGTTGATTCAACGAATACCCGATTATTTGGATGAAATCGAACAATAAACCCTAACTTGGATTTAAGTTGATTAACAAAAGACTAAAAGTCTGTAATTTTTATTCATAACTCAAAACTGAATACAATAAACCCCAAGCCTTATTTTTATAGGATAACTAAACTTGGAGAAAAAGTTAACAAATTATTCTAGAAAATAAAATAAGAAAACTAAATAAAATACTGACATAAAAACTAATCTCCAGCGGATTAGTAAAATAAACCTCATGCGTCATTTAAGGAAACTAAATAAAATGTAGACACAAACATAATCTTCAGTAGACATAAAATAATGCTCCCACATCAGTCTTCTCCTTCTTGGGGATGTTCTTCTCTTGGAAAGCTACAGAGAGGGGCGTGGCTTGGAATTTGTTGAGCTTGGGAAGAGGTGGAATCTTGTACTTCCATGTCCATGGTGTAGCAGCTACGACCACACTCCCAGCCTGTTCTCCCTCTGCCAATGGTCGTGGCTGCATCGCTACTGTCTTGGGTTGACGGTCTCTTACTAACTACAAAATATCCATTTCTACAAACACAAAATATAGTGCGGTTCAATATAGAATAGGGGATGGTAGTACTTACAAGATGAACAGAAGCGGAGAGATGATCACTAACCCTAGCCATCATCGTCATAAAATCGCAGAACTTGGTCCTCACGCACTATTGGATTATGACTCAGTCCAATCATATACAATATCGCCTATGGGTATGCACGAATAGAAAT
Source organism: Glebionis coronaria (assembly GCA_025667525.1). Classification (NCBI taxonomy): domain Eukaryota; kingdom Viridiplantae; phylum Streptophyta; class Magnoliopsida; order Asterales; family Asteraceae; genus Glebionis; species Glebionis coronaria. The sequence goes on along the minus strand of CM046877.1, from coordinate 109,429,135 downwards.
GAGATTGGCATTAATCACATCGACGTCTCCTTAGTTATAAGTGCCTAGGTTTGCATCTCTCCTTAAGGTGTCTTGGGTCACAAAGTCAGAGTCAAAAGGAAATATGACATCGTCTATCCAGAAGAATTTATTATTCCAGTTCTTCAGCGAATCAAGTTTTTCTTCATAACATTGTAACCGACCAACGCGCTTGGAAAATGATACCCATCCATTTGCCCACGAGGGATTATAGAATGCGTGGAACAGGTTTACAATGGTTTCTATGGCTAGGACACGACAGTTTACCTCAAAGTTTGATATCTTCGCTACAGCAATACAGTGCAGCTGGGATAAGTGTATTTGGTGGTAGGTCAGAACATTTACAAGGAACCACGAAAATGGCACACGGTTGCTGGAAAACTCAAAAAAATCTAGTATAAACCCCTATTTTCCCACATGGGAAGTTTCCTATATGAGACCGGGGAGGCGGTACTTCTGGGTGAAGATTCATCGGAATATAGTATTCCCATGTAAAATCAAGTAGTTCTTGCTCGGTGATGAATGAAGTGATGTGGGAAAATGTAAGGAAAGAATAAATTCAGTGTTCTTACCTTTGTATCAATTTTTTAGCAAAGTGTAGTTGAACTTGTGTCTGTATCAAGAAGACTTGTCGACTAAGGTGGTTTTTGTTTTTGCAAACAATGATCTGACTGCCTCTGACGTCTAACCAGTCAGACGCGGTCAGACGTTTTGGTTGTTTGTTTTTTTTGTCTAGTCATATGCAGCAAGAGGGTAATCATCTGGCTCAGTTAGATGCGGTGTTTTGTCTGACTGCCTCTAGGCACCCTGTTTTCTTGTGTCGAGATGAATGTTTTTATGTATCTCATGGTTTTCTGTGATTGAAAATATTACTGTAATAAAATTGTAGATTCGTCTTGTTTATTTGAAGAGTGTGTGTGTGTGATAATCGGTTGAAAGAAAAGAAGAAGAAAGAGGTAGGTAATGGATGACGATAGAAACACAGTTACAGAAAAATTGAGATAAAATAGGTATATAAATATTTTATGTTTAGGGTAAACATAATTTAGTGGGCTAATATTCATATCAGTTATTGGGTTATACATGAATATCCAGTTTAAGAAGCATTTATTTTCAAGGAATCAATCAAATTAGGAGTGTTTTTAATTTTGAGTTTAACCTATATAATACTAAAAAAATCAAATAATCAAACTCAAGCTCGATTCTTTCGAGCCTAACAAGTTTGGGTATGGTTCGAGCTCAGTTCGTTTATTTGATTTGGCAATGTAAAAGAAATACTTTCATACTTGAAATACATATTTCAAATATGTATGTAACTATATATTATATATTTCAAATATGTATGTAACTATATATATTTTTTTCGAGTTATTAGGGTCGATCTAAAAACCAGACCGAAGTCAAACTATTTGTTCATTATATTATGCTAAATATGTGATAAAAATGTTTTGTTTTTCATCTTTATATATTGTACTATTATTGTACTATTATTGTTAAATATATAAATACACCATTCAGACAATTGTAAAAAACAAACAACATTTTTTCATTCAGATTCAGACATTATAACCACCTCTTACTAGTAAGAAGTTGTAGAAAAGATTACAAAGATCAAGATATATTCAACCAACCACCCCTTTATTATTTTATTAAACTGCCTCAGGCTGTTACTTCAAATGTAACACCTGGGTTTGTGATCCTACTTACAAAAGAGAGAAAATCAAACAAGAGATCAAAACAGATTGATCTTGACAACAAGAGAACGAAACGATTGCTAAACTTTTTGAGAGAGATAAAATGATAGTCGCAGCTATCTAAATGAGCCAAAGAATGGCTTAAATACTAGCTAACACCAAAACCTAACAACTTTCACAACTTCACGCACTTCTACCCTCCATCTTTGCTTTACTTGTCAAAGTAAACCCTGCATATAGAAACTGAATAATAGCTATGAAATATTTATAAAACACATACCTGTACTTACCTTAATTGCAATAATAGTCCCTGAGAGTTGGTTTAGGACTTAATCATTCTTCTTAACACTCCCCCTTAAACCAACTTTGTAAAGATCATATAACCCAAGACCTTCACAAAACTTTTGATGCTCAGTAACACTCAAACCTTTGGTAAAAATATCTGCTATGTTGTCAGCAGACTTAACCTTTATAGTACTAACAACTCCAGCAGCAACTTTTTCTCTTAAGAAAAAGAGTTCAATCTCAAAATGCTTAGTCCTCTCATGAAATACAGGATTAGCAGCTATCTGTATTGCTGAGCTATTATCACATCTCAAAGGAACAGGTAACAATGGATTAACATTAAGCTCAGCAAGAATTTTCATAATCCACATTACCTCACATGTAACACTATTCATTGCTCTAAACTCTGCTTTAGCAGATGATCTAGACAACATTGACTGTTTCTTACTTTTCCAAGATATCAAACTATTGCCTAGAAAAAAACAATATCCAGTCACTGACTTTCTTGTAAGCTTACACTTAGCCCAATCAGAATCCACATTTACACCAAGATTAAGATTATCACTCTTATTAAAAGTAATTCCCTTTCCTGGTGAACCTTTTAAGTATCTTAAGACTCTAAATACAAGTTTCAAGTGTGACTGCATAGGTGCATGCATATACTGACTGAGAACATGAACAGCATAACTAATGTCAGGTCTAGTATGAGTGAGATAAATCAACTTGCCAACTAGCTTTTGATAGTTGTTAATACCTTTCAAAGGTTTATCAACATCAACACCCTTATTCTTACAGTTAATTCCCTCTTTAACATCAATAGGTGTTCCACATGGCTTACAAGCCAACATACCAAATTCAGTAAGAAGTTATAAACAGTACTTCCTTTGAGTTAAGTAAAGTGAAGTATTGGACTCAAGAACTTCAATACCAAGAAAGTATTTGAGTTTGCCAAGATCTTTAATCAAGAACTTGGAACTCAAAAATTTCTTAAACTTATTAATTTCTTCTATATTATAGCCAGTTACAATAATACCATCAACATACACCAGAAGTACAATAAAAACTCCATCTTTATTTTTAATAAACATAGAAAAATCATTTTTACTTTGTGTAAAATCATTTTCAATTAAAACAGATGTAAGTTTTTCATTCCACTTCCTTGGTGCCTGTTTTAAACCATACAAGGACTTAACCAACTTACAAACTCTTTGATCATTTTTATCAAAGTAACCATCATGCAAAGTCATATAATCATCTTCTACTAAATCTCCATATAGAAAAGCATTATTTATATCTAATTAGTATAAAAGCCAATCATTATAAACAGCTAAAGTTAAAATGCATCTCACAGTTACAATTTTAACTACAGGAGAGAAAGTTTCATCAAAGTCAATACCTTCCCTTTGGTTATACCCTTTAGCTACAAGTCTAGCTTTGAATCTTTCAATTTCTCCATTAGACTTGTATTTAACCCTGTAAACCCACTTACAACCAATAGGTTTTCTTCCTACTGGAAGATCAACAAGAATCCAACTCCCATTTCTGTTTAATGCCTCCATTTCTAAATTCATGGCCATAAGCCATCTTATATCTTTAGAAGCTTCAGAAAAGGTTTTTGGTTCAACAACTTTGTTCAAGCTAGTAGAAAAATTATAATTCTCTTTACTAAGACAAGAATAATTAACATATTTTTCTATACCATACTTAGCACTAGCATTCAGTTTATAATCAGCAAGCTTTTTTGGTACAACAACTTTTCTAGATGACCTCCTAGGATTATCCAAGTCATATCTGTCTGGGGAACTATTTGAACTTTCAAAAGTATTACCAAAATATTGATACTGATTGTCGTCACCCTCAGAATCACTACTATTTTCATCATGTATTGCATTATCATCTACATTACTGGTGGCTTCTGCTAGTTTACTATCATTAAGCTCATTACTACTTCTTCTAGTTTCACTAGCTTTTTCAGTACCTCTTAGTAATGCATATGCCCTCACTATTATTTTGTACATTATCTCTCTTTTCATCATTGGGATCATATGACATTGACTCATTATCATCCAAGTTAAAAAAGTTTAAACTGTCTTTATTTTCAAAACTCATAACATACTCACTATTTTCAGACTCATTCTTGAATGGAAACACTGTTTCATAGAACTTAACATCTCTAGAATAGAACACTTTTCTACTCTCAAGGCTATAAAGCTTATAACCTTTTTTGTCACTAGAATATCCAACAAAGACAGACTTTTCAGACCTTGATGAAAACTTATCAGTGTCATTTAAAACATTTGCAAAACATAGATACCCAAAAGTTTTTAACAAAGAGAGATTTGGTTCATTATCATATACTAATTCATAAGGTGACTTCCCAGACAAGACAAAACTTGGAATCCTGTTAATCAAGTAAACAGCAGTAAGAATACAATCAGTCCACATGTTCAAAGGCAATCCCCCCTGAAACATGAGGGCTCTAGCAACATTTAACAAGTGTCTATATTTCCTCTCAGCAATACCATTTTGCTTAGGGGTATATGGACAAGAAGTTTGATGAAGTATTCCATTATCTTTAAAAAATTTATCCATATTATTATTGATAAATTCTGTACCATTATCACTTCTAAACATCTTAACCATTTTTCCAAATTGAGTTTTAATCAAATTTACAAAAACAGTTATATTAGAGAATACTTCATCTTTCCCTCTTAATAAAAACAACCAAACAGCTCTACTATAGTCATCAACAACAGTAAGGAAAAATCTAAAGCCTTCTTTACTTTGAACTCTATAAGGACCCCACACATCCAAGTGAATCAACTCACCAACACTCTTGGTTTGATGATCACTTAGAGGAAAGGGTTCTCTAGTTTGTTTAGCTTTATGACAAACATCACAAATATTATTCTTAATTTTATCAATTTTAAGTTTGTCTTTTAACAGATGTAAAACCTTATCTGATGGATGACCAAGCCTATTGTGCCAAACACACTTAGACAAACAAAATTGTGATATATTATTGTTGTAAAATTTCTTACCTGTATTAAGAGAATACAATCCATTTATTTCACTACCAGTCCCCACTAGAGTCTTTAGAACAGAGTCCTGAATGTCACAAAAGTTTTCATAAAAAATGACTCTATATTTACTATCTTTGTTTAGCTTGTGCACAGACAGAAGACTAACTTCATATTCTGGCACAACTAAAACATCATGAACAGAGATTTTATCAGTTAACTTTAAACTGCCTATATGAGTGACAACAGCCTTAATTCCATTTGGATGACCAACAGTCATATTTAAATGAGACACATTAATCACATTATACATATTAATAACAGTATAAGTCATATGTTGACTAGCTCCTGAATCAATGATCCATCCAACATACAACTTATAAGTTTTAACATTAGTATTATGATTAAAAAACCTTGAAGTACAAAAACTAAAAGCACAATTTATACCTGCTACATTTGCAGGAATGCTATTAACTCCAGCTTTCTCACCAATTAAATCCAGCAATCTTTTAAATTGTTCATCAGTAAAGGAATTAGATGAACAACTATTAGATTGATCTTTTGAACCTGGAGTCACATGATTACTAGCACCTTTGTTATTAGTATTCCAATTATTATTAGAACCATTATTCTTTTTGAAATTAGGTGGATATCCCACAAGTTCAAAACACCTATCCACAGTATGACCATTCATATTACAATGAGTGCACACCAAATTAGGCCTATTAAGCTTTCTAGCCTGATTATTACTAGTATTCCAGTTATTATTAGACCTATTGTTAGGTCTTGAAGCAAAAGCAGTATTCCCAGCCTTTGGTGTACTCTGGGATTGTGAACCTCTATGAGATTCATCCCTTGACAGAGTAGCAAAGGCTCCCTTAACATCGGGAAGAGGTTCAGTAGTGAGTATAATACTCCTTATAGGAGCATACACATCATCTAACCCCATGAGAAATTGCATGAGGTTAAGCAGTTGATTATGTTGTTTAAGAAGATAAGCATTCTCACAAACACACTCACGTAGATTAACTAAAGAGTCATATTGCCTCCACAAGCCATTGAACTTGTGGTAATACTCAAACAGAGTAGAACCAGATTGAGTAAGTGAATGTATTTTATAATGCATATTAAAGATAACAGAACCATCTTGCTTACTATAAGTTTCTTCTAATTCATCCCAAACAGTTTTGGCATCATCAGAAAATACTTAACCCATATAAACATCTTGTGAAACACAACCAAGAATCCAGTTTAAAACAATAGAGTTACATCTTTCCCATTGATCTTGCAAAAAACCAGCCTCTTCAGGCTTAGGTAAATTTCCATCAATAAAACCAAGTTTATTTTTTGTATGAATAGCCCTTGAAATAGCAGCTCTCCATATTTTGTAATTTTCAGTTCCTTCCAATTTAAAACCAATTAAAGGGACACCACTAGTGTCACTACTATGCAAGTAAAGAGGGTCAAACATATCAATATCATTGTTGTTTGACCCTCCTCCATGTTCACTACCCTTGTCCTTTTCAGGAGCCATAACACAAAAACAATCAAGAAGGAAAGCAAGATCACAACACACAAACTAAATCAGTCAACCACCTTATATCACCACAACAACCAACAAACTAACTAAATCCCCTCGACACCTAATCCCACTAAAACAATGAAAATAAAGAGAGAGAGCGTGAGACAATACTATCACGCGCAGCAACAAACAAAAGCACAAAGATCAAGATGATCTTTAACCAACGCAGCGGAAACAAACACCAATACAATAACCTGCAGGATTAGCACAAGAAGCAACAAATAACAGAACAAGTCAAACTTACCAAGATTAAAAACCCCAACTTCTGAATTTAGGGTTTTCAATCAAAAACAACTAAAAACCACAATTAATCAACAATTATGTTGATTAACCACTCAAGAAAGCAATATACCCCAAAAGCCCCAAAAATTGACCAACCCTAATTTTTGGGGAAAACCTAATTGATCAAGAATCTGATCAATTAACACCAAGAATCAATCGATTCACCAAAAAATATAACCAGAAACCCTTTGATTCACAAAAAACCCCAAAATTTTAGAAACCCTAATTTTTTGAAAAAATCAAGATCTTCGTATCACAACCAACCAGGCTCTGATACCATGTAGAAAAGATTACAAAGATCAAGATATATTCAACCAACCACCCCTTTATTCTTTTATTAAACTGCCTCAGGCTGTTACTTCAAATGTAACACCTGGGTTTGTGATCGTACTTACAAAAGAGAGAAAATCAAGCAAGAGATCAAAACAGATTGATCTTGACAACAAGAGAACGAAACGATTGCTAAACTTTTTGAGAGAGATAAAATGATAGTCGCAGCTATCTAAATGAGCCAAAGAATGGCTTAAATACTAGCTAACACCAAAACCTAACAACTTTCACAACTTCACGCACTTCTACCCTCCATCTTTGCTTCACTTGTCAAAGTAAACTCTGCATATAGAAACTGAATAATAGCTATGAAATATTTATAGAACACATACATGTACTTACCTTAATTGCAATAATAGTCCCTAAGAGTTGGTTTAGGACTTAATCATTCTTCTTAACAGAAACGGTAATCAGATTCAGACCTAAAACAACTTAATGAAAAAAAACACCACCTAATTAAATCAAGTTAGAGCTTAACATCTCATTAGTAAGTCAAATCCAAAATAGGCCGGCTTTTAGCTCATCTTCCAACCCAACTTAGCAAACATGTTTACATTTTATGAGATTGTCAAGAATCATCATACGTTATATATTGATGAATGACTTTTTTTTCTTAGAAACTTTGTCCTCTTATAAAACTATGCCAAGTGAAATTTTATGAGATTGTCATCGAATCTATTATACGTTATACATTGAATACATCATAGTTTTATTGAATAAACTATGCCAAGCAGCCAAGTGAATTAAAGAATATAAAACATTGCATATTAATTTATACCATGGGTCCACATAAATGATTACTCCGTATAAACTTATGAGAGTGTCATTCTTTATTAAGTTGATCAGCTTTTTTTTTTGCTTTGTTTAATTGTGTTTGTTATCTTGATCTGAATTTGCTGAGTCTTCTTTCTGAAGATGATGGTTATCCTGTCTCGAAAGGTGCATTGTCTCCGTCTTTTGAGCTTCCTATTTTGAAATTAAATGTTTGTTTTTGCTGAATTCTTAGATTGCTGTTAGATACTTCCTCAGTCTCAAATTAATAGACAAAAAAACAAATTGTTTTAGAAAATATCACTATCATTGTATTATCTCTCTTACTTTTTTGCAAAAAGACACTCTTACCCTTATACAATTAATTAAAACTTCATATATAGTTTATAATTTGTAATACCACTAGGTGGAATATAGTAAATTTGTTATATTACTTACATCTATTTTTATAAGGGAACACATTTTAGTTTAGTGCGGTTTAAATGAGTATGCTTTATTTTTAATGGTGGAAATTCCCACACAACCGTACACAGGGCCATACACAGGTTAATGTTGAGCCTGGGTAACCTGGTTATGGTTTATAAACAGGTTTGACTTGGCCTTTGAACATGCCAACCTATTTACAACCCGCATGAACCGTTAACCGGTTTGACCCACTTAGATAAACAGTTATTTGGATCATTTCTGGCTTTTATAGAATTGGACTGTATTCAGGTTAGGTTACCAACCTAACAACCCAAGCCGACACAGATTTCCCACCTTTCACGATGAGTATGATTGTGTTAGATATTAGTTTGACTAATTAGATATGTGAATTCATTTTTAATTTATACGTTTACAGTTGAGGGCATTAGTGAGAGATTAAAAAATACTGAGCTATATGCGGATATGCCTATATATGTATTTCATTACTCTTGTCATTATATCTCACAAATTCGAAATCAGTTATGCATTAACGATACCGCTGACATTCTGCTACTTAGATCTGCATTGACAGCAAATATCTTATATTGTGTTTTTTTTTTTGTGGACATTAGTTAAGGAAGAAGAATTGAACAATGGTAATCTGTTTTCGATGTTCCTCTTTTCGAGACATGATGTACGAACCCCGTGGCCAACGAAATACACAAGGTGATAACTTTGATTCCAAATCTAAAGATTCTGATACGAAACCACCCAATCCTCAAAGTATGTGGAATGAATGGTCTAATTCTGACACCCCAACTCCAAATGTGAGATCAAGCAGTCTTAGAGTTTTCACATTTTGCGAGCTCAAAAAAGCCAAAGTGTGCTCCGAGATCGCTGATAGTGGATTTGGAAGTGTGCATATTGGTATAATCAAGAGTTTGGAGCATCCTTTTGATGATATTCATGTGGCTGTGAAGCGGGTAAAAAGAGGCCAAAGAGCAAGTCTTTTTCTTAAACTTTCAATATATAGAAACATTTTAAAGTTACTATGGTCTTACGTTTTCGGATAACAGGGTGGACACAAGGAGTGGGAGGCGAAAGTGAAAGTTGTTGGAGAGATTAATCATCAAAACCTTGTGAAGCTAATTGGCTTCTGTCATGAAGATGATGAATGTCGCCTTTTGGTGTATGAATATATGCCTAATAAAAGCTTGGATGGTCATATATCGGCTCTCTCTTGGGCTGTGAGACTACTAATAGCGCAAGATGCTGCTACTGGTTTGGCATACCTACACGAGGGGATGGATAGTCAGGTACTCAAATATATTTCTTTGATTAATTTTATACTAGATAACAAAATCTAACATTATTTACCTAAGTTGCAGATCATCTTTGGAGACTTCAAACCCTCTAATATTCTTCTGGACAGCCAAATGAATGCTAAGCTTACGAACTTTGGACTTGCTAGGGAAGGGCAAGGACCTCAAGATGGATGAACCCATGTCTCAAATGCATATTTAGCTCCGGAATATATCTATACGATATTTTTATCATCCAAGTGCGACTTATGGAGCTATGGTATCTTTCTAGCGGAGCTGATCACAGGTAGACCGTGTATACTTGTCCAAGAAAACACTGACGGCGTCAATCTATGTGTGAGATGGGTATGCGGCTATCCAGTTGTAGAAAAGACGTCAAATATAATAGATGGCAAGTCTCAATCTATGTGTGAGATGGGTATGCGGCTATCCAGTTGTAGAAAAGACGTCAAATTTCAGCTTATTTTGAAACTTATGGCAAGTCTCAAAATAAGGCCAAAAAAATATAAGGCAGAATCAAATAAGCCCATAAGCACACATATAAGCTGAAACAAACACCCCATGGATCAATCAAAATTTCTAATAAAATAGCAAAAAGGCAATATTAAAAATTCAATAAGCTTTCAAATAAAATAAAACAGATTAGCAGTTAAACAGAAAATACTAGAATTCATATTAATTCGCAATAGTAATTCAATTACAAGATGTAAAAAACCAAAGTACACAACACCTAACCAGATCTCAAACATAACAAGTAATTTAAACTCTAACCGCCAAAACCGTAAAGTGTACGGCCTTGCCTCTTAAGAGCATAAACAACATCCATAGCAGTAACAGTCTTCCTTCTAGCGTGCTCAGTGTAAGTGACAGCATCTCTTATCACATTCTCCAAAAAGATCTTCAAGACGCCACGTGTCTCTTCATAAATCAAGCCGCTTATCCTCTTCACTCCTCCACGTCTTGCTAATCTTCTAATCGCGGGCTTGGTGATTCCTTGAATGTTGTCGCGGAGCACTTTACGATGTCGTTTCGCTCCTCCTTTGCCTAATCCTTTTCCTCCTTTCCCTCTTCCTGACATCTTTTTTATACTACTCTTTCTTTTTTATATAAAAATTGGTTGTGATTTTGAAATGTGGGGAGCGGGTATTTTTATACTGGTTGAGTAGGTTTTTGTGTTTGTTTTGTGTGTTTTGGGTCGTTGGATTAATGAGATGGAGAGTGGATGTGAAGCGTTGGATTGGGATCTGTGTGAGGGTGAATGAAGTGTTTCTATTGGTTGATAGGTGAAGTAGCGGATTGGTGGAGTTAATTAACACGTGAGTCAAAACAAAGTACCATTGAGTTAAAAGAAAATTGCTAACCATTTCTATATTAGGTAAAGGTGTTCATTGTTTGGGTTACTTTAACCTACCTAAATCGAAAATCGAATTGAATCGAACCCCAATGAGAAACGAACCGAAAATAGTATTCGGGTTGTGGGTCATAATAGAAGCGAACCGAACTACTAATTTGGTTTTCGGGTTGGGTATGGGTTTGACAATCGGACCTGATAACCAAACAGAAAACCAAAATTATACAAATATATATATTTTTATATATATTTATATACATAAAACTATTATTAGAATTTAATCTTAATATAGAAATACAGTTTTTATATTTGAAGTAATTACTTATTTGCTAAATATTTAAATAATTATGTATTTTTTTAAATCGGATAATTCGGGTTGTTCGGGTCAACCCGAGAACCGAACCAAATTTAAATTCGGTTTTCGGTTCGGTTCGGTTAAAATCTAGTTCGGTTCGATTCGCTTAAAATCTAGTTCCGTTCGGTTTGGTTTTCGGGTGGACCCAGAAAAAAATTAACCGAATAACCCGAATCGAATAAACTGAACAACCCGAAAACCGAACCGAAGGACACCCCTAATATTAGGCTTGTTTTATACTCTATCCATCTTATAATTATAATTTATCGACAAAAAAGCACGCAATTTAATAAAATTAACAATTTTTCAGCTTTTTCGCCTTTACTTTTGATACACTGACATTTTTACCCTTAACCAATTATTAACTTCTTTATTGTTTGTAATAATATTTTCAAGTAAGGGTGACATGATAAACTTAATTGATATTATTTATTTATTTTGGAAGTGAAGTATTCATTTGGAACGTCCAAAAAAATAATTTAGACTATAATTATGGGATGGAGAGAGTGCTAACTAATTAAAAACTCACATTTTTATTATTATAAGGTTTAAAAAACTTACATCAACTCATCTTCATTAAAATATCATTTTATCTAAAATATATCTTATTAAATACTCTCACACACTCACAACCCGATCTAAAAATAACTAAAAAATAAAAACATAACTCACCAACGATGAGTTGAGTTACTCACCCTTCATTGAATTCAATGCATAACCAGCGCATAAGTTCATTTAAACAGAATTTTGTCACCTCATATCTCACCTCAACTCACCTTCATTACTCCCATCAGCCTTAGTGCACAACGTTTCCTTTTCAAATAAATGACAACTATAGTTAAAAAAACGTACACCAATAGTCTAAATTGAAACGTTTGATTGTCGTCAGGATTTTGTTGTTTTGGTTTTGTGAGTACTAGTTATAATACTCGTGTACGCACGGGAATTAGACATAAATCCAAATTCATTTAGCTGTATATTATTTTATAAAACTGAAAGGACAATGCCAATTTTTGGCAGTCAAATAAGAACTTGTTTCGTATTATATTTCACCGGATGATTATCAAGTAAGTGATTTAGTGCAGCCTTTTGATTGCGGATAGTCGTGAACGAATTCGATCGCTGACATATCTTGGTTCTTTCTTGTAAGCCCCTCATACTCCCCAAGATTTTTCTGGGGAGGAGGGTCGTAGTAATCACGGCTCTGGAGACTTCGCATGCGAGCATAAATCTCAACTTTGTTCTCTCGGCTGCTATTTCGACTCTAAACGTAGCCAATGATTCAATGCTCGAGGAAGACTTCAAAGCCAGAAGACTTGTTGCATTTCCACTTTCACTCACATTCGACATGTTGTGGTGTTTTATTACAATAGTGGTGGTCCTCCCTTGTTATTTAGAATCTTTTACTACATTTGTTTCGTTATTGTTGATAGACAATCGAGTTGTGGCAGTTATGTGCTTATTCTCTATTGTTAATTCATTCTTATGATAAAAACATATTATTGGTGACGCACTGTCATTTGAATCGTTCTTTGAAATTTGTTAATAGTAATCATTCCGTAAACAGATAACTCTAAGATACTAAGTCAACTCACCGAAGAACATCATATTGGGGGGGGGGGGACATGTTCGTGTATGAGCCCAGTCACGTGCTGGAGACCATGCTACGTGGTACATACCGGAGTGTTGTCCCATATTTTGTGATGATTATACACGAACGAATTATAGAAGAAAAATAGATGAAAGTAGATGAATTCTAGAGAGAGAAAGTAGAGAGAGAAAATAGAGAGAATGGTTGGAAACTTTGGGAATAATAGATTAAGAGAGAAAATGAAATGGTAACCAACACCCTCGTAACATGCTAGGAGGGTAGTATATATAGCCAAGCCTACATGTGGCTTTGGGATATGTGATAATGGGTTGGGCTTGTCTTTGGGCTTTAAATAGCTTAAGTTCAAGCCCGTGACTCCCGACTATCTGACTACTTATTACAATGTTCTAAGAATTAATACATAATAAACCTATGACCGAACATTCTTGTTTGACTCAATATTTTTAGGCTAACAATCTCTCCCAATGAGAGGTCATTCCTCTACGACATTTGAAGATATATAGCGATTACTAATCTCGCCATAAATGAGTCGGAATGTTTAATAGTATTATTGTTTCTTCATGTTGTGATCTTTGAGCCTTTGTCGTTGTCTTTCGAATTTGTCTTCAATCTTGAGATCTTCAAACTGTGACCGAATCATTCTTGATGATACAATATTTTGAGACTAACATATCACTCACTGAGAGGTCATGTAAAACCCGCATGCTTTTACCATGAATAGTGCCCTTAAGATCGTACGTCCTAGATGAAAACCTTCCTTATTTAGTATTGATCACATTCACGTGCTAGTAATCAAGTAAGTACATACGTGTATAACATGATAAGTATCGTTTACGTACGAACTCATGATAAGCAGTTAATAAGTATTTCACGGGAACATAATTAAATCATGATCACCATTAAAACACGAACTAAAATAATCACGTAAATACATATAATATAATTACGAGCATAAATAAATACGTTAAGGTACGGTAAATATTTAACGAGAACACACTAAACACGAACACGATTAACCACGAACAAACACGAAACATCGGGACACGGAAAACATTTGGGTTACCCCTTGTGGGCCCCATATACACGAATTTAGGAAGAGAATGGGCCTAGCCCATCATTTTTACTAAACAAGGGGTTAAGGGGAAAATACATTCATTTTCACTTTTCAAGAAAATAAACATAAAACCCTAAAAGATTTTTCTCCTTCTCCTCCTTGTTCCTTCTTGTGCCTTCACCCATAACAACACCATAGGAGGGTGTTGTTGATTTTTGACATAAAAAACAAGTGCTAGAAACCGTGTTTGTTCATCATTCTTCAATCTACGTGTTTGGTATATCATTTCTTAACCTTTCTTTTTCATTTCTTTTAATCTTTGATTTTATTATGAACATGTTATTTTATTTTGTTAAAAACCTAATAATTAATCATGGATTTAATAAGTTTAGGTGTTAATTAAAATTAAAAGGATGTTATAAGGGGTGTTTGTTTTGGCCACAGGCTAGAACCGAACCCGTAGAGGTTTCGGTTTGCCAAGCCGACCACCACCAAGACCATATGGTCCCGGTTTGATGGTGTGGGTCCCACGGCAGCAAGGAACCAAGGGGAACCCCGATTTGGCTCGGGGTACGGTGTCGAGTTCATGCCCGATTCATGGTTCGTTGGTTAAATCATGATTTATGCTACATGTTAATATTATGAATTATGAACTTAGGATATAAATTAATTAATAACATGAGATATTAATTAAACTATGACTTAGGTTATTTTTAATTTAGCATGATATTAATTTAACCTAAGTATTTTATGTTATGAGTTATAATTAATTAATTATTTAAAACATGCCTATAATTAATTAATTTAGACATGACTTAGGTTATGTTATTAATACATAATAATACACATTTTAACCTAAGTAATTTATTTCATTTTAATTAAAACATGTTATACTTTAATTAAAATGCTTAACTTATAGTTTAATTAAATACATGAAATAATAATTAAACTATACACTATATCATGTGACTTAAGAAATAAGCTTATAAACACTTAGACTTATATGTTAGCTTATGTAACCAGCTTAATTCTATATATGGAAATCTATCTATTTCAGGCAGCTAATCTAATCATGGAAACCTTCTATATATGGAAACTTATTTAATTAAGGCAGCTGATCTATTTTTGGAAACTTTCTATTTTTGGAAACTTTCTATTTTTGGAAACTTTCTATTTTTTGGAAACTTTCTATTTTTGGTAACTTTCTATTTTTGGAAACTTTCTATTTTTGGTAACTTTCTATTTTTGGAAACTTTCTATTTTTGGAAACTTTCTACTTTTGGAAACTTTCTATTTTTGGAAACCTGCTATTTTTGGAAAGTTACTTATTATTACACAGTAAGTATAATAATACATGAAATACCAGTAATACTTAATCAGATTAGTCAGAATACAAGATAAACACAGTGTAAGGCTTTAAACAGTAAACCATGACCTAAAACATACCAAGTAAGCTAAGATGAGACATAAAACCCAGTACGTAATCAGTAATTCGATACTTATACACGTGTGTATTCATGTAGCGTTAGTGATCCAGAAGTAGGAGTCTTTCTTCCGTTCATTCACTGGACTTGAGGTACGGATTCCCGTCCTTTCAGTATGGACATTCTTTCCTTATTAGGATTTCCCCGTATGCAGCCAACTGTTTTCCCCAGTATTTGTTTTATTGTTTTGAACTGCTTATGTTTAATTAGCATAATCTATAGCCATATACAAGCATGACCAGTTTCACCTAGTTATGGAGGTACCATAACCATAACATTGGAGGCACCAATGTTATGACTTCCCCACGGCGGAGTGATTGCTCGTGGCGTCCCTTTCAGTTTTGGCCATATTATTATATCATGTGGGGCGTATGGGTGCATCCTAGTTACATGTTTTATTCAGTATTTCATGGTGAATGTGGTGTGTGCCTTGCATCCTTCACAAGGAGTTGATCCCTCCTACCCAAACCAGTATATTAATTAGAGGCATCCCCTCTAATCAGCATGATGAGGTCACCCCTCCAAGTATTCATGCACGTGACCTTTTCATGACCTATATGGGCTATGGTATATTTATGTTAAAACAGTTTTCATAAGATAAACATAAGGCTTTTCAAACTATAAAACCAGTTTTCTCAATACTTAACCAGTCTACTCAGAACTTAGTCTTCCGCTGTTATATGTTACATGCTTATCCTATTTCATGCTATATTGTATATCTGTGCACTGAGCGTTTTGCTCAGCCGTTACTTTCCTTTCCATGTCCCAAAACGACAGGTACCCAAGACTCGAGCATTTGGAGGACATGCATAGGATGGAAGCTGCCATAGACTTCTTCTCCTGTTTCCTTCATATATTTATGCTTGTTTAGTCTTTTATTCAGTTCATTTACTTTGTTATGTTTTGGGCTTATGTTTAGGAACCGATGATTGATTCCGGTTTTCCCTATGGTCATGTATGTTTTACTACATATTACCTTGCATGCTTTGATGACACGCCATAATTACGCGTGACATTCCATTTATCAAAATGGGGTGTTACAATTATGGTATCAGAGCCAAGGCTTCGACCTGTAGGCTCTAAAACTCGACCTGTGACTAGTGGGTAGTCACCAGGAGCTTCCTAAGCCAACGATTGTTATTCCACGTATTGATGTTTCAGCGCGTCGTTGTTTTAACCATTATGTTTTCAGCACCTTTTTGTTTTAGCCATGACGTTTTCAGCACCTTGTTGTTTTCACCATGATGTTTTCACCAGTATCGTCTTACTAATATGGAATGAACAACCGTCATCCATACTTAGTTATGTGTCATTGTCTATGCATGATGTTCCTTGTGAACTGTGACGATCTGGACTGACCCCAGTAGTTCATAATTTTCACATAAAATTTTTTCTGTTAAGTTTTGACAATGACTTTTAATTATTATGTTTCATACATTCATGCATTTATATCATATGTCATCTGTTACAGGAATTTTGACTAAGTAATGGTTGGTACAAGACTGGCCCTATTTAGTCGCATGTGCTTTTATCGAAACTTTTAACTTTGGGACCGACCCATAGGCGTCCCCTCGCCATGTCTTTTGTTTTGGAACCGACCCATAGGCGTTCCCTCGCACATATAAAGGTTTTATAAACTACATTACGCATTCATGCACTGTTTTTCATGCATAAAATTTTTCTCATGATTTAAATTGGCATAAATTTTTTTATGTCCCCTCATAAGTTATTATGTTTTTATGTCAAGTATGCCTTCATACTGTCATGGTTAACTTCAGTTTCATGCTGATTATGTTATACACTTCTTCGTAATAGATGGTTTCATGTTTCCTCATGATAATTCCGTCTTCATGTTGATTATGTTTTACGCCTCTTTTGTTATTTACGTTGTCCTGCAAGACATTGTTAGATTTCTTGAATCATGCTTTCATGATAGTCATGGTTGGTTTCCATTGATCAGGCTGTCAGGCAAATCATCGTTGAATTTTGTGTAACCACACTTTAGCGTTTCTCTATGCAACCAGAATGATGTCTATGCTAATACTGCCAGGTTATCATGATGGTTTTCCTAACCGATTAACCGGTTTACTTTCCTTAAATCATGACAAATGATCGAGCCCATACCGATCATTTCATGTGCATTCCATGTGTACTCCACGTACCGTATTTCATGTGTATTACATGTACCTTAATCCATGTGTATTCCACTTGCAATACTTCACGAGTATTCGCTAGTCGATTCTAAATCATCTCATGCGTATGTTCACTTGCTGATATTCTACAAGATTGTCGATGCCGCTCATAGCTTGGAGATGTTACTGAAGGTTGATGCTGCTAATGTTGGGAGACGCTACGAGATGCTGACGCTGATGTTGTTCACAACCTGGAGATCCTAAAAGACGAAGACAAAGGCGTCGGAGCAAAGCAATTGGACGAGAAGATGCTTCACCATCAGACAATTCCCATCAATCATTGTACCAAATTCATAGTTACATGTCACACGTCGTTCGGCTGTCATTTCAGCCATATGAGTGCAAACCAGTACCAGCCGGCCACTCAGCTAAATAGTTACATGAGTCACGGTCATGAGAATGACCGTCATGGAACCGACAGACAAGATGATAGTAACCACTACTATTACAGCAACTATCCTAGAAATCGCAACCGAGGCTCCGGCCACGGACGTGATCAGACATACAAATGATCAGTAGTCCAACCGATCCGCCAATTCTGGCATATTAACCTAATATTTGTAGTTCTAATTGTTTCACATCTCGAGACACATGTCAAGACATCAGTCAAGACACATGTCTCACGTATACTTTCTGAGGACACATGTCAAGATACCAGTCAAGACATATGCCACGCTTACATTTCTCAAGACACGAGTCAAGACACATGACTCACGTCTAATTATGGAACATTTCTAAGAAATTCAGGGTACCCTCCAAGGGTATATCTATGTTGTTGTGCCATGTATTAATCAGGCCACAAGAATTTCAATACCATTATCGGCGCATCAGTGAGAACTGTCACGTTGCCGATGTCACTTTCATTTCTTTCACCATAGTTCATATATTCATAACCATGAAGGACGCCTTTCGTATTCCCACGCATACGAAGGTTTTCCTTCAGCTTAATGATAAGATTCAAGCTGCTAACGCATTTCCTTGGACAGACACGAGATGAATTTTATCCTAATTATGGACCATGAACAGCACACCATGCTACAATTCATAATTTTGTACAGTAATGTGCGGGCTCCTGAATACATTCAGCTTGATTTTCCATCAGGAAAATCCGTACAAATTATCTACGCTTACAAGCAGGTTCGTTGTTAGCCATGGTCGCTAAAATTTTCTAGCTGTCAGTAAGACACGACTACTTAAGTCCTTTTACGCATAGCCAGTTGATTATTCCAAAATCTTCCTATACATTCCAGAAGAACCTACAAGGAGAAGAACGGTACCATGAGATTATGTGTCGACTACCGTTGACTTAAACAAATCACCATTCATGACCGTTATTCTCCTCCACGTATTGACGACATGTCCAATCAACCGTATAGTGTTAATCACTTTCCCAAGATCGAACTCATGATCATGCTGCCAACAGTGACGAGTGAAAAAGGAGGACATGTCTGTGACTGCTATTCGTGCACGACTCGGTCATGCTAGATTTATGATTTTGATTCAGTCTCATCAATGCTCCAACAGCATTATGGAGTTAATAAATTGAGTTTCCATGAACTCCTAAACAAATTCATCAGCGTTTTCATTGAAGATAACCTAATTCCCTCTAAGCCTAGAGAAGAACAGGAAGACACTATCTGCACTATGTTGCAAATTCTATGACAAGAGAAATTCTACCCTGGAATTTTTTTTTTCCAATATCAATTCTGTTTGATTACAGTGACACACTGAATCACATGGGTTTCTATGGTTAATCTTACCATGACTCAGCTTATGCGTAAAGGAGAGAACCCTACACTACATTAGCTGTTCTAGGAAATCCTACGCTAGAAGAAGTCTAGACTTAGAGACTCAGAGTTTCGCAAACTCCTATGTATCAAGTTCGATGAAGCAAGATACAGTTACGTTCATATCTAGGTACCTGACATACCAACAAGTTAAGATAGGACACCAACAAACTGGGATGTTTTCATCATATGAAATTGTGAATCGAAAAGGGACAAGATCTCCATGGATTTTAGTTACCAGATTTCAGCAAACTCAGAAGAAGCATGATGCTATTTGGGTTATTGTCAACAGTTTGATCAAGTCTGCAGAATCCTTACATCCGTACGGATTTCAGAACCAACAGATTGAACGAACATGTTCCAGCCAAGGCTCATCCGATCACTTGGCAATCCCTCAGCTATCGGGTCAGACAAAGATTCGTGATTGTACTCCTAACTTACTTCACGTCTTCATTCTAATTCCACGACTTGCTTCGCGCTCACGTTCATGACACTATTCACGTTCATGATCGTATTTTGGCTTACGATTTTACGTTCATTTCTTTTCTCATTCTGGGAAGTTTGCAAGAACTTGTGAGACCAGACCCAAGTTTAGTATAACTCTCCATCATCAGATAGACGTTTTACGTCATATTCCACGTCTCACCTTGTAACGTTTGGCGTTACCGCCATTATATTCTATGATCACGATATGTCTCACATGTCATGTTCATTCCACGTTCCTCATATCATGATCAAGATATGTTACACGTATCATGGATCACGATATGTTTACTCATACTACACTCGCCATACCTCCACGTAGCACGTTCAGAATTTTTCACGTACTATGTTTATTTATGTCTCGCGCATCGTTCTAATTATCAGTTCAGTCAGATTGTCTTGCATCGTAACGTTTCAGTTACCCTTGCACGTTAACTCTTTTTCCTCGATCGAATTTAGGGGATCTACCTTCCGTTGATAACCAAGAATTTCTTCGTATTCCAAGTCAAGGTCAGGAGGACCAAGATTTATCATTTGTGTCAAGATCTTCTAAAGGAACCGTTCCAAGAGGGAGGCCACTTGGAAACGGACAAGTTCATCCGGACTTCTTATCCATTTTTTTTCTCTTATCGATTTGATATGTCCTTTCAGTCACGTCACGTTCCATGTCTTTTCAAGACGGGTCACGTTCCACGTTCCCTTCTACCATGTCACCTTCATTTCCGTTATTTTTGCATACCTTTCCAGTTTGATTCGGGTATGTTTCGCTTCCAGTTACGTTATCTATAATTCGGGGACGAATTATTCTTTTTAGGGGGAAAGAATTGTAAAACCCGCATGCTTTTACCATGAATAGTGCCCTTAAGATCGTACGTCCTAGATGAAAACCTTCCTTATTTAGTATTGATCACATTCACGTGCTAGTAATCAAGTAAGTACATACGTGTATAACATGATAAGTATCGTTTACGTACGAACTCATGATAAGCAGTTAATAAGTATTTCACGGGAACATAATTAAATCATGATCACCATTAAAACACGAACTAAAATAATCACGTAAATACATATAATATAATTACGAGCATAAATAAATACGTTAAGGTACGGTAAATATTTAACGAGAACACACTAAACACGAACACGATTAACCACGAACAAACACGAAACATCGGGACACGGAAAACATTTGGTTACCCCTTGTGGGCCCCATATACACGAATTTAGGAAGAGAATGGGCCTAGCCCATCATTTTTACTAAACAAGGGGTTAAGGGGAAAATACATTCATTTTCACTTTTCAAGAAAATAAACATAAAACCCTAAAAGATTTTTCTCCTTCTCCTCCTTGTTCCTTCTTGTGCCTTCACCCATAACAACACCATAGGAGGGTGTTGTTGATTTTTGACATAAAAACAAGTGCTAGAAACCGTGTTTGTTCATCATTCTTCAATCTACGTGTTTGGTATATCATTTCTTAACCTTTCTTTTTCATTTCTTTTAATCTTTGATTTTATTATGAACATGTTATTTTATTTTGTTAAAAACCTAATAATTAATCATGGATTTAATAAGTTTAGGTGTTAATTAAAATTAAAAGGATGTTATAAGGGGTGTTTGTTTTGGCCGCAGGCTAGAACCGAACCCGTAGAGGTTTCGGTTTGCCAAGCCGACCACCACCAAGACCATATGGTCCCGGTTTGGTGGTGTGGGTCCCACGGCAGCAAGGAACCAAGGGGAACCCCGATTTGGCTCGGGGTACGGTGTCGAGTTCATGCCCGATTCATGGTTTGTTGGTTAAATCATGATTTATGCTACATGTTAATATTATGAATTATGAACTTAGGATATAAATTAATTAATAACATGAGATATTAATTAAACTATGACTTAGGTTATTTTTAATTTAGCATGATATTAATTTAACCTAAGTATTTTATGTTATGAGTTATAATTAATTAATTATTTAAAACATGCCTATAATTAATTAATTTAGACATGACTTAGGTTATGTTATTAATACATAATAATACACATTTTAACCTAAGTAATTTATTTCATTTTAATTAAAACATGTTATACTTTAATTAAAATGCTTAACTTATAGTTTAATTAAATACATGAAATAATAATTAAACTATACACTATATCATGTGACTTAAGAAATAAGCTTATAAACACTTAGACTTATATGTTAGCTTATGTAACCAGCTTAATTCTATATATGGAAATCTATCTATTTCAGGCAGCTAATCTAATCATGGAAACCTTCTATATATGGAAACTTATTTAATTAAGGCAGCTGATCTATTTTTGGAAACTTTCTATTTTTGGAAACTTTCTATTTTTGGAAACTTTCTATTTTTTGGAAACTTTCTATTTTTGGTAACTTTCTATTTTTGGAAACTTTCTATTTTTGGTAACTTTCTATTTTTGGAAACTTTCTATTTTTGGAAACTTTCTACTTTTGGAAACTTTCTATTTTTGGAAACCTGCTATTTTTGGAAAGTTACTTATTATTACACAGTAAGTATAATAATACATGAAATACCAGTAATACTTAATCAGATTAGTCAGAATACAAGATAAACACAGTGTAAGGCTTTAAACAGTAAACCATGACCTAAAACATACCAAGTAAGCTAAGATGAGACATAAAACCCAGTACGTAATCAGTAATTCGATACTTATACACGTGTGTATTCATGTAGCGTTAGTGATCCAGAAGTAGTAGTTCTCTCTTGCACAACGGAAGACTTGTTTGGAGAGAAACTATGTCCTTTTATGATCCACGTTTCAGATTTTTTGTCATTTCTTTTCTTTGCGACGGGTTTGTATCTCCTCGTTGTCGTATGGGATTCTACATTCTTTTTTTATGGAAAGGCACGCGATTTGGCCTCATAAATGTATTTAATGCAATGGTCATGATTTCCATTGTGAAATATTTTTTTCCACGTTGGGCATGTAAGGAATTTGGAATTCACGAAAGGCCGTGTGTACCTAGGCTTTGCTGATCGTTCAGTCACAGTGTTCGGTGCACGACTACTCATTGATGGTTGCCATTTCCTAGATTGCTGGGAAGGGATCCTAGGTTTTGGTTGACTACCATTAGGAGTGTGTTGAACTCTAACGATTGTTGGTGTACTAGGTTTTAAATACACAATGTTGTCTTTCTGAATCTTCCCTTTTTGCTTAGCATCATCTAGGTTGTTGGTATGAGCTAAGTCATTTGGAACTACAAATTCCTTTTTGGACAAAAATGTCACACGCTTGGGAGTATTCCTAGAAGTGCTAGGTGCATTCACATGGTTGGGCTTAACAAAAGTGTGCTTTCTAAATGGAGGAACATAGGGTGATGTGGATGGTTTTGGAACACTTGGTTGCACATCAGTCTTAGGGGATAACCTAGATTTTACATGAGAAGAATTGGAGAAAGGAGTAGGTTTTCCTAAGATAGATGGCTTTGGATCCTTGTAAACATTGGGTTGTCGAACAACAGGTTTCACAACTTTAGGTTCCACAATTTTCCCACCCATTTTGGCAACGAGGTTCTTCAACTCTTCTATCGCTATGTCCTTTTCTTACAACTGAGCTTTCAAGTCTATAATTTCCATACTCTTTTCGTTCATTTCTCGACATAAGGCGTAAAGTTTTACTTGTAAGTTATTATCATTTGGACCTTTTCCGACTTTGTCTTGCAAAGCAAGTTCAAGAGTATGACAATGTTTTTGAAGGAAATCAGTTTTGTGTTGAAGTAACTCAAAAGCCTTTTTATCAACATTTTCTTGGTGTTTCGATAGCTCAGTTTCAAGACGTTCACACTCTTTGACCTTATCAAGATATTTGCATGCAACATCAAAATATTCATCGATATTAGCACAAGATTGAAGAGTAACACACAAAATATCTTTGGAGAGACATTCTTCTAAGAGGAGATCATATTCGTTCGAGAACTCTGATTTTTCCGTCTGAAGTTCATCAATTTCTTTTTCAAGAGACTCGACGTATTTCAAATCATCAAACATTTCAGATCGAATTAATGTTTCAAATTTAAGAACAGTGGCTTTTATCGTTGCCGCATTCGGTATCAAAAGTTCTTTCACAAGCAAGGTTATATCGTGAGGAATCTCTTTTTTCAACTTGTCATTTTCACGTTTTTGCCAATCTCTTTCCACGATTGATTGAATATTATCAATGTGATGTTTATGAATACCAAGTGTCTTCCTACTTTTGCTTTTAGACGTCAAGAGGCAAGTAGTTGATATATTTAAAAACATTAGATTTCTTAGTGGCAAAAACTTTCTTCCGTTGAATTATTCTTTGTTTGCTTTCGAAAAACAATTGCTCACGAGACTTCTGTTTTTATGGAGTGAAAAGACCATAAAGACTGTTTTCATAAGCATAATTATATGGTTTCACAAACTCTTAATTAACTTGTGATCTACTCTCCTCTTCCCAAAGGGATGTCTCTTCATTATCAAGCCTAACAAGAGGACAATCTGGATCGGTCCATTTGGACTCATCCAGATAAAGACGGGGGTTCTCAGCTTGAGCTTGGTCTAGCTAGTTAGGACTTGCAAAACTAGCTTTACCCTTAAAAACGACCGAGGTGCTATTATTCTTATGGTTTGAATAGAGTCATGCGTTTTATAAACAACTTTCTTCAAAAATTCGACTTGTTCTTCTAGTTCCGTAACTTTTTCAGTATCTTTTTCATGTGGACTTTTGAAATCTTGTTTTAACGTTTCAACCTCTTATTTCTTAACATCTAGAATTTTAGCAGAATCGATGTAATTCATTGAAAGCCGTTGTTCAAGTTCGTTAACTTTTGTTGTGGCAAAGTATGTTTTTTGACGTTCATCCATTAATAAAACATTATGTTGACGTTTCTCTTTGTCTAATAACTCAAGAGTTGTCTTATATTTATTTTCAAAATCTTCCTTTTGAATTAGTAAAGCACTACCCTTGTACCCCTCAAGCTCTTTGATCTTTTGAAGAAGCTCAACTCTATAACTATCAATGGTCTCACTAGACCTAATTAGAGCAGTTTTGCATTCTTAAAAATTTTGAGTGAACATTGTGTTTGCCTTCTTTAATTGCTTTTGACTTTTTCTAGTTTCATTGACATCTTTTTGTAAACTAGCAATTAAATTAGCAAGCGCGACGCGCTCCTCATCATCATACTCATTCGCATGTTGATCATCCTCAAACTCATTATTGCACATGTCTGTTGAATCGAGTGTGGTATTGCTATCAACCTTTTCTGTCCTACATGTGTCAATAATGGTTGTTGTTTGATCACTATGCTCATGCGTATTGGCATTGGAAAACACATTAATACAAGGTTTTCACCAAGTATAAAAGAGATTCGTTGTTCCAGTCTTTTCGAATTGACTATTGGTTAACGTGTGCGACTCAACTGTCTTTTGGTGGAAAACAATATTTTTGGTCGTTGTAGTAAAATTAAATTGCAAGACTTAAAAGAAAATGACAGGTAATTAAAGCTAAAACTAATTTAAAAAGTGATTGAGCAAAATAATAAAACTTTAAAAGTAAATTAATTAAATGACTTAAAATTAAAGCTTGATGAAAAGTAAATTTGACAAGTTAATAAAAATGAAAGTAAACTTGACAATTTAATAAAAATGCAAACTTGAAAATAAAACTAAGGCAAAATAACAACACTAAACCTGTCGGAATACCCTCCCATCGGAATCCTGTCGGAATCCGATCGGAATACACCAAAAGGAATCTCGTCGGAATGTTGGTCGGAATCCCCTATCGGATTGATTGTCCGTCGGAATGTGATCGGAATCCCAAAAGAATTCCTATCAGAATGTTGAAATTCAAAGCTATCAGAATATCCAAAAACACCTCCGTCGGAATCCCCAATCGGAATACCCAATCGGAATCTCAAAAACCCTTTTCCGATGGTGGATCGGAATCCCCGTCGGAATGCAAAACCCCTTTCCAATGGTGTTGATCGGAATACAGTGGAAAAGGCAAATAAGCAAAATTACAAATAAGCTATGAACCAAATAAGCACTCAACTAAAAACTTAACCAAAACACGTATAAGAAAAAGCTAATAGGCTAAAATTTAAAAACTTTTAAAAACACTAAATAATAAAAATATTTAAAAACAACTTTTATATAAAAATAACTTTTATAAACACTTAAGTAAATTTAAGAAAGACACAAATAAGCTATAAAATCAATAATCCAAAACAATCAAAAACATAAAAAACATAAAAACATAACACTTAATCAAATAAGCATAACAATAAGCACATAAACATAAAGATTAAGCAAAACAAGAAAGGTGGAATGAGAGATTTATAAAAACTTGATTAAAAATAAGACTCAATAACAAAATTAAAAGACTTACTTGAAATTAAAGGCAAAAAATTAAAGGTGCAAGACAAGGAAATTAAATGACAATTAAGTAAATGACATGAAATTAAAGGGTGGAAGAACTATGTGTCAAATAGTCAACACCTCCTAATGTGACATTAGGAGGGTATTTATAGGAGATTAGGGAGGTTAGCATGTGTTGCTCCTTTCTTTCTTCTCTCGTCTTTTCGTCTTCTAAATTCTTCGACTTTTTCGACTTTGTCTCGGGATTAATTGAACTCGTCTTATAATATCTTCATTTATTAGACTTGAGTTCTTCGACTTTATTAAACTTCCGTCTTAAGACTTTTTCTTTGACAAATCTTTAGAATAGGCCTTGGACTTCCGTTCTTTGTGCACTCTTGATCTTTCGACTTCGTCTTTTGTCTTTTTCTTCGATAAAAGCCCGTGAAAGCCCGTGTTTTCTTCCCTTTTCATATTTTGATCCTAAATCACAACAAAAACACAAACCACGCATAATTCCGACATTTACGACATAAAATACACGTTTTGGCTTGGTTATTATTATAATTAAGTGGTAAAAGGATAAGTGTTTTCACACTTATTAAATCTTCTACACTTGACCATTGCAATGTCCTCATGCAATGCATTAATTACAAAGCAAGTTTTACATTTTCCATCACAATCAATCCACATTGGCCTTTATTAAAGAGATAGAAAATTATAAAATTTTCAAAGGAAGAAAACAAGTAAAAAGAGCAAAAACTTACCTTAGGGTTTTGGAAATGTCATGAATGATTATCACCCTCAAGTTTCACGTTCCCCATACCAAGCTTAAAAACGAGATCATTGTTATTATAAGTTAGCAAACTAACACAAACTCATGTGGGCCAATTATTTACTTAGACTCCCTTATACCTAGGTGTATCTATTATATTTTATTATTGTCTTGAATGATCACGAGGATGCATTGTTGACTTATTTCGATAGTTATTTAGGCTGAAAATAAAGCAGGACGATTCAATCAATAGTTAGCTAAAGGACAAAATCTTTTAAAACTGCTTCTCGGGACCTCTTAAAGTTCATATCTTGGCATAACTTGCTTCACGATTTGAGACCTTTCTCGGACCGATATTTGGCAGTGACTTCATACTTCAAATCTTGAGAGACGTTCATGAAATAATGTTCTTCTCTTCATAATAGGAATTTCTTCACTTGAACTTTTTGAGAGATTCTTCATATCTGGACCACGACTTCTTCATTTTTCTCCAATCTTTATTTGGGATTTTGATATACAACGATCCGCCTCTTTTTAGGACTTGGATCTATTTATCCTCATACCTTGTTAGGGCCTTTTTGGATAGACTTCTCGATGATCTTTACGAGAGTATTTGCTTTTCGTCGTGTGTCTCGATCCTTCATATTGATTTTTGATAAATGATTCTTCACATCACTTGGGATCTTTAGCAACAAAATGTATCCCTCATGTCTTGTTAGGACCTTTTCGGACTCGCCAATCTTCACATCCCGCTTCAATAAGTTATGCCTTGGCTATGAACTCTAATTAATACCGAGCAACTTTTAAACGATCTTGGGCTAGAAGCTAAGTAACTTTTCAAATCGTACGACCTTACTTATTGCAATTAAATTTATTAACAAGCGATAGGAGAAAAAGCTCATAATTAACTCACATAAATTCATGAAAGTATACCAAACTTATAATTGACTCTATCATCTCTCGTTCTCCATAATTTAAAATCTCAAGGAATGAGACTCGTGGATGCTTAGCCTATTAAATCAAAGTTTTGGGTTTTCAAGTCATCTATAGGATCTTGCAATTTCTTAGACTTTTTCAAGTTTAGAATTCGCATTTTAAATTTCCCTTGATAAACGACTCTCTAGGGTCAATTATAGGAACTTGCGAAAAGTTATTGTTCTTAACCCGTGAGAGTTAAGACTTTCACGTTTTAAAGTTCCCTATATAAAAGCCTAGCAAAACTTGACTTAAACACGTTAAGGATACTAGCTAGAGTAAACTTAGATAAGTAAACTCGGGTTGAGTCAAAAGATACACAACGTTTAAAAATTAAAACCACTTTATTCAAAATTAATTCTAACAAAGAAAGGAACTAACTATAGCAAAGGTAAATACTAATAGGCCAAAATAGATGAAATTTTTTGAAAAATGACGAAAAATCAATTTTCCAGTTAAAATGAGGACAAATACAAGGAAAAAACCCACTTAACTTTGATAGAAGTCCCCCTACACTTAATATAAACATTGTCCTCAATGTTTAAGCATGTGGAAGTAACCTCCCCTACACTTAGGACATTGTGCACTTTGTTTAAATCTTGCTAAGGAAGAGACAACTAAAGTGATTCCTATTTTAATATTAAAGAATATAAAATTGAGAATCAAAAGAGTTTAGGATAGAACCGGGAAGACGGGTACACGGAATCACGGGTCGTCAAAAGTCATCAAGAATGTATCTTTGAAAGCGCGAATCCCTGCACATCATAAGAAAGAAAACAACAAACACATACTAGGGTCTCCCCCTACACTTATTATAAAAATAGATAAAAAGATATTGCGGGTTGCCTCCCGAGAAGCGCTTGTTTTTGTTAACCGAGTCGTGAGCCTGACTCGACCTTGATTAGCATAGGAAGAAGCTTGAAACATATCCACCGGGATCAAATACATGGTTTTCATCCATCAAGTAGCACAAGCTTAAGGCGAACAAGGCAAGCCAAAGAAGAGTAGGCAAGGGTCCCTTAAGCAGTTGTTGAGAACGGTGGTAGCAAGGGTGATGAGGTGCAAGCATATCTTCAAAAGTTCCAAAAATCTTTCCTTTTATTTCATCAGATGGATACTGAGACGGCTTAAAAATTGTAATACCGGGATCGAACACCTTTTCCTTTAGGGGAAAATAACACTCAGGCTCAGTAGAATTTGAAGAAGATCCGCTCATAAATCTTACAGTCTCATCCTCAGAAGGTGGATAGAGAGGTGTCAAAACATAAGTGCTATGGATATCGGTGTCGTTCGGCTTCTTCTCCTTTGAAAAGGGTTTCTTCATATCCAAAGAAGGATAAAGAGCATCATCAAAGTCCAAAGGAGGAGAATCACTCTCATTTTAGAAGTAAGTGTTGAGAAAAGTAGCAAAATCTTCCTCAAATGAGTAGTCATCCAAAGTAGGATCAAGCATTGTTGGTAGAGGCTCTTCATCAAAAGTAGGAGTAAGGTCATCATGAGAAGAATCACTCCAGAGAGTATCAACATCATAAAAATCATCATAAGTTGGCATGTCTAGATACTTTGAAACAAAATTATCATAATCATCCCCATCAGAACTAGAATCATCATCATAGTCATCATAAATCGATGGAGACTCATGAATTGGTGGAGGATCTAAATTGGAGAGAGAATCAACCACATCATCGTTGAACAGTGGATTATCATAGCAAGAATTGAAAAGAGGATTGTTGTAGACGAAAAAAATCATCAAGCACATTAATCATATTCGCTGATTCTCTTCCATTGGGTTTGGTTGTGATCTTCCCCATTTTAAATACTTGTGCCTCATTCCCGACTCTTAAGATTAACTCACCTTCGGCAACATCGACTAAGGCTTTTCCGTTTCTCAAGAATGGCCGACCAAGTATTAACGGAATACGAGGGTCCATTTCATAATCAACAACAACAAAGTCGACCGGAAAAGTGAAGGTGCCAACTTTAACAAACACATCTTCGGCAATACCAACGGGGTAAGCGAGAGTTCGATTTGCTAGCTCAAGAGTCATCTTTGTTGTTGTAAGATCGGGTAATGATAGTGTTTTCCAAACACTTAAAGGCATCAGATTAATACTTGCCCCGAGATCAGATAAGGCAGTACATTCTTCGGTTTGGTTAAAAATGCATGGAAACACAAAACGATCGGGATCTCCAAGTTTTTCCGAAAGTTCTTTAAGGAGGACAGCAGAACAATTCTCATTCAATCGAGTATTAACAAACTCGGCCATCTTCTCCTTCTTATTAAGCAATTCCTTAAACATCTTAACAAATTTAGGCATTTGGGCTAGAGCTTCAACAAGGCTAAAGGTGATGGTCAATCCCGAAATCTTCTTCAAAAAATTTGACACCTGAATATCATCCTTGGTGAGCAATTGGCACTTGTCTAAGCGAGAAGGATAAGGGATATTGGGTTTAGGTGGTGTAGGTGTAGCAGGTAAAGGTTGAGATGTTGAAGGTTTAAAGGTGGAAGGTGGGGTTGGTGAAGGGTTCTTCTTGGGTACTTCTTTATAAAGAGGTGGAGACGGTAATGGAGAACTAATACTAGGCGTGGGAGTAGGAGGGATAAATGGTGGTGGAAGAGGTGTAGATGGAGTAACTGGGGGAGGGATAGATGGTCCTAGTAAGGTTGCTCCACTGCGTGTAGTAATAGCACTCACATTCGCTCTCGGGTTGGTGAAGGTATTAGAAGGAAGAGAGCCCGAAGTAGAGGGTTGAGTACTTGTAAAGAAACTAGCCATCATATTCTTCAAATCATTCGTTTGATTGCTAAAAGAGGTTTGCATATCATGTCGAAGCTCGGTTCTAATATCATTCCCTTGCTTAGTTATATTTCCTTTCAAGTTGATGATTTGGCTTTGTAGATTCTTAACTAGCTCTCCTTGGGTCCTCATGAAAGTTTCAACATCTTGATTAATGGGTGGTGCTTGTTGAGTTGGTGGGTGATAAGGATTAGAGGCTCGAGGTGGGTTTGGATTGCTTCTATTATAGTTGTTGGGGTTGTGGTTTTGAGGAGAAAAACCGGGTGAAAGAAAGTTGTTAGAACGGTAACTTAGCAAGTTACGATCACCTTGAGGTCGGGCTTGGTAGTTTTCCGTTGAATAGTTACCATGAGCCGCATACACGTTTTCCGGATTGTCATGAGTAGAAGGACAATCAGTGTATGAATGAGGACCCCCACAAATCTCACAAGAAATTGCTACAGCTTTAACTTGTAGTTGATTTGTAGCCAAGAGTTGCATATTCTTTCTCATTTCAACCATTGCGCGGGTCAATTCGGTGATATCAGGGTTTGAAGAAGTGGAAGAAACATTGACTCTCGGGTTATTCCTTGAAGATGCGAATGAATCCCAATTTTTGTGATGAGTAGTCATGTTATCGATAAGCTCTCTACACTCCTCGGGTGTTCTTTTCATAAATGTGCCACCGGCGGCTGCATTAATCGTATCACGATCACGTAAAGTTAAACCGTTGTAGAAAGTATCAATTAAGGTGACGGGGAGCATGTTGTGGTTTGGACATCGATCGATCAAAACATTATATCGTTCCCAAGCATCAAAAAGTGATTCATCGGGTTCTTGAGTAAATCCACTAATTTGATTTCGAAGGCTCGTGACCATGGATGGTGGAAAGTAGCGCAACAAAAAGCGTTGAGTCATCTCATCCCAAGTATGAATTGAATTCTTCGGAAGATGACCAAACCATTTTTCGGCATGGTGGGATAAGGTGTGTGGAAATAGGTGAAGGCGGAGAAAATCCATAGTAACACCGGGAAACTTCATGCTTTGAGTAACGGTAATGAACTTGTCGAGATGTTTGTTGGCATCATCATTCGGCAATCCGCGAAATGGACAAGTATTTTGAACTTGTCGGATCATGTGATGCTTCAACAAAAACTCAGGAGCCGTGATTTGCATCGGCGCAATCGGTCCTCCTCGTCCATTCATCGTAGGTTGACACAGCTCCTCCATCGTTCGAAGGTCGGGTGGGGGAACATTGTTGTTGTTATTCATGTTGGGGTGGGGTGGAGTATTGTTGTTGTGCACACCAGCCATATCTAAATATTCACGAGTCTCGGGCTCTGAATAAGATGAAGATCTAGTACGCATACACCTGCAAAAGCAAAAGAAAAAGATACCAAAGAAATAGAGAATATATATGTACTTGTAAAAATAAAATCTTTTTGGTGCAAAACTTTGAAAAAGAAATGTTTTTTATATGTTTTTTAATGTTTTTGTATTTTTGAAATTTTTAATTTTTATGATTTTTTGAAAATTTTTTACACAAAAAATAACGCTCACGAGTGAACGGATCCCAAAATTCAACGCGTCTCTCACAGAAAACCGTTAATCTTAACGAAAAGAGCCGGCAGCGGCGCCATTTAATACAAGGTTTTCACCAAGTATAAAAGAGATTCGTTGTTCCAGTCTTTTCGAATTGACTAAACGTGTGCGACTCAGCTGTCTTTTGGTGGAAAACAATATTTTTGGTCGTTGTAGTAAAATTAAAAGACTTAAAAGAAAATGACAGATAATTAAAGCTAAAACTAATTTAAAAAGTGATTGAGCAAAATAATAAAACTTTAAAAGTAAATTAATTAAATGAATTAAAATTAAAGCTTGACGAAAAGTAAATTTGACAAGTTAATAAAAATGAAAGTAAAATTGACAATTTAATAAAAATGCAAACTTGAAAATAAAACTAAGGCAAAATAACAACACTAAACCTGTCGGAATACCCTCCCATCGGAATCATGTCAGAATCCGATCGGAATACACCAAAAGGAATCTCGTCGGAATGTTGGTTGGAATCCCTTATCGGAATGATTGTCCGTCGGAATGTGATCGGAATCCCCAAAGAATTCCTATCGGAATCCCCAAAGAATTCCTATCGGAATGTTGAAATTCAAAGCTATCGGAATATCCAAAAACACCTCCGTCGGAATCTCCAATCGGAATACCCAATCGGAATCTCAGAAACCCTTTTCAGATGGTGGATCGGAATCCTCGTCGGAATGCAAAACCCCTTTCCGATGGTGTTGATCGGAATACAGTGGAAAAGGCAAACAAGCAAAATTACAAATAAGCTATGAACCAAATAAGCACTCAACTAAAAACTTAACCAAAACACGTATAAGAAAAAGCTAATAAGCTAAAATTTAAAAACTTTTATAAACACTAAATAATAAAAATATTTAAAAACAACTTTTATATAAAATAACTTTTATAAACACTTAAGTAAATTTAAGAAAGACACAAATAAGCTATAAAATCAATAATCCAAAACAATCAAAAACATAAAAACATAACACTTAATCAAATAAGCATAACAATAAGCACATAAACATAAATATTAAGCAAAACAAGAAAGGTAGAATGAGAGAATTATAAAAACTTGATTAAAAATAAGATTCAATAACAAAATTAAAAGACTTACTTGAAATTAAAGGCAAGAAATTAAAGGTGCAAGACAAGGAAATTAAATGACAATTGAGTAAATAACATGAAATTAAAGGGTGGAAGAACTATGTGTCAAATAGTCAACACCTCCTAATGTGACATTAGGAGGGTATTTATAGGAGATTAGGGAGGTTAGCATGTGTTGCTCTTTTCTTTCTTCTCTCGTCTTTTCGTCTTCTAAATTGTTCGACTTTTTCGACTTTGTCTCGGGATTAATTGAACTCGTCTTATAATATCTTCATTTATTAGACTTGAGTTCTTCGACTTTATTAAACTTCCGTCTTTAGACTTTTTCTTCGATAAATCTTTAGAATAGGCCTTGGACTTCCGTTCTTTTTGCACTCTTGATCTTTCGACTTCGTCTTTTGTCTTTTTCTTCGATAAAAGCCCGTGAAAGCACGGGTTTTCTTCCCTTTACACATTTTGATCCTAAATCACAACAAAAACACAAACCACGCATAATTCCGACATTTACGACATAAAATACACGTTTTGGCTTGGTTATTATTATAATTAAGTGGTAAAAGGATAAGTATTTTCACACTTATTACACATTAAATCGATCATGGTGTACCTCTTCCAATGGATCAGAATAAAAAACATGACCATTATCGTAGGAAGGTGTATTGCTGATGACATTCTCAAAGTCTGTTCCTTGTTTGCCAAAGCTGCTTCTTTCTTTCCCAGAGTTGTTGTCATCATCCTTGAACTATGCGTTGAATTCTCATATCTGCGGCTTGTGTTCTCAATATCTGACGCTATTCCAACTGGCATTGAGTCTTTCATCAATCGTTTGTTGCGTATGTATTGTGTGGTTCACATAGGTTACAATGAAGTCTATGTTGCGGGTTATCATATCTTTGTATGATAAAGCATCCATTCCATTATTTCTCTTGAAGCAGTCCTTTGTACGCGAAGACTTGATGAATTCAGAAGTAAATGTCTTTTCAAGTATTGTCTTAAGATCAGTAAAAGTGGTCTTGCATTCACTAGCAATGATTCTTTCGTTGACAAGTTGTGCTTCAAGTTTATCCATGGCATTTGTGAATGTTTTTCTGAATGTGCCAGTGGATTCACCTAATTCGAGCAAGACTTTTGAAAGGTCCTTAAAAGACTCATGAAGTACTCTAAAACCGTCCATGGAGTTTTTTCTCAAGATACATATCCGATGTTGTAGTCGTTCCATCGCCACGTCAGTTACGTCTGAACACTCATTGCTCTTTTCCATGATGAAGGTGCCTTAGTTGATGAAGTGACTTCGGATCTTAAGTAGATATAGTGTGATAAGGTTGTGGTTTAAATTCCGAAAATTCCGCTTTTTTCTCACTCCGACAATAAATTCTCCAGTCTGATATAACGGTAGACCGAAAAATTTTATGATCGCCAAATTTTGTAGAAATAGCCAAAAACTAGCGTGGAAAAAACTTGAATTTACTTGACCGAAAAATTTTAACTTTTTTTTGGAAACGATATTCCGAAACTAGTCTAGATACTGGCTAAGTCTAAAAATGACTCGAACAAAAATCTCACAAAAATAATCTTAGAATAATCTGTTGGTAAGATCTCGCAATAATGGGATTTCGGAATAATGGGATCTCGCAATATTCAAAGATTCCGCAATATCCCAGATTTCGCAATAACCCAGATTTCGCAATACCCCAGGTTTCGCAATAACCCAAATTTCGCAATAACCCAAATTTCGCAATACCCCACATTTCGCAATAACCCAGATTTCGCAATAACCTAGATTTCGCAATACCGCAGATTTCGTAATAACCTAGATTTCACAATGTTGTAATATCTGAACCCTAATTATTGCGAGATTTCAAGGAAAAGATTTCGCAATAAACCCTAAAGATTCCGCAATATGGTTAAAAACATGATTTTTTTGCGTAAATCAAGCCAAACACCCCAAAAATTTCATGTTTTTGGACGATCCAAAGTGACCAAATCCCTACCACAACTATGTAGGAGACATTGGGAAAGATCAAACCATAAAAAACAAGAATTGTTTTTGGAGAATCGAGATGAAGATTAAGAAAAACTCACGAAATATAGTATAAACCAAAACCAATCACAAATGTACCCGTAGCTCTGATACCAATTGTTGTCCCATATTTTGTGATGATTATACACGAATTATAGAAGAAAAATTGATTAAAGTAGATTAATTCTAGAGAGAGAAAGTAGAGAGAGAAAAGAGAGAGAATGGTTGGAAAATTTAGGAATATTATATTGAGAGAGAAAATGAAATTGTAACCAACACCCTCCTAACATGCTAGGAGGGTAGTATATATAGCCAAGCCTACATGTGGCTTATGGGCTATGTGATAATGGGTCGGCCTTGTCTTTGGGCTTTAAATAGCTTAAGTTCAAGCCCGTGAATCCCGACTATCCGACTACTTATTATAACGTTCTAAGAATTAATATGTAATAAACCTATGATCGAACATTCTTGTTTGACTCAATATTTTGAGGCTAACACGGAGCATGGCCGCAACACGCCCAGACACGACATCTACAGTGATATGAAAGTGATAACCTCTGAGGCGAGCTAACATGTGTTTCTTCTTGTGTGTAGGTGATCCAAAGGTTATCGAGTTTACGTAGAGGGACTACATCTTGGTAGACCCTACCAGAGGATATTAGCATCTACAGTACTTGATATAATAATATATATCAGCTGGATTCGCTTATATATTTAGGTTATTTGACAACTTTTTAAGACAGAAAATTTGCTACTGTTATTTAAGTTGTGTATTCTAAAAGCAAGCTCAAATAACATATAATTCCAGCTTGACAACCAACTGAGCTAGCTCGGTTGGTCACCAAGGGTATCCTTGGGTATGTGAGTTCCTCACGAATGTAGAGGCTGTGGGTTTAAGCCTCCCAGAGGCATGTGTGAAATATATTGTTTGTGTATTGTTAGTACAGTGATCGGTCGAGGTCGGTTGCGGATCTAAGTACTCAACAGGGAGTGCTTAGATGCTAGGTGATGTGGTAGATCTTCGTACTATCAAGAGTGATGGATGACGATTTCTTGCACAAGTAGAATAGCACCGTTAGTCCTTACCGTGGGGAGGGCCCCACGAATAGACTCCAACGTGAGAGTAAGTATTCATATCATCCGAGATATATGTGTGTGTAAATATTAATGAGAAAATCGTACCTCATTTAGAAAGCAAGTGAGTACTATTTATAGAGGGGGAGTACTGGGCCTTTTCTCCTTTTCTCGGATAGTACTAGTGAGTGGGCCTTTGTGGTCCAAAGGCCCATTTTTCTACTTGTCTAATCGCCTCTTGCGCAGTGACTCCTGGGAGTATGGTCCGCAAGTTTCTCAGACGCACTTTGATGTGCGACTCCGCTCTTTGGGAGCAGACACGTCTAAGTTTTATGCCACCGTTGGTGGGCTTTCATGTACTTGGGTCTAGGCCCAAGGTTTGGTGTATGGTTTTAGGCCCAATGGGTCGTGTCCATGCTATGCGTCATCATGTATGGTCTTGGTCAGGTGCCGGAGACCATGCCATGTGGCACATACCGGAGCATGGCCGGACACGACATCTACATTGATATGAAAGTGGCATCACCATAGACTAGGTCTCACCTATCATCTTGGCATATAATCAAAGAGGAAAGAGGACAATATCAGAGACGAGTTGGGCACATACCCATTTTGTGGAATATGAAGATATGAATGGTCCCCATCACAGGTATCCACAGTACTCTATAAATGGTGCACACATTTATTATCACACACACATTGAATGCTCTGACAATATACATTAATACACTCTAATACTTGTTATACCCCTATTCTTTGTTAGACACTTATTCTCACGCTAGAGCTAGGTCTTGGGATAACACCCGCGGTAAGATAACATGTGTTTCTTCTTGAGTGTAGGTGATCCAAAGGTTATCAAGTTTACGCAGAGGGACTACATCTCTCGGTAGACCCTATTAGAGGATTTTAGCATCTACATTTTGGCGCCATCCGTGAGACGGAGGAAGACTTGTAGAATCCATACAAAGAAGTGTTTAGATCGCCATTCACTCGACGAATCATCGAATTTTCATCTCTGAAACACATCATGCCGGCTAATCTCAAGATGTATGACGGGACGATCGATCTAGACAACCACATCAACCAGTTTGTCGGGGCCGCTAATCAGGGCGGATTGCGGATTTGATAACACCTTGCGGATCGTAAATGGTGTACAACAACAGGATATCAGGTATTCTCTAGATGTTATACAACACCATACGAGGCTCAGTTATCTGAAGACAAAGGAAATTCTTATAATGTACAAACTAGTGCTAAATTTTTTTATGAAAAGATTTAAAAATCATTAGATTTGTCTGCTCGTGATTTTGAGCTAGTACAAGGATGAGGGATGAAGTCGAGGTGAGCTTTTTATCCCATTATGATATTGGGTGGGAGAGATTTATAATACTCACTTAGTTTTTTATTTTAGTCGTCTTGGACTTGAGTCGATCTTGCATTTTTATTGCCTTTTTAGTATTTCGAATCCGTGTATCAGTGCTTTGAATAGGACTTTAAAAGATTAACAACAAAATATATAATAGAGGCACATGAAGAGCTAGCAATAGATGATGATAAACGTGTTTTGATCAAAAGAGGAATAATGTCAATATCTAAACTCAACCCCTT
Organism: Glebionis coronaria; assembly: GCA_025667525.1. NCBI lineage: Eukaryota > Viridiplantae > Streptophyta > Magnoliopsida > Asterales > Asteraceae > Glebionis > Glebionis coronaria. The sequence continues at coordinate 109,390,839 of CM046877.1, read as the reverse complement.
ATTTTAATGAGCTCGAACAAAATGTTACACAAGATGGTGATTTAGATTACCAATCATTTGTATGCTCGTGGAGCTTTCAGTGTTCTTGCACAATATCATATTAAGTTATACCTTTTCCATGGTTGTTTTTTATTTCAATATTATTGCATCGTGGCGGCTTCACCTCTGTTTTGGCACGAAAATGGAGGTTGAGGTTTTCATAGACAATAAGTAGCCTCAAATATGCAATGTTTTGATTCAAGAAGTAAAATAAAGGTCTTGGCAGTTATGCAACATAGATTTTTTATACATTGGATAGAAAGAGATGGCTATGTGTATTTTTTCTGTAATGAGGCGGTATGTAAATTTTTAAGGCTTTGATATATTAAGTATGAAATATGTTTTTTCTCTTAAAACCAAAAGCAAGATCTTCATAGGCTAGGGATAAAAAAATTTAGGGATGGATGATACATTCTCATTTTTAGCTTCTATAATAAATGAGGTAATATTAGGGAAGGGCTCATTTGAAACTATATTTTTTTACTTGTCGCATTACCCTTACGAGATTCAGCAAACACAAAAATGCTTTATTTTGATAAAGAGAGAAACCAAGGTTGTCAAGATCATGATCTACCCAAGGATTACTTTTGGCTTTGCAAAAATGTCTGGTTGTCGTTGAGATGTTGGTGCTTTGGTTATGAGAGTACTTTGAGACATTTTTAAATTAGCTGAGAAAGGATGATGTAGAAGACGATGAATGAAAAAATAATAATAAAATGAGTGTTTAATTAGAGAAGTATAACAAATATTAAAAAAATATTGAAAAACCTAAACCAAAAGTGAAAAAGAGAAGAAAAATAGGGGGATAGAGGTCGTACGACCGACCCACATGTACAAAAGGTTAGGGGACTAATATATAAGGCTTGGTTTAATGAGAACTAAAAGGTCTGGATAACAAGAAAGAGAAGGGGCGGAGAGTCGACATTACTTTTGGTCTTAAGTATCCAAAATGCTTAAGTTGCGAGAAACTTTTTTATATATTTTTTTATTTGGAGGAACCATCTTAAGTTCGTGTACCTTTTTGGTACCGAGCCCCCTACCCAAAAAAGAAGGCATATCCCAGTAAATTACCTAGACAACACTGGCTGACCAAGTCAGGGCCCTGATTTGAACCCCTACTTTTTCGCTTGACTTGAACAACTGTGTGCTTTTGCGGTAGTTGGTGGCCAACTGCCATAAGGTTCAATCACCATCTGTCTCAACTAACATAAATTTCGGCTACTATAAATTTTTTTACCTAACATTCTTTGTCATGTCAAACTAAGGCTGAGCATTATAGACCATAGTCTGGATTGAACCGAAAAATGAAACCGAGAAACTGGATTGAAACGAGTGTATTTTGACTTGGTCCTCGGTCCACCCTTATAATCACTTTGGGTCTTCGATCTTTTTCAGGTCTTACGTGCAACCGAACATTATGCTTGTTGGACCGAGAGGGACCGACCCAACCAAACACTTCGGTCTGATCTAATTTTGTAATTATGGGTCCAATCTCAAACAACACTCACGCCCCATCCATATTTTCCCTCTTTAAAGTAGCTTGTATTGAATGTGAATAATTTCCTTATGTTGACTACGACGTAGTCTACGAGTCACATGTGCCATAGTGAGCTTTGAGTTCTCTGCATTCGCGCCATTTTGAGAATTGATCCAGTTTTTTTTGCAAAATAGATAACTAATGTATTTTTGCACTTTTTGATCATATTAATAATATTAATAATATTAACGAGCAATATTTAAAGGATAATGATACTAAAAATATAAATATTTGATTTTATTAATATATTTTAGAATAAACTACCAAAATAACGCTACACTTGATTTTACAACATTCTCAACTAACTTAATTACCTTTATGCGGGTGCAAATAAAAACTAATTCACACATGAGTTTACTCATTGATAACACCTTGCGGATCATAGATAGTGTACAACAACAGGATACCATGTATTCGCTACATGTTATACAACACCTTACGAGGCTCAGTTATATGAAGACAAAGGAAATTCTTGTAATATACAAACTTGTGCTACAAAAAATTTATGAAAAGATTTCAAATTCAATAGATTCGTCTGCTCGTGATTTTGGGCTAGGACAAGCATAAGCGATGATGTCAAGGTGAGCTTATTATCCCATTACGAGATTGAGTGGGAAAAGATTTAAAATACTCACTTAGTTTTTATTTTAGTCGTCTTGGACTTGAGTCGATCTTGCCTTATTATTGCGTTTTTAGTATTTCGAATCCGTGTAACTATGCTTTGAATAGGAATTTAGAAGATTCACAAAAAAATATATAATAGAGGCACGGGAAGAGCTAGCAATAGATGATGATAAACTTGTTTTGATTAAAAGAGGAACAACGTTAATATCTGAACTCAACCCGACTTATTTTAATGAGCTCGAACAAAATGTTACACAAGATGGTGATTTAGATTACCAATCATTTGTACGCCCATGGAGCTTTCAATGTTCTTGCACAATATCTTATTAAGTTATACGTTTTCCATAATTGTTTTTTTATTTCAATATTATTGCACTATGGATGCTTCACCTTTTCGCACGAAATTGCAGGTTGAGGTTTTCATAGACAATAAGTTTCCTCAAATACGCCAATGTTTTTATTCAAGAAGTAAAAAAAGGTCTTGGCAGTTATGCAACATAGATTTTTGATACATTGGATAAAAAGAGATGGCTATGTGTCTTTTTTCTGTGATGAGGCGGTATGTAAATTTTAAAGGCTTTGATATTTTAAGTTTGAACTGTATTTTTTCTTTTGAAACCAGGGACAAGATCATCAAAGGCTAGGGATAAAATTTTTAGGTATGGATGATGCATTCTCAGTTTTAGCTTCTGCAATAAATGAGGTAATATAAGGGTAAGGGATTATTTGAAAGCATATTTTTTGTTTTACTTGTCGCATACCCTTACGAGATTTTGAAAACAGAAAAATGCTTTATATTTGATAAGGAGATAAATCAAGGTTGTCAAGATCATGAACTCACCAAGGATTACTTTTGGCTTTGCAATGACGTCTGGTTGTCGTCGAGATATTGGTGCTTTGGTTATGAGGGCATTTTTAAAAAATTCATATTAGTTGACAAAAGAATGATGTAGAAGACAATGTATGGAAAAATAATAAACAAAGTGAGTGTTTTTATCGAGAAGTATAACGGTCTTAAAAAATTATTGAAAAACCTAAACAAAAACTTAAAAAGAGAAGAAAAATAGGGGGATAGAGGTCGGACGACCGACCCAAATGTATAAAAGGTTAGGTACTAATATATAAGGCTCTGTTTAATGGGAAATAAAGGTCAGGATAGGGAGAAAGGGAAGGGACGGAGAGCCGACATTTCTTTTGGTCTTAAGTATCCAAAATGCTTAATTTGCGATAAACTTTTATATATTTAATTATAACGTCAATCAAACCGAGAAACTGGATCGAACCGAGTGTATTTTGGCTTGGTCCTCGGTCCACCCTTATAGTCACTTTGGTTCTTCGATCTAGTTCGGGTCTTATGTTCAACCGGATATTATGCTTGTTGGTCCGAGAAGGACCGACCCAACCGAACACTTCAATCCGATCTAATTTTGTAATTAGGGGCCCAATCTCAAACAACACTCACGTCCCAATCATCTTTTCCCTCTTTAATGTAGCTTGTATTGAATGTGAATAATTTACTTATGTTGACTACGACGTAGTCTACGAGTCACATGTGCCGTAGTGAGCTTTGAGTTCTCCGCTTTGGCGCCCAATTGGTCCATTTTTTTTGCAAAATAGATAACTAACGTATTTTTGCACTTTTTGATCATATAAAATTTAAAGGACAATGACACTAAAAACATTTAAATATTTAATTTTATTAATATACTAGGTCAACTAAATACTTGTAGAATAAACTACCAAAATAATGCTACACTTACTTTTACAACTTTCTGGACTAACTTAATTACCTTTATGCAGGTGCAAATACGAACTAATTCACATATAACTAATTCACATATGAGTTTACTCATCGATAACACCTTGCAGATCGTAGATGGTGTACAACAACAGTATAACATATATTCGCTAGATGTTATACAACACCATACGAGGCTCATTTATATGAATACAAATGGAATTCTTGTAATGTACAAACTAGTGCTACAAAAAATTTATGAAAAGATGTCAAAATTGTTAGATTTGTCTGCTCGTGATTTTGGGCTAGTACACGCATGATGGATGATTTCTAGGTGAGCTTTTTATCCCATTATGAGATTGAGTGGGAGAGATCTAACCTACTCATTTAGTTTTTATTTTAGTCGTCTTGGACTTGAGTCGATCTTGCCTTTTCATTTCCTTTTTAGTATTTCGAATTCGTGTATATATGTGCTTACAATAGGACTTTAGAAGATTCACGACAAAACATATAGTAGAGGCATGGGAAGAGTTAACATTAGATGATGATAGACGTGTTTTGATCAAAAGAGGAATAATGTCAATATCTGAACTCAACCCGACTTATTTTAATGAGCTCGAACAAAATATTACACAAGATGGTGGTTTAGATTACCAATCATTTGTACGCTCATGGAGCTTTCAGTGTTCTTGCACAATATCTTACTAAGTTATACCTTTCTACGGTTGTTTTTTTATTTCAATATTATTGCACCATGGCGGCTTCACCTTTTTTCTTTCACGAAATTGTTGGTTAAGGTTTTCATAGACAGTAAGTTGCCTCAAATACGCCAATGTTTTGATTCAAGAAGTAAAAGAAAGGTCTTGGCAGTTATGCAACATAGATTTTTTGTACATTGGATAAAAAGAGATGGCTACGTGTCTTTTTTGTGATAAGGCGATATGTAAATTTTAAAGGCTTCGATATTTTAAGTCTGAACTATGTTTTTTCTCTTAAAACTAGAGGCAAGATCTTCAAATGCAAGGGTTAATTTTTTTCCGGATGGATGATGCATTCTCATTTTTAGCATTTGCAATAAATGAGGTAATATAAGGGCAAGGGCTCATTTGAAACCATATTTTTTGTTTTACTTGTCGCATTACCCTTACGAGATTTTAAAAACACAAAAACATTTTATATTTGATAAAGAGAGAAACCAAGGTTGTCAAGATCACGATCTCACCTAGGATTACTTTTGTCTTTGCAAAATCGTAATTGTAGGATCGAATCGAGATCGTAATATCGTATGAAAAGATGTTCTTGATAGTTGGAAGTTCTCCAAAAGTATGAAAAGCTGATGGACTTTGTACCATCCATTCCGGTGTGGTTGAATTCTGTTGAGCAGCCCAAGGACTTCATATATTAGTGTGTACTTTTTTTATAATTCTACATATTTTTGTATTATATTTTATATGATGAGCATTTAAATGTATCCCAAAAAACTCCAATATTTATAATTTCTTCAAAACATGTTTTAATAGCATTATACATCATGAAAATTTATGCCTTAAAGAAATTACTTAAGTTACAATGGGTATATATGAACTTCTAGCTTATATGTTAAACGAATGTAAATGGATGATAAAAGAAAATGTTTTATTTACCATGGCAACCAGAACGTTAGATATATTATTATATATACTTTCATAGAGTTCATTTATGTATTAGTCAATAAATGAAAGATTCGGATCCATAAAAGATATTGCATACGTGCACCGACTTCATATGTCAATCGTTAAATAGAAAAATAAAATTTATATAAAAATTATATAAAAGTGAAAAATTCGATTTTTACTCATTTAATTTAAATGATAAATTTTAAATTTTTTATAACTTTTTATAAAAGAATACTTATTCGGTTTTTACTCCTCTAGACAGGAAAAATAAAATTCACATAAAAATTTATATATTTTTTATAAAATTTATAAAAAGTGAATTATTTAGTTGTTACTCGTTTAAGTAAAAAAATCAAAAAGTTATATAAAAAATATTTACTCATTAATTGATTCGACCAAAAACTAAGATTTCAAAATATACGTAAACATTTTAATCTCCCCAATTTTTAGTTTTTAAAAATTTAAATTTCCTAAAATTTAAAATTTCCAAATTTAAAATTCACTAACCAGATTATAGGGGTGTTCAAAAAAACCGAGAAGCCGATGAACCGAACCGCTCAATTCGAAACCAAAAACACCCAAAACCGAAGAAACCGAAACCGAAAACACCCGCTTATAACGGTTCGGTTATGGTTTTCATTTTTAAATATCTGTGGTTAATCGAACTGAACCGCACATATTATACATGAAATTTTTTAACTAAATATTCAAATTATAGTACATGTATTAATTATGTTACTACCCTACTTTTATTTTACAACGATTTTTTTACCTTTAATATCAATTATTTTATACATGTATGTGTAAATTTAATTAATAATAAATATTTTTTAGTTAATATGTTATTTATGAATATTCTAATGCATTTTTTGTAACGAAATAATTATTATATGATTTTTATCTATTCAATGTTATTGAATTATACAAAAACGACATTCTATGTTCTAACCATGTTATTATTTATAAACTAAAACTTGATGAAACTTATAAAATGGTTAACCGTGACGCGAACCGTGGATAACCGCTCATTTCGGGTGACCGCGTGTCCGGTTAACCGTCTTCTATGGTTCGGTTTCGGATAGTAAATTTAACTACCCGAACCGCGATGAATAGTCAAAATCGTCTAACTAACCGAACCGAACCGACACGTGAACACCGTACCAAATACCTAAATATATTTCCAATTCCCCCTGTTTAAAAAACAACAACAAATTCAAATTCAAAACCCTAAATAAACCCTAAATCTTGAAATCCATAAAAAAATGGTAGTGAAAAAGAAAACCAACCCACAATCAAACGAATCCATCAATGATAACGAAAAGCTTCATTCCTTAAAATCTTTAAACTCATTGTTGCTTAAAGAAACTGTTGAAAAGCGTCAACAAGTTGCTTTTTTGAAAAAGGTTAATGTGTCTCTTCAATCTGAGTTAACTGTGTTGAAAGAATGTTCTGTGCTGTTTGATATTGAAAAACTTGTTGCAATGGAGGTCAAAATAGGCGTGTTGGAGCGCGATTTCAGTCAAGTTTTAGAAGAGAAAATTTTAATGGAAAACGAGTTGCAGTGTTCGTTTGATGGTTTGAATGAAATGGTGTATAAGTTTAGGAAGTCGGAAGAAGAGTTGTTTAAGAAAGTCGCTGATTTGGAGAAGAAATGTGTCATGGGGTCGGATAAGCAGGTGAAAATAAGTACTGAAATGGATATGTTGGTGAAAGAGAAACGAGAATTTGAGGAAAGTGTTCGGATATTGAGTGAAGAAAAGAGTTTGGTTAATAAAGATTTGAATGGGGCTTTCCAGACGTTTGAGTACCAGAAAGCTAGAATAGACGAAATGGTGAAAGAGCAAACGAGGATCAGTGATGCCAAGAATCAAATGGAAAATCACATCAAGAAGCTGCTAGAGGATTTGGAAAGATTTAGTAAGACAATTGTCGAGTATGAAAATTCAAGCACTGTTCAAGATGATAAAATCAAGCAGTTAGAGTCTGAAGTTAGCCGCAACAAGGTAGCATTTGATCAAGCAATAAAAGAAAGAGACGATGCACAAGCAGCTTTTGATGGTGAAAAGCTTAAAGTGAAGATTTCGAGTGAAAAGATTACTAAGATGGAAAAGGGTATCGAAGAAATGGACAAGAACACTACAAAATTCGAGCCTTTCTCTGGCGAAATTTCGAGCCTTTCCCTGGCGACATGTCACCAGGGAAACTCAATCCCTGGCGACATGTCGCCAAGGAAACCTCGTGCGGGAAAGTTTCCCTGGCGACTTTTTAAATTTTCCCTGGCGACTAAGTAGACCCCACAACACTATGGTCAAAAAATTGGTGCCACGCTGGATTTTGTGAGGGAAAGTTTCCCTGGCGACATACGTCGCCGGGGAAAACATGGGTGATTCGCACAGTTAAGTAAATATGATAATTAATCTCGACTTTTCTCTGGCGACATGTCGCCAGGGAAACTTTCCATTACGTTGACAAGTGAAAGCCTTGTGTTGACAAGTCAAAGTTGTACCAAAGTTTCCCTGGCGACATGTCGCCAGGGAAACTTATGACTTTTCAAAAAGGTCAAATGTACTAAAGTTTTCCTGGCGACATGTCGCAGGGGAAACTCTGTCATTTTTTTGTGCAGCCTGTACAACAGGCTATTTCCAGACTTTTTCAGAATTTTTCCGGAAAATATCTACCAAAACCTGGGAATACAAATACAAAACCTGGGGATACAAATACCAAAAATCTACCACAGATATAGTACCAAAACACAATAACATGTAACCTCTCGATCGATTAACTCGATCAATACAAATACATATGTCACAACTTGAGTACAAATATATTGGTTCCTAGTTACACTTATTAAACTTGCAATTCGGGGCTTACAATTATTAAACTTGCATTCTAAGGTAGGAAAAACAAGAAATACTAACCATTATTGCCTTTCTACCCGTCGACATTCTCATTACCACTACCGCCACTCCCGTCGGCACCACTTCCACTGCCTCCCGTGCCACTCCCGCTAGCACCACCCGATAGGAATGATGAGAACACATAGAGGAACCTATCGTCACTTCTCATAAATTCATACACTTGAGACGCTTGTTCCAATCGTGGGTCGATGGCAGGAGCATGGGGAGGAGTATATCGAGTAGTTTGGCGCCTTCTCAATACTATCTGACCGACACCGGGCATGTGGCCGCTCTGCTTTCCGCCTCTGATGATACGGTTGATCTCGTCGTCTGTATGTTTGCCTTCAGCCCTCATCGCAAGCATATCCTCCTAATGAAGTGACAGAAACAAACAATAGTTAATATATTATTTATTAGTCGGGTTGTTACATTATTTATCGGCAGGAAATAGTCGAAAACCAAGGTATATCCAAAAAATAATAATTAATTAATTAATTTATAAAAAATACTTACATACATAACGCGGTCCACCTCGCAAGGAAAATTCCCATCCTTATCGGTGTGCGTCAAGAAGAAGTGATCAATGACAGATGGGGGTGGCATATCAGCTACAGTTGCAGCTTGCGTCTGTACATACATAGACACGCATATATAGAATGAAGCAAATTCAAAACAAAAAACCACAACACACCAAAACATATAATCAAAGACATATATGTATGTAAATTAATTATAGAATTTCTCACCACCTTGTCTCGAAAGAGTGCTAACGGTCGGGATCCCTGCCGACTCGGTGTCTTCTGCTTAGATCGATTTTGCGAGTTTGTCAGGCATCTTTTTTCGTAATCCGGATCACTCCAAAATTCGATATGTTTTTCCCACTCCTCGGCAGTAATTTCCTCAGGATGCTCCCTGCGGACTCTGTCTATGTCAAACCTACCAGTATCGATGTCTCGTCGCCAATGCTTTGTCTCGAACTGATTTTTTCTCGAATTGTAAGTCTTTTGAATCATAAAACCGATGCCGCCACTTACACCGTCCCATGTCTTAGCATCACGCTTGTGGGGTGTCAGATTAAAATTAAACTACATTCATATACAACAAATAAAACAAACACAGAGTTAGAGTTAGAGATGTAATTTGTACATTATTTTGTTTATTTATTTAATGGCTTATATATTTATTTAAATTTTTATAATAAAAACAACTTATCCTGATAAGCATAAGCTTTTTGAAAACAGCTTATTCTGATAAGCTTATCAGGACAAGCTGTTTGAAAACAGCTTATCCTGATAAGCCTATCAGAACAAGCTGTTTGAAAACAGCTTATCCTGATAAGCTTAACAGAACAAGCTGTTTTCACACAGCTTGTTCTGATAAGCTTATCAAGATAAGCTGTATTCAAACAGCTTGTTCTAATAAGCTTATCAGGATAAGCTGTTTGAAAACAGATTATTCGGAAAAGCTTATTACCTTATTCTCATCAAATATATATTTATTTAACAAAATTATATTTATTTAATTTTTTTTATATTTATTTAAAAAAATTTATATGACATAAATAAATAAGATACAATTTGTATATTTATTTAAATTTGTTAGTTATTTATATGATATAAAATAAACATTTTTATTTAAATATATACACCATTAAATAAATAAACACAATAATGTCATAAACATAAAAATGATAACTGACCTCTATGTCCGTCCAAACGCTCGTCTCGAGCTGTCTAGGGACCTCATTCCAACTTGGGTAGTACATTGGCACGAGCCTCCTGATAGAATCCCCGATGTAATTAGAAAACTGCTGAGCATGCTCGCCGAGAGGCCAGAAAGAGGGTGGTACACCCTCAAAATGTATCAGGACAGGGCCATGCAAGTCAACGGTGCTCAACAAATCGAGACATCGGGTAATGCCCCCAGTCTTTGTCCTACCGGCCGCTCTGCCACCCATATTTTCTTTTCTTTTGCCTTTGCCTACAAAAATCAAGTGAGTGACAAAGTCATAAAAATTCAAGGCAAGCAACATATATATGCACCCAATTTATGATTGTGTTACAATAATCCAAATATTCTTACCTTTATTTCTAAATAAGGCGAGGCAACCGCTACGGATGTTTGGCGTAGGAGGTTCACCCTCACCACCACCGTCACCGCCGTGTGATCGTGCAACATCTGCTGACATCTATACAAGTACAATTAGCATAATATAGACAAATTCATGAACAAAATAATATAAGCATGCACAAATCCAAATACAACACATCCAACTAAATATAGACATTTAAACAATCTACAACAATTAGATTCATTCGTTCAAACAAATAAGTGTCTTTTGCAAGTTACAACTAAAGGTCAATCTTCTTCTTCACTGTAATAAACTTTGTCTTCACCATCATCATCATTCACATGTTCTTCATCACTTAAATCATGAGGGACGTCTTCATCATCAGTAATACCATCGTCTTCGTCATCAACATCAATGATATTTGGCGGTGCATTAACCTTCGTTGATTGGCCATATATATGCAAGGCCACATCACCCAAGTCATTCAAATCAGTGGAAAGTGGTAGATCATATGAGTTGTCGAAATGCATAATATCAGGAACGGCATCTGACACAATGACACCCCCGTTGGAATTTTTTTTATGATTAACATGTTCAACGACCTTCCAGTTGGGTTTGTTCTTATCTTCAATGTAGAAGACTTGTTTGACTTGTGTTGCGAGAATGTATTGATCATCTTTCCACCACTCACCTCTTGTGTCTTTAGATTTTTCATTCATCAACAAAGTGTTCAGGATGGCCTCCAACACATTTTTTTCGATATGCATGATGTCTAAATTGTGTCTTAGTGAAAGAAAAGGCCAATACTCAAGCTCGTAAAAAATAGACCGTTTAGACCAGTTAGGCTCAAGAGGAAAATTGCGTGTTATCTTCACACCCCCATAATTCTTATGTTTACCTGGCAGTCGATTTGGCAGTGCAACATGTTGATCGTTAATATGGTTCATGGTAAATGTTCTAGGATGGGGCTTGTGTTCGGGTTTACCATTGAATTCATGTGAAGTCCTGAATTTATGTCGGGGCGGTAAGAATCTTCTGTGGGCAACATAAACTATTTTGCTTGCCACATGAAGAGATGGAGTGTCGTCATTACATGTAGAGAAAGCCTTGTAACCTTTCCCACTATACCCAGACAAACTACTTCGAGCCGGAAAATCATTGATGGTCCATAAAAGCATCGCTCTCATGGTGAATGCCTCGCCTTTAGCTTGGTCTATAGTACCGACACCATCCCATAAAATTTTTAGATCATCAATTAAAGGTCTCAAGTAAACATCAATGTCTTTGCCCGGGTATTTAGGGCCAGAAATTAACAGCGTCAGCATTAAAGAACTCTCTTTCATACACAACCACGGAGGCAGGTTGTATGTTGTCAATATCACCGACCACATGCTGTAAGTTTGACTAAGGTTGCCGAATGGATTGAAACCATCAGCAGCCAACCCTAATCGAAAATTTCTTGGTTCTGCTGCAAAATTAGCATACTTGGCATCAAATTTCTTCCAAGCTGCACCATCACACGGGTGTTGCATCTTACCGGGCTTCGTACACTATCCAGTAGCATGCCAAATCATATCCTTTGCACTTTTACTAGACTTGTACAAACATTTTAGTCTAGGAATGATCGTAAATTAACGCAACACCTTCTTAGGAACTTTCTTCACCGGCGTGTTAGTGTCTTTCCATCTACTTGTATTACACACCGGACAGAAATCCAAACCGGCGTATCCTTCCCGAAATATGCAGCAATCGTGTTCACAAGCATGTATCGACTTGTACCCTAACCCGATCGTTTTAAATGTCTTCTTTATTGCATAGTATGACGGTTGGAGCTTGAATCCTCTGCTTGGGGGAAAGATAGTTTGCAAAAACTCTAGAATTTCATTGAATATGGTGTCGGTGATTTTACCTTTGGCCTTATAATGTGTAAACTTTGCCATAAAGTCTAATCGAGTCGCTTCTACACAACCAGGGTACAGCTCCTCATTGGCACTGCGGTATAACTCTTCAAACTCGTTAGCTTGAGTCGGTCTGTTACTTGAGTTGGGAGGAGGTGAAGGAGGAATATATTCCGGAGGAATATAGGTAAGATCATCAAGTAACGATGTCATGTCACTAATCAAAGGTTGTGTTATCTATTACTGGCAGTGGTGGCGGTGGTGGTGGAGGAGGTGTAGGTGTAAGAGGAGCCGGTTCACCATGGTGTACCCATGTTGTATAACTATGGTCAAACCCGGATTTCATAACGTGGTTCGAAAGAAGGTCGATATGTACGAGGAGTCTTGTTCGACAAGACTTGCATGGACATGTTATATGATTCAAACTATTCACAAACTTCCTGGAATGCTTGACAAAATTGGTAAGACCCATTATAAATTCTGGCTCATGACGCTCTAACCGTGTCTAACTCTTATCAGTGAGTACCATAACTTTGTTTTAACGATACAATTAGTTATTATATACAACTTAATTAAAACAAGGAATCTAAAAAACTAATTATTATATATTTCATAAATAATAATATGTATTATATCAAATTATAAAAAATAATTATAAAATATATAATTATTATTTATAAAGTATATAATTATATAATATTATTTATAAAAGATATAATTATCAAGTATAGAAAATAGTATGTTCACCTAGTGCAACTATGGGAGGCAATCCTAACCCACCCTTTGAATGTTTCGTCTCATATATGAATGCGTATAACCGATTTACTATTTGAGAAAATTTCGGCAGTATTTCCCCTCAACTCCCCAAATATGTGTTTAAAGACATATTCATAGGAGTAAAGTAGAAACACTGTCGAAATCATCTCAAACAGTAAGTCGGTTATACGCATTCATATCCTTAATGAGACAAAACATTTAAAAAGCAGTCCCAAACAGGGGACTTTCCAAAGTTAATTCCTAATAAATTAACTTCAGACGGGTTTTCTATAGGTTGATCAATTCAGACGGGAATTTTCCGAAATTAATCGCTAAAATCCTAAAACATTCCTAAGGTTTAGTTCAATAAAACATTTATATCAAACAGCTTATTTTGATAAGCTTCTCAGGACAAGCTGTTTTTAACCAACTTATCCTGATAAGCTTATCAGCTTATCAGAATAAGCTGTTTGTAAACAGCTTATCCCGATAAGCTTATCATGATAAGCTGTTTGAAAACAGCTTGTCCCGATAATCTTATCAGGATAAGCTGTTTTCAAACAGCTTATTCCGATAAGCTTATCAGAATAAGCTGGTTGAAAACAGCTTATTCCAGTAAGCTTATCAGGATAAACTGTTTTCAAACAGCTTATTCGGATAAGCTTATCAACTTATTCTCATCAAATAGGTAGCTTAAAGAGTGTTTGGTTGTGCGTTTTACAATGGTAAGGAGTGTTTGTATTTACGTTTAACCATATTTAACTAGCTTATAATCCCCGACGACATGTCGCCGGGGGAAACCTAAATGAAAAAATAAATGAATAATCATATATATTATGAATAAGAATTAAAAAGACATACTTTCCCTGCGGCTGTGGTCGGGACTGTGGTGGTTGTCGGCTATGGCCTCGGCTGTGGTCGGGGTTGCGTCTCCGGCTGCGGTCGGGGCTACAATAACATAAAACAAATCAATTTTTATTATCAATTATAATAAGATAAACAAACCAATTTTATTATAACATCAAAATAAAAAATTAAATTACAACCTTTTAAAATCAGGAAAGATTAGATGTTTGAAGGGTTAGAAAAAGAAGAAAGGTGGTGATGGTGGTGGCGGAAGACAAAGATGGTGGCGGAGTGGTGGCGGAAGTGGTGGCAGTGCAGGTGTGCAGGTGTAGAGGTGAGTGGTGGTGGTGATGATAATGGTGGTGGTGATGATTAAGATGGTGGTGATAGCAGGTGGTGATAGCAGGTGAAGAAGATGGTTGTGATAGCAGGTGGATAGCGTGGGTTTTTTTAGATAAGAAAGTGTTAACAGAAAAGTGAAGAAGATCTCGTCAAAAAGGTCAAAGTTCCCCCGACGACATGTCGTCGGGGATACTTTTCACTTTGTCGTCTAGCCAAAAGCGCGCGTGATTGAAAATTTTTGGAGGGAGGTGACCAAGTTTCCCTGGCGACATGTCGCCAGGGATACTTTTGACTTTTCAACGGATATTCACGTACCTAACCTCTTTTGTCGTTTCTCTCAAACCTTCCCTGGCGACGTGTCGCCAAGGAAACAATCCCTAGCGACATGTCGCTAGGGATAGGTGCAAATGTCACCGGGGATACGTTTTGTCAAAATAAAATTTATTATTGTTTATATATTATTATAGTCAGTTATAAAATAATAATAATAATTATTATTATTTATAAAATTATTATTATTATTTATATAATAATAATATCATCCCGGTCAGTTTAATTTCTAAATTCATTCCGGTCTAACGTGTAACCAAGACATACCGACTCATCCATTGAACATATAGCGTGTAACCAAGACATGCCGACTCATCCATTGAACATCTAACGTGTAACCAAGACATATCGACTCATCCATTGAACATATAACGTGTAACCAAAACATGCCGACTCATCCATTGAACATCTAACGTGTAACCAATACATACCGACTCATCCATTGAACATCTAACGTGTAACCAAGACAAACCGACTCATCCATTGAACATATAACGTGTAACCAAGACATACCGACTCATCCATTGAACATATAACGTGTAACCAAGACATACCGACTCATCCATTGAACATCTAACGTGTAACCAAGACATACCGACTCATCCATTGAACATATAACGTGTAACCAAGACATGCCGACTCATCCATTGAACATCTAACGTGTAAGCAAGACATACCGACTCATCCATTGAACATATAACATGTAACCAAGACATGCCGACTCATCCATTGAACATCTAACGTGTAACCAAGACATACCGACTCATCCATTGAACATATAACGTGTAACAAAAACATGCCAACTCATCCATTGAACATATAACGTGTAACCAACACATACCGACTCATCTATTAAACATCTAACGTGTAACCAAGACATACCGACTCATCCATTGAACATCTAGCGTGTCACCAACACATACCGACTCATCCATTGAACATATAACGTGTAAGCAATACATACCGACTCATCCATTGAACATCTAACGTGTAACCAAGACATACCGACTCATCCATTGAACATATAACGTGTAACCAAGACATGCCGACTCATCCATTGAACATCTAACGTGTAACCAAGACACACCGACTCATCTATTGAACATATAACGTGTAACCAAAACATGCCGACTCATCCATTGAACATCTAACGTGTAACCAAAACATACCGACTCATCCATTGAACATCTAACGTGTAACCAAGACATACCGACTCATCCATTGAACATATAACGTGTAACCAAGACATACCGACTCATCCATTGAACATATAACGTGTAACCAAGACATACCAACTCATCCACTAAACATCTAACGTGTAACCAAGACATACCGACTCATCAATTGAACATATAACGTGTAACCAAGACATACCGACTCATCCATTGAACATATAACATGTAACTAAAACATGCCGACTCATCCATTGAACATCTAACATGTAACCAATACATACCGACTCATCCATTGAACATCTAACGTGTAACCAAGACATGCCGACTCATCCTGAATTTGATGAAGACACAACACATGATGAAACACGATTATCTTCATAACTCATGATCCTTTGATGTTGTTGTTGATCCTAAAAAATAGGAGCACCATTCAAAATTTTAATGATGAAATAATTAATGCAAAGTAAGGCCGACGACATATGTTACTTTTCTCTTTGCCTGCCTACATACCAAATATGAAATAGCTACACATACCATATACAAATACACTCATGAGGTTTCAGTATGCAACACTTGTCCAGCTGATGGATTTGATGGATGGGTCGTCGATTGAGATGCTAAATATATTATACATATTTTATACCTAAAAGCTAAACCTTTTTCCATTGAACATATAACGTTTCGTCGGAAGTTTCCCCGACGACATGTCGCCGGGGAAACTATTGGTCGGATACTTTAGAGAAGCAATCTTTGACAGAAAGTTTCCCTAACGACATGTCGCCGGGGAAACTATTAGCGGGAAAATATTGGAGGGAAAACATTTGGCGGGAAAATGTTAACAATTTCCCTCACTTTTTTAGCATAAAAGGAGAACCACACACACTCCTTATCATCACAACCACCAGTAGATCACACACACTTATAATCACAAACACATTGTTATTATGAAGATGTTGAAGCATGAAGCTTTTCCGTGTAGGTGTGGACGTGGAGATGTAGTTCTTCGACAATCGTGGCAACATGATTCCTTTGGTGGACAATACTATTCTTGTCCACGTTCAAAGGTGGAGCCTCCATTTTCATATGGATGCGAATTTTTTTATGGAAAGACTAACGAGTCAGACTACTTGTCAATTCTCTTGGAGGTTCAATGAGCTTTTCTCCTCCAAGCTCTTCTTCGAGACCTTCAACGAGCTTTTCACCTCCAAGCTCTTCTTTGAAACCTTCAAGGACTCCAATCTCTTCAAGGTGTGCAAACTGTGTGCTCTTGAATGGAAAAATAAAGGTTCTCGAGAGTACAGTAGAGTTGTACCTCAATGCCGATAGGCACACAGTGGATTCAGCTGCACTACTTTACGACCTTTACGATGACATGAGGAACCATAGTTTGAACTAGTTTGTGATGTGTTTTTTTCGTGTTTACGAGTATAATATCGTTGTAATACCCATGTTTAATTAAGCGCGTGTTTAAGTGTCCGTGACGAATAAAATTATCTTTAGGAGTGTCTGTCTTTAAGTCTCCCATGTGATATTACAAAAGGTTTTATGTAATATTTGGAATAAATAAATATTTGGTTTACAGATGTCTCATTTTTTATTATATAAACGTTGCAAAAATAAAATAATATCGGATCGATAGTTAAAATAATAATTATATGGAATAAATAATTATATAGTTTTTTAGTAAATAATAAATATATCTTAAATAAGTAAAAAACAAATAATAGTTTTATAATTTTTCATAATAAGCAAAAACTAATAATATATTTGACAGGGAGTTTCTCCGGTGACATGTTGCCAGAGAAACTTTTGTGATTTGGCGGTAAAAGCCCGCCACATATTTTTTGCTAAAGTTCAAAGTTAATTACATTGGACGAAGTATCCCTGGCGACATGTCGCCAGGGATAAGAGTGTCAGGTTATTATCAAAAAGAGATTAAAGTTAATTACGTTGGACGAAGTTTTCCTGGCAGCATGTCGCCAGGGATAAGCGGGAGGGAAAATTTCCCGCTTTTTCCTTTGGCATCTGATTTTGGACGAATATTCCCCGGTGACATGTCGCCAGGGATACTATGGTCAAACTTTGACCAAAAAGTCTATCTGCTTTTTTGCCACGTCAGCGAAGTCGCCAAGGAAAAGGAATTATCCCTGGCGACATTTTGTCGCCGGGGAATCTCCGGTCACCTGATCTCAATTTTCTTGTAGTGGAAGTTATCCAAGATTCAGAAGGACACTGAAAAACTCGTTGCAGAAAAGAAAGAGTTTGTAGCTGAATTTTATGTTCAGCACCAAAGCTTATACCACTACTAAACAAACCAATCTCTGGTTGTTTGATCTGTTTTGCAAGTGAATCTTTGTAATCTGTGTTCGGTACTTAACAGCAACCATTGCATTTTAACAAATTTTTGAACATTGCAACCACCGCAAGGTACTAATATGTAATACATAAACATGTCATTATAATGAATGAAGATTATTGGAGGACAACATTAAAAAAGTCCACCTATGCGAATTCTTCATAAGCTGTAATTCACTTGATTATAATCTAAACCATATGGAAACACTATATTTGTACAATTCCTTTGGGTCTATAGGAGTCAAAATAAACCTAAAATCTATTGAGCTCTGCATAAATGAAAGCTAGAAAATCGGAGCAATTCTCTGTTGTCTAACCCGTTTGGTCCTAAGGGTCCATATCTACGCCTTCTATAAGGGCCATTAACAAATCTTAAGCCTTCCAACCAGCTTATTTGACCCTCATAGTTTATCATATAATAAACTCGAGACCCCTTGCTTCTTCAGCTACCAAGAATCAGTGATTGACCTCTAAATTCAACTCGCTCGAGTTAAATTCCACTATTTAGACCTACACATCAAACATCTGAATGCTATCACACGACAACCTACGCCAGTTGCAATAAGGTAGCAAAGACATGTTTTTGTGTTATGTATATCAAAATCAAATTACTTTAATGCAGCACATTGTGTCATCAGCCAAACGCCTGTGTACCTGAAACACCAAAATGAATTATCAGAATTTCACGCTCTTATCAGTATTTTTCATGTTCTGGTGTGGTTGAATTTTGTTGAGCAGCCCAAGGACTTCATATATTAGTGTGTACTTTTTTTTATAATTCTACATATTTTTGTATTATATTTTATATGATGAGCATTTAAATGTATCCCAAAAAACTCCAATATTTATAATTTCTTCAAAAGTTGTTTTAATAGCATTATACATCATGAAAACTTATGCCTTAAAGTAATACGTAAATTTTCAAGTTACAATGGGTATATATGAAGTTCTAGCTTATATGTTAAACGAATGTAAATGGATGATAAAAGAAAACGTTTTATTTACCATGGCTACCAGAACGTTATATATATTATTATATATACTTTCATAGAGTTCATTTATGTATTAGTCAATAAATGAAAGATTCGGATCCATAAAAGATACTGCATACGTGCACCGACTTCATATGTCAATCGTTAAATAAAAAATAAAATTTATATAAAAATTATATAATTTGTGTGTATATATATATATATATATATATATATATATATATATATATATATATATATATATATATATATATATATATATATATATATATATATATATATATATATATATATATATATATATATATATATATATATATATATATATATATATATATATATATATATACTAGCCTTTAGACCCGTCTGGTGGACCGGCTAGCTTTAAGTATATATATTTTATTAAAAATTGAAGTTATGTGTGTTTGTATTAGAAATTTATTATATGTGGTGTTAGTTATGACATTAATAATTTAATAATGTAGCATTGACTGGACAAAAATAACGTAATTTAAGATATTTTATTTATTTAAGAATATTATGAGTTAATTGAATTTGCATACGTTAACGTTATGAATAAGTTTGTTACAATAAAATTCTTTAGAATTTTAATAATATTGTATAAATATTTTGTGTATTTTTGAATTTTATGAGGTAATAAATTTTGTATATGTTAATGTTATGAATAACTTTTTTACATTAATATTTTTTGAAATTAATATTATTGTTAAGTTTTGTTTTTTGTTAGCAAAACATAATAGTTAAATATTTTTTAGAAATAATTTTGTTTTGTAAATTTTGTGATAAAGTGTATTCTAGCAAAAGTAAGCCCAAAAAGCTCATTCATGGAATTATTTTTTTGTCACATGTATAATATAACAACATTATATAACCCAGTCCAAAACTTGACAGTCTGAATATCTAAAAATATTTTCATTTTAGTAAGTCAAACTATTGTGAATCATTTGTAATTCCTAATTTCTTTTTGAAGCATTTTATGGAAACCCTTTAATGAATTACATGTGTCATTTTTATAGAATTTTATATTTAAGACATCGTTTATAATTGGGTAAATGTCAAAAATACACAATGTACTTTCTCAGATAATCCATTATACACATCATACTATTATATGTTTGATTTTCACACTTGCCACGTAGGATTTGGTCAAACATTTTGACTTTTAACAGTTTGGCCAAATTGGATTGCAAAGTTAGTCCATTTAACAATTACAAAAATTTATAAAGTTAACCTTTTAAATCCAAATTGTTACATGATGAGACTGTATTTATACATAGTCTCATCGTCCAAATCGGGCTTAAAACGCTTAAAATATCGTCAAAATACCCAAAAATATGCTTGTGTTTGCTCATTGTGTATTTCAGGTACGGATATCGTGAATTCACCAAAAGATTACAAGAATAGAGCAAAAACGAACACGGGAAACGAAGCCACACAAGAAACCGGGCCCAAATATGGAATTTACAAAAATGCCCTTGAAGTTTTGAAGATTGGCAACTTTGGTCCCTCAACTTGTGAAGACTTGTCACAAATGACCCTTCACTAATCATTTGTACAAGTTACATCCTTGAAGTTTGAAGACATGTGCAAGAATGGCCCTTGAAGATAGTCAAAATTGCATAAATGATCCTTATATTAAGATTGGAAAATACATTGTGCCAATATTGACAACTTATCCAAAGTTTTTACAAAGGAAGAAGGAGTAATGGCTGTTGGAAACTTATATACCATCTTTTTGAAACATCGGGAAACTTGGCAAAAAACAAACACAAACCCACCACTCCACTTTGGCCACGTCATTTAAACCCACTAAACCTGTTTCATTATTAATTTAACTTTTAAAACCGTATTTTATTAATAAAAACAGGCGGCAAACACAATGTTCTCCCTAAACCAAAATCAAACTCACCCCTGTTCATAATGATGAACCCTAATCTCTCATAGTTTATTAACAACGATTGGGTTTAATTACTTTTCTAGAATACCAATTCATGGCTTATTAAGCAAATCTCCACTCCTAACACCCCACCAGACACAACCATGGACCCCACCATAAGCCCCCTGCTCACGTCCCTATCCCCCAACCCCAATAAGGAGACCAAATGACTGGTTGGATGCAAATCCTTGGTCCCTACTCTTCAACAAACGGATGAGATCAAGTCTTGCAAGCTGGCAACTCACATATCCCTGCAAATTCACATGAGTCCACTTTTTTGACCAAGATCCTTCAAGGGCAAGACTGGAAATTCCTGAACTAGGGTTTTAGTTTTTTCCATCTATGTATTATTTTATTCCTACTTTCTAGATTCTTCCTAGCACATGTATAAAAGGGTTCGCCTGTGAACCCTTTTTGTTTGTTCCAGTTCTTGTAAACTTTTTTTTAGTTAATGAATATTAAAGTATTTTCTTCAAAAATTTGCAAGTCCTGAGTTCCAATTTACTGCTTTCATTAGTATAATATTTAAGTTATTTTCAAGTTTAGTCTACTTTATCAAAAGCAAATTTTCTTGTTCAAAATTCTTTGGCAAAAGCTGTTTTTGAGACCCTCTGTTCATTAGCTTATAAGACCATAAGCTGACAACTTATTGGCCTTATAAGTCTAATAAGCAGTGTTACTTTCCTGCTGGTGACAATTCTTGTACACGTTTTCTAAGTTTGGGTTTACAAAGATTTTTCAAAATCTTAAGAAAAGGTTGAATTTCATTTTTTTTATTATAAGCTATAAGCCATAAGCTGGCTTAACCAATAAGCCAGTCTTACAGCTTCATAGCATTCTACCATCCATCTTTTTGTTGGTTTCTTTAATTTTGCAGGATTACAAGGAGTTCTTATCTCCTAAGAAGACATATGGGGGTGGTTTGGACTTAAGCAGTCACCACCTAGCACTCTCTACTTTCTACATCAGCAAGCTCATGAACCATCCACTTAAGTTCTTCACTTTTAAGCTTGAAGAGTGAAGGCATCAGCTTAGTCCTTGGTTTGGACAAAACCAAGTAAGTTGGCTTGAACCTACCATTTTCAGTTTTAAGTGTATGCTAGGTGATTATTGGTGAATGAATGATTTAGATGTTATTTTAACAGTTGGTTTATGCTTAGTAGTTGGTTTTGGTTATGCTAGGTCAGGTTTCATTAGGTTTGTAGGTAATTAGAACACATTTAATTTGCAAAAAAAATTGATTTCAGTATTTAAGGGGGTGTTTGGGTCTAGGTATAAGCTGGGTATGTGACAAAGATTTTGGCTTATAATTAGTCTTAACACACTACTTAGGTATTTGTTGGGTGTTTTCAGAAGTTTGCTTCATATTAGATAAGGTTTTGTAGAATTTGAATACTCATTCTAGGTTAAAACAAGTAAAAATCAGCAAGCATCCTAGTTGACTGTTTTTGTGATTTAGTTCAACCATTTTTGCATGATTATTGAAAGTACTGCTTGTCAAGGGTTTTAGATCAGTTTGTAGTGTTTTGGTTGGGCATTTGTGAAGATTTGGTGAGCCAAAACTCACCATAGGTGCCAATTGCACCAGCAACCATTTCCACAGCCCTTAGTGTTCAAACAGTAACTGCATTTGGCCACGTTTTGTGAGATTTTTGTTAAGAGCTTGTGTTTTTTATAATTTTCCTAGACTCCCTACACTCCACTGAGTGTAGGGGTGCCTTTGCTTCCAAGTATAACAAACCCAATCTCAAGTTACAAGTCAAAAGGTCCACAGACCTGTGTTTTTTCATTGTCAGTGGGAACCAAGTTCCCACTGTTTGTATTAAACTTAGTACTGCTTGGCTAAAAGACAGAAACTAACCAAATGTCACTTTCATCTTCTTAGTTTTTTGTCTTTAGTGACCTTATTTAGGAGTTAGACTTTCAAACTTTTTTCATTATTTTTATTATTTAATTTCTGATTTTTCAGTATAATTTAATTTTCTGTTACTGTTCATTAAGTAATTTTTAGATTAAATAGCTAATTTAATTAACTTTTTAATTACTGTTTTTGGCATTTAGTGTGAAAAATTATTATTTTTCAGTTTTAAAAATTTTGTTAGACTTAGAAAAATATTTTAAGGTTTTTAGTTTAAAAATATTTCACTGTTCACTGTTTAAATTAATTTTAGAATTAATTTAGCTTAATTAGGGTTTTAATATTAAACTGTTTTGTCTTTTAGTTCAAAATTTTACATTTTTCAAACTTTTTCAATTTTCTACTGTTCATTAGTGTAATTTAGGATTTTTAAAATTGTCAAATTAATTTTGGCATTATTTTATTATTTTTTATGATTATTTTAATTTAAAAATAGTTTTTAGTCATTTAAAAAATAGAAAAATAGTTTTAAAAATTTAGGAAAAATACTTTTTAGTCTTTAAATAATATAAGTAACTTATTTGTTCAATAAAATTATATTTTGGACATTTTGTTAATTATATTTAATTTTAGGGCATTAATTAGCATTAAAAATTGAATATTTAATTAATAAAAGGTTTTAAAATATATTTATTGGATTTTTATTCTTATTTATATTATTTTAGACTTAGTTTAATCTTTTAATTAGTTTTTAGGTTTAATTTTTAATTTTGTCGCGTTTTACGTATTTACGTTCGCGTTTTACGTCAACGTCGTAGTTTAAATCGTAGTCGTAGCTCGTCTTTACGTTTTCTCTTCTCAACCAAAAACGTCACTAATCCAAACATTGTTATTTTATATATTGGCACATTAATACAAACACCTCCTTCGAGAACGAACCCGCATTTATTCGACTTGTCGGTTTTCCTAAATCGTCGAGTTTAATACTTGCCGCACTTATACGTTGTTTTCCTAAACACGTATTTCTACAGCTATCATTTTGGCGCCGCTGCCAGGGAGGTGTTTTTAGTGTGCCATAATTAGGATCGTGTTTGTGTGAGTAGTGCGTTTTTGCTTTTCAATTTTTGGAAAGCGTGAATATCGTACATACTCATTTTTGTTATTTTTCTCTATTATATTATAGTATCCAAATAAAACGTGTTTAATTTTCCTAAATTAAACACAAATCAATCTTTTACTATATTGTAGATATATTGGTTTTCGTTTTTCTTGTGAATATATTATTACTATATTGTATTTACGTAAGAACAATAAATACACAAGTACTCCAAAAGCGTGAAAACGCAACCTTGATTCGGGATTTCATCACTCGATCATTGTATTCGAATCTAAAGCAAAAGTTTAAAGGCAAAATAGATAAATACTTTCGTGAGGCTTAATTTCAATTAACACAAACTATAAGGTGGGTATAAGGCGGTTGTATTTCACGACCTAAGGGAAAAAGGCTCTTAAGTGCTTAGCGCCGCCTCGTTTCCCCCGCTTGCTTGTGCGTGTTTTGAGAAAGAGAGCTAATCGAGGGTTTTCCGCCCAAGTATTATCTACGTATACTATATTTGCTTGTGTTTTCAAGATTAAACCCTCTTGAACGTTTTGGTGTTCCACCAACGTTCTAAAGTCATCGAGAACGTTCACTCCACGTGATCGTTTTCATTCCTTGAGGCTCCTTTAATCGAGAAGATCGATTCGAGGGGAGATTTGTAGATTTGTGTCTACGTAATACATCCAAAAATCCAAAAAAAATTAAAAAACAATCAAAAACCAAAAAAATTGAAAAATCGAAAAACCGCAAAAAGAATCTTCTTTGCTACCACCCATTCTACGCTTAGTGCATGCGCACTCGATCGAAGGATTATTCCAATTCTAGCGAAGCTTCGAATCGACGCAATCGTAATCGAAGGAATCGACGACGTAGACAAGAATTAGAAACCGACGTTCCTAATATCGTTGTTGAAGAAACCGTAGAGGAGATGGACGACAATCGTTCGATGATGGAATTGCTCCAAGCGCCCACCGAGGGTTATGGAGACGCGATCGTAATTCCCGCTATCGAAGCGGAGAATTTTGAGATTAAGAGCGGAATGCTTTCGTTAATTCAAGCTACAAAGTTTCGAGGTCGTGAAGCCGATAATCCTCACGACCATATTCGGAATTTTGATCGTCTTTTAGCCACGAGCAAGTTTAAGAACGTCGACACCGATGTCGTCAAGCTTATGCTTTTTCCGTACTCGCTCGATGGTGCCGCCAAGGATTGGTACGAGAAAGAGACACCTAATTCCATAACTACGTGGAAGGATCTCGTTTCCAAGTTCGTTAATTATTTTTTCCCACCGTCTAAGACAACGTTTTTCAAGAATGAAATTACGAAATTTGAGCAAAAACCGAATGAATCTTTTAGAGACGCGTGGGATCGTTTTAAGGAATTGATTAGGCAATGTCCTCACCATGGTTTTTCCGAGTTGCACCAAATCGATACGTTTTACAACGGTCTTAATTTTCAAGAACAAGATTCGTTGAATTCCGCCGCCGGTGGCAACTTTTTGTGTAAGACTCCGAAAGATGCATTGATAATTATCGAGAACCGATCCAAGGTTTACCAACTCCGCAACGCACCGAGTGTTGCCAATGTCGCCAATGTTAGTAGTTCTAATCGCGACATTGAGAGGGTTGATGCGAAAGTCGACAAGTTGACGAATGTGTTTACGTCTTTTCTCGTTGAAATGCAAAAGAAAGACGCTCCCGCTACGGTGAAAGCGGTTGAGGTTTCGTGTACGTTTTGTGGTGGACCTCATAATTATTACGAGTGTGCGGCTACGGATGGCCAAACTTCGAATGTGAGTGCGTTAAATGGAAACAACAATTTTTCTAATCAAAATAACGCAGGTCCATCACAACAAGGAAATTATAACCAAGGCAACAATTTTCAAAACCGAAACAATTTTCAAGGAAACAATCAACAAGGAAATTTTTCGAATCAAAATCAAGGAGGTTATAATCAAGGTCGTAATATAACTTGGCAAAATCGAGACAATAACCAAAACTCGAATTTTTCAAACAACAACAACAATCAAGGCAACAATTTTTCAAGTGGTAATCAAGGAAATTTTCAAAGAAACAATCAAAACCAAGGGAACTTTAATTCAAATCAAAATAGTTCGTCAAACGATTTTCAAAATTACATGAAAACGAATGAGGCTAATATGAGACGATTAGAGGGAGAAATTGGTACTTTGAAAAACGACTTTTCTAATACATTGAAATTGCAAAACACGAAGATTGAGCAAGGACAAATTGACATTAAAAAGATGTTTCGGCCATAATGAACAAGTCCTCGGGTGCGTCATCAAGTTCGTTACCTAGTGACACCGTTGCTAATCCGAAGGAACAATGTAAATCCGCCTCGTCTCGTGAGAAAGGTCGTGTGATTACCCCTAACCTTGATGGATTTTGAGTTGTTCCTTCTTCTCAACCCACGACTTCTAAGACGTCTTATTGTTCTAAAGTCGATGGGGTGAACGTGGCGACCAAGGAAAAGAGTGCACACCCTCGTGTACCTCAAATTCCATCCACGGTTCAAAAAGAGAGTTTTGTCGACCTTACAAAAGTAACCCTTGAAGAAACTTGTGCATCGATCCTTCTTAAAAAACCCAAAAGGCGTATGCCGAGAAAGGAAAAGGATCCGGGCCAATTTCTACTACCTTGTGATTTTTCCGATATTGAGGGATGTTTAGCCCTTGCCGATTTAGGTGCTAGCATCAATCTTATGCCTCATTCTCTTTGGAAATTGATGAGATTGCCTTCGCTTACCCCCACGAACATGACAATCGAGCTTGCAAATTGTACTCCACTTATACCAATTGGAATAGCCGAGGATGTCTATGTGAAAGTTGGAAAGTTCGTTTTTCCCGCGGATTTCGTTATATCCGATTACGAGTGTGACCCTAAATGTCCCATTATTTTAGGCCGACCATTCTTATCGACGGCTCGAACCGTAATCGACGTTCACGAGGGGAGACTTACTATGAGATATGGGGATGAAAAAAATGGACTTTTTCGCTAGAAAATCCCGAGGGTTTAATGATAATGAAAAAACCGAGGTTTCAAAACCTAATGTTTCTAAACCTAATGATTTCAAAATGTTCACTTTAGCGGAACAAATGAGGTTTGATGCATGTTTTGAAAGAATTAAGAAAAACGGTTTTAAAGATGATGATTTTAATGATAAAGAGTACGTGTACCTAATTCAAAAGGGTATGTGTAAATTTATGGATGAAAACTCACTTTGGGATGTTTTTAGCGAAACAAGTGAACCACCAATTCCGAAGGGCGACGTTAGTGCCATCACGACAAAGACCAATATGGGCTCGTCTTCACCACCTTCGAAGGACCATGACTTTGAGGCCCATACTTCTAAACCCATTGAAGTGCCTCCCACTCCTAGCCCCAAATCCATTAAGGCTAAGGAAGTGGCCCAACCCAATGTAATCTCACCCATCATAGAAATGTCACCTAAGCATAGCCCAAGGGCTTGTAAGACCATGGTTGTGACTCTCGAGAAATCCACTCGAGAACTTGCTCACATCGACACTTTCTTTGATGGCGATGGTGATTTTGCCGAGATCGAGCATATACTTGCTAATCCGCCATCCATCTTCGAGGATTTACCCATTGATAAATCTTCAAATGAAGAGGACGATCTCATGTCGGAAATTTCTTATGATGATGAGAATGACGACACTTTCACAACGTACTCGAATTCCGTATACGAACCTATTTTTCATCATAATCCCATTTTTGATGATGAATTCGAGAACGTTGATGACCATATCATCGATCCTCCTTCGTTTCACGATTGTGATGATGAAGAATTCTTTAAGGAGGTCGATGAATTTCTTGCTATAGATACAAGTCCCATTCTCGAGGAGTTACCTTATAAACACTCCTCATTTGAGAATGACGTTTACCACATTCGTGAGGATCTAACTTATCAACGATCCCCAGAAAAGAATGATAGTTTCATGCTTGATCGTGATCTCTTCGAGAGAGTTTCTAAAATCATCAAAGAGGGGAATGACAAACCATGGTTTGACAAGCCTATCTATGACGAAGAAATCGATGAGATCGACGATGACGAGTATGTAGACCCCGAGGGGGCGGTGTTCTTTATTGATCGACGCTTTGAGAACTTATATAATCCACCACCCCCTAACCGCGACTTAAATGTGAGGATTTTTAGCGCGACTAATTTTGAATTTGACACGCCAAATATTTTCGACATTATTCAATCGGGTTTTCATAAAGAGTTTTTGAACAATGAAAAAGGAAAGGATTTTAAAAATGTTTTAAATGATTTTTCTACATATTTAACTCCGTCATCACCGTGTTTTATGAGTGCTACCACCTCGTCTACTCCTTTTGACGATGGTGTGTGTGGTCTTAGTATGGGGGAAGCCCCAAATGTTCCCTCACACTTTACCACCGAGGACGAGATTTACGATCCCGGAATTGCTTGTAAAGGGAAATCTCGGTCTTCCACCGATGCAATAAATGGAAAATCTTTTCGTTTGCTTGGTGTGAGTCTACCTCGAGTAGCTCATTTTAGTGACTTACCCATTGCCCCACCTTTCTACTTCTTATCTATTTTCTTCTACCCCAATGGGGTTTGTGTTGAAGTAGCATTGTTTCGTCTTTCATCCGAAAACGAAGACGCTATCTTTGACCCCGGTATACGTTTATCGGATTTTTAAAGTACTCCACGTACTTTTGGGCCTTGTTTATCATGTAAGCCCCACTAAAAATGACCATACCAAGATTATCCCTAAATGATCACATTTATGGGGATTCGAGTCGAGCTTTTGACTCGGTTATAAAAAACAAGGTGCCTCGTGGGGGATTCTCATGCTTATCCTTGTAAATATTATTGCTTTCGTAGACTAATGTAACGAGGGGACTTGTGCTCTTCCAACCTTTGTTCCGTGGTTGTTTGTGATTGTGTTTTATTAGGTTCATCGTCATCATTGAAGCCTCTCGTGTTCGTTTCACGGATCACTCGAGATTCGATCGTTGCCTTTGGAGATTCCGATATCCGATGATATCCTTTTATGTTCTAACGTTTATCTTATTAGCATAATTCATAAACGGCTTTTAGGTTATTCGTTTTACCCTTTCCATGCTCGAGATTAAGCATTCGACTTCGTCTCTAGTATGGGGGTGTTTACACCCCTAGACTCGAAACATTGAGGACAATGTTTAGTTTAGTATGGGGGGGGGGGGGGGGGGGGTGAGTAGATACTTCACCTTGCTTACGTCAACTCGTAATCCATTATTCATCTTTTTGTTATCGTTTTATTCCAAATAAGGCTAAAACTGGCCAAATTTTAAATTTTTTTTTCTAGTTTTTCATAAGTGTTTAAGACACGAATGTAGGTTTTCCGATGGTGAGAATAAGAGTAATTTTTGACTCGATCGTGCGTGTTGAGCACTTAGCTTCGATTCCTTAACTTTTTAGGCTAATTCTCTTAAGTGAGGACGAGAAATGATAGCGTTATTTATAAGTCTCGTAATCGTCACGATCTCATGTGTAGTAATTATTAACTTATTCTCCCCACGCTTTTGCATAATAAATTGTTAATAAATATTGATTTAGCGGTTTAGTCACTATTGTTGGTTTCTAATTTGTTTTGGTAGCTTCCATGTAATTAAATTGGGAAAACATTAAGGTGTCGCCAGCGTCACGGTTTTGAAGTATTGGCACCCGAATAATCGAAAGCTTCACCTAATAATAAGATTTCAAGTGCTCACCTAAATTAAGCAAAAATTTGAAGCTCACAAGGCCGAAAAATCTATGCCCAATCTGAAAGTGAATCAAGCCTTAATATTCGAAGCTTTAAAGATCCAAAATTCGCTTTAGCGTGAGGATATACGTCTTTGGCTAATAAAACCACCGATGAGGCGGATAATAAAAGGCAAGGCAAGACCGAAGTCATAATAAAAGCTTTATGGCGAAGTTGAATAAAAGATGGAGGTAAACCAAAGATAATAAGGCCCTTCCGTTAGGGGGCATATAAAAGTCTTGGTAATAAGTCTCATGTTCAAAACCGTTATAAAACCGTGTTTATCGATCCTTCTTGTTGACCTAATTTTTTTTGACATCGTTGTCTATTGGGATGAATTATTAATTTAATGATTTTGGTTACACCGTTAAGTTTCTATTTTTAGACTTAATCTCTATTCACGCATAAGTCGATGATGTATCCTCGTGATCATTAAGAAAAAATAAAATATAAGAGATACCAAGTAGGAATAAGGGAGTTTAGGTTCGTAATTAACACTCATAAGATGTGTACGTGTTGCTAACTTATAATAACAATGATCTCGTTACACGCTTAGCATGGAATTGGGTGAAAATCGAGGACGACGAAATTATTTCTAACGAAGCATTCACGTGTTCTTGTTCTATGATCCTAAAAGTCACCTTCTCGTGATGAAAACAATACATTATGTCTAAAACACGTGTAGTGGTTTATTTAAATTTACGTCTTCAATAAATGTCATCATAAAATGAATTTTGGAAGTGCTACGATACTTAATTCTAGCATTGCGTGGGGACACGGCAATGGTTTAGTATAGGGGAGCGATGAGACTGTATTTATACATAGTCTCATCGTCCAAATCGAGCTTAAAACGCTTAAAATATCGTCAAAATACCCAAAAATATGCTTGTGTTTGTTCATTGTGTATTTCAGGTACGGATATCGTGAATTCACCAAAAGATTACAAGAATAGAGCAAAAACAAACACGGGAAACGAAGCCGCACAAGAAACCGGGCCCAAATATGGAATTTACAAAAATGCCCTTGAAGTTTTGAAGATTGGCAACTTTGGTCCCTCAACTTGTGAAGACTTGTCACAAATGACCCTCCACTAATCATTTGTACAAGTTACATCCTTGAAGTTTGAAGACATGTGCAAGAATGGCCCTTGAAGATAGTCAAAATTGCATAAATGATCCTTATATTAAGATTGGAAAATACATTGTGCCAATATTGACAACTTATCCAAAGTTTTTACAAAGGAAGAAGGAGTAATGGCTGTTGGAAACTTATATACCATCTTTTTGAAATATCAGGGGGGAAACTTGGCAAAAAACAAACACAAACCCACCACTCCACTTTGCCCACGTCATTTAAACCCACTAAACCTGTTTTATTATTAATTTAACTTTGAAAACCGTATTTTATTAATAAAAACAGGCGGCAAACATAATGTTTTCCCTAAACCAAAATCAAACTCACCTCTGTTCATAATGATGAACCCTAATCTCTCATATTTTATTAACAACGATTGGGTTTAATTACTTTTCCAGAATACCAATTCATGGCTTATTAAGCAAATCTCCACTCCTAACACCCCACCAGACACAACCATGGACCCCACCATAAGCCCCCTGCTCACGTCCCTATCCCCCAACCCCAATAAGGAGACCAAATGACTGGTTGGATGCAAATCCTTGGTCCCTACTCTTCAACTAACAGATGAGATCAAGTCTTGTAAGCTGGCAACTCACATATCCCTACAAATTCACATGAGTCCACTTTTTTGACCAAGATCCTTCAAGGGCAAGACTGGAAATTCCTGAACTAGGGTTTTAGTTTTTTTCATCTATGTATTATTTTATTCCTACTTTCTAGATTCTTCCTAGCACATGTATAAAAGGGTTCGCCTGTGAACCCTTTTTGTTTGTTCCAGTTCTTGTAAACGTTTTTTTAGTTAATGAATATTAAAGTATTTTCTTCAAAAATTTGCAAGTCCTGAGTTCCAATTTACTGCTTTCATTAGTGTAATATTTAAGTTATTTGCAAGTTTAGTCTACTTTATCAAAAGCAAATTTTCTTGTTCAAAATTCTTTGGCAAAAGCTGTTTTTGAGACCCTCTGTTCATTAGCTTATAAGACCATAAGCTGACAACTTAATGGCCTTATAAGTCTAATAAGCAGTGTTACTTTCCTGCTGGTGACAATTCTTGTACACGTTTTCTAAGTTTGGGTTTACAAAGATTTTTCAAAATCTTAAGAAAAGGTTGTTTCATTTTTTTTATTATAAGCTATAAGCCATAAGCTGGCTTAACCAATAAGCCAGTCTTACAGCTTCATAGCATTCTACCATCCATCTTTTTGTTGGTTTCTTTAATTTTGCAGGATTACAAGGAGTTCTTATCTCCTAAGAAGACATATGGGGGTGGTTTAGACTTAAGCAGTCACCACCTAGCACTCTCTACTTTGTACATCAGCAAGCTCATGAACCATCCACTTAAGTTCTTCACTTTTAAGCTTGAAGAGTGAAGGCATCAGCTCAGTCCTTGGTTTGGACAAAACCAAGTAAGTTGGCTTGAACCCACCATTTTCAGTTTTAAGTGTATGCTAGGTGATTATTGGTGAATGAATGATTTAGATGTTATTTTAATAGTTCGTTTATGCTTAGTAGTTGGTTTTGGTTATGCTAGGTCAGGTTTCATTAGGTTTGTAGGTAATTAGAACACATTTAATTTGCAAAAAAAATTGATTTCAGTATTTAAGGGGGTGTTTGGGTCTAGGTATAAGCTGGGTATGTGACAAAGATTTTGGCTTATAATTAGTCTTAACACACTACTTAGGTATTTGTTGGGTGTTTTCAGAAGTTTGCTTCATATTAGATAAGGTTTTGTAGAATTTGAATACTCATTCTAGGTTAAAATAAGTAAAAATCAGCAAGCATCCTAGTTGACTGTTTTTGTGATTTAGTTCAACCATTTTTGCATGATTATTGAAAGTACTGCTTGTCAAGGGTCTTAGATCAGTCTTTAGTGTTTTGGTTGGGCATTTGTGAAGATTTGGTGAGCCAAAACTCACCATAGGTGCCAATTGCACCAAAAACCATTTCCACAGCCCTTAGTGTTCAAACAGTAACTGCATTTGGCCACGTTTTGTGAGATTTTTGTTAAGAGCTTGTGTTTTTTATAATTTTCCTAGACTCCCTACACTCCACTGAGTGTAGGGGTGCCTTTGCTTCCAAGTATAACAAACCCAATCTCAAGTTACAAGTTAAAAGGTCCACAGACCTGTGTTTTTTCATTGTCAGTGGGAACCAAGTTCCCACTGTTTGTATTAAACTTAGTACTGCTTGGCTAAAAGACAGAAACTAACCAAATGTCACTTTCATCTTCTTAGTTTTTTGTCTTTAGTGACCTTATTTAGGAGTTAGACTTTCAAACTTTTTTCATTATTTTTCTTATTTAATTTCTGATTTTTCAGTATAATTTAATTTTCTGTTACTGTTCATTAAGTAATTTTTAGATTAAATAGCTAATTTAATTAACTTTTTAATTACTGTTTTTGGCATTTAGTGTGAAAAATTATTATTTTTCAGTTTTAAAAATTTTGTTAGACTCAGAAAATTATTTTAAGGTTTTTAGTTTAAAAATATTTCACTGTTCACTGTTTAAATTAATTTTAGAATTAATTTAGCTTAATTAGGGTTTTAATATTAAACTGTTTTGTCTTTTAGTGCAAAATTTTACATTTTTCAAACTTTTTCAATTTTCTACTGTTCATTAGTGTAATTTAGGATTTTTAAAATTGTCAAATTAATTTTGGCATTATTTTATTATTTTTATGATTATTTTAACTTAAAAATAGTTTTTAGTCATTTAAAAAATAGAAAAATAGTTTTAAAAATTTAGGAAAAATACTTTTTAGTCTTTAAATAATATAAGTAACTTATTTGTTCAATAAAATTATATTTTGGACATTTTGTTAATTATATTTAATTTTAGGGCTTTAATTAGCATTAAAAATTGAATATTTAATTAATAAAAGGTTTAAAATATATTTATTGGATTTTTATTCTTATTTATATTATTTTAGACTTAGTTTAATCTGTTAATTAATTTTTAGGTTTAATTTTTAATTTTGTCGCGTTTTACGTATTTACGTTCGCGTTTTACGTCAACGTCGTAGTTTAAATCGTAGTCGTAGCTCGTTTTTACGTTTTCTCTTCTCAACCAAAAACGTCACTAATCCAAACATTGTTATTTTATATATTGGCACATTAATACACACACCTCCTTCGAGAACGAACCCGCATTTATTCGACTTGTCGGTTTTCCTAAATCGTCGAGTTTAATACTTGCCGCACTTATACGTTGTTTTCCTAAACGCGTATTTCTACAACTATCATTACACAACACCCCTCTTCTTCAACCCTCATCATATCATCATCATCTTCATCTTCATAAACCCAGAAAATCATAATCAATACCCAGAAAATCATAAACAAATATCATCAAATCCTAGATCAATAAATCCTAGATCAATAAATACTATTATCAACCATGTTTGTCTGCTTGTGTATGTGTCTGTCTATCTTTGTTTCATCCTCAAACTCTGTTACCCCCTTATCCTCTATTTCTTCTTAAAAAAAACACAAACACAGACAATATCTTTAATTTCTGTATTCTTCATTCAACCTCATTCAACACAATGGAGTAACTATTATCCATTATAATCATATGAGAATCATCATCATTGTTACATGTATACATCAATAGCAGTAGCAGTAGCAGATAATAACATGTCATGTTTTCTCCCACAATTCAAGTGTTCCCTGACTCTTTCTCTATCTAGTTTAAAACCACCCTTCTTTCTAACAACATTCGTAAGTTCCCCTTTTTTTTACAACTGGTTTTTTGTTTTTTGTTTTTAGTATATACTTATAGTAACAAAAACAAGATAAACGATAAACCCTCCAATGGCTTCACCGCCTCTCCCAATCCCCCCACCTTCGCATTTCCCATTCCCTCCACAACCCAGATCCACCACCAGCAAATCAGCCTTAAACCCATCTCATCCCCATCACCTGGAAAATGTTATGTTACATTATGTAGTTTTTAATATTGGATTTCTTGATACTTTGATATTCGATTGTATGAAGATGAAGATGGGTTCTGGTAATTGTTGGGTTCTGGTATGAAGATGAAGATGGTCTTCATATGATGGGTTCTGGTAATTGTTGAAGATGGTAATTGTTGAAGATGAAGATGAATCTGGTAATGGTATGAAGATGAAGATGATGATGGTTTGATGATTGTTAGCTAAGGACCAACAATGTAAAATTAAATTTTAAGTTAACTAACGGTTCGTTAAGACAAAGGTATATTAAAATGTTTGACCAAATCCTATGTGGCAAGTGTGAAAATCAATCATAAAATAGTACGATGTGTATAATGGATTATCTGAGAAAGTACATTGTGTATTTTTGACATTTACCCTTTATAATTCCTATTTTCTTTTTGACATTTTATGTAAACTCTTTAATGAATTACATGTGTCATTTTTATAAAATTTTATATTTACGGCATTGTTTCACCATCCTTCCTTATATATTTTGAAAAATTTTGTATTTAAGACATTATTTGAAATTCTTATTTTCTTGTTGAAGCATTTTATGGAACTTTGTATTTAAGGTATTGTTTCACCATCATTCCTTATATATTTTTATATAATTTTGTATTTAAGGCAACATTTTTAATTCCTATTTTGTTTTTGAAGCATTTTATGGAAACCCTTTAATGAATTACTGTTAGAAATACGTTTTACGTATAATAGAAGTATCGGTCACTCCACAATAATATTTATGTTGTAATAGCTCGTAGTTAGATAATAGTTGTTAGTTGATTATTAATTTAAGTAAGAACCGGTCCATGGGCTTGTCATGGACCGGCCCAAGTCCACTTATGACTTGGAACTATAAATACCTCTTTCCACTAAGGAAAGGGGTTGGTTGTTGTCATTTCTTGGATTCCATATTAATAAAATTCACATAGTTTCTCTCACTTTCTCTCTCTAACTTTCTCTCTCTAGAAATCAACAAACCCCTTCATAGATTCATTGATTATCAATATTCTACATTTGGTATCAGAGCTATGGGGTGATTTAAGGTGGTGATTTGTGTGGTTTTTTAGTTTTTGATTGTATTAGTGTTCTTTAAGAAAAATCATCTTGATTCTTGGTGTTTTTGGTGTTTTTGTGATTGGGATTAGTGGATAAGTATTAGTTGTTACTTATTTTAGTCGAAAGCACAAAACTTTTTGGGTAATTTGGTCAAAATCTGGGCTTAATCTTCATATTCACTGTTCGACTGTTCATCGTAAGGAGTTTCTGTTTGTTCAGCAAAACTTCCGGATCAAGGAGTTCCGGATCAAGGAGTTCCGAGTCAAGAAGTTCCGAATCAAGAAACTTCCGAACCAAGAAGTTCCGGATCAAGAAACTTCCGAGTCAAGAAGTTCCGGATCAATCAAAACTTCCGAACCAAGAACTTCCGAGTCAAGAAGTTCCGGATCAAGCCAAAGTTCCGAACCAAGAACTTCCGAGTCAAGAAGTTCCGGATCAAGCTAAAGTTCCGAACCAAGAACTTCCGAGTCAAGAAGTTCCGGATCAAGCCAAAGTTCCGGATCAAGAACTTCCGAACCAAGAAGTTCCGGATCAACCCAAAAGTTCCGAATCAAGGTAATCTTCCGAATCAACAAAAAAGTTCCGAATCAAGGTAATCTTCCGAATCAAACTTCCGAATCAACAAAAAGTTCCGAATCAAGGGTTATTTTGCTTGTTTTTTTCGACGATTTTTTAGAGGATT
This sequence comes from Glebionis coronaria, assembly GCA_025667525.1. NCBI lineage: Eukaryota > Viridiplantae > Streptophyta > Magnoliopsida > Asterales > Asteraceae > Glebionis > Glebionis coronaria. The sequence goes on along the minus strand of CM046877.1, from coordinate 109,354,045 downwards.
TAATCTTGGTTTCTTACAACAAAAACACAACACAATTCACAAGCTTTACTTCACTGCTCGATCAACCGATAATCTCTGTTTCTTTGAAGAAAAACAAAATGAATCCAAATTCAGTAATGCCTCAGATGACATCTCTTACGGATATATCAATCATAACGGGAACTGATAGCCGTCCACCGATGCTCATTAAAGAGGTGTTTGAGGCATGGCAAGGTCGAATGATGCAATATCTAAAGGGAAAACCGACATACGGAAGGCTTATGGTCAAATCGATTTTGAATGGTCCACTCGACTATGGTACCATTACGGTTGACAACGTGACTAGACCACGAGAATTTGAAGAACTCACTCCAGCTCAACAACTTGTTGCAGATGCAGATGAAAAAGCTCTTCAAACAATTCTCCAAGCTCTTCCCCATGACATCTATAGGATGGTGAGTCAGTATACGGTGGCAAAGGATCTATGGGAACGTCTTAAGGTGTTGCTACAAGGCACGTCTCTCACCAAACAAGAAAGGGAGTGTCAGCTGTATGATTTGTTTGATAGATTCACCTACAACCCAGGGGAAACACTCCACGATTATTACTTCAGATTCACCACACTCATGAATGATCTGAATGTATACAATCTTGTGATTGCACCATTCCAGGTTAACACCAAATTCTTGAATACTCTACCTCAAGCTGAATGGGGTGAGTATATTACCGATGTGAAGTTAACCCGGGATTTGCATAAGTGCAACTTAGATCAAATCTATGCCTTCCTTCAGCAGCATGAGAAGCATGTGATTATGCACCGTTCTCCTCGTTGTATGCACCCAGATTCTTTAGCATTGATGGCGAATCAACCAAGCTTGTCTCACAACAACACACCCTATATCTTGGGACATCAAGCTTATCATCAATCACCTTACATGACACCAGCCTTTCCCCAATACTCGATTCTACCACAACCACCTACCTCACATCAGCAACAATATCGGTTCAATGCACCCTCACCACAGTATGCTTCACAACTTCATCCAGCAAATGTTGCACATTATGCTCAGCCATCATATTCTTCTTATCAAGAGAATGCAGCATATCCAACAAGCTACCCTGATCAAATGAGTATTCCTTCTACTGATTATGCAGCTCATCCAGATCAAGCACTATATTGTGATGATGAGGAAGTCCCCGTTCCTGTATTCCAACAAGGAGCTGACCCAGTTGAAGTGCTAACTACTATGTCTGCTTATCTCACAAGAACTTTAAGCAAACGAGGATTCAGAGGATCAGCTCCTACCAACAATCAGTTGAGGAATTCATCCAATTCTCGCCAACAAGCTACAATTGAGAATGGCAGGGTAATGGTTCAGCCAATTCAACCATATCAGGGGAGAACTTCCACTTCAACCAATGTTCGCACCGTCAATCCTGCTCCTGCTCCAATGGTCAACAACCCTCCACGGGCTAATACAGGCAAGTTGAGAATGATCACATGCTACAATTGCAAGGAAGAGGGTCATATGTCCAGGGATTGTAAGAAACCCAATAGGAGAAGGGATGGACAGTGGTTTGCAGAAAAGATCTATCTGGTAAATGCTCAGGCGCAAGGAAGGGAACTTGATGAAGAGGAGCTTGCATTTCTTGCTGACCCAGGGATTGCTGAACAAGACGTTGTCACCACGCAGAACGCAGCTTACCAAGCCGATGATCTTGATGCGTATGATTCCGACTGTGATGACTTTCAAACTGCAAAGGCTGCTTTCATGGCAACTTTCTCCAGCTTAGGTCCAGATAAGAGATCTGAGGTGGTCCAAATCATCCTGTGGTATTTGGACTCCGGTTGTTCAAAACATATGACCGGAAATCGCTCGATGTTCCGAAATTTCGTCAGCAAGTTTCTTGGTACGGTTAAATTTGGGAATGATCATATCGCAAAGATTATGGGGTATGGTGAATATCAGATTGGAAACGTGACGATTTCTAGGGTATACTATGTTGAAGGTCTTGGTCATAACTTATTCTCAGTAGGACAGTTTTGTGATTCCAACCTTGAGGTTGCTTTTCGACAACACACTTGTTTCATCCGCAACTTGGAAGGAAAAGATTTGTTGAAGGGATCTCGTGGTGCAAATCTTTACACTTTGTCCTTACAAGACATGATGGCCGCTTCTCCAGTATGTCTTCTTTCTAAAGCTTCTAAGACCAAGTCATGGTTATGGCATCGCAGATTATCTCATCTTAATTTTGATGCTATTAATCATCTGGCTAAAAACGAGTTAGTTCGTGGTCTTCCCAAGCTTAAATTTCACAAGGATCATTTATGTTCCGCGTGTTCAAGGGGGAAAAGCACCAAGAAATCTTACAAACCCAAAGCTGAAGACACTAATCAAGAAAAACTTCATCTTTTGCATATGGATCTTTGTGGACCGATGAGAACTGAAAGTGTGAGCGGTAAGAAATTCATTCTCGTCATTGTGGATGATTTCTCAAGGTTTACATGGGTTAGATTTCTACGTACAAAGGATGAAGCTCCGAAGGCTATCATCACTTTTCTGAAGTTCATTCAGGTACGTTTGAATACCACTGTCCGCCGTATTCGTACAGACAATGGTACAGAGTTCGTCAACCAGACTCTTCGTGATTATTATGAAGGAGTTGGTATATCACATGAAACATCCGCTGCACGCACTCCACAACAAAACGGTGTCGTTGAAAGACGAAATCGCACACTTATGGAAGCTGCTAGGACCATGCTTATTTATGCGAACGCTCCATTGTTCTTGTGGGCAGAGGCTATTTCTACTGCATGTTTCACCCAAAACCGTTCTATCATTCGGAAACGCCATGGAAAAACACCTTATGAGCTTCTACATGACCGCAAACCCGATGTTTCATTTTTCCATGTGTTTGGTGCTCTGTGTTATCCAAACATCAATAGTGAGAACTTGGGTAAGCTTCAACCAAAAGCCGACATAGGTATTTTCATTGGTTACTCACCGTCCAAAAGAGCATACCGAATCTATAACCGTCGTCTTGGCAAGATTGTAGAAACTATGGACGCTGATTTCGACGAGCTGACAGCGATGGCTTCTGAGCAACACAGCTCTGAACCCGCGCTTCATGAGATGGGACCCGGTGCTATAAGTTCCGGATTAGTTCCCAACAATCCTACTTCTACATCATTTTTACCACCGTCAAGGCCCGAGTGGGATAAACTGTTTCAACCGTTGTTTGATGAATTCTTCAATCCCCCGACTGATGAAGTTCCAGCACCGGTAGTAATTGCTCCAATACCTGAAGTGATTGCTCAAGTTAATGAACCTTTATCTAATGCATCTACAATTCACATTGAACCGGATGCACCTTCACCAAGTGATTCTCAAACTACACCTGAATCATCACCCCTACTTGTGCCTAATGATGTAGAAGAGGATTCTACTGATCACGACTTGGAATATGCTCACTTGCAAGAGCTTCCTTTCTTTGGTGTAGCGATCCCTGAAAACCCTTCAGCCGCGTCTACCTCAGAAGAAGCTCCTTCTATTGTTCACTCCAGACCACCTAGGATTGAAAACCATAGCACTAAATGGACAAAAGATCACCCAATTAGGAATGTTATTGGAGATCTAGATCGACCAGTCTCTACACGCCATCAATTACAAGAGAGTGCACTATATTGTTACTTTGATGCATTTCTCTCTGAAGTTGAACCCAAAAATTGGCAGCAGGCTATGACCCAATCATCTTGGATCGAAGCTATGCAGGAGGAACTCAATGAATTCAAACGACTTGAAGTATGAGAATTGGTTCCTCGCCCTGACAAGGTTAACATCCTTACTTTGTTATGGGTTTATAAGGTTAAACTTGATGAGATGGGTGCGGTATTGAAGAATAAAGCAAGATTGGTCGCTAGAGGATATAAACAAGCCTTGGGTATAGACTTTGAGGAATCTTTTGCTCCTGTGGCTAGATTGGAGGCGATTAGACTATTCCTTGCGTTTGCTGCTCATATGAACATGATCGTCTATCAAATGGATGTAAAGACGGCATTTTTGAACGGTGAACTAAGGGAAGAGGTTTATGTTAGTCAACCGGATGGGTTCGTCAGTACGGAGTCTCCTAATCATGTGTACAAGCTTAAGAAGGCTCTCTATGGGTTGAAACAAGCTCCACGCGCATGGTATGATCTCCTGTCAACATATCTCATGTCGGAAGGCTTCTCCAAAGGCAAAGTGGACCCTACTCTATTCACTCTCAAGGACGGCAACGACATGCTTCTGGTACAAATTTATGTTGATGATATAATTTTTGCTGCCACTAACATAGAATTGTCTAAACAATTTGAGAAGATAATGTCCACACGCTTTCAGATGTCGATGATGGGAAAAATCTCATTTTTCTTAGGATTACAGATTTCTCAGAATCCCAGAGGCATCTTTATAAATCAATCCAAATATGCTCTAGAATCTCTTAAGAAATATAACTTTGAGAATTGTGACCCCGTAGACACTCCAATGGTGGAGAAATCCAAGTTAGATGAAGACAGGGATGGGATTATTGTCGATCCGAAACTTTACCGTGGAATGATCGGCACCCTTCTCTATCTGACTGCTAGCAGGCCTGATTTGCAATTTGCTGTATGCATGTGTGCCCGGTATCAGGCTCGGCCTACTGAAAAGCACTTACATGTTGTGAAAAGGATCTTTCGGTATCTAAAAGGAACACTTCATCGTGGTCTATGGTATCCGAAAGATTCCTCGATTGCTTTAATATCATACGCAGATGCCGATCATGCTGGATGTCAAGATACGAGGCGTAGCACTTCTGGATCTGTGCAACTCCTAGGAGATAGATTGATCAGTTGGTCTTCAAAAAGGCAGAAAAGCGCTGCAATATCAAGCACGGAGGCTGAATACATCGCCATGTCCGGGTGTTGTGCTCAAGTCCTTTGGATGAGATCACAATTAACTGACTACGGTCTTGGATTTAACAAAATCCCGATGTATTGTGACAACAAAAGCGCCATTGCCCTTTGCTGCAACTATGTTCAACACTCCCGGGCCAAGCACATAGACATTCGCTACCATTTCATCAAGGAGCAGGTGGAGAACGGAGTGATCGAGCTGTATTTTGTCACTACTGAGTACCAGCTGGCGGATATGTTCACCAAAGCCTTAGATCGAGGACGAATCGAGTTTTTGATCGACAAGCTTGGCATGAAATCATTCACTCCAGCGACTCTCAAAGAGTTGGCAGAAGAATCAGCTGAATAGTCGTGGTAAACTATTCAGAGTATCCTTTGGTTGTGATCATGTATATTATCGTAAATATATAAACCACAAAAAGAAAATACAAAAATATAAAACCAACAAAAACCATAAAAAATATAAAACCTAGAAAAACCATAAAAATCATAAAATCAAGAAAAACCAAAAATATTTTTTTATTTTAAATCGGGCATGTCTTTTAGTACGGTAATATTTACGGCCTTAGAAATGTCGATCAATATTGACACGGTGCCATAAATAGAGTCCGTATAAAAGTTGTACATTTTTAAAACATGCCCATTATGGCTTGTAGTTATTTCTGACTGCAACCCGGTTTTCATATTAAAGTCACGTATTTCCTTGGAAAACGTTGGCTCAGAACGGGAATTAATTTTCTCGGGCGTGATTTACAAGCCAAATCATGCAAAGGGATCAAGTTTACTTTATAACTTGGTCTAACACAAATTTGTGTACGTCTCAGTGCATTAATTTGTTAAAATAAGAGAAATCTTATTAAAACCACGAATCAAAATTTTTCAAGAGAAATTGGAAATGCTTTCATCACTATTTGACTCTTTAAACAATGACTACAGCTCTTTAAATAGAAAACGGGTCATCGTTTAAGGGGGAGAAAATATTAAAATCATCTTCGTCATTAAAATTGATTTTAAAGTGATTGTGAAAATTAAGGGCTACATGGTAATTGAGTGGTTTTGCTTTAGAATACGACTTGTGTTCGTTCTAAGTGATAGGCATGGCTTTTAGATTTTGGGGATATGCAAATAGGATGCGTTTGCTAAGATTGTGTGTAAGTTAAACAAGGATTAAGTGAATTAAAAAAGTTAGAAACAAAAGGGATAGGGAGTGAAATTGGAGGGACTAAAGGTAGCATTTAATGAAACTAGGCAAAAATTGACCTAAGTCAAAAAACAAAACCCCCGCCCCTCCCTATTCATGTTCACTGTATCACACACACTTTGCCGCCATTGTTGAACCTCACACACACGATCTAAAAAATCATTCGCTTACTTATCCTTCTTGTTCATTCGTCTAATTAAGGTATAAACATCAACATTTACACTTCTAATTCATTCCATTCATCATATAATTCTGATCAATTAATCAATCTAATCAGATTTAGGGGTATTCCTAAATTAGGGTTAATTTACAAAGGATTTATGGTGGGTTTTGTTCGGAATAGATTAAATGATGTTTATATTGCCTTAGTTTGCCTTAGAAACTCACAAACGCGCTAGATTAATCATCTGAGTTTAGTTTGTAAAAGTTCCGGATGAACGTGGCTTAAAACTTCCGAATGAAGGATTTCTTCTAAAAAACTTCCGAATGAGGAAGTTCCGAATGAGGAACTTCCGAATGAAGGAAGTTCCGAATGAAGAACTTCCGAATGAAGGAAGTTCCGAATGAAGAACTTCCGAATGAAGGAAGTTCCGAATGAAGAACTTCCGGATGAAGGAAGTTCCGAATGAAGAACTTCCGGATGAAGGAAGTTCCGAATGAAGAACTTCCGGATGAAGGAAGTTCCGAATGAAGGAATGTTCCGAATGAAGGAAGTTCCGAATGAAGAACTTCCGAATGAAGGAAGTTCCGAATGAAGAACTTCCGGATGAAGGAAGTTCCGAATGAAGAACTTCCGGATGAAGGAAGTTCCGAATGAAGAACTTCCGGATGAAGGAAGTTCCGAATGAAGAACTTCCGGATGAAGAAGTTCCGAATGAGGAGAAGTTCCGAATGAAGAATGTTCCGGATGAAAATGTTCCGAATGAGGAAAAGTTCCGGATGAGTTGTTTGATTATTCTTGTTTGCATGCCATATATGTACTTGTTGTTTTATGAAATGTGTTATGCTTAGAAGTAAGAATGATATATATCTATATGCTTTTGTGCATCAACCTTTCATGTCTTATCTTAAGCAGATACAATGACTAATCCAACGGTACAAGCAATCCAAGAATCCAGAGAAGCCGATATTGCTAAAGCCCGAACCCTTAAGTTTATACCCAACAACTATAGGCTGAAGCAAGTTTCTAAATCCACTCACCATGGTTTTAAGGTCTCCATAGCCATTCTCGATAACTCTCATTTCAAGAACGCCCTTAGGAATACAGCCTCGGTGCCTTATGAGTATATGTTTGAATTTTGGGCAACCAAGGAAATCACTTCGAACAAGATCACCTTCACCATCGACAACAAGCAGCAGACACTCACCGTTTCAGACTTCCGTAAGATTCTTGGTATACGGGATACACCCAAGGGCATGTCTTTCTCAAGGGATCCTACTAAAGATGAACTCGCGGAGTTATTTGACGCACTTGGATGTCCGGAAATACGAGTTGCATCTGAGTTTACTACTGCTAAGGTAGGACAACCCTGGAGAGCTTTGATGGGTATTCTCAGTAAATGCCTTACACCAAAAACGAGTGGACATGATGCTTTGCGCAGTCCGATAATGAACCTCTTCTATGGCATGTACAAAGCTGCGAATTCAGATTATGCTTTGTTGATATGGGAAGAATTCACCTTTCAACTCTTCTACAACAAGAAGCTGAAGACAAACTTCTTTCCTTATCCTCGGTTTATTAAGCTAATCATTAATTATTTTATGAAGCTTGATAATACTATTGATAGGCGTACAGCAGGTCGCTATCACACTGAAGAAGCTGATGATACTGTAGATCTGAGGCATGAAGGACCGTCTATTGGTGTGATTCCGGGTCCTGTTCCTGATTACCTTCTATCTGATAAAATCAAAGGTTCTGCAGATTACAAGCTACTACAATTAGAAATCCAGAGGCTGAAAGCAAACCTTCAAACTGGAGAAGACTCATCCACAACGGTTAAGAGTAAAGGTAAACGCAAACAACCAGCTGCGTTACCTGAACCCGAACCCAAGAAGAAGAAGACAGAGGGTAAGAAGGGAAAGGGTAAGGATTTGATGCGTCTACGTGATGAAGCAGATATTGTTGATCCTACTCTTGATAAATCCGAGCAACAAATGATGAAGATTGCTATTAAAAGGAGTAGGAAAGATACAGGCGGTAGTGGTTCAGGTGCGAGGGTAGATATCGAGGATGAGTACGAGGAACCGCATGATGTTGATGAGTTTGGGTCACCGGAACACTATTCCACTTCGAAGGAGCCATCAATCCCTATTTCAGCAAGTGTGGAAAAGGAACCTGTTGCTCCTACGATCATGGTTACAACTCAACCCTTAACAACTCAACCTCCACCCATACAACCTTTACCAACCCGACCGGCTTCAACACCATTTCTTCCACCACCCATAATCCCCATCCTTAGTACAGCAGTAACAACCGAGCCCCTCCAGTCAACCCAAAGCAGCTCTGCAACATCTGCAATGGCCGCATTAGTGATGGCCGAACTGTTTGATACTAACAAACGCGAAATGGATGAACTTCGCCAAGAGTTGCAAAGACGAGCTCAGAGGGAAGAAGAATCTAGGAAAGCCCAAGAGGAGATGATTGCTAGGTTCGCTTCAGATATAGAGTTGACTAGAAAAGCACATGCAGAAGAACTTGCTCGGGTTAAGCAGGCTGAGGCTGATGAGCATGCTGCACGTATTACCAGACTTCAAGCAATGAGGGATAAATATAAGGAACAAAAAGAAGCACTTGAAGCATCTGTGAAAGAAAGAGTGCAAGAATCCGTTGAATCCCTAATGCCTAAACTTCGCGATGAGTTGAAGACACTTGCTGCTGACAACTTGATGGTCAAATCATCCAACCCTTCAGAAGCCGCCTACAAGATTGCTTATGACCTGACGGATTTTGAATTGAAGAAGATCCTTAAGGCTCGTATGGTGGAACTTGGGTCGCATGATAAGTCGAGGATTCAACGGGCTCTATATAAATCCCTGAATGATGCTATCATGGAGGATGATAGATTATTCAAAACGTTTGGAAGTGTGGTACCATATCACATCTTACCTGAGGAAGAAAGGGAAGAGAGTGAAGAAGAGGGTACGGGGGAAGAAGAGGAAGAAGAAGAAGAAGAAGGAGAAAAGGATAAAGACGATGACGAGGGTGATGATGATGATGAGGATGATGAGGATGATGACGAGGATGATGATGATGATGGCGACGATGGTGGTGATGAGAATCAGGAGAGTGTTAGGGATAGTAACGGGGATGACAATCAGGATGATGATGGGGGTGAACAACCGAAAGAGGGAGACAAGGTTACCAGCTCCAAGAAAACTGCTGCTAAGACTGGAACCAAGTCCACAAAAGATGCAGCACAGAAGGACAAATCGACATCCTCGGAATCAAGACGAACTAAGTGGCGCCACGATGTGAATGCCACTACAGCGTCTTCGGCTCCCAGTATCTCTATCGCTGTATCTTTACCTATTACCACTAACCCCATTAGTTCTGTTGTTGTTGCTCCTGTGATCGCAGAATCAGTGACGGAACCCGAAGCTGCACAACACTCCCCAGTTCACGACACTGCCGAAATGCCTGAAACTGAACCAGTAGATGTTCGCACTTCCACTCCTCTACAACAAGCACAACAATCTACGGTTCCTGAACCAAGCATTCGTGCCTGGGAAGACACGTTGGAGATAGACGAGTCTGCACCACCACAAGCTTGGATCACGGCAGCAGCACAATATGATCCGATCACAGATGCTGACAAAGATGTGCTGTATCTCCGTATCCGAAGTCCGATTGACTTATGTGCATTTCTTGCTCATGAGTATAAGACTTCGGTTACTCCATCCTTGGTGAAGAAAGCACTGAAAGATAAAAGACTGCGTGCCAAAACCCGATTACCCCGAATGGAGCTCGAGTACTATGCCGATGAGATCCTGAAGGCTTTGAAAACCGTTCAACGGCCTGGACTTCATGAATCAGAAAGAGCTCCACCGCCAATGGATCCTGCTCAAGATAATCAGATTACTCTTGACTTCTTCGTCACCAATGATCTTGAGTATCTTATGAAGGGGTCATCAAAGTATGCAACATCCCTGACTTTGCTGAAAGCTGCCAACTGGGGGACAATACCCTTCATCGAGGAAAAGGTAAATCGACTCTGGGTCCCAAAAATGAATCGTAATTATGATATGTATGCTGTCATAGGTGCATCTCATTGGGACGAACGAGTCCGAAGGGCGTACAGGGGTTGCTGCTTGGTCAATTCTGGAAGCAATGTTAGATCCGACATCCGTATCTCCAGCATCTTAGGAATGAAAACTGAAGCCAAGAACGGCTACTATCATGTGACGGAGATTCGCTTGAAAAGGGAGGATGACAGGGAATACAAAATCCAGCAAGGAGATTTTTCCATCATTCGCCTTGAGGATATTGAAGATATGCTGCTTCTGATGACCCGAGATCAACTTACTCACATTCCTCGTGAAGACCTGATTGCTTTGAATACAGCACTTCGTATGTTCACACGAAGCGTTGTCATCAAGTCACGAGTTGAGGATCTTCAGTTGGGAGTCGAAAGCTATCAGAGGAGGCTCAATTTAACCCGTCCTGTGAATCAAGTGCTACCTCAACATGTAGAAAGATGTCCATATACCGGAATTTCTGTCCCGAATTATGGCATTTTCTACTTGAACAGTCGAGGTTTGATGAAGTTTATGAGGGTGGGGGAGCTCCACAAGTATAGCGATGGCACTCTTATACAAGTCAGAGATAAGTTGGAGCATCTGAACTCGGGTGGGACTTTGCCAGAGATGACGGAGGATTGGCATCCGGGTTACCGGCAGATGGCAAAGTATGTGATCAAAAAGATCGATCAAAAGCTCCGTGAACGTAGATTGATGAGGAGCTTGGAAAGATTCGTGGGTGGAAGACCGTATTTAGTGCACCACAAGCTACTGCAACGATCCATCTAATGGGTTGTACATTTCAGGTCACTTTATATTGGTTTTCAATTGTGAATATGTATATTTGTGAATAATGTGCTTGTATGGCTTGCTGTAGTGTTAAGGTATGATAATTTTTCAAGAATTTCTCACGAGATTCTAAATCTTTCAAAATATGTCATACCAAAGCACTACAACTATCCCTTATTAACTTAAGGGGGAGCAATAACTTGTTCTATGGCCAAAACATCGATTTCATTTTTACCCAAAGACCGGTTAATCCATTCAATATCCCAAATATTAATGGTTAACATTTTGGATAAGGGGAGAAAATGGGATTAAGGAGACGTAAGTGATACTTGGCTAAAAGATGAAAAAGACTTAAAGATTATCCAACTTAATATGTGTAAAGCACGTGTTAAGGGGGAGCGTTTTTGATGAACAAAACACCTAAGGTACAAAACTTTTGATTTCAATATCACAAGTACTTTAGGTGATTTTCAATGATTTTTCATGGTGGCAATTCCTTCCCAAAACACGCTTAATTCACGACGGATGTGGTGACAAAAGGGTGGTAGGAATAGGTTTAGTCCAATGATTCATCAGAGCCGATGGAATCTTCCCAAGGACAATTCCCTAGATAGAATTAGAAGTCCTAGGAAAGATGGAGAAAGAATGTGAACGTAGCTGAATGCCGACCAAGTACTTACGCTAGCACTGGAACAATCACAACAAGGTGCTAGTGATGACGTATTGGTAAGCATTGAAGGGGTTGAAGAATGAAAAAGAAATGTAAAGATAAAGGGTGTAAAGAAAGAAGCCCTCCTTACAACTTTAGGCAGAAACCGGGTCAATACATATGCTATTGAGGTCATTTTTGTTAATGATTCTCGGTATTGAAGAAAGACATCATGGACCCAGTGATGCAATGCACAACCCTTCCCCAGCTAACTCAAATATCTCTCAAAAGGTATTTGTTTTAATCACACGGAGATCAACACGTTATCTATTGGTTTATTCACTCCGAATAAACTGGTATTGAAAAGGTGGCACTCCTCTCCAGCCATCGCTCACTAAATCAAAACGCACAATCGAGTCTAGAGCCAAGAGATCATCAAAAGTCTCATTAGGACACTTTCCATTTATTCCTTGCTTTCTCACACACTGTGAAAAGTAAGAGATTTTCATGAGTCCTACGCAATATTCTTGTAATATTGCCAGAACATCCGAGTAATACGTAAGTATTACAATGAAGATGGAAATCCTGCTTGAGCCAACATCAAACAAGCTCATGGTAGGTTACACGTGCGGTTCTTTTAGAACCAATCTTGTGAAAAACTGGAAGGTAACAGTGGTTTAATTCTTAATTGAACTTAAACTCGTTCCAGGCCTCTTCGCATTATCATATGATCTTGCCAGAACACTCAGAGTGGCTCTTTATTGACCACAGTGACGAGTGGAAATCCTTCTAGTGTCAACATCAAACAGCACTTGGTAGGTAACGTGCAAGATTCTTTATGAATCGAGCTCGTGACAACTGGAAAGCAACGATGGTGAAAATCTTAATTGAAATTCACTTGTTCCAGGTTTCATGAATTGACGGCTTTTAATCACAAGGATAATTTATCCAAGTGATTCACTCTTTATGTTCGCAGTCAGCTTTGGACGGTCGAATAAAGAGAACGGGTTTACCCGCGAAATCCTGTCAGGAAGTTACTTAATTGAAACTATCCGTCACGGGTACGATATCTAATATCGTCCAACGGTCTTCACCGACCGGAGGTAAAATGCTACCGAATTAGAATAAAATGTTCAAAGCCATTTTATTCGTGTCGTTGCTGTGTACCTGCTAAAGACGGTGGCGTTGCTGAGTACCTGTTGAAGACGGTGGCGTTGCTGTGTACCAGTGAAGACGGTGGTGTTGCGGTGTACCTGTAAAAGTCGTTCCCACATGCTTATGTCTTTTGCAACAAAAATTCAAGAAAGTACAAGATGAAGTCTTCCGCTGTATCAAACTCTGAAGCTTTCAAGAATCCAACAAAAAGACGTAAGTGTGTGGAACATGAAGTCACGAGGAGGCAAAGTTCACAAGAAAGGCAAAGATCGCACGTGAAAGGCCAAAGAACAATGCTCTCAAGTCAAAGCCAAAAAGATCAAATCAACATATTCACAACAAAAGAAAGAAAAGAAGAAAAGACTACGAGCTAAAGAACGAAGACTTAGTATAGTATGCTAGGTTTAGAACTTTGTAAACGTGGAGTGACCTCCCTTAGGGGGAGATTGTTAGAAATACGTTTTACGTATAATAGAAGTATCGGTCACTCCACAATAATATTTATGTTGTAATAGCTCGTAGTTAGATAATAGTTGTTAGTTGCTTATTAATTTAAGTAAGAACCGGTCCATGGGCTTGTCATGGACCGGCCCAAGTCCACTTATGACTTGGAACTATAAATACCTCTTTCCACTAAGGAAAGGGGTTGGTTGTTGTCATTTCTTGGATTCCATATTAATAAAATTCACATAGTTTCTCTCACTTTCTCTCTCTAACTTTCTCTCTCTAGAAATCAACAAACCCCTTCATAGATTCATTGATTATCAATATTCTACAATTACATGTGTCATTTTTATAAAGTTTTGTAATTAAGGCATTGTTTCACCATCCATCCTTGTATATTTTTATAAATTTTTGTATTTAAGGCATCATTTCTAATTCCTATTTTCTTTTTGAAGCCTTTTATGAAATTTTGTATTTAAGGCATTGTTTCACCATCCATCCTTATATATTTTTATAGAATTTTGTATTTAAGGCATCATTTGTAATTCTTATTTTCTTTTTGAAGCATTTTATGGAAACCTTTAATGAATTACATGTGTCATATTTATAGAATTTTGTATTTAAACCATTGTTTCACCATCATTCCTTATATATTTTTATAGAATTTTATATTTAAGGCATTATTTGTAATTCATATTTTCTTTTGAAGCATTTTATGGAATTTTGTATTTAAGGCATTGTTTCACCATCCTTATTTATATATGTTTATAGAATTTTGTATTTAAGGCATCATTTGTAATTCATATTTTTTTTGAAGCATTTTATGGAAACCCTTTAATGAATTACATGTGTCATTTTTATAAAATTTTGTATTTAAGGTATTGTTTCACCATCATTCCTTATATAATTTTATAAAATTTTGTATTTAAGGCATCATTTGTAATTCCTATTTTCTTTTCGAAGCTTTTTATGGAATTTTGTATTTAAGGAATTGTTTCACCATCCTTCCTTATATATTTTTATAGAATTTTGTATTTAAGGCATCATTTGTAATTCCTATTTTCTTTTTGAGGCATTTTATGGAAACCCTTTAATGAATTACATGTGTCTTATTTTTTTATAGAATTTTGTATTTAAAACATTGTTTCACCATCATTCCTTATATATTTTTATAGAATTTTGTATTTAAGGCATCATTTGTAATTTCTATTTTCTTTTTGAAGCATTTTATGGAACTTTGTATTTAAGGCATTGTTCCACCATCCTTCCTTATATATTTTTATAGAATTTTATATTTAAGGCATCATTTGTAATTCCTATTTCTTTTTGAAGCATTTTATAGAAACCCTTTAATGAATTACATGTGTCATTTTTATAGAATTTTGTATTTAAGGCATTGTTTCACCATCCTTCCCTATATATTTTTATAAAATTTTGTATTTAAGGCATAATTTGTAATTCCTATAGCCTTTTATAAAATTTGTTATTTAAGGCATTGTTTCACCATCCTTCCTTATATATTTTTATAGAATTTTGTATTTTAGACATCATTTGTAATTCCTATTTTCTTTTTGAAGCATTTTATGGAAACCCTTTTAATGAATTACATGTGTCATTTTTATAGAATTTTGTATTTAAAGCATTGTTTCATCATCCTTCCTTATATATTTTTATAGAATTACCATCATTTCTTATATATTTTTATAAAATTTTGTATTTAAGGCATCATTTGTAATTTCTATTTTCTTTTCGAAGCTTTTTATTGAATTTTGTATTTAAGGCATTGTTTCACCATCCTTCCATATATATTTTTATAGAATTTTGTATTTAAGGCATCATTTGTAATTCCTATTTTCTTTCTGAGGCATTTTATTGAAACCCTTTAATGAATTACATGTGTGTTATTTTTATAGAATTTTGTATTTAAAGCATTGTTTCACCATCCTTCCTTATATATTTTTATAGAATTTTGAATTTAAGGCATCATTTGTAATTTCTATTTCCTTTTTGAAGCATTTTATGGAATTTTGTATTTAAGGCATTGTTCCACCATCCTTCCTTGTATATTTTTATAGAATATTATATTTAAGGCATCATTTGTAATTCTTATTTCTTTTTGAGGCATTTTATGGAAACCCTTTAATGAATTACATGTGTCATTTTTATAGAATTTTGTATTTAAGGCATTGTTTCACTATCCTTCCCTATATATTTTTATAAACTTTTGTATTTAAGGCATAATTTGTAATTCCTATTTTTTTAAGCCTTTTATAGAATTTTGTATTTAAGGCATTGTTTCACCATCCTTCCTTATATATTTTTTTTATAGAATTTTATATTTTAGACATCATTTGTAATTCCTATTTCTTTTTGAAGCATTTTATGGAAACCCCTTTAATGAATTACATGTGTCATTTTTATAGAATTTTGTATTTAAATCATTATTTCATCATCCTTCCTTATATATTTTTATAGAATTTTGTATTTAAGGCATTATTTGTAGTTCATATTTTCTTTTTGAATCATTTTATTGAATTTTGTATTTAAGGCATTGTTTCACCATCCTTCCTTATATATTTTTATAGAATTTTGTATTAAGGCATCATTTGTAATTCCTATTTTCATTTTAAAGCATTTTATGGAAACCGTTTAATTAATTACATGTGTCATTTTAATAGAATTTTGTAATATAAGGCATTGTTTCACCATCCTTCCTATATAAGGGTTTTTGATTTGATTTGATTTGATATATATATATATATATATGTATATATATATATATATATATATATATATATATATATATATATATATATATATATATATATATATATATATATATATATATATATATATATATATATATATATATATATATATATATATATATATATATATATATATATATATATATATATATATATATATATATATATATATATATATATATATATATATATATATATATATATATATATATATATATATATATATATATATATATATATATATATATATATATATATATATATATATATATATATATATATATATATATATATATATATATATATATATATATATATATATACAATTTAGATAAAATGTGAAAATTTATATAAAAGTGAAAAATTTGATTTTTACTCATTTAATTTAAATGATAAATTTTAAATTTTTTATAACTTTTTATAAAAGAATACTTATTCGATTTTTACTCCTCTAGACAGGAAAAATAAAATTCACATAAAAATTTATATAATTTTTATAAAATTTATAAAAAGTGAATTATTACTCAATTAAATAAAAAAAATCAAAAAATTATATAAAATATATTTACTCATTAATTGATTCGACCAAAAACTAAGATTTCAAAATATACGTAAACATTTTAATCTCCTCAATTTTTAATTTTTAAAAATTTAAACTTCCTAAAATTTAAAATTTCCAAATTTAAAATTTCCAAGTTTAAAATTCACCAACCAGATTATAGGGGTGTTCAAAAAAACCCAAGAAACCGATGAACCGAACAGCTGAATTCGAAACCGAAAAAACCCGAAACCGAAGAAACCGAAACCGAAAACACCCGCTTATAACGGGTCAGTTATGGTTTTCATTTTTAAATATCCGTGGTTAATCGAACTGAACCGCACATATTATACATGAAATTTTTTAACTAAATATTCAAATTATAGTACACGTATTAATTATATTACTACCCTACTTTTATTTTACAACGATTTTTTTACCTTTAATATCAATTATTTTATACATGTATGTGTAAATTTAATTAATAATAAATATTTTTTAGTTAATATGTTATTTATGAATATTCTAATGCATTT
Source organism: Glebionis coronaria (assembly GCA_025667525.1). Taxonomy (NCBI): domain Eukaryota; kingdom Viridiplantae; phylum Streptophyta; class Magnoliopsida; order Asterales; family Asteraceae; genus Glebionis; species Glebionis coronaria. The sequence goes on along the minus strand of CM046877.1, from coordinate 109,336,817 downwards.
TTTGTAACGAAATAATTATTATATGATTTTATCTATTTAATGTTATTGAATTATACATAAATGACATTCTATGTTCTAACCATGTTATTATTTATAAACTAAAACTTGATGAAACTTATAAAATGATTAACCGTGACCCGAACCGTGGATAACCGCTCATTTCGGGTGACCGCGTGTCTGGTTAACCGCCTTCTATGGTTCGTTTTCGGATAGTAAATACCTGAGCCACGATGAATAGTCAAAATCGTCTAACTAACCGAACCGAACCGACACGTGAACACCGTACCAAATACCTAAATATATTTCCAATTCCCCCTGTTTAAAAAACAACAACAAATTCAAATTCAAAACCCTAAATAAAACCCTAAATCTTGAAATCCATAAAAAATGGTGGCGAAAAAGAAAACCAACCCACAATCAAACGAATCCATCAATGATAATGAAAAGCTTCATTCCTTAAAATATTTAAACTCATTGTTGCTTAAAGAAACTATTGAAAAGCGTCAACAAGTTGATTTTTTGAAAAAGGTTAATGTGGCTCTTCAATCTGAGTTAACTGTGTTGAAAAAACGTGTTGTGCTGTTTGATATTGAAAAACTTGTTGCAAGGTCAAAATAGGCGCGTTGGAGCGCGATTTCAGTCAGGTTTTGGAAGAGAAAAATTTAATGGAAAACGAGTTGCAGTGTTCTTTTGATGGTTTGAATGAATTGGTGTATAAGTTTAGGAAGTCGGGAGAAGAGTTGTTTAAGAAATTTGCTGATTTGGAGAAGAAATGTGTCATGGGGTCGGATAAGGAGGTGAAAATGAGTACTGAAATGGATATGTTGGTGAAAGAGAAACGAGAATTTGAGGAAAGTGTTCGGATATTGAGTGAAGAAAAGAGTTTGGTTACTAAAGATTTGAATGGGGCTTTCCAGACGTTGGAGTACCAGAAAGCTAGAATAGACGAAATGGTGAAAGAGCAAACGAGGATCAGTGATGCCAAGAATCAAACGAAAAATCATATAAAGAAGCTGCTAGAGGATTTGGAAATATTTAGTAAGACAATTGTTGAGTATGAAAATTCAAGCACGGTTCAAGATGATAAAATCAAGCAGTTAGAGTCTGAAGTTAGCCGCAGCAAGGTAGCATTTCATCAAGAAATAAAAGAAAGAGACAATGCACAAGCAGCTTTTGATGGTGAAAAGCTTAAAGTGAAGATTTCGAGTGAAACGATTACTAAGATGGAAAAGGGTATCGAAGAAACGGACAAGAACACTACAAAATTCGAGCCTTTCCCTGGCGAAATTTCGAGCCTTTCCCTGGAGACATGTCGCCAGGGAAACTCAATCCCTGGCGACATGTCGCCAAGGAAACCTCGTGCGGGAAAGTTTCCCTGGCGACTTTTTAAATTTTCCCTGGCGACTAAGTAGACCCCACAGCACTATGGTCAAAAAATTGGTGCCACGCTGGATTTTGTGAGAGAAAGTTTCCCTGGCGACATATGTCGCCGGGGAAAACATGGGTGATTAGCATAGTTAAGTTAATATGATAATTAATCTCAACTTTTCTCTGGCGACATGTCACCATGGAAACTTTCCATTACGTTGACAAGTCAAAGTTGTACCAAAGTTTCCCTGGCGACAAGTCGCCAGGGAAACTTATGACTTTTCGGAAAAAATCTACCAAAACCTGGGAATACAAATACAAAACATGGGGATACAAATACCAAAAATCTACCACAAATCTAGTACCAAAACACAATAACATGTAACCTCTCGATCGATTAACTCGATCAATACAAATACATATGTCACAACTTGAGTACAAATATATTGGTTCCTTGTTACACTTATTAAACTTGCAATTCGGGGCTTACAATTATTAAACTGGCATTCTAAGGTAGGAAAAACAAGAAATACTAACCATTATTGACATTCTACCCATCGGCATTCGCATTACCACTACCGCCACTCCCGCCAGCGCCACTTTCACTGCCTCCCGTGCCACTCCCGCTAGCACCACCCGATAGGAATGCTGAGAACGCATCGACGAACCTATCGTCACTTCTCATAAATTCATACACTTGAGACGCTTGTTCCAATCGTGAGTCAATGGCAGGAGCAGGGGGAGGAGTATATCAAGTAGTATGGCGCCTTCTCGGCACTATCTGACCGACACCGGGCATGTGGCCGCGCTGCTTTCCGCCTCTGACGATACGGTTGATCTCGTCGTCCGTATGTTTGCCTTTAGCCCTCATCGAAAGCATCTCCTCCTAATGAAGTGACAAAAACAAACGATAGTTAATATATTATTTATTAGTCGGGTTGGTACATTATTTATCGGCAGGAAATAGTCGAAAACCAAGGTATATCCAAGAAAATAATTAATTAATTATTTAAAAAAAATACTTACATACATAACGCGGTCCACCTCGCAAGGAAAATTCCCATCTTTATCGGTGTGTGTCAAGAAGAAGTGATCAATGACAGACGGGGGTGGCATATCAGCTACAGTTGCAGCTTGCGTCTGTACATACATAGACACGCATATATAGAATGAAGCAAATTCAAAACAAAAAATCACAACACACCAAAACATATAATCAAAGACATATATGTATGTAAATTAATTATAGAATTTCTCACCACTTTGTCTCGAAGGAGTGCTAACGATCGGGATCCCTGCCGACTCGGTGTCTTCTGCTTAGACCGATTTTGCGAGTTTGTCAGGCATCTTTTTTCGTAATCCGGATCACTCCAAAATTCGATATGTTTTTCCCACTCCTCGACAGTAATTTCCTCATGATGCTCCCTGCGGACTCTGTCTATGTCAACCTTACCGGTATCGATGTCTCGACGCCAATGCTTTGTCTTGAACTGATTTTTTCTCGAATTGTAAGTCTTTTGAAGCATAAAACCGATGCCGCCACTTACACCGTCCAATGTCCTAGCATCACGCTTATGGGGTGTCAGATTAAACTTAGACTGCATTCATATACAACAAATAAAACAAACATAGATTTAGAGTTAGAGATATAATTTATACATTATTGTGTTTATTTATTTAATGGCTTATATATTTATTTAAATTTTTATAATAAAAACAACTTATCCTGATAAGCATAAGCTTTTTGAAAACAGCTTGTTCTGATAAGCTTATCAGGATAAGCTGTTTGAAAACAGCTTATCCTGATAAGCCAACAGAACAAGCTATTTGAAAACAGCTTATCCTGATAAGCTTATCAGAACAAGCTGTTTTCACACAGCTTGTTCTGATAAGCTGTATTCAAACAACTTGTTATGATAAGCTTATCAGGATAAGCTGTTTGAAAACAGCTTATCCGAAAAAGCTTATTACCTTATTCTCATCAAATATATATTTATTTAAAAAAATTTATATTTATTTAAAAAAATTTATATGATATAAATAAATAAGATACAACTTGTATATTTATTTAAATTTGTTATTTATTTATATGATATAAAATAAACAATCTTATTTAAATATATACACCATTAAATAAATAAACACAATAATGTCATAAACATAAAAATGATAATTGACCTCTATGTCCGCCCAAACGCTCGTCTCGAGCTGTCCAGTGACCTCATTCCAACTTGGGTAGTACATTGGCACGAGCCTCCTGATAGAATCCCCGATGTAATTAGAAAACTGTTGAGCATGCTCGCCGAGAGGCCGGAAAGAGGGTGGTACACCCTCAAAATGTATCGGGACAGGGCCATGCAAGTCAACGGTGCTCAACAAATCGAGACATCGGGTAATGCCCCGAGTCTTTGACCTACCGACCGCTCTGCCACCCAAATTTTCTTTTCTTTTTCCTTTGCCTGCAAAAATCAAGTGAGTGACAAAGTCATAAATATTCAAGACAAGCAACATATACATATGCACCCAATTTATGATTGTGTTACAATAATCCAAATATTCTTACCTTTATTTCTAAATAAGGCGAGGCAACCACTACGGATGTTTGGCGTAGGAGGTTCATCCTCACCACCACCGTCGCTACCGTGTGATCGTGCAACATCTGCTGACATCTATACAAGTACAATTAGCATAACATACACAAATTCATGAACAAAATAATATAAGCATGCACAAATCCAAATACCACACATCCAACTAAATATAGACATTTAAACAATCTACAACAATTAGATTCATTCATTCAAACAAATAAGTGTCTTTTGCAAGTTACAACTAAAGGTCAATCTTCTTCTTCACTGTAATAAACTTTGTCCTCACCATCATATCATTCACATTTTCTTCATCACTTAAATCATGAGGGACTAATGTAAGAATTTTGCAATTCTTTTAAAATCTATTTATTGTTCCTCGACTCACTCGAATTGATTTCCGATTTTAACACAAGAGTAATTGTTTTCGGTGAATAAAACTTTGTTTGGTATTTTAAAACTAAAAACTATTTAATCTAATTAAAAAGAAAATATTTAATTAAAAATACTTTTTCACTATTAAAAATCTTAATAAAAACTAACTAAACTAATTTAAAAATTATAAGGAATTTTAAACTATTTAAAATAAAACTATTTGAAGACTATTTTAAATTTAAACAAAACTTAAATCTAATTTAATCTAATTAATATTTAACTAAAACTATTTATCTAAACAAAATCTATTTAAAACTTATTTTATATAAAACTAAATTAATTAAAAACTAATTTATTTAAAAACTTTTTAAATTTCTAAAAGTTATAAATATTTTTATTTTATTATTTTATACTTTGAAACTATTTAAAAACTAAAAGTAAATTTAATTGAAATTATTAAAATAAAAACTTGAATTTAAACTAATTAACAAAACAATTTAAAAATTTGTAAAATATAATAAAAACCTGTCAGCCTAATTAACTAAGCTATAATAATTACTGAATTGGTATTCTAACCAAAACAAGTAACTAGATCAGATGGTAACGTGTTTGGCTGATAACTGAGAGGTCAGGGTTTCGAGCCCCTGAGTGGACGATTTTTGTTTTGATTATTTTTTTAGATAGCAAAGATTAAACAGGTAACAGATATGACCATTTATAGCTATTTTGGACTTGAAAAATCAGCACTTACACTCACAGACCAAATGAGTCTGTAACTTTATGGTAAACAGATAAAAAAACACTCAGACAAAATAAACACTAAAGCAAATAATACCAATAATAAGAATCAGAAAATAATAAGCAAAATAATAAGCCAATAACAAAACTATCCTAGTAAATATAATACCAATAATAAGAACTGATCAGCTAAAAATAAGCAAAACTAGACTTAAACCAAAAACCTGAAAACAGATATAACAAATTAAGCAGAGCAGACTTAGCAGACTAAATTAAAATAAAACTAAATCATTCAGTAAAACTAATAATATCAGTGCACTACTAACTCAAAAGCAGCAGGAAGAACTTAAATATCAGCAAATCTAAAACCAAATAAACTAGCAGATTTTATATTAATATCGAAAGCTAAACACATAAAAATCGACTACAAAACTAGAGATAAGGCAAATTATCTAAAAACTTAACAAATTAACAACTAGCAGACTCAAAACAAAACTAAACTTAAATCAGCAATCAACTTAACAGATCTATTAAACAGAAACTTTAAACAAATATTAAAATTAATCTAGAATTAACATAAAATAAAAAGAGATTAAGAACCTTATGGAGAAACCATTGGGAAGAAGGGGAAGCGCTGAGCCCCCTTGACCGAACGAGCCACCACCATACGCCTTATCTTGAACCATCAACACCATTCGAACAGTAATTTCACAAACTAGTTTTATAAAAACTTCCAGTGGGGAAGTCTTCTATCCACTTTTACTTTCTTTATTTTACACAATTTATTAATTAACTTGATTAAATAAATTTTATCATTATTATAACTAAAAAGTTTAAAGATTAATTAACAGAAAAGTAAGAAGACACAATTTAAATGAAAATAAACTTTTATTAATAATCGAAATTCATTACAAATACTGGAAAAGAAAATTACAAATACCTAAAAACTATTTTGCATAATAATAATAAAAATAAAAATTGGACTCAATAAAAATTACAATAATGTGGGTTTTATAGGCAAACCCTAAAACTTGTTGAGGAAGATTTGTGGAGCATATCTTGAATCTGAACCGTCCAATCCATCTTTTCTCTTTCTCTTTCTTCAATTCATTGATCAAATGGCTGGAAACCAATTACCCATCACACGGATTGCCACCGTGGATGGTTTGTGTTTCTTGTGCTTGTTTGATACCTAGGTGGATTGATTTGATTGGTTGATTGAGGGATGGTGATGTGGTCTAGCCAATCACAAGAGAGAACGGTGCCACGTTTGATTGAGGACCACCATCATGCTGCTCCGATAAAGATGGGGATTTAATTCCCATACGTGTGAATCACACGTATCCCACAAAAGCCCCAATATTTTTTATGTATATTTGTGATTAGGGTTTCAGTGAATAGTAATTTTTTCAGGTTTGGGGAGAGGGTGAAAAAGATTAGAGGACTACGTTTTTATTTTTTGGTGAGAGAGAGAAGTAGCATAGTAAATATCGAAGGTTTGTGTAGATGTGGTGAGTTATGGTGTTGACTGGGTAAATAAATAAACAAAACGTTTATTGCCTTCTTCGTTTGACCAGATGGGTATTAAAACCCATAATTCACTCCTTTCGTTTATTATTTAGCAAAAACAATGGGCTTGTAGCCTAATAACTTTAATCCGTCCCATAATCAATTTATTTGGGCCTTGTTATGGGTTATTAGGTACAAAATGAATAGTTTAAAATCCATATTGGGCTTTTGAGCCCAGTATCCAAGAGTGGGGCCCACAAAGTCTAAATTGCTTCATTAAGATTAACTCCGCTAAAAACGAACTCGATTTTGGCTTCGTTGATCATTCCTTCAAACTCGTGTCGATTTTGCCGGTTTCCGTGAACCTTGGTACACTTTTGGATCTTTGTCTTTGACTTTGTCTCTTTCTTGGACTTTTCTTCAACAATTGACCGTGAGATCCCGTGTTTTCTTTCCTTTTGATCTTTGTACCTATTTCACACAAAAACACAAAACCACGCGTAATTCCGACTTTTACGATATTAAACACATGATTAGGTCTTGTTTTTCATTGATTTTAGTGGTAAAAGGATATGTGTTTACACACTTATTAAATCCCCTACACTTGACCATTGCAATGACCCTATGCAATGCATAATTTTAAAGCATAAAGTTACATTTTCCTCATAATTAATCCATTTTGGCCTTTATTAAGATATACTATTATTACTATGATGCAAAGATAAAAACTTTATTCAAGGAAACAAAAGTTATGATAATTTCCATTAATTTATTAACTTTGAAATTGTTTGATGGAAGAAACTTGTAAAGAAATCTAGGAATTAAATTAGGGCTTTGGTGTCATGAATATTAATCACCCTCAAGTTTTACGTTTCCTATACCAAGCTTAAAAACAAGATCATTGTTTATCATAAGTTCTTAAGTTAAAACCACTTATATAAGACAATTGTGTAATACTCTTTCTCCAATTCCTAAGTTGTATCTCTAGATTTTAAGGATTGTCATTCACCCGTAGGCTCATTTGACTTATTTGATAATTATTAGTCCTAAAATGAAGGCAAAACGGTGCAAACCCGACACTCAGAACCTAACCTCGTCCTCAAAAATGTTGTCACTAAAGTAAGCCCACATCAAGGATAATTTAACACGATTTGGGGAATAAATTCCCGGATCCAAAATTTGGCCAATAGTACTACTTATTATTTATTCCTCCAAAGTCATGTTGACTTTATGTGGAGTTTAGAAAATTCTCATCATATACCCTTAGGCTCTTTAAGATGTAAAAATGCTTCTCATATATTGTACACACCCTAAGGCTCCTTGAACGATAAACAAGGGAATTGATTTTTTTTATCAATTTTTATTCAACACTTACCATGCCATACACCCTAAGGCTCTAATGACAAGGTTCGTGCTACATGCCCCACACCCTAAGGCTCCTTGAGGTCATGTTTTAATCTTATTCTTTCTTTATTTATGATATATATATATTAGGCCAAATTCCGTGGTCCCATGGTCTGAATACCTCCTACTTAGTAGTTATGAGCCACCTTAGTCGGAAGTCCACAACGTTGGCATCCTCAATGTGTTCATGCTTTAATTACAAGGAGATAAAAGATTTGGCTAAGATCTAAGATATCGAATCTAGACCGCAAAAATCCTCATTTATTAAGCAATTAAATATACAAGCGGGAAGAAAGAGCCACAAAAACTCATATAAGCAAAAATTAACCCTTAAACTTATTATCAACTCTATCATCTCTCGTTCTCCACAATTTAAAATCTCAAGGAATGAGACTCGTGGATGCTTAGCCTAATAAACTAATTAAGGTCCATATGGTTAAGGATACTAGCTAGAGTAAACTTGGATAAGTAAAATATTCACGACGGGCCTAATATATCAAAGACATCTAAACTTGTTAAAACCATTTTATTCATTTATTTATTTTTGACTTTATTCTTTGAAATGGAATTATAAATACGATGTGATGACAAATGGAAAGAAAATAAAAGAAAATAAACGGAAAATACAACTAGGCCAAAATAGATTAAAAATTTGAAAAACCTTGAAAAATTAAAATTTCCGGTTAAATGAGGTCAAATTAATGGAAAGCCCACTAAAATTCGATAGAAGCCCCCTACACTTATTATAAACATTGCCCTCAATGTTTAAGCATGTGGGAGAATAAACTCCCCTACACTTAGGACATTGAGTACGTTGTTTAAATCGAGCTAAGGAAGAGACAACTAAAGTGATTACATTTATTCAACTTATTTATATACAAAATTGAATCACAATAGCAAAAACTTATCGAAGAAACCGGGTACATGGGAACACGGGATCATGGGTCGCGTCAAAAACACTAAAAATGGATCATTAAAGCACACATCCCTGCACAACATCACAACACAAACGACCTACTTGGATCCCCTACACTTATTGGTGGAAATGGGTGAAGGTGAAAGAGGGTGGAAAGGGTGGAAAAGGTAAAAATCTAACCTAATGAAACGATGTTTGATTTATTTATCACGAGTCTCTAGCTCAACTCCATTTCCCGAATATCATTATTCAAATGGGAAAAATCATGGAAAAACCAAGATTTCCAAGGGAGGAAAATCTCTCCATGATAAAGGGTGAAACAAAGTCATATAAGGAATACCCCAAGAAAAATCCACCCGGGTCAAACACATAATTTCAATCACGAAAGAAAATAAACCCCGAGGTGGTAAAATCACACAAGGCATTGAAAAGTGGGGTACCCTTAGTCAAAAGTCTCTCATAAGGAAGGGTAAGGTGATTTGGCAATGAAAGTACAAGATTCTCTATTCCGGGATCAAACACCGGTTCCTTAATGGGAAAATAGCAAGAGGTGTTGACATTAAAGCTCAAAATATCATCACAATTCAAAGTGGGAAAGTCGTCCTCTTCCAAACTTGATGTGAAAACATAAGTATCATCGGAGTCATAGGAAAACTCATCCTCATGAGGAAAATAGGTATTTAAAAAGATATCTAAATCCTCCTCAAATGTAATATCCTCTAAAGTAGGAATGATCTCTAAGAGTGGAGGGTCCTCCTCAAAAGTCATGACTTCTAAAATTGGGGTATAAAAGTCAAAAGGAGTCTCCATAATGGAAGAATCACTCATAGAGATATGAGGTGCATTAAGATCATGAGGTGGGTCATCAAAAATAATTAGATCACTTAAAGAAGTGTCATCATCGTAAGTATCAAAGATTGGTGGATCAAAAATGGGTGGGTCAAAAGTGGGTGGGTCAAAAGATGGGTCCTCTAAACCGAAGATAGTGTGATCACTTAAAGAAGTGTCATCACTATAAGTATCGTAAATAGAAGTTTCAAAAATTTGAGGCTCTAAGGGAAGGGATGAAGTTATCACAAAATCATTTTGATTAGACGTTTTAATTACAAAAGGATTAATAAAAATCTCTTCATTATCATAATCAAGAACATCAATCATATTGACCGACTCTTTTCCATTTGATTTAGTTGTGATTTTTCCCATTTTAGAAACTTGTTGTTCATCCCTAACCCTAAGAATTAACTCCCCTTCGGCCACATCAACTAAGGCTTTTCCGGATCTTAAGAATGGTCTACCAAGTATTAACGGAATACGAGGATCCATCTCATAGTCGACGACGACAAAGTCCACAGTAAAAGTGAATGTACCAACTCGAACAAAAACGTCTTCGGCAATACCAACGGGGTATGCGAGAGTTATATTATCTAACTCGAGAGTCATACGAGTCGGTACAAGGTCGAGTAATGATAATTGTTTCCATACCGAGAGTGGCATAAGATTGATGCTAGCGCCGAGATCCGCTAAAGCCATATAATCATCAATTTGAGGAAACGAGCAAGGTAACAGGAATCTTCCGAGATCTCCTAGCTTTTCGGGAAGCTCTTTGAGAAGAATCGTGGAACAATTCTCATTTAAACGAGTATTAACGAGCTCAACCATTTTTTCCTTCTTATTGAGCAAATCTTTGAACATTTTCACAAATTTAGGCATTTGAGCAAGTGCTTCAATAAGGCTAATGTTAACATTCACTTGGGAAATCATTTTCAAAAAGTTGGAAACATGAACATCATCTTTGGTGAGCACTTTAGCCTTGTCTAACCTAGAGGGATAAGGGATATTGGGCTTTGAAGTTAAAGGTGGAGAAGGAGAAGGACTCGCTTCTTGAACAACCTTAGGGTTAGGCTCATAAGGCAATAGAGAACTAGTACAAGGAGTGGTAGTGGGAAGGATCACCAAAGGGGGAGTAGGATTACTCATTATGATCTCTCGGCCTTGTCTCTCCTTTATGGGCAAAAAGATGGAAGGTCCCACTAAAGTGGCTCCACTTCGAGTAGTGATAGCACTCACATTAGCACGAGGATTAACCTCGGTATTAGAAGGTGAGGCTCCTTAGGGTCTAAGGGCTTGCAACATTTGCACGAACTTCCTATCGGTGGACTCTTGCATTTGTTTCATAGTTTTCTCATGTTCGGTCAATTTTTGTAGAACCAAGTCCATTGAGGATTATGCATGTTCATTTGATTATACCCTTGATTGTTAAACCCTTGATTATGAAACCCTTGATTTTGAAATTGATTAGGATTTTGAAAGCCTTGATTTTGAAAACCTTGATTATTAAAGCCTTGATTTTGAGTATTAAACCCTTGATTTTACTCTTGAAAATTCCCTTGATTTTGGTTAAAACCCCTTGTATTTGAATTCCCTTGAAAATTACCCATTTGAGGACCTTGGTTCCTATTTTGGTTTGGGTATTTTGGGTGGGTGGGGGTGGTCTTTGTGGAGCTACAAAACCCGGAGGAGCCAAATAGTTGGTACTCTTATAAGACAAATGGTTAACATAAACGTTTGGTTTAAAGTGAACCCTCTCATTTTCGTTGGTGTTATAAGCATAAACTTGTTGTTGTTGATTGTAAATCTTGTCACAATTATAATACGAATGTGGTCCACCACAAGTCTCACACGTTTCACAAGTCTCTTTAAGGCATTTACATGTGTAGTGGGAGGGTTATCTCTTAAAACAAGGTGTTTCACAATTGAAGTAAGCTCCTTAATTTGATTAGTCACCTCTGTAGAAACTAGAGGGGGGGGGGGGGGTTGAATAGTTTCTTATATTTACTTGTTAAAATGTGATTTCCAAAAATCCTTTTTCAAAAACTTAGGCTTGAGGAAATATGTGAAATCTTCTTATGCACAATATGAACAATGATAGTGTAGTTAAGCTAATACTAACAAAAGTATATGCACAAAGAATAAAGAATGATAATGTAACTAAGCTAATACTAACAAATGTATATGCATAAAGAATAAAGAATGTAAAGAGTTAAGGGTAAAGAAAGATCAAACCGAATACCAAGGATTTATAGTGGTTCGGCAACGAAGCTCACTCCTCGTTCCTACTCCACTCCCCGAGTACTCCTTACTCGAGAGTTCACTACACAACAAGCTCCTTATGGTGGAGAAAACCGTACACGTCGCTTAACCAATTTCCGACTCTAAGCTAAAAGTCGAGCCCTAATCGTAGCTAGGACCAATCTACACAACTATACTTAGTACATACACAACTTCCAAATAGACACAACTACTTGGATCTTCACAACTATGACACAACTACAAATGTATAAAATTAGATCTTCAATGGATCTTTGGTGGTGGACTCAACACTTCACAAGGATAGTGTTCTTCTCTTTGCACTTGGAGAGGAAGGGATGGAAGAACAAGATTCACTTCTTAAACAAGTAATAATCAAACAAATGATCAAAGATTTGAGTGATTAAAGAAGGGTTTTGAATCTGGAAATAAATGTGCAAAAGAGGTGAGTTGAAAAGCTGAGAATGGTCCACTATTTATAGAACAAGAATGCCAACGGCTATATCTGCCCGCGGTACCTTATCTTAGCCCGCGGTACCTTATCGATAAGGTACCGCCTAGGGGCTAAGGTACCACTGGACTAGACTCTGCTCCCTTTTTGTCTTTTAGTGGTGGAGGTCATATCTGGCTTAAAAAATATCCTGATAGAATATTCCTAACCAAATAAGATATGCCATTTTCAAATTTTCAAATAATTAGTTTAATAAAACATTTTCTTAAAAAGAAAGATTAATAAAAACTTGTCACACTTAATAAAAAGTGAGTTTTAAGAAAAGATTAAATCACTTGATCACTTGATTAAGGTTAGTACTTGTTTATCCATACCTTAAGTGAAAATGGGTAAAATGAAAAATACTTGAACTCAAGAATTCGTTTTTCGTTGTTTTCGTAAATGCTTGTTTTTACATATTGTCGTAATCAAAACAAAGCGAGACCGAAAAATGCAAGTAACATTTTTAGGCATTATTGCATTAACAATCTCCCCCTTTTTGATTCCGACAATACATAACCTTAATCACACAAAAAACAAGATTTTCGAAGACGAGTTTATTCATTTCTCCCCCTTTGTCGAAGCAAAAAGGTTGCACAAGTCGGTGTTGAAGAAACAGACTTTGCAAAGACTCCCCCTTGGTGCTTACTCCCCCTAGCTTGGGGCACCAAGGAATCGAGATATGGTGACAAGCTACATAGAAGGGTTAGTTGAACAAAAGAAACAACCAACAATATATAGCAATAGGTCACATAAAAAATAAAAGAGAAGAAAACAAAGACAAAGATCCAAGATAGGTTACTAAAAGAACATCATACAAAGAAGTATGGAAAAAGAAACAAGCCAAAAGCATAAATCTAATCCTAGTTATTCTATAATTCTAAGATTTGCTTGAAGTTGGTGTCTTGAGGATAAGCAACCAATGCTTATATGAAAGACAAGGTAATGGCGGAGGGTGGTGGTGGTGGCTTGTTGGAGATCTCATAATCATAGTGAAGAGGAGGCTTGATTAAGAGACTCTTGATGTAGCTCAACTCCTCATAGATGTGTGCCATAGCAAGATGTTGATATTGACAACATTGACAATATGTTCCATGGTGCATGACATTATCATGAGAAGGAGGAAGAACACTAAAGGGTGGTGGTGGAAGAAAAGATGTTCCACAATCAACATTCTTGGTAGGAGAGATGTGATTAAGAGTGTTCTTGGGTGGGTTTAGATTGTAATGGTATTTTGGGTGAGTTGGGATTGAAAGCAATTAGAGAAAATGGAGGAGATTCAAGGCTTTCATTGGGAGAATAAGACATTTTGGATGTGAAGTAATGCAAAATGCTTATGGTTTAAATAAGGAAGGCTTACGGTATTTTTGGGGTGGTCAAAGGGTTTGAAACAAAGATTCTCAAAACTGTTGGAGCAAATCTGGAGTTTCAGACAAAAACCCGAAAAAGGAAGGCACTGTAGGCGGTTCCTTATCTAGGCTGGTGGTACCTTATCAATAAGGTACCGCGGTTCACATAAGGAACCGCCTGTAGAGGCAGTGCTTGGTGTTTGGAGGAAGATTTTTCAGCAAATCTTATTTTTCTAGTCTAACTTATCATAGGGATATGCTTAAAAGCCAAGATAGATAAAGAAAACATATGCAAACTTACCAAATAGATATTTGACCAAAATACATGGATTAAAAAAATCGATGTAGGAGGTGTGTAAGACAAGACCTTAAGTCATGACACAATGATCCTCCATGATTCTATCTTGTTCTTGCTATGTTTGAGAGAATCATACATATGAATTATGTAAGCTCTAGATTAATAGCGAGAATCTATGAAAAATCGTTTTTAGATTGAATAAACAATGTCAAACGAATTTCTCAACCATTTTCGAAAGAGACTTTGAGAATTTTGAAAAGGAGAAGAGAAAGTTTTTAAAAAGAGTTTAGAAGACTCAATGACTCAAAGTGGTAAAAGAAAACACACAAAAATAAAGGAAATTAAGGAAGATGTTCCATTAATCCTAGACCTAGACGCAAGTAATTAAAAGGTTCCCTCTTAAGTGGCTTAGTGAAGATATCGGCTAAGTTGTCCTCGGAGGGCACCTTTTCAATAGAAATGTTCCTCTTTTGAACATTATCCCTAAGGAAATGGTGTCTAATTTCTATGTGTTTGGTTCGCGAATGTTGCACGGGATTCTTGCTTAGGTCTATAGCGCCTTTATTATCGCACATGATGGGAACAACATCAAGAGAAATCCCGTAATCAACAAGCGCTTGCTTCATCCATAGAGCTTGTTGGCATGCTTTTTCGGCACTCACATACTCGGTTTCCGTGGTGGATATTGCAAGAGCGGTTTGTTTCTTGGAGAACCAAGAACTTAAACAACAACCCATGAAGGTACAAACTCCACTAGTGCTTTTCCGGTCCACATAGTCTCTCGCATGATCCGAGTCCGTGTAGACAATGGTTTCTACGCCGGTCCCTTTAGGATACCATAATCCTAAATGTATAGTGCCTTTAATGTATCGGAAGATATGCTTAACCGCTTCGAGGTGAGAGGTTTTGGGAACCTCTTGGGAGCGAGCACAAAGGCAAACACTAAACATGATATCCGGTCGACTTGCCGTTAGGTACAACAAACTACCAATCATACTTCTATATTTGGTGTTGTCTACCGACTCACAATCATCATCTACGGTGAGTTTAGTATCCGAGGCCATAGGGGTCTTCATTGGTCTAGATTCTTCTAATCCAAATTTCTTTAGCATTTCTTTAGCGTACTTAGATTGACTAAAGAAAATACCATCATCCATTTGTTTAATTTGGAGTCCTAAAAAGAAGTTAAGTTCTCCCATCATACTCATTTCAAACTCATCATGCATGATTTTGGCAAAGTCATCACACAATTCTTGACAAGTTGAGCCAAATATAATGTCATCAACATATATTTGTACGATTATGAGGTGAGGATCTTTCTTCTTTGTAAAGAGTGTATTGTCTACCATTCCCATGGTATACTCATGTTTAACAAGAAACGCTTTAAGTCTATCATACCAAGCTTTGGGTGCTTGTTTAAGTCCATAAAGTGCTTTCTTAAGCTTGTAAACATGGTCCGGTTTCTCAAAATCAATGAAGCCGGGAGGTTGAGCCACATATACCTCCTCATTGATCAAACCGTTAAGAAATGCACTCTTTACATCCATTTGTTGAAGCTTAAAATCTAAGGCACAAGCGTAGGCTAAAAGGATTCTAATTGATTCTAATCTAGCTACCGGTGCATATGTCTCGTCATAATCAATCCCTTCTTGTTGATTATAGCCTTGAGCTACAAGTCTAGCCTTGTTACGAGACACAACGCCATTCTCATCTAACTTATTCCTAAATACCCATTTGGTTCCTATAATGGTAGAACGTCTAGGTGGAGGAACAAGTGCCCAAACATCATTGGCAACGAATTGATTCAATTCTTCTTGCATCGCAATGACCCAACTCTCATCCGTCAAAGCTTCTTTAACATTCTTTGGTTCAATCAAGGAGACAAAACAAAAGAAGTTACTTTGGTTTTGGACTTGAGATCTTAGGGTCCTTTGATTTAAGTCACCAACGACATTATTGAGAGTATGATCCCTAGATTCCTTAATGTTTACTTCCTTTTCAACACTAAGGTCTTCAACTCCTATTTTTCTAACCTCTTTGGCTTTAACTACTTCTAATTCATCCAAGTCATCATCAACCAATGGTGGTGTCTTGGGTGAAGGAGGGGTTTCCTCAAAGGTTACGTTGAGTGATTCTTCAATAACCCCCGAGGTTCTATTTAGGACTATGTAGGCTTTGCTAGTTTGGGAATAACCTAAAAGGATACCTTCGTAAGACTTTGGGTCAAACTTGGTAAGGTAGTCTTTGGTGTTGAGGATAAAGCACTTGCTTCCAAACACCCTAAAGTATTCCAATGAGGGTTTCTTACCTTTGAGAATCTCATAGGGGGGTCTTTCCTAGGAAAGGTCGAATAAGAATTCGGTTGAGAATATAAGTCGATGTGTCCACGGCATTGCACCAAAACTTTTGAGGCAAAGATTGATCGTTTAACATCGTCCTACTCATCTCTTGGAGAGTCCTATTCTTCCTTTCAACTACCCCATTTGATTGTGGAGTGCGAGGAGCCGAGAAGTTATGGGTAATACCATGAGCTTCACAAAAGGCACCAAATTGCATTTCATTATCAAATTCCCTACCATGATCCGTCCTAATAGAAACAATTGAACATCCTAGTTGATTTTGAATTCTTCGACTAAAGATTTCGAAGTGATCGAAAGCTTCATTCTTAGATGCCAAAAATCTAGTCCAAGTGAATCTAGAATAGTCATCAACTATAACTAGGGTATAAAGGTTACCTCCATAACTCCGTATGGCGGAAGGTCCAAAAAGATCCATATGTAGGAGCTCTAAGCACCTAGAGGTCGAAACCAAATTCTTGGCTTTGTGACTTGAGTGAACTTGCTTTCCAACTTTGCAAGCATCACAAAAGTGACTATCAAACTTAATCTTGGGGAGGTGTCTTACCAACTTCTTAGAGACTAAAGATTGAATTAAACGCATATTAGCGTGACCTAATCTCCTATGCCAAAGAGTAGAACTATCATCTATAGTCGCAAGACATATGTTGTCTTTTGACTTCTTATTAACCTTCATGACATAAAGCCCATGCTTTCTAACACCTTTTCCAATGACCTTTCCATCTTTTACGATTTCACTGTCATTTACCGAAAAGATGACCTTACACTTATTATCACAAATTTGACCTATACTTAAAAGATTAAACCCTAAGTTATCTACGTGCTCAACATTTTCAATGGTCATGGAGTCAAGAGAAACCGTACCTTTGCCAATGATATTACCACGTAGACTACTAGCGAATGTGACGTTACCTCCATCATATGCTTTGTAATGCGAGAACAAACTTCGATTACCCGGCATGTGTTTAGAACATCCACTATCCTTAATCCACTCGTCGGGCTCCAAATCAATTCCCAAGCATATCTAGGTAACAACACACAAGATCAAACATTTGGTCCCCAATATCTCATGGGTCCAAAACTGTTAGTTCCAAACACCCCTTGCATTTGGTTGGGATGCATGAATGAAGGAGGGGTTCCCCATGGAGAACAAAATGGAGGAGGGTAGTAATTCATGTAGCCATTTTGTTGTTCATTATTTCTCCTAGGTGTGTTTGATCTAGGTTTAGAGTTATGATTATTCCTTCTAGGTGTTGGAGTTTTACTTCTAGACCGTG
This sequence comes from Glebionis coronaria, assembly GCA_025667525.1. Lineage (NCBI taxonomy): Eukaryota > Viridiplantae > Streptophyta > Magnoliopsida > Asterales > Asteraceae > Glebionis > Glebionis coronaria. Next base: position 109,319,061 of record CM046877.1, on the reverse strand, counting down.
AATTGTTTTGAGTATCTCTTCTAGGCGTTGTCGTTCTACTTCTAGGCTTAGACTCATTCCGTATTCTAGGTGGAGTAGAAGATGGTCTTAATAAACTTCTATTTCCCATGAGAGGTTTACTTAATGGCTTGTAGAACTTATCAATAGTATTGTCGTCAAGTATGGGTAATTTTACTTTATTAACAATAAGATGCTTTGGTTTTTCATCTAACTTAGACTTTTCAGAAAGTTCAGGATTTTCACCAAAATCGTCCTCTGCCCGCGGTACCTTATCTATGGCGGCGCTTCCATAGTGATAAGGAACCGCGCCATACAATTTGGAACCGCGTACAGTGGGTGTTTTTTGTGAAAACCTGACTTGTTTTGGTTCACTAGTTGAGGCTTCATTTGGGTTAAAACCTAGACCAAGTCTTTCCTTAGAATGAACTTGTTTGTTTAACATATCATCAATAGCACTAGTACCTTTCATGAACTTTTCCAATTTAATGGAGGTGCTCTTGAGATCTTCATTCTCTAATCTATGTTTCTCACAACTTAAGCAACTTAAATCATCCTCTTTATTTTTCTCTAGTTTAGCCAATTTCTCCCTAAGTTCATTGATCTCATTTTCAAGCTTAGTTTTGGTTGATTTTAAGGTTTTATTCTTTTCTATGAATTTAAGACTAAGTTTGTGTAAACTATCATATGTGCCTTCAAATTCAATATCATGAAAAGTGGAACTATCATTGCTATAATATTCGGTTTCGGAATGTACCTCTTTAGAAGTGTGAGCCATAAGACATTTCTCCTCTTTGGGGTTGTCATCATCATCTTCACCGCTATCTCTCCAAGCGCCACTAACGAACGCCGTGTGGTTCTTATCACGAGCGGGCTTTGGACAATCACCAATGAAGTGATTTGGATCACCACATCTAAAGCAATTCCTATCACCTTTTTCGTTCTTGACAAACCGATTCTTTGACAATGGTTTCTTGTCATAGTTGGGTTGCCTAACGTATTGACCTCGTCTCTTGAAGAACTTCTTGAAATCTCTCACCGCCAATGCATACTCCTCGTCATCACTTTTCGAGGAACTATCATGGTCACTTTGTGCCTTCTTGGCTTTAAGTGCAAGAGATTTCCTTTCACTCTTGGTTTTCACTAATTCCTAGTCCTTCAAAATTATCATCTCATGAACCTTCAAGTTTCCTATGAGTTCATCGAGTGATAAAGTTGAGAGATCTTTCGACTCTTCAATCGCCATGACTTTTGCTCTCCACTTTGGATGTAAAGCCCTTAGAAACTTCCTAACATTGTTCTTGCTAGAAAAACCTTCATCAAGTGCTTTTAGACTAGTAATAATGGTGTTAAACCTAGCAAATGCACTATCAATAGTTTCATCTTCTAAGATGACAAATTGTTCATATTGTTGGACAAGAAGATCGATTTTGCTTTCTTTGACTTGGCTATTACCTTGGTGGGTTACTAAAAGAGTGTTCCAAATATCTTTAGCGGTTTCACACATAAAAATTCTTTCATACTCTTTCTTAGGTAAAGCATTATAAATCAACATTTTAGCCTCATTATTTTTTGAAAGTTTCTTTTTAGTATCGTCATTAGCTTTGTCAAAAGTGACCAATTCTTTTGTTTTAGAAACTTCATTAAATTGAAAGGGTAAAAAATCACCATTGGTAATAACATGCCAAAGATCTAAATCTTTTGATTTCACATAAGTTTCAAATCTATTTTTCCAATATATAAAACTATCGGTTTCAAAAAGTGGTGGTCTTTGCATAGGTTGCCCTTCTAGGTATTTGTTAGAATCCATAGATCGATTCAAGTTTTAAAATACAATATACTTTAAAAATTCTTGAGCAACCCGCTCTGATACCAATTGTAGAAACTAGAAAGGGGGGGGGGGGGGGGGGGTTGAATAGTTTCTTATATTTACTTGTTAAAATGTGATTTCCAAAAATCCTTTTTCAAAAACTTAGGCTTGAGGAAATATGTGAAATCTTCTTATGCACAATATGAACAATGATAGTGTAGTTAAGCTAATACTAACAAAAGTATATGCACAAAGAATAAAGAATGATAATGTAACTAAGCTAATACTAACAAATGTATATGCATAAAGAATAAAGAATGTAAAGAGTTTAGGGTAAAGAAAGATCAAACGAACACCAAGGATTTATAGTGGTTCGGCAACGAAACTCACTCCTCGTTCCTACTCCACTCCTCGAGTAATCCTTACTCGAGTGTTCACTACACAACAAGCTCCTTATGTTGGAGAAAACCGTACACGTCACTTAACCAATTTCCGACTCTAAGCTAAAAGTCGAGCCCTAATCGTAGCTAGGACCAATCTACACAACTATACTTAGTACATACACAACTTCCAAATAGACACAACTACTTGGATCTTCACAACTATGACACAACTACAAATGTATAAAATTAGATCTTCAATGGATCTTTGGTGGTCGACTCAACACTTCACAAGGATAGTGTTCTTCTCTTTGCACTTGGAGAGGAAGGGATGGAAGAACAAGATTCACTTCTTAAACAAGTAATAATCAAACAAATGATCAAAGATTTGAGTGATTAAAGAAGGGTTTTGAATCTGGAAATAAATGTGCAAAAGAGGTGAGTTGAAAAGCTGAGAATGGTCCACTATTTATAGCACAAGAAGGCCAACGGCTATATCTGCCCGCGGTACCTTATCTTAGCCTGCGGTACCTTATCGATAAGGTACCGCCGGACTAGACTCCGCTCCCTTTTTGTCTTTTAGTGGTGGAGGTCATATCTGGCTTAAAAAATATCCTGATAGAATATTCCTAACCAAATAAGAATATGCCATTTTCAAATTTTCAAGTAATTAATTTAATAAAACATTTTCTTAAAAAGAAAGTTTAATAAAAACTTGTCACACTTAATAAAAAGTGAGTTTTAAGAAAAGATTAAATCACTTTATCACTTGATTAAGGTTAGTACTTGTTTATCCATACCTTAAGTGAAAATGGGTAAAATGAAAAATACTTGAACTCAAGAATTCGTTTTTCGTTGTTTTCGTAAATGCTTGTATTTATATATTGTCGTAATCAAAACAAAGCGAGACCGAAAAATGCAAGTAACGTTTTTAGGCATTATTGCATTAACAACCTCATACACTAACACAAGCTATTGTAGTCTGTACACTCTTGGTTTGAACTTTTGCCTTGTTTTCAATTATTGCCCAAGCCTCGTTCATGGATTTCACAAGAATATTACCCCCCGCGGCACTATTAAGTGAGTCTTGGTCATTAAGAGTTAAACCATTGTAAAACGTATTGATTTGATGCACTTTTGTAAAACCATGTTGTGGACATTTTCGTAAAAGCTCCTTAAAATGGTCCTAAGACTCACTAAACGTTTCCCCATATTTTTGTTCAAAGGTAATGATGTCATTCCTTAAAGCGGTGGTCCGTGATGGTGGGAAAAAGTAGTTAATGAACTTGGTCTCTAAATCAACCCATGTGGTGATACTTTGGGGTGGTTCCTTATCAAGCCAAATCCGGGCTTGTCCCTCGAGGGAAAAAGGAAAGAGGAGTAAACGAATGGCCTCTTGTGGCACCCCATTGTATTTGACGGTGTTTGCCAATTGTATGAAATGTTTTATATGAGCGTGTGGGTCATCATTAGTACGGCCTAAAAATGGCGTAACGGGAACCATTTGAATAAAACCCGTTTTTAGTTCAAAATTATTTGCTCCAATATCCGACACCACAATCGCGTCATCATTTCCTTCAACGTGAGATTGTAGAATCTCAATCATTGGTCGATTATCCGTTGCCATCGTTTTGTTCAAAGCTTGATTCTCGGGATCGGCTTGAGCGACTGTCTTTTTGTTCTTATTCTTCTTTTTGGAAGAATTAGAAGTATTTGGTACACCACTCAGTATGTGTGCATGCGCGCGAGTCCGCATACAACTAAACTTGAGGAATGAGGTAGGAGACCTCGGTCGACTTTGAGAGGAAAGGGATTATCCCTCTCGAGGTTCAATATGAAAAAGCTACAGAAAATATATACGTAATACTACTTGAGTTGGCAAACCAATAATCGGTTGTCCCTCTCAATATACGCACAAGCAAGCGGGGAAACGAGGTGGCACAAAGCACTTAAAAACCTTTTTCCTTAGATGGCCTTTTATAGTGCGTCGCCTTATACCCACCTTATAGTTTGTATAAATCGAGTTCAAACTTTTTACTAGTATTTATCTATTTTGCCTTGATTTTTTTCGTTTTGGATTCGAATACAATAGCTAGCTGATGAAATCCCAACTAAGGTCTTATTTGGAAGTAGGTAAATTGATTGTTCTACGTAATATAATATAGTAAAAGAAAAATCTTTTTAAATTTTTAGAAAAGTATATATTCACATTAAAAAGCGAAAGAAATCGAAATAAGAAAAATAACAATAATACGTAATATTTTTGGTGTAATACTTTAGGAAAAGTATTACTTTTGGATTTTTTAATTTTTTTGGTGCAAATCTTAGGAAAGAGTTTGCTTTTGATGATTTTTTTATTTTTTTGTATTTTTAAGTTTTGGATTTTTGTATGTTTTTGATTTTTTAACAAGAAAAGTAACGTTCAAAATTGACGGATCCCAAAATCCAAAGCTTCTCACGAAAAATCGTCAATCGTAACGAGCGAAGCGGCAGCGGCGCCAATTTAATGTAGGAATTTTGCAATTCTTTTAAAATCTATTTATCGTTCCTCGACCCACTCGAATTGATTTCCGATTTTAACACAAGATTAATTGTTTTCGGTGAATAAAACTTTGTTTGGTATTTTAAAACTAAAAACTATTTAATCGAATTAAAAAGAAAATATTTAATTAAAAATACTTTTTCACTATTAAAAACCTTAATAAAAACTAATTAAACTAATTTAAAAATTATAAGGAATTTTAAACTATTTAAAATAAAACTATTTGAAGACTATTTTAAATTTAAACAAAACTTAAATCTAATTTAATCTAATTAATATTTAACTAAAACTATTTATCTAAAAAAAATATATTTAAAACTGATTTTATATAAAACTAAATTAATTAAAAACTAATTTATTTAAAAACTTTTTAAATTTCTAAAAGTTATAAAATATTTTTATTTTATTTTTTTTATACTTTGAAACTATTTAAAAACTAAAAGTAAATTTAATTGAAATTATTAAAATAAAAACTTGAATTTAAACTAATTAACAAAACTATTTAAAAATTTGTAAAATAGAATAAAAACCTGACAGCCTAATTAACTAAGCTATAATAATTACTGAATTGGTATTCTAACCAAAACAGGTAACAAGATCAGATGGTAACGTGTTTGGCTGATAACTGAGAGGTCAGGGTTTCGAGCCCCTGAGTGGACGATTTTTGTTTTGATTATTTTTTTTAGATAGCAAAGATTAAACCGGTCACGGATATGACCATTTATAGCTATTTTGGACTTGAAAAATTAGCACTTACACTCACAGACCAAATGAGTCTTTAAGTTTATGATAAATAGATAAAAAAACACTCAAACAAAATAAACACTAAAGCAAATCATACCAATTATAAGAATCAGCAAATAATAAGCAAAGTAATAAGCCAATAACAAAACTATCCTAGTAAATCTAATACCAATAATAAGAACTGATCAACTAAAAATAAGCAAAACTAGACTTAAACGAAAAACCTGAAAACATATATAACAAATTAAGCTGAGCAGACTTAGCAGACTAAATTCAAATAAAACTAAATCATTCAGCAAAACTAATGATATCATTGCACTACTAACTCAAAAGCAGCAGGAAGAACTTAAATATCAGCAAATCGAAAACCAAATAAACTAGCAGATTTTATATTAATATCGAAAGCTAAACACATAAAAATCGACTACAAAACTAGAGATAAGGCAGATTATCTAAAAACTTAACAAATTAACAACTAGCAGACTCAAAACAAAACTAAACTTAAATCAGCAATCAACTTAACAGATCTATTAAACAGAAACTTTAATCAAATATTAAAATTAATCTAGAATTAACATAAAATAAAAAGAGATTAAGAACCTTATGGAGAAACCATTGGGAAGAAAGGGAAGCGCTGAGCCCCCTTAACCGAAGGAGTCACCACCATACGCCTTATCTTGAACCATCAACACCATTCGAACAGTAATTTCACAAACTAGTTTTATAAAAACTTCCAGTGGGGAAGTCTTCTATCCACTTTTACTTTCTTTATTTAACACAAATTATTAGTTAACTTGATTAAACAAATTTTTTCATTATTATAACTAAACAATTTAAAGATTAATTAACAGAAAAGTAAGAGGACACAATTTAAATGAAAATAAACTTTTATTAATAATCGAAATTCATTACAAATACTGGAAAAGAAAATTACAAATACCTAAAAACTATTTTGCATAATAATAATAAAAATAAAAATTGGACTCAATAAAAATTACAATAATGGGGGTTTTATAGGCAAACCCTAAAACTTGTTGAGGAAGATTTGTGGAGCATATCTTGAATCTGAACCGTCCAATCCATCTTTTCTCTTTCTCTTTCTTCAATTCATTGATCAAACGGCTGAAAAGCAATTACCCATCACACGGATTGCCACCGTGGATGGTTTGTGTTTCTTGTGCTTGTTTGATGCCTAGGTGGATTAATTTGATTGGTTGATTGAGGGATGGTGATGTGGTCTAGCCAATCACAAGAGAGAAGGATGCCACGTTTGATTGAGGACCACCATCATGCTGCTCCGATAAAGACGGGATTTGATTCCCATACGTGTGAATCACACGTATCCCACAAAAGCCCCAATTTTTTTGATGTATATTTGTGATTAGGGTTTCAGTAAATAGTAATTTTTTCAGGTTTGGGGAGAGGGTGAAAAAGATGAGATGACTGCGTTTTTATTTTTTTGGTGAGAGAGAGAAGTAGCATAGTAAATATCGAAGGTTTGTGTGGATGTGGTGAGTTATGGTGTTGACTGGGTAAATAAATAAACAAAACGTTTATTGCCTTCTTCGTTTGACCAAATGGGTATTAAAACCCATAATTCACTCCTTTCGTTTATTATTTAGCAAAAAGAATGGGCTTGTAGCCCAATAACTTTAATCCGTCCAATAATCAATTTATTTGGGCCTTGTTATGGGTTATTAGGTACAAAATGAATAGTTTAAAATCCATATTGGGCTTTTTCAGCCCAATATCCAAGAGTGGGGCCCACAAAGTCTAAATTGCTTCATTAAGATTAACTCCGCTAAAAACGAACTCGATTTTGGCTTCGTTGATCATTCCTTCAAACTCGTGTCTATTTTGCCGTTTTCCGTGTTCTTTGGTACACTTTTGGATCTTTGTCTTTGACTTTGTCTCTTTCTTGGACTTTTCTTCAACAATTGACCGTGAAATCTCGTGTTTTCTTTCCTTTTGATCTTTTGTACCTATTTTACACAAAACCACGCGTAATTCCGACTTTTACGATATTTAAAACATGATTAGGTCTTGTTTTTCATTGATTTTAGTGGTAAAAGGATAAGTGTTTACACACTTATTACGGACGTCTACATCATCAGTAATACCATCGTCTTCGTCATCAACATCAATGATATTTGGCGGTGCATTAACCTCCGGTGATTTGGCCATCTATATGCAAGGCCACATCACCCAAGTCATTCAAATCAGTGGAAAGTGGTAGATCATATGAGTTGTCGAAATGTATAATATCAGGAACGACATCTGACACGATGACACCCCCGTTGGAAAACTTTTTATGATTAACATGTTCAACGACCTTCCAGTTGGGTTTGTTCTTATCTTTAATGTAGAAGACTTGTTTGACTTGTGTTGCGAGAATGTATTGATCATCTTTCCACCACTCACCTCTTGTGTCTTTAGATTTGTCATTCATCAACAAAGTGTTCAGGATGGCCTCCAATACATTTTTTTTGATATGCATGATGTCTAAATTGTGTCTTAGTGAAAGAAAAGGCCAATAATCAAGCTCGTAAAAAATAGACCGTTTAGACCAGTTAGGCTCAAGACAAAAATTGCGTTTTATCTTCACACCCCCATAATTCTTATGTTTACCTGGCAGTCGATTTGGTAGTGCAGCATGTTGATCGTTAATCTGGTCCATGGTAAATGTTCTAGGATGGGGCTTGTTCGGGTTTACCATTGAATTCATGTGAAGTCCTGAATTTATGGCGGGGCGGTAAGAATCTTCTGTGGCCAACATAAACTATTTTGCTTGCCACATGAAGAGATGGAGTGTCGTCATTACATGTAGGGCAAGCCTTGTAACCTTTCCCACTATACCCAAACAAACTACTTCGAGCCGAAAAATCATTGATGGTCCATAAAAGCATCGCTCTCATGGTGAATGCCTCGCCTTTAGCTTGGTCTATAGTACCGAAACCATCCCATAAAATTTTTAGATCATCAATTAAAGGTCTCAAGTAAACATCAATGTCCTTGCCCGGGGATTTAGGGCCAGAAATTAACAGCATCGACATTAAAGAACTCTCTTTCATACACAACCACGGAGGCAGGTTGTATGTTGTCTATATCACCGGCCACATGCTGTAAGTCTGACTAAGGTTGCCGAATGGATTGAAACCATCAGCAGCCAACCCTAGTCGAACATTTCTTGGTTCTGCTGCAAAATCACATTACTTGGCATGAAATTTCTTCCAAGCTGCACCATCACACGGGTGTTGCATCTTACCGGGCTCCATACACTGTCCAGTAGCATGCCAAATCATATCCTTTGCACTTTTACTAGACTTGTACAAAAGTTTTAGTCTAGGAATGATCGGAAAGTAATGCAACACCTTTTTGGAACTTTCTTCCCCGGCGTGCTAGTGTCTTTCCATCTACTTGTATTACACACCAGACAGATTTCCAAACCGGCGTATCCTTCCCGAAATAAGCAGCAATCGTGATCACAAGCATGTATCGACTTGTACCCTAACCCTATCGTTTTAAATGTCTTCTTTATTGCATAGTATGACGGTTGGAGCTTGAATCCTCTGCTTGGGGGAAAGATAGTTTGCAAAAACTCCAGAATTTCATTGAATATGGTATCGGTGATGGCCGTATAATGTGTAAACTTTGCCATAAAGTCTAATCGAGTCGCTTCTACACAACCAGGGTACAGCTCCTCATTGGCACTACGATATAACTCTTCAAACTCGTTAGCTTGAGTCGGTCTGTTACTTGAGTTGGGAGGAGGTGGAGGAGGAATATAGGTAAGATCATCAAGTAACGATGTCATGTCACTAATCAAAGGTTGTCTTGTGTTATCTATTACTAGCAGTGGTGGCGGTGGTGGTGGAGGAGGTGTAGGTGTAAGAGGAGTCGGTTCACCATGGTGTACCCATGTTGTATAACTGTGGTCAAACCCGGATTTCATAACGTGGTTCGAAAGAAGGTCGATATGTACGGGGAGTCCTATTCAACAAAACTTGCATAGACATGTTATCTGATTCAAACTATTCACAAACTTCCTGGAATGCTTGACAAAATTGGTAAGACCCATTATAAGTTCTGGCTCATGACGCTCTAACCGTGTCCAACTCTTATCAGTGAGTACCATAACTGTGTTTTAACGATACATTTAGTTATTATATGCAACTTAATTAAAACAAGGAATTTAAAAAACTAATCTTTACATTATATATAACAGGAGGGAAATGCCACATAAGCATGTTTTAATCCATGTCATCACTTATTTTCAGTTTTTTATTTAATTAATTTCGAAACTTTTTTAATTTTTTTTAGTTTCTCGAAATTTTAAAAATTTTGCTGCTTGCAAGATTGGACCTCGGGTCAAATAGATCAAACACAAAGACCTTAACAATGGAGCACGCCAGACATTTCGATATTAGTTTCAAAAATAGATATATTATTGTAAAAAAAACGGACATAACCTTTTACAAAATCCTAAGATCCTAATATCATCATCTGTATACCCAAACAAAGCCCACACACGACTCACTCTCTAGCTCAAAGGAAACCCTAATGTCAACTTCCACATGCTCATCCCACACTCGACAAACATCGGATCTTGAGTTTTTTTAATGTACGCGAATCGATCTTAAGCCAAAAAAGTTCAGGTTAAAGCTTATACCATGTGATAACATCACCAATCCACAGTCACAACAAGGATCAAAGACCCAAATAACGTCAGAATGTTCGAGCTCACTATCTTGATTAAGCAAATCACTTGGACGGAGTCAAGGCAGCAGTTACCATCATTTCATTTTTAGTCAGCATTATTCCTACTTTGTAGGCATGTCATAAGCATTAATCTCCCACGTTTAATATTGATGTGGTGGAAGTATAGTGCATGCATCTTTCCCACGTTTAACATTCATGCAAGTTCCTTTTTCATAGGCTAGTGGTTTAGTTAGTTATTATTAGTTTGCTATATATATTGTACTTGTTTGCATTGTGAATGGGTAAGAAGAAAATTGTCTCAAAAGGTCTCTGTCTCTCTCCCTAAGTTCTTGGAGTGTAGCCTACTAAAACAAGGCTTATAACATTGGTGCTTTCATTGAGCATGCCTCCCCGACGTGAAACCCCGACCCTCGACGAATCCATGGTGTCCTTAGCGGACAACATGGCTAAACTACTCACTGCTTCCACCGCAACCGCCAACCAAATCGAGACACTCTCGACACATATTACTACTCAAACCACTACCACCGCAAATCTTGTCGCAGCCCTCACTCGATTCGAAACAATGATGACGAACCCACTACTTCACCAAGCAAACCCTTCTTCCTTGACACCTCCACCCAACAACGTGGTTCACAAATCCCTGAGAGTGATTCTTCCGACATTTGACGGCTCGTCCCCTTTGGATTGGCTTTTTCAAGCTGACCAGTACTTTACGTTTTACAATATTCCGTATGATCAACGGGTAGCTCTTGCGTCTTTCCACTTCCAAGGTGACGCTTTGAGTTGGTACAAGTACCTGGATAATAACGGCCTCCTCGGTGATTGGACAAATTTCACTCGTGCCTTGGAACTTCGATTCGGTCCATCGTACTTTGAAAACCATCAGGCGGCACTTTTTAAACTCAAACAAGATGGATCAATAGCGACTTATCAAACAGAATTCGAACGTCTAAGCAATTGTGTAGTGGGTCTGCCTCACACCGCTCTTCTCAATTGTTTCATCTCAGGACTTCGACCAAATATCCAACAAGAGATAGCTATTTATCACCCAACCACACTTCATCAGACGTATGGGCTAGCGAAACTCATCGAAGATAAGTTAGCCGCTACTTACTCTCAATCTCCATCGACCACTCATCCCCCATTTATAATCGGCACCACTCAACCCGTTCATACCCCACCGACCATCCTCCCAAGCCCTCAAAAACAAACCACGACTCTACCAACACGACGCCTCTCACCTGACGAAGTGCAAGCTCGACGTAGTCAAGGTCTTTGCTTCCGTTGTCCGGAGAAATACTTTCCGGGTCATCGTTGCAACCCACCTCAGTTTCTTTTGTTTGGCACTGATGAGCAACTTCCATTGAATATTGACAATGGCCTTGAAGATAAGTCCCGTGAAATGGCACCAATTTTCTTAGCATTGTCCTCGACAGTGTTACATGGCACCACATCACCAATCCGTGTTACTGGTCATATTAAAGGAAAACCAGTTAAAGTGCTCGTGGACTCTGGAAGTAGACATAATATTATCAAGCCTTGGCTGGTCTCCTTCTTTCAATTCCCAACCAACTCCCACCTCTCCTTTCCTGTTATGATTGGGAATGGTACATTTCTACAATGTGCGGGACAATGGTCTAGCATCGACCTTCACCTGGCCGGTACCCCATTTTCGCTAGCTCCCTATATTCTCCCTATTGAAGGTGCAGACATCGTGCTAGGCATGTCGTGGCTTAGTACCCTCGGCCCTATCACAGCGGACTTCTCAGTGCCTAAACTTACTTTCAGTTACCTCGATAAACGGGTTACCTTACATGGAGAATCACACAAGTCTGATCCTAGCACTGACCTTGAGGACAAGGTCGTAGTTTCACCGACCGGCATTGATAACATCACCAATCCACAGTCACAACAAGGATCAAAGACCCAAATAACGTCAGAATGTTCGAGCTCACTATCTTGATTAAGCAAATCACTTGGACGGGGTCAAGGCAGCAGTTACCATCATTTCATTTTCAGTCAGCATTATTCCTACTTTGTAGGCATGTCATAAGCATTAATCTCCCACATTTAATATTCATGTGGTGGAAGTATAGTGCATGCATCTTTCCCACGTTTAATATTCATGCAAGTTCCTTTTTCATAGGCTAGTGGTTCAGTTAGTTATTATCAGTTTGCTATATATATTGTACTTGTTTGCATTGTGAATGGGTAAGAAGAAAATTGTCTCAAAAGGTCTCTGTCTCTCTCCCTCAGTTCTTGGAGTGTAGCCTACTAAAACAAGGCTTCTAACACCATGGATGCTAGATAGTTGCATATATTTTCTACACATCATAATCATAGTTGTTGTTTTGTTTATTTATTTTCTTTTATTCAAATATATTTATTTTTATTTTGATATTTTATTTTTTAGAGTCTGAGATCAGGAGATTGTTAATATATATGCAAACGTTTTCTTCTATTTCTTGGTTGCAGGAACATAAACCCTAATATCATTCACTACTGATTTTCATGGCCGAAACATGAACCATTATCAAGGTGTGTTCTTTTATTCCATATTATTAAAAGATATTGTTGTGAATAATCACTTTATATAACAAATTACACAAACAGAAGATAGTACTTATTCATAAACCCTCAATCCTATAATTGTCATAAGCAGGGACGTGCATTGAACACGCGTTGTTTTATGACGTATTTGGATACTATATTTCTAAATCAGGTACCAGTCATAAGCAAATCCAGCAATAGAGATAACAAATAATAGTCTATGCTTACAGAATTATTTATTATGTTATTAGTTCTTTACTTGACGTGGTAACTGTTATTCGTTTGCAGGGAAGATAATACCATATTGTAGTTTTGGACTTCGGTTGTTATCTCTGTAGCACTGTTTCGCCACGAGACACAGTCTAATGGCAACAAAATTAAGGTAAGAGTGTGGCATCAATTCTGCCATTGTAACAGTTGATAGCAAACCACACGGGATTCTAACGTTAGTCTCTTAATTGCATATATCTATGTTTATCTAAAAAATTATTTGACTATCAACTACATGTAAATTCATATGTGTTTATTTATATATATTAGATCAAATGGTTTTTGATGTGAGTTATAGCGTAGGACATTCCTCCTGATTTAACATTGGTGGAGCGCATATTGGCTAGAGAAAAGGCTTTTGTTTAGGTAAGTATCAGCCATTCTTCAATTTTTTAAGCTGATCAGCATGAATGATTCAGAAAGATGATTAAGGGGCTTCTTGGATTAGCTAGCAAGTTTGAATCCAGCAGCAGTAGCTCAAACATTATTTCCAAACAATTTAATCTGTTTTGGCTTATATGTACTATTTTATCAAGTAATTTGAGGAATCCATGTAGGACATGGTAGCATTCAAGATCACCAAACACCAAACGATGACGCCTGCTGCTAATTTAAAAACTTAGAACAGGAATGACTATCTAATAAGGTTATTACTAAGTTCCTTATCTATTTTCTCTACACAACCCACTGGCTAATGAGAGTTTATTTATGTATTTCTTTTAGGATGTGATCATTCTTGTCATAGGTGCTAGCTATAGAGCACAACAATGAAGTAAATTTTGAAAGCCTTAGGAAGTATCAACAAGTATGTTGATACTAACTTTCAAGATCACATTGATCTACTGAATCTCCTCCAAATCGTCTTAAACAGGGTGTAGCCGACAACCCATAGAGTTCACAGTTTACTCAAAGAACCGTGCGCAGACGTCATACGATACATCAACCACTTTCCAAATAAAGCAAGACCCATGGTGGTATTCAAGGGTGTCTAACTTCACTTTAGACCCTATTGTCGATGAAGAGATGAACGTAATGCTTTCTATTTGCAGAAATTTTTATTTATATTGTTGTTTGTTGCTTTGTGCTGTTTTGAGAGGTATAACTATTAATGAAGCAATATATAACAACTTTATTTCTTTTACCAATACTTTGTCAAGTCTGTCAATCACTATTTTTTTACTAATACTTTATTTCTGTATTAATTTTGGCTTAAGATACAACATATAAAATGATCATTTGTTATGCAGGTCTGGTTTGCTTTGTCTTGAGGGAATCGCTCAGGCCTTGCATATATTCTTCGGGGATGATTTTGCACCAAAATACCAACTTACCGCTAGAGAATCGCTAACCTGATTTTGATGAAATTTGCTGAACATAGTATGAGATCCCTTGCAGTAACATAACAGGTAAGAAACGTTATCCAAAACCAAAAAAATCCTTCATCGTAATTTTTTTTATGTATTCTAACATTCATTTATCAGGAAGTCGCCGACAGAAAGAAGGAAAGCCCAGGATGTCCGTGGGAGTATATCAGACACATGCCTCTATTTACAGGCGGAGATTTATGTATTACCACAATGAGATATTTACGAAGGTTGACATCATTGTGACCCCGAAAACCAGGTACGATATTCTCTAACAAATTCTAGGTATTTCTAGGTATTTCTAGGTATTTCTAGGTATGATCATAACGTTTAACCTTTTGTTTTTTGGTTTTCTCATTGGTAAAATCACCCAATCATCAGAGTTCTCTGTTGTGTTTCACTATATTATGAACGTTTTAGGCTCACGCTTTGTTTAAGACTTTAAGGGCTTCACTTGAAAATTTGGTTATACATGATTCGTAAAAGTTTCATTATTCGTAGGAGTTAGGAATCACTTTGAATAAATCTATTTATGATTCCTAAAAGTTTTTAAATTCTGTTAGTCCCACTTATGTATCACTTAATCACTGTTAAAACGCATTGCCAAATACCCCTTTATTCAGACGCAATCTACTGCAAATACACACACCTACACACACACGAGATGCACCAAGTAAGTCACACTGTTGCCCATATCAATTAATCATATAAAATAAAGTGTCAATTACACGAGATGTACCAAGTAAGATCTTATATATGAATAACCATGGTTTTCGACCACATAAATGAATAGTTTTCAATGCACCAAAATGATGGGCGATTGTTGAGTTGCTTTATCTGACCAGTTGCCCAACATCGTTACTTTTTTATTATGTAACCATGGTTTCCGACCTTTTTGTTTACTAATCCACGGGGTTTGACCATAGACCCAAACAGGGTAAACCACTTTGATGAAATGAAAACATCCAACTTTGCTTAACGTGACTGCAAAGGTTAGCACATTTAATCTTGAACGAGTTTGCCATATAAAGGCACTTTGGTGGGTATTTCAGGATATGTTTAAATGGTTCGTCATTTTTATACGAATTAAACATTTAGGTTTTAACTTCGGTCTTGCTCTATTTATATGACTAACAATATTTCATTTAAGCGTTTTTAATTATCTGTTTCATGCCATTTGTGTGAAAATCTGAGTGAAACTATTACGTCTAAGCGTTTTTATTGTAGTGAGATTATCACTATTGGAAATTACATTTTTGCTAGGATTCTTGAGGTTGTATTGTGTTTGCACAAGATCTTACAACATTCAGATAAAGAAGGATGCTGGTGTAGCTGAATGAGTTTGAGACAAAAGTTCGAGTATCAAGCCTCTTAAAAAAGTGTCGCTTGGAAGTTGTAACAGCAAGTAACTTCTGATTTTATAGTATTTAGCATCAATGGTTTCTCATTTCCAAAGGATGAGAGCCAAATGGGTCGAATATGGTTATTATGCTAAAGATTATCGAGTTAATGATTAAAGATCTCTGTCTGATTGATTGATTTGAAACAGGTGGCAACAGACTTTGAAGAGCAAATGGGTTGATGAGAATGTTTCCGATTAGAAATAATATGTACCTGTTTCTAAACAAAAATAAAGTGTTAGATGTGGGTGAAAGGAGGATTTACGCCATGTATCAAAGTAGAAATCACTTGGTAAAAAGAGCCGATCTCGCCCTTTTTTTTATCTAAAAACATGTAGGTTCAATCGCTTCACTATAATTCTATATATGTTGTTTGTGAATTTTGATTTGCCAATTAACAGCAGGTGTGCAAGTTGACCTGAAATTACTTCGTCAGTTTTTACTTTATAAAATTATGCCTGAAGTGAACTGTAATGTTTTTTTTACAATTTTTACATTTTAAGATTACGCCTACAATAATCTATAGTGCAATAAAATTATGTTTCTTTTTCCGCAACACATTGAAAAACTCTTTTGGGCCTATTTCAGAACTTGATGTGTCCAAAGACAGTGCTCATTTCTCCATTCGTTGGCCTTTGTTCTGACCTGAGTTTTGAGTCTGGAGTCCCGGACCTTGGCTTTTGCTGATTCCTATTTGATCCTTAGATTTTGACACTTAGGATGTTACGTTATCGATTTGAATCAGTTCCATCAGCCTTGTGCCAATTCAAAAATAACAGATTAAACGAGATCAACATGTAATTCTAATTCTTTTTGTTTAAATGGGCATTTGTATCTTCGTTTTGGAATTGATTATATTGCCATTTGAACTTGATATAATCTGTTTATAGTTTTTAGATGAACGTATTTACTCTTAATTATATGACCAGTGGTGAACTAAATCAGCTTCGTAGAGGTTGTAACACATTTGATTATCTAAGGGGCAAGTAAAGTAAAGTTAAGTTAAACTAACTGGTTGTGCAGATGTGACTTCGTATGTTGAAAATGTAGAAAAAGAAAATGTACTACACCTGATGATATCTGGTGCAAGTAGTAAGGTCTCATGTTACATTAATTTGTAATACTAGATGTAATCCAAACAAGAATTCTTCATTTATAATTTATAGAAAATATTTTATACGTGAAATATGGTTAAAAATATTTGACAACAATAATCCTATGTGAGGAGATTGTCTGCATTAGTTCCAATTTAACTTTACTTTATTATTGTCATACATAATATTAACTAATATCGAGCAACTTAATACGCAAATGAGTTCAAGTAGACATCTGAAAAGAATGAACATGACATGGGACTTAGCAATATCAGGTGACATGGGTTTTGCATTTCTATAAAAGATGCAGCTGTAATTCTGTCAACAAACAGGTAAGTCCCTGGTCTTTATGTGTCGATGTTGGTCCAGCAATCTTATATGTACTGGTGTTTTGTTTCAATCATCTCTAGAATTTGTATTTACTGTATTGTTTCAATCATCTCTAGAATTTTGTATTAGCTAGAGGCGTGAATACGGGTGATTTGGATTATGGGTTAAATTGGTAATTTTGTGTGGGCATCAAAATCGTTTTGACTAGGCTAATTACTATTACTAAAATCATATCATTACAATAACGTTGATACTCTTTATTTGTATCGATTAGGAGGTTCAAGATTGTACCATCAGTAAAGGGTTGAAACGACGCTGTTTCCTACTGTTCGGGCAGCGGGTTTTGTTTGAGTTCTGGTTTCCATTTGGGCAGCCCAAGATCAGTTTCTTTTTTTCAAAGTTAATATTTTCTTCAATAACATTCCCGAAATATCTTCTTTGGTTACACCAAAATCAAGTATATTTCTTGGATTAACCATCTACCATGTCGAACCTCCTATAGCACACACAAGTTATACACAGAAAAGAAGTGATCCTCAAATGTGTGATGATTCAAGAAGGCTACTACCATTTTTTCCTAATTTTAGTTTAGTAAATCCAATATAGTAACTTTAGTTTTGGGTTAGTGGGTATATTTTTTTATGTTGAATATGGTTCCTTATTACAAATATTGGGTTTGCTTCAAGAAGCTGAGCAGGTTTGATGTAAAACTTGATTGGAAATTATTGGCGAAGATCTCGTACGGGAGCAGTATAAAGAAAGACCAACATCAGGCAAGTCTACGAACGCGGACCTTCTTATCGGTGAGGTCGAAGGTATATAAAGGGTAATTATTATATATGCAGTTATTTTTAACCTTACGAAAACTTAGTATTTGGTTTGAGTTTTAACATTACGTCAAGTTAAGGGTGAGAAGCATTAAGAAATAAGTTTCCTTAGATATTGAACTAATGTATTCAGTTTGCAGAGTTTGCTGATGTTAAAATGGTGATTATGGCGGTCACCCAAAATGGTTGCATTGGCTAACGAAATATGGCGACAGTTACCTAATTTCTTTTCAAGATGCTAGCTAGATTCAGGGGCGGAGGCATGTAGAAAACAGGGGGGCAACTGCCCCCAATAAAATCTTCAATAATCACCGTTTTAAGGTAAAATTTTGAGCTATAATCGTCGTGCCCTCAACCTTAAACTGAAATTGCCCTCAACCGAATAGATGGTCTGGAAAAAATGGAAGAGATAGCTGTTTTTTTTTGTCAGTTACTCAAAGAAGAAGATGATAAAATGTGTAAAAGAGATAGATGGTTAGCTGTTTTTTTGTCAGGTACTATAATAAAAATAATTATTTCTTTGGTTAGTGTGTACCTAAAAACATGTGAAGTATATGGAGTAAGTTGTTTTAAATGACTACAAGAATAAAAAAGTACTTGTAGTGTACATTTCAACATATACATTCCAACGTAATGTATATCTTTTTGCTGTTAAGTGTTGTTGCTTTAAAATGCTTTCTTTTTAAAATATTAATAGCAGTTGTTTTCTCAATTTTTTTTAAGAAATAATATGGTTGTGGTTTGGTCGCATTTAGTTACTCATTATAAGTTTTTATCATGTTGTGAAAAAAAATTTATGTCATTTTTTATCGTGGTTAAAATAATTATTTTTGCCTCCTACCACCTAAATTCCTGGCTCCGCCACTGGCTAGATTGTTGTAAAGATTTCAAAGAATGATTCTATAAATAATCTATAGAGTCCAATGAAACTATATGGATAAATAATCTTATTCATTACTACTTGGATGATGAATTACATTTACTTGATGTACGTCAATTGAAAACATATGAACTTATTTATTTAAAGGTTCATGCCTCATGGTAACACTTTTGTAAGTTGTTTTGTAACATGTTCGTTTGATATTCAGGTGTTGAATCAAATCTTCGTGAACTATGCCAATGATCATGTGTAAAATATAACTAGCATAACACTATTTTGAAACCCGGGTCAACCGGTTGACCCGGTTCCGGCCAAAAAACGGGTCACATTGACCCGGGTTTTACATTTTCGAAACCCGGTTCGACCCGCCGGGTTTGGGGTGACCCGGGTCAACCCGGTTCTCGAGACCCGGCCGGGTTTCGATTTTTTCGGGTTTTTTATAAAAAAATATGTAAATATTAAGTATTTGCGACGGAATTTTATTTTTACATATTATATTGGTTAGTAAACAATTTATATCTTTAATATAGGGGAATTTTTATGGTTTTTATATATAATTTTTGTTAATTATTAAAAATATAAAAAAATATTTTTTTTGGAAACCAGGTTGACCCGGACCCGGTAACTCGACCGGGTCGATTTGAGACCCGGGTTTCAAAACATTGACTAGCAGGATACCCGCGCGATGCGGCGACGGGTATCTGTGACTAAATTCTTCGACGCAAAAATTCTTTTTTTATAACTTTTGAATCGATTATGTTTATCTAAAAACATGTTCTAAAATGTTATTTCAATCGAGGATATTATTACTTTTGGCATTATATGTGAAATATATATAAAAGCTCAAGTAAAGTTATACAAAATGGAAAAAAAATACAATTAACCTTTTTGAGTTAGACTTTTATTTTATGCATGAAAGTTTTTGTAATGTTATAATTTCTTTTAAGAAATATATGTATATTATTGTTTGCATTAGTAAAGTATAGATGTTTTTTAATGTTTATACAATGTGCATATATTATTGTATATATTTATGTAATGAGTGTTTTAGTTAGAATATTAACTATACATTAAAAAGTTTGTGATGTATTATTATATTAAAATGCTATACACTGTGTATAAATGCTTATATGTTGTAAATTTCAAGTTGTACACTAATTAATATACATATTGTTTGATTTTTATTGTTTGCATGAAATCTTATACAATAGACATAAGTAGTTGTATATACTTAAAATTTTAAACATTTAATAAGGAAAGGCTGCTCAAAATGCTTTATATGTAGTGGTAATACAGTTTTAGAAATAATTCAATCTAAGAATAACATAACTTAACATAACTTAGGAATCCAATCCAATATGATAAAATATAATGAAGTTTTATGAATTGAATTTTTATGGCATGTTAATAAGTTTAGACCTTATTTAATAAATCTATTTACATTGCGGTATAAATTTTTGAAAATTTATACGGATTTCAAACAACACCTACATTAAGTTGTGAAGATGTCTAAAATTGAAAACATTTTCATGCCATCATCTTCAAGCTTTTTGAACCTATTTAAACCTCTCATAATGGATGATTCTACAACTTTAGGTCGAAAAAGTATAGTTAAAGTAATGCCAATTAATCATGTATTAAAAACAACTATACTAAGAAAAGCTTGAATACCCAACGATATGCTTTAAAGAATACAAAAAAAATAGTTACCTGAAAAAAAACTTATAAATAATTATTTTTGTAAATAAAAAGATTAAACAAAAAACACAAGTCGTGTTGAATAATAGGCACTAAAAGACAACTATACTAAAAAAAGTTACAAACAAGTACTTACCAAATAAAAAATGTTAAACGGCAATCAGAAGTCATACCCGTCCATCGGACGGGTTTTGCCACTAGTTATTATATATTTCATAAATAATAATATGTATTATATCAAATTATAAAAAATAATTATAAAAAATAATTATAAAATATATAATTATTATTTATAAAGTATATAACTATATAATATTATTTATAAAAGATATAATTATCAAGTATAGAAAATAGTATGTTCACCTAGTGAAACTATGGGAGGCAATCCTAACCCACCCTTTGAATGTTTCGTCTCATATATGAATGCGTATAACCGATTTACTATTTGAGAAAATTTCGGCAGCATTTCCCCTCAACTCCCCAAATATGTGTTTAAAGACATATTCATAGGAGTAAAGAAGAAACACTGTCGAAATCATCTCAAATAGTAAATCGGTTATACGCATTCATATACTAAATGAGACAAAACATTCAAAAAGCAGTCCCAAACAGGGGACTTTCCGAAGTTAATTCCTAATAAATTAACTTCAGACGGGTTTTCTATAGGTTGATCAATATCAGACGGGAATTTTCCGAAATTAATCGCTAAAATCCTAAAACATTCATAAGGTTTAGTTCAATAAAACAATTATATCAAACAGCTTATTTTGATAAGCTTATCAGGACAAGCTGTTTTCAACCAACTTATCCTGATAAGCTTATCAGCTTATCAGAATAAGCTGTTTGTAAACAGCTTATCCTGATAAGCTTATCAGGATAAGCTGTTTGAAAACAGCTTGTCCCGATAAGCTTATCAGGATAAGCTGTTTTCAAACAGCTTATTCCGATAATCTTATCAGAATAAGCTAGTTGAAAACAGCTTATTTTAGTAAGCTTATCAGGATAAGCTGTTTGAAAACAGCTTATTCGGATAAGCTTATCAACTTATTCTCATCAAATAGGTAGGATAAAGAGTGTTTGGTTGTGCGTTTTACAATGGTAACGAGTGTTTGTATATACGTTTAACCAGATTTAACTAGTTTATAATCCCCGACGACATGTCGCCGGGGGAAACCTAAATGTAAAAATAAATGAATAATCATATATATTATGAATAAGAATTAAAAAAACATACTTTCCCTGCGGCTGTGGTTGGGACTATGGTGGTTGTCGGCTGTGGTCGGGGCTGCGTCTCCGGCTGCGGTCGGGGCTACAATAACATAGAGCAGGTCCATTTTTATTATCAATTATAATAAGATAAACAAACCAATTTTATTATAAAATCAAAATAAAAAATTAAATTACAACCTTTTAAAATCGGGAAAGATAAGATGTTTGAAGGGTTAGAAAAAGAAGAAAGGTGGCGATGGTGGTGGCGGAAGACAAAGATGGTGGCGGAGTGGTGGCGGAAGTGGTAGCAGTGCACGTGTGTAGGTGTGGAGGTGAGTGGTGGTGGTGATGATAATGATGGTGGTGATGATTAAGATGGTGGTGATAGCAGGTGGTGATAGCAGGTGAAGAAGATGGTTGTGATAACAGGTGGATAGCGTGGTTTTTTTAGATAAGAAAGTGTTAACAGAAAAGTGAAGAAGATCTCGTCAAAAAGGTCAAAGTTCCACCGACGACATGTCGTCGGGGATACTTTTGATTTCAACGCATATTCACGTACCTAACCTCTTTTTTCGTTTCTCTCAAACCTTCCCTGGCGACGTGTCGCCAGGGAAACAATCCCTCGCGACATGTCGCCAAGGATAGGTGCAAATGTCGCCAGGGATACGTTTTATCAAAATAAAATTTATTATTGTTTATATATTATTATAATTAGTTATAAAATAATAATAATTATTATTATTATTTATAAAATAATTATTATTATTTATAAAATAATAATATCATCCCGGTCGGTTTAATTTCTAAATTCATTCCGGTCTAACGTGTAACCAAGACATAACGACTCATCCATTGAACATATAAAGTGTAACCAAGACATGCCGACTCATCCATTGAACATCTAACATGTAACCGAGACATACCGACTCATCAATTGAACATATAACGTGTAACCAAAACATGCCGACTCATCCATTGAACATCTAACATGTAACCATTACATACCGACTCATCCATTGAACATCTAACGTGTAACCAAGACAAACCGACTCATCCATTGAACATATAATGTGTAACCAAGACATACCGACTCATCCATTGAACATATAACGTGTAACCAAGACATACCGACTCATCCATTGAACATCTAACGTGTAACCAAGACATACCGACTCATCCATTGAACATATAACGTGTAACCAAGACATGTCGACTCATCCATTGAACATCTAACGTGTAACCAAGACATACCGACTCATCCATTGAACATATAACGTGTAACCAAGACATGCCGACTCATCCATTGAACATCTAACGTGTAACCAAGACATACCGACTCATCCATTGAACATATAACGTGTAACCAAAACATGCCGACTCATCCATTGAACATATAACGTGTAACCAATACATACCGACTCATCCATTAAACATCTAACGTGTAACCAAGACATACCGACACATCCATTGAACATCTAACGTGTAACCAACACATACGAACTCATCTATTGAACATATAACGTGTAACCAATACATACCGACTCATCCATTGAACATCTAACGTGTAACCAAGACATACCAACTCATCCATTGAACATATAACGTGTAACCAAGACATGCCGACTCATCCATTGAACATCTAACGTGTAACCAAGACATACCGACTCATCCATTGAACATATAACATGTAACTAAAACATGCCGACTCATCCATTGAACATCTAACGTGTAACCAATACATACGGACTCATCCATTTAACATCTAACGTGTAACCAAGACATACCGACTCATCCATTGAACATATAACGTGTAACCAAGACATACCGACTCATCCATTGAACATATAACGTGTAACCAAGACATACCGACTCATCCATTGAACATCTAACGTGTAACCAAGACATACCAACTCATCAATTGAACATATAACGTGTAACCAAGACATACCGACTCATCCATTGAACATATAACGTGTAACCAAAACATGCCGACTCATCCATTGAACATCTAACGTGTAACCAATACATACCGACTCATCCATTGAACATCTAACGTGTAACCAAGACATGCCAACTCATCCTGAATTTGATGAAGACACAACACATGATGAAACACGATTATCTTCATAACTCATGATCCTTTGATGTTGTTGTTAATCCTAAAAAATAGGAGCACCATTCAAAATTTTAATGATGAAATAATTAATGCAAAGTAAGGCCGACGGCATATGTTACTTTTCTCTTTGCCTACCTACGTACCAAATCTAAAATAGCTACACATACCATATACAAATACACTCATGAGGTTTCAGTATGCAGCACTTGTCCAGCTGATGGATTTGATGGATGGGTCGTCGATTGAGTTGCTAAATATATTATACATATTTAATACTTAAAAGTTAAACCTTTTTCCATTGAACATATAACGTTTCGCCGGAAGTTTCCCCGACGACATGTCGCCGGGGAAACTATTGACGGGATACTTTAGAGAAGCAATCTTTGACAGAAAGTTTCCCTGACGACATGTCGCCAGGGAAACTATTGGCGGGAAAATATTAGAGGGAAAACATTGGCGGGAAAATGTTAACAATTTCCCTCACTTTTTTTAGCATAAAAGGAGAACCACACACACTCCTTATCATCACAACCACCAGTAGATCACACACACTTATCATCACAAACACATTGTTATTATGAAGATGTTGAAGCATGAAGCTTTTTCGTGTAGGTGTGGATGTGGAGATGTAGTTCTTCGACAATCGTGGCAACATGATTCCTTTGGTGGACAGTACTATGCTTGTCCACGTTCAAAGGTAGAGCCTCCAGTTTCATATGGATGCGAATTTTTTTTATGGAAAGACGAACGAGTCAGACTACTTGTCAATTCTCTTGGAGGTTCAATGAGCTTTTCTCCTCCAAGCTCTTCTTCGAGACCTTCAACGAGCTTTTCTCCTCCAAGCTCTTCTTCGAAACCTTCAAGGACTCCAATTTCTTCTCCAATCTCTTCAACGTGTGCAAACTGTGTGCTCTTGAATGGAAGAATAAAGGTACTTGAGAGTACAGTAGAGTTGTACCACAATGCCGATAGGCACACAGTGGATTCAGCTGCACTACTTCACGACCTTTACGATGACATGGGGAACCATAGTTTGAACTAGTTTGTGATGTTTTTTTTGTGTTTACGAGTCTAATATCGTTGTAATACCCATGTTTAATTAAGCGCGTGTTTAAGTGTCTGTGACGAATAAAATTATGTTTAGGAGTGTCTGTCTTTTAGTCTCCCATGTGATATTAGAAAAGGTTTTATGTAATATTTGGAATAACTAAATTTTTTTTACAGATGTCTCATTTTTTATTATATAAACGTCGCAAAAATAAAATAACATCGGATCGATAGTTAAAATAATAATTATATGGAATAAATAGTTATATAGTTTTTTAGTAAATAATAATTATATCTTAAATAAGTAAAAAACAAATAATAGTTTTATAATTTTTCATAATAAGCAAAAACTAATAATATATTTGACAGGGAGTTTCCCTGGTGACATGTCGCCGGAGAAACTTTTGTGATTTGGCGGGTAAAAGCCCGCCACAGATTTTCTGCTAAAGTTCGAAGTTAATTACGTTGGACGAAGTATCCCGGGCGACATGTCGCCAGGGATAAGATTGTCAGGTTATTATCAAAAAGAGATTAAATTTAATTACGTTGGACGAAGTTTTCCTGGCAGTATGTCGCCAGGTATAAGTGGGAGGGAAAATTTCCCGCTTTTTCCTTTGGCATCTGATTTTGGACGACTATTCCCCGGCGACATGTCGCCAGGGATACTATGGTCATACTTTGACCAAAAAGTCTATCTGCTTTTTTGCCACGTCAGCGAAGTCGCCAGGGAAAATGGGTTATCCCTAGCGATATTTTGTCGCCGGGGAAAGCCCAGTCACCTGATCTCAAATTTCTTGTAGTGGAAGTTATCCAAGATTCAGAAGGACACTGAAAAACTCGTTGTAGAAAAGAAAGAGTTGGAAAAAGCTCGTAAAGGGTTAGCAGACGAAGTCACTGTGATCAAAAAGTCACTTGCTAAAACCGAAAAGGAACTTGATGATTCAAAGGCTAATTATTCGATTTTATAAAACTTTAACAAAAAAACACGAATCAAGATGATTCAACCAACCTCCCCTTTTATTTTTTATTAAACTGCGTTAGGCTATCACTTCAAATGTGATACCTAGCTTTTTGATCGTACTTACAAACAGAAAGAATGAAAGAATACAGTGTATCAATGATCTTACAAGCAAGATCAATATACACAACCAATCTAAACAAACAAGTATCAAAACTCAAGATCGTAACAATGGCGACCTTAACAATGTGAGAGAGATAACAAACAGAGTGAAATAACAAAAATAATGAGAAAGCGATGAATATAAAGGGAGTTGACTAGGGCTGATGAGTAGTTCCACAACTTGTCAGTTCTAGTCCTCTATCTTCTATCAACCTACAAAATCCAAACCAAACTATACAAAGCAAAAATATAAAAGGAAAATATTTACCTTTCTTACCCTTGCACAATAAACCAGTTATCAACTTATATTTTAATACCCCCTCTTAAGTTGACTTGTGGTAGAGATCAACAAGCTTCAACATTTCACAAAAGGAATTCTGATCTTTAATAGACAACCCTTTGGTAAACAAGTCTGCTACATTATCTTCATATTTGATCTTAATAGTTTTGATCAAACCTGCAGACACTTTTTCTATTAAGAAATATAAATCAATTTCAAAGTGTTTAGTTCTCTTATGAAATACAAGATTGGCTGCAATTTGAATTGCAGAACTACTATCACAACTGACTGGCACAGGCAAAGTAATATTTACCTTAAGATCTTTCATAATCTTAAGTATCCATATGATTTCACAAGTAACACTGTTCATAGCTCTATATTCAGCTTCAGCTGAAGATTTAGCTATAACAGATTGTTTCTTACTCTTCCAAGACACAAGATTATCACCCAGATATACAGTATATCCAGTAACAGACTTTCTAGTAATCTTACACTTAGCCTAATCTGAATCTACAAAAGCATTAAGATTCAGATTGCTATGTTTTTCAAAAGATATACCAGTTCCAAGAGATTTTTTAAGGTATCTAAGCACATGGAAAGCCAGTTTCAGATGAGATTTATAAGGAGCGTGCATAAACTGACTTAAACAGTGAACAACATAAGCAATATCTGGTCTTGTTAAAGTTAGATATATCAATTTGCCAACAATCTTTTGATAACATGTTTTATTATCAAGAATAGTATCAACCTCATTTTCAACAAGATTCTTCTTTTTCTTAGAAGGATCTGGTATAGGAGCTTTAGCTGGCTTACAGGCCAACATCCTATACTCAGATAGTAATTCAAGACAATATTTTCTTTGATTAAGACACAACCCTGATTCTGTATCAAGTACTTCAATGCCCAAAAAATATTTGAGTTTTCCAAGGTCTTTTATTTTAAATTTAGAACTCAAATATTCTTTAAAGTCATTGATAATACTTTCATTGTTCCCTGTTATAATAATATCATCAACATAAACAAGCAGGGCAACAAAAGACTCATTCTCAGTCTTAGTAAACAAAGAAACATCACTTTTACTTTGACAAAAACCATTTTCAGTTAAAACACTTGTCAAATTTTCATTCCATTTTCTAGGTGCCTGTTTTAACCAATATAAAGACTTAGTTAGCTTGCACACCTTGTTTGAGTTAGAACCATATCCTTTAGGAAGATTCATATAAATTTCTTCATCTAAATCTCCATACAGAAAGGTATTATTCACATCTAACTGATAAACAGGCCAATTATTATGCACAACAACAGAAAGAAGACACCTAACAGTCACAATTTTCACAACTGGAGAAAATGTTTCTTCATAGTCTATACCTTCTTTTTGACTAAATCCTTTAGCAACAACCCTAGCTTTAAATCTCTCAACATCACCACTAGACTTGTATTTCACTTTCCACAACCATTTACAAGAAACAGGTTTCCTACCAAGAGGTAAGTCAACAATAACCCAAGTGTTATTTCTATTAAGGGCTTCCATTTCTTCCTTCATTGCCTCAACCCATCTAGGGTCTTTGGCAGCCTCATCATAGGATTTAGGTTCATGAATTTTGTTTAGATTATTAGAAAACACAACGTTATGCATAGACAAACTAGTGTAGCTCATCAAAGTATTAATATCATACTTAACTCTTTTATCAAGTACATAGTTATCAAACTTAGCAGGAACTTTGTGTTGTCTAGTAGACCTTCTTAGATCAGATCTCTCTGGATTATTTTGAAACAACTGATTAAATTCTATAAACTCTTCACCCTCAGATTCATAATCATCATCATTTAGGGCAACATTTTTGTCTATAGGACTAGCCTCACTACTGCCTAGACCACTCTGGTTTCCAACACTAGGATCTTTATTATCCATAGTATCTGACCCCTGAGAGTGACTGGTAACAATGGTAGAAGTGTCAGTAGACACTTTATCAGCTAAGTCAGACCTATTAGAAATGATACCTTGTTCTTTAAAAATTAAATCATCTTTGCAAACATTATTTTTGAAAGGAAAAATTGTTTCATAAAATTTGACAACCCTAGAAAATAACACAGTTTTGGACTCAAGACTAAAAAGTTTATACCCTTTTTAGTAAAAGAATAACCAATAAAAACACATTTTTCAGACCTAGCAGCAAACTTATCCATATTATTAAGCACAATACTAAAGCATAAACAACCAAAAGATTTCAAATGAGAGATATTAGGTTTAATTTTATATATCGTTTCATAAGGACTTTTTCTAGAGAGAACAAAGCTAGGAATCCTGTTAATAAGATAGACAGCAGTAAGAACACATTCAGGCCACATATTTAAAGGTAATCCCCCTAAAACATAAGGGCTCTAGCAACATTAAGCAAGTGCCTATGTTTCCTTTCTACTATACCATTCTACTGTGGTGTATATACACAAGTGGTTTGATGAACAATTCCTTTAGTTTGAACAAACACTTCAAATTTATGATTAATAAATTCAGAACCATTGTCACTTTTGAATACTTTAATAGACATATCAAACTGAGTTTTTATCAAATTATAAAATTCAACAATTTTATTAAAAACTTCATCTTTTCCTTTAAGCATATACAACCACACAACCCTAGTATAATCATCAACCACAGTAAGGAAAAATCTATATCCATCTCTACTTTTAATTTTATAAGGACCCCAAACATCTAAGTGAACAATATCTCCCAAAAACTTTGTCTTATGTTCACTTAATGGAAAAAGGATCTCTAGTCTGTTTAGCCTTATGACAAACATCACAAGGCTGAACATTATCAGTAGAATCAATTTGAATATCATTTTCTAAAATGGCTAAGACTTGGTCAGAAGGATGACCAAGTCTGTTATGCCAAATGCACTTAGACAAACAGCATTTAGTTATAGAGCTATTAATGTATTTCCTACCTGAATCAAACAAATAAAGGCCATTGTTCTCACTACTAGTCCCCAGAAGGGATTTTTGAAGAGAATCATGAACAAAACATTTTGACTCAGTAAATAAAACAACAAATTTATCATCCTTGGCCAACTTATGAACAGATATAAGGCTCACCTTGTAGCCTGGAACAACCAACACATTTTTTAACACAATTTGATCAGAAAGTTTAAAATTCCCAACATGTTTAACCTTTTCAATAGTTCCATTAGGATGTGACACATATATATTTAGCTTAGAAACATCTATTACATCATATAAATGATCTGTAGAAAAGGTCATATGTTGGGATGCTCTAGAATCAAAGATCCACCCAATATATGTACTATAAGTACTTATATTAATGTTATGGTTAAAAAATCTACACGTAACAAAACTTATAACATGATTAGACTCAAATCTAATACCTGCAGCACATGACTGCACATGACTGCACATCAGTCTTAGATCCAATTAAGGCCATAAGCTTATTAATCTGATCAGCAGTAAAGGGAAGAGAATTCCCAGATCCTTGACCAACACTATTACCATGAGAACTAGATGCATTATTAGACACATTAGATCCTCCAGAGTTTTTTTTTGAAACCAAGAGGATAACCATTCAGCTCAAAACATCTATCTATGGTATGGCCATTCATATTGCAATGAGTACAAACAAACTTATTGTTGTTTCTATTAGAACCTCTGTTTTGATTATTTTGATTGTTTTGAGTACTTCTATTACCAGACCAATTATTAGGTTTAACCACAAAAGAAGAAGCAGTACTCTTATCATTAACAGCATGAACCAAATTGTTCTTGTGGGATTCAACCCTAGAAAGAGTAGCAAAAGCAGATTTAACATCAGGCAAAGGGTCAGTAGTTAACAATTGACTCCTAACAACACTGAAAGTGTCATCAAGACCCATAAGAATCTGCATAAGCCTTATAAGAGCATTATGACTCTTCATTTGAGGAGCACCATCACAACTACAAGAAGGAAGATTGACAAGGGAGTCAAACTGCCTCCATAAGATATTGTAGTTATGATAATACTCAGACAAAGAAGACCCAGATTGAGTAAGAGAGCAAATTTTATAATGCAGATTCTAGATAACAGACCCATCAATTTTATCATAAGTTTCTTTAAACTCATCCCACACATCTTTAGCATTGTTAGAAAAGATTTGTCCTTGATATAACTCAAAAGAGATACATCCAAGAATCCATAATAAAACTACTGCATTACATCTATCCCATTGATCAGAAAGAACTTCATCATCATTATCTTTTTCACAAGTACCATCAATGAAACCCAATTTATTTTTAGTATGCAAAGCAAGCTTAAATGCAGCAGCCCAAACTTTATAGTTTTCTGGTCCAGTTAGTTTAACACTCACAATAGGCTACCCATTAGTATCAGTTGGGTGTAAGTATAATGGGTCATTAGTATGAATGACAGTCTCATTATTATCTTCTGTTTCAGTATCACTAACAAGTTTATCACCCTTATCACCCTTCTTGGGATCAGACATGATGACAAATCAAAAAATAACACACAACAAAACCAAAGAAACCCCTTATATCTCCTATACACACAGCTACCAAGAAGCACACAAGAAAACTGAATCAATCCTCCAAAACTACCTAATCCCTTCGACACCTAAATCACCCTCTAAAAACAACAACAACAAACCAATCTAAAGAGAGAGCAAGAGAGGTGTTACTAAAACACGCAACTACAAGCAAAAAATGCCAAGATCTAAGGAGATCAAGAAGATCCCACCATAATCAGATAAAGCACAACGGAAAAACAACCTGAAACGTTAGTTATAACAGATAACCAACAAATAAGAACAAACCCCCAAAATTGAATGAAAACCCTAATGTCTGAAATTTAGGGTTTTTTCAATTAAACTTACTAGGAGTGAAATTAAACCCAATTAACCAACCAAGAACCCAAATAAACCCAAAGGAACACCAGAAATCAGAAAACCCCCAAAAATTAAGAAACCCTAATTTTTGAGATTTAATCAAAAAACTCAATTAACCAGCAGCTAATTGAAAACCAGAGTTAAAAACGTGTTTAAAAACAAGTATCAAGAACCATAGGCTCTGATACCATATTCAATTTTATAAAACTTTAACAAAAAACACGAATCAAGATGATTCAACCAACCTCCCCTTTTATTTTTTATTAAACTGCGTTAGGCTATCACTTCAAATGTGATACCTAACTTTTTGATCGTACTTACAAACAGAAAGAATGAAAGAATACAGTGTATCAATGATCTTACAAGCAAGATCAATATACACAACCAATCTAAACAAACAAGTATCAAAACTCAAGATCGTAACAATGGCGACCTTAACAATGTGAGAGAGATAACAAACAGAGTGAAATAACAAAAATAATGAGAAAGCGATGAATATAAAGGGAGTTGACTAGGGCTGATGAGTAGTTCCACAACTTGTCAGTTCTAGTCCTCCATCTTCTATCAACCTGCAAAATCCAAACCAAACTATACAAAGCAAAAATATAAAAGGAAAATATTTACCTTTCTTACCCTTGCGCAATAAACCAGTTGTCAAATTATATTTTAATACTAAAGTAAAATCATCTGAAGCTAACAGAAGTCAAATTTTGAAACTATTGAAGAATACCTCGTTAATTTGCAGCTCAAAGGCGGATGGTAACCTCACTGTTGCTCAAGAAACCAATTTTAGAGACGGTCTTAAACAGCATTTGAAAGAAGTTGAAGCGATCAAGAAAGCGTTCAATGATAAAGAAAGCACTGTTGATGAAATGAGGAAGCAGCTTGAGTCGCTTAAAGACTGTGTGGCGAAAGCTGATAAGGGGAAGAGTTTCTGGACAATGGTGTCATCTGCAACTACCATCGTGGCTGCTGCTTCTTTAGCGTATGTTGCTAAAGTAGGCCACTGATTTAGTTTGATTGAGGATTTTGCTAATCCTAACAGATTTTACGTTTGGAAAACAAGAGATTATTTAAAATATTTACATTTGTAAACGTAATGGTCTTATATTTGGAAAGGAGATTATTTTCACCTATAAAGGATTCATAAAATTATAAGAAATAATAGCCTGCAATTTTTGCACTTTGCAGTCATCTCTTTCAATGATGAAGCTCAACGTTTGCACTTTGCGGTCATCTCTTCTCACTGCAAAGATATTGAGCTTCAAGTAGCTAGTGGATACTATTTACATTTTGGTTTATGTTACATTATCATTCTTCATTTAGAATAGTTTTGTTGCTGCTGCAAGTTTGCACAGCCTCTAATATTCTGCTAGACAGGTTATTGTAATCCGTCTTTCTTAGCACTCAAACTGTATTTCTGGTATAGGCCTTCTAGACTTTGCAAATATAACATACCAATAGAAAAAATGTATTGAAGAACTAGATGTCACTAAATGATAGATTCGAGGCCTCGAGGGATACTTGGTTTATCAGAGCTTGCAGCTGAATCTTATTTTCAGCACCAAAGCTTATACCACTACTAAACAAACCAATCTCTGGTTGTTTGATCTGTTTTGCAAGTGAATCTTTGTAATCTGTGTTCGGTACTTAACAGCAACCGTTGCATTTTAACAAATTTTTGAACATTGCAACCACCGCAAGGTACTAATATGTAATACATAAAGATGTCATTATAATGACTGAAGATTATTGGAGGACAACATTAAAAAAGTCCACCTATGCGAATTCTTCATAAGCTGTAATTCACTTGATTATAATCTAAACCATATGGAAACACTATATTTGTACAATTTTTGGGTCTATAGGAGTCAAAATAAACCTAAAATCTATTGAGCTCTGCACAAATGAAAGCTAGAAAATCGGAGCAATTCTCTGTTGTCTAACCCGTTTGGTCCTAAGGGTCCATATCTGCGCCTTCTATAAGGGCCATTAACAAATCTTAAGCCTTCCAACCAGCTTATTTGACCCTCATAGTTGATCATATAATAAAATTCGAGACCCCTTGCTTCTTCAGCTACCAAGAATCAGTGATTGACCTCTAAATTCAACTCGCTCGAGTTAAATTCCACTATTTAGACCTACACATCAAACATATGAATGCTATCACACGACAACCTACGCCAGTTGCAATAAGGTAGCAAAGACATGTTTTTGTGTTATGTATATCAAAATCAAATTTCTTTAATGCAGCACATCGTGTCATCAGCCAAACGCCCGTGTACCTGAAACACCAAAATGAATTATCAGAATTTCATGCTCTTATCAGAATTTTTCATGTTATTTCCATTAATAGTACTTTTGGAAACGTACTCTTTGGCATTTGCAATCACAAAGGCTTCCAAAGCCCATCTAGGAAAGACAAACTTTGAAACCAATGAAATCGCCGAACTTTTGTCCTGATTCGCAATGAGGGTCAAAACGACAGGAAGAAGCACCGACCACTGAGGAAAGGGTAGAAAGAGTATTAGATGTAAATTTATAAAATTTTAAGATGCATAATTCTTGGATTTAAAATCTATTTTAAAAGGTGTCGTACCAACTGGGCTTGACTAAACTCAAGTGCGATGGCGAGAGTATAAGATATGCCCGTCACACAATAAACCAGGCACAGCAAAGTTAAATAATTTGACTCGAAGCTTGACCTTGGGTAGCTAAAAAAGTAGAACATGCATAGATAAACTAACGGCTTCATCACTATGTTTAAAAGATCCATGGTATCTTTGGCTAGAAAATACGACAAACTGTTCATGCCACTAGCACTCTCCCTCCTGTATTGTAATTTATCCATTGCAAATGTTCTCAAAGCCCCAATCATGCATAACAAAGCTGCAATCATACATCAAGACATCAGGATTAGTACAGGAAACAAGTTTATAGTTATTTTAACAGATATTGCAACATGCACACCGCACTCCATTTTCCTAATATATGAGACCAATTTTCTAACGCCCCAAAAGTAAAACTTGGCTTAATGAGCTCAAAATTGACTGATATGACAGGGATCGCGAGTTAACAAAAGATAAAGATTATTTATAATGAGATTATTTTCACCTCAAAAGGACTCGAAAAATTATAAGAAATAATAGAGTCTGCAATTTTGACAAGAGCGCACTAATTGCATAAAATGGTAACCACCTTTGGTATGATGATTTTGATTGTTATCAGCAAACTTATTTTAGTCCAAACAAATTTAAGAAAGTATCAAAAGCTCGCTAGAAGGTAACCGTATCATGAGAAAGGTTGACATGTTAGATGCCACTCGTATATTTTAAAGTTGGTTATTGTTTTATGCAATAACCCATTTAACAATGACAAAAGAAGCAAAACGATAGTCATAGATGCCAATAAAATGCAAATGCGATGCAAAAGAAGTCATCTTATTGTTTTTATATCGTGCACTTACAGACAGCAATGACGGTATATTGATAACCAGTATATCCAAATGATACATCACTCACTTCAGCCATGGTTCCTAAGCATGCTCCAGCAAGCAAAAGAATTATATAGTCTGCTGCTTGCACTCTTGCATCTCGCAATCGCTGCTTGGCAACCCTGTGACACCCAAAT
This sequence comes from Glebionis coronaria, assembly GCA_025667525.1. Taxonomy (NCBI): domain Eukaryota; kingdom Viridiplantae; phylum Streptophyta; class Magnoliopsida; order Asterales; family Asteraceae; genus Glebionis; species Glebionis coronaria. Next base: position 109,284,159 of record CM046877.1, on the reverse strand, counting down.
TACGCAGTTAACTTTATATTTGATTGAAATGCAGATAACAAATTGTAATAGGGGTTTCTAATGTTTGCATATATGATCAATGATGTATTCTTGCATTTGCCTTGTTTTAGTCGTGATACTTTTTTGTACATGAGCTATTTAACTGTGTCATTGTAGCCAAACAACACTAAAAAAACAGCTTTTAAATAATGTCTAAGTTGCATAGAAAAATGGTAAGAGTATGGGTCACAAAATGACCCAAACAGAATGCACGAAAGATAAAGTACAAGTACGTTTCATATTCGAATAAAGACTAAAAGAAAAAACAGATAGAATAAATATATATGATCCATTACCTTCCGAGGTAATATCTGTACTGCCTAAACACCCCGGGAGTTACTCTGTCTGATAAATCCGGAGTTGTAAAGTAATTATACTTTTCAACTTCCCGTTGGCCCTCACCAGGCTCAGTAACTATCGCTGGTGTCGATGATGATCCATTATTATCACAAAGGTGTAACATATCTGGGGGTACTGTATACCCATTATGAAGCATCCATTTCACAGGAAGCTGCTTAGCTGTCACATCTCCACCCGGCTTTGTTATCCCCTCAAGAATATCAATTAAATGATCAGGGGTATTCACACGGTCTGGTATGATAATTCCTATACCTAAAAAGTATTCCTCGACCTTATCTACGGGTCCATGGTACACAGTTAAACCACCTTTTGCTAAAAGTATTAAATCATCAAACATTTTGTATAACGAGTAGCTTGGCTGGTGAACGACCATGCTTATGTTAACGCCTTCAAGAGCTTCACGTCGAAGAGCTCTAAGAAGTAAACTGGAAGAAGCACTGTCTAAACCGGAAGTGGGTTCGTCTAAGATTAAAAGCGATGGTTCCATGACCATCTCGAGCCCAACATTCACTCGTTTCCTTTGGCCTCCAGAAATTCCACGTTTTTCAACTGTCCCCACTTTAGAATCTCTCACTCCTTGTAGTCCTAACGCTTCGATTACTCTTTCTGTTATAAGAACTTTATCTGCTTTTGGCAAATCGGCAGATAGTCTTCATATTGCAGGATTTTAGAAATGATAAAAGTCAATGAGTCAGTATATGATACTAATATAATAAGATTAAACTAATTCCATAAAAAGGTATACCTGCAGCGTGCACTGAACCGCAGATTCTCTTCTACAGTTAAATCACCATGAACTATATCATCTTGTGGTACAAACCCGACAATCTTTTTATAAGAGTGGATAGATTCATTCTTTCCGTTGATTTCAATCTTCCCAGACATAGTACATCCAGTTATTTTGCCGGTCAAAGCAGATAAAAAGGTCGTCTTTCCAGCCCCAGAAGGACCCATTACAGCCGATATTCTACCAGGTAATATTTTACCACTAACACATCTCATGATATTTTTGCGTTTGCCTTTGAGAGTTAACGTTAACTCCTTAAACGCAACCTCAATCCTAGGCCTACTTCTTATAATATAATCATCACCATACATCGCATTCATGTCCTCCATTGCTTTTTCTTTCTCGATTTGACCATATGCGTATTTATATATCATACTTCTCGTGTGTAGATCTTTTGAAGCATTACGTCCGTGTTTTGCATTTATATCTGTATTTTTATTTCCTTTTTCTAAATTGGAACTTTTACCATTTTCTATATTATCATCACTTAAATGTGCTTCCTTTTTGTTCCCTAGTGTAGTCTTGGTGGTTTTTGTTCTGGAAAAGGTTCGTGACAGTGTTTCTTGTAACCCTTGTAACCCTGACGGCTTCCAGCCAGTATCTTTTCCAGCTCGAGATTTTTGTCTTGCTTGTGCTATTTCTCGTGCATATTTAGCTGCTGCTTCCCTTGACTTTGCTTGTTTTTCAGATCGATTTGATATTACTTGGTCTGAGCAATTGTAGATGACGATCAATATAGCACTCAGCAACACCTACAATTTATTTGGACATTAGTATGTACGCATAGTCTATGGCAAAGGGACGGACCCACATGTGATCCAGGTGTGGCACGGGCCACACCCTGTTTAGAGCCAGGAAGTGTATTTTGGTATCAACTTGGTACCAAAATACAAATCCAAACACCCCTGTTATAGATGATCAAGTACTCACAATAAGCAAGATTCCATAAACTTGCATGCTGGGAAGTTCTGTTCCCTTATCACACTTGGTGCCAGTGAAGCATCCTGCATATTAATAGTTCACTCAGAAACGCTAAAGTTCATATCTTCACAAGACTAGTAAGTTAAAACGGATGGGGTGCTGCTATCTATCAGCATTTTATTAATGGGAAAATTCTTGAAATGCCCCAAAATATCACCCTTTTTCCCTTTTTGCACCAACCAAATGAGAATTTCCCAAAATGTCTTATGTAACTTATGCGACTTTTCCAAAAATGGAAAAAAATTGGGAAAATTTTTAAACTTTTTTTTTTCCATTTTGGAAAAGTCGCATAAGTTGCATAAGGCATTTTGGGAAATTTTCATTTGTTGGTGCATTTTGGGAAAGTGGGTGCAACCTTAGGGCATTTCAAGAATTTTCCCTTTATTAATCAAAAGAACTTACGGTATTTAATCCTAGAGCCCATCCTGCAATAGCATCTGCAGAAGAACCAAACGTTTGATTAATGCAAACTATAAGAACGCCATGATAATGGAATTAGATAGTGAAATACCCTTGAGGGCACTGAATTTTCTTGATAGTTGTTGGACAATAATATCCAGCCTCACAGAATATCTCTTTGCCCAAATGTACAGGAACCCACATATCAGCTGCACCACAAGTATGATTCTGCTTGCCTGAAGGTAACTGATAGTGGTATCTGCAAGACGATTTCTAAGAATATATGTCTTAATAATGTAGATAAAGCATCAAAGGGTGTAGAAATGTGCAAATTTCTGATCAAATTCAGATAATCACTTACGGTAAACAAATGCCAGTTTCTGGATTAAGCTTTGCTACAGGACAATGTGCACCCAACGGGCATGCTGTAGTAGTCACAAATTAAGATACAAATTGTAAGAAATTCGCTAGAAATTTTCGAACTATAGGGGATATTATGATATGGTAGCCAAGTTTAAATTTGTTTCAACTTAAAGGAAATACAGATTCTAAGTAATTCAGTGAGCCAATTTACAACAGTGATAGCAATACTTTTGGTTATCAGAAAGTGCCATTTTCCAAAAAAAATTGAAATTTACGGTGAAGTAGACTTACGTATCATACAAGTGAGACCTTGAGGGCAGAAAAACCCCTCGCAACATGGTTTACTAGCAGTTGTCCTGAAAGGCATTTTTTTAGGATCAGTCTCATTGTAATCATATTTTTGACCCGGATTGGCTGCACTCGCCCATCCAGCCTCACACCCAGCTGACCATGATGTCAGGTTACAGTTTCTGGTGGGCTCTAAGAAATGAGACTGAGAAACACTTCTCTTATCGCCGCCATTTTTCAGAAAACTGGTGAAGAATACTTTAAGTTCCGCCACAGTACACAAACGAATTGGAAGGTCTGAAATAAGTAATACAATGTCAAGAATTAGGAAATAAGCTCAATGGTCTTTCTTTTATGAGCTATAAAAAAGTTGCTTTTTGATATGCATATGTCGTGTCAAATCTGATATCCGAAATTAATTATTACCGATGCTACGCGAAACTATATACTAGTATTACACTAAGGACGTGTTTGGATAAGCTTAAGCATAATTAACGGCCTATGCATCTCCAAAAAGCTCCAATTTTGGAGCTTGAGCTTCTAGGCTTCTTTTCTTCACAAATATGCTAATATGCTTCTAAAATTAGTTTTACCAATCACCTTTTTGAAGCTTACATTGTTTTGGTTAATAATATACTGTAATAAGCTAGCTATAAAGCACCACCAATAAGGGAACCCACAAATACCCCCTAAAGTCGATTATGAAAGTATTTGGCATTATTTAAATAAGTGCATATCCACTTATCTTTTCAGCAGATAAGCAGTTTGGAGAAACTAATCACTTAACCTTAAGAATTTCCTACCCGCTTATCTTTTCAAGTACATTACCGAAATGAGCAATCCTAAACATCCCTTAATTAGTGAACTCGTTTCAGCAGCTACATTCTATACTCAAGTATATATCAAAACATTATTTCATAGTCGATTCAACAAAACAAAAAGGAATACATCACTGCACCTTGTAACTTATCCTGGCAATTCTGAAAAAAATCTTCCCTGCCTTGAAAATCGAAAGCACCATTAAAATCTTTTTTCCTACAAAACACAAAACAAATAAACTTCACACTCATGAAACACACACATTGTTACAAAATATACACATATATCTTACACTTACACATCTTCAGTGCAAAATCCAATCTCTTTCTCGATAGCGGGTTGAAATTTCTCAATCGTCTTATTAAACCTTCCGAGAAAAAGATTAGAAAGCATAGGCGACAATCTCGGTTTCCCCGGCTTTCTAGAATTCCTATTTTGACACCAAACATTACATGGAAAATGACCCACAAACACAACTAATACAAGAACCAAATATACACCATTCATCTCTTCTTATTCACCATGCAACAAAATCATGCATGCATGGCTTTAAGTTATCCCGCCAAAATATGAATTAAGAAACTGGTTTATAATCAACTCACTTTGCGAATGTGATTGAATTTACGAAAAGATTATCGATTTCGAAATGGGTATTTTGTGCTTTAGAAAATCTTGAAGAAAAATGTGTGAAAATTATTAGAGTTTGAGAAAAGAATGGGATTTAGGTGAAAAAATGGTGTTTATGGGATTGTGTTGGATGAGCATGATTTTAGGATTAAGAAATGGTGGGTAAAGAATTTAGGATTGACGGTGAATCTTTTGGAATTTACCGTTTATTTGAATCCGTGAGGTAACTTTTTTGTTTTGTTTTATAGAAGGCATACTAAACCTTTAATGTTTTTCTACATGTAGAGTTAAATCTATATAGACACTTAAATTAACATAGACCTATCCAACCAATCATAATCACCAATTTTTTTAAAAATCCACTTTCCACCATTTTTTTAAAAATTAAATATCTCACAAACGATAAATCGTCAAACGAAAAAAAATACACAATTGTGACGAGAATTAAATCATCTATCTATCGAGGGGCACATGTATATACTTTCGACGAACTTTTTTTTCGACTTTTTTTAGTCACGTCTAGAGAGAATTATATATGATTCGTCACGAATCATATATGATTCGTGATATGAATCATATATGATTTTCTGAGAATCATATATGTTTCGTGACGAATCATATATGATTCTCTCCAGACGTGACTTAAGAAAAAAAGTCGAAAAAAAGTTCGTCAAAAGTATATACATGTGCCCCTCGATAGATAGATGATTTAATTCTCTTCGCGATAATATGTTTTCTTTTACGTAACGATGAACGGTTTGTGAGATATTTTATTTTTAAAAAATGATTTTTTTGTTACATGATAAAAATGGATGGTTGTGATTGGTTGATTGAGTTTATGCTAAATTAAGGGTCTATGAGATCTTTTTCCTTTCTTATAAACACTAAGATATTTTTTTTGTGTGTTTTAAAATTGGGCTATTTCAAAAACAAGAATAAAAGGGACATTACACTAAAAAAGGATTAATTTCATATATCACCTTATTTTTCAAATCAATTTCATATATACACAAAATGTAAGTATTTAATGCATAATGTACAATGATTTTTAAGCATGTTTGAGTATATATGAAATTGATTTGAAAAATAGGGTGATATATGAAATTGCCTCAAAAAATGTCCTTCTCAAACAAAATTAGTCAAATAACACTATTCGACCTATTCGACTAGCATTTGGTGTTGACACATGACATTTGGGCTAATCATTGGAAAGTACAAATAGGGCCCATCTAGTACATGCAAGTACAAAAGTTGTAAGTGTACTTGTTATTCGACCAGTTGTCAAATCCATTATTCGACCCGTACTTTTTATAATAAAAAATTATTTTTAATAAAATAATACCAAATAGTTATGTTATTCGACTTTAACTTTTATATTATTCGACCCGTACTTTTTATTAATAAATAATTAAAAACATTTCAAATAGATCCATTGTTGTTCCTTTGATTATACGACTTGTACAATCTTATTATTCGGCTTGTACTATTTATTATAAAAAATAAAAAACACTTTTATACCCATTTGTATATGGGCGCCCGTTTATATAACCCCTTTACCAAACAGATAGTGAATAGATAGTTTGCCAGCATAGTTTGTATCGGTCAGATATAGTATCCCCTCTCTCGCGTCTTGATTAATTATCTGATTATCTGATATTGTGATTTGGGTTTAACATTGCGTTTGTCATAATATCTTGTTAATGTCGTTTCCTATAAGATCTGGTGTCGTAGTCGAGGATATGGGTTTTTGAATCGTTTCGGGTAGAACAACGCAATGTGGTATCCACGTGTAAGTTTTTTATATTACCTATTTTTTATATTACCCGTTTTTTGATATTACAATTTTTTGTTTAATTACCATTTTTTTGTATATTTGCTTGTGTGTGAGTACGAATCATCTATGGTTAGATAGTTATATAGTTTGCATGTCACTAGGTAGTTAGGGTTCATAAATGGTGTAATTAAGTTAGCCAAAATTGATTATATTCTGCAAATTTTTCAGACCTGCAAGTGGCTCATTTAAGTTCAAATCTTTGGGTTTGATCTTATGCAGGTTTGAAAAGACTTGTTGCCCTTTTTATATTAATTTAAATTTTGTCTAATAACGTAAGTATTTGGTATTATTTTATTGGTATGACTAGTCAACATTACTGGTTTCCCTTTTTAACAGAATAATAGTAAGAGTAGTCAACATTATTGGTCAACCCTACATATGTTAGTAAAATAGCACTCCTGGAAGTTTGTAAATGTCTGTTTATTTTTAACGTGTTGTGCCTTAATAGATAGTGCAAACTTTGGTAACCCAGGACGTTGTACGTTAGATATTGCAAACTTTGGTAACCCGGAAGTCCTATGAATGAAGCAGGATTGTTAGTGTTATATTTATTAATCCTATCGGAGTCGCATAACACAAATGTAGATGGAGACAACAATTAATGAGTGGCATAAGGGAAAATCTTTTTGGTGATCTTATACAGGGTTGACAAGACCCAACTGTTTGAAATTAAAGTGTTGATTACAGTAAGTTAGTCTTAAAAAGGTTTGATTTGAGAGATATTAAATGATTCAAATAATGGTTACTGTGATCTCATTAATTTAATGAGTCGAATAACCTTGTTTACCTCATATGTCTATAAAATGTGTAATATGTAGCAAGTATCCATCAACAAACCATAGTCCAACTAGGAAAAATTTAAGAACCCAATGAAAAATTGTACCGATTCCACAGATACAACTATTAATGAAATGGAGCAAGTTAACTCTATTGTCACATGTCACTCTGCTACTAATACCACTGACCAAATCCTTGTTCGCCAAGCATCCAGCTCCAACTCTGTTTCGCCTCAAGGGCTTCAGTTGGCACCTCATCTGGCTGTTTCGCCAAGCATCCCAACCATTCCCCGAACAAACCACCTAGCTGCATTAGCCCAGACGGAAAACTCAAACAATCTTAACGACATGATGCTTGCCTTGTTTGAAAGGGAAAATGTTAGAGATTTTGCTGTTGTTAGGGACTTGAACCATATTGCTGACTAATATAGTGGCCGAGTTAGGGAGAGGGTTGAAATAATCGTTGAGCTGTAGCGGTTGTATGGTAGTGTGGATGTATTTGAAAGTGCAAAGCTTCTTAGTGTGATTAATGAAGATGATTTGGGTAAAGTGAGAGGTTTGATGACCACTATTAGTCAGGCCCAGATTTAGATTATAAAAAAAATCACCCATGTTGTTAACATGAGAGCTAAGTAACGTGAATGGTCTTCTGTTGTTGGCGTGCTCTGTTGGTTCTCTTTTGTCATGGTGGTATTATGATTCACAAGGTTCTTCCTTGTACGAATAAAACCGATGCTTGAACTGTTATTTCAAGTGTCTTGTGTGGTGTGTCCAGTGATTTTCTTTTTTACGTTGTAATATATGACCTGTGTTGTTTCGTGTGACGTGGTTTAATGAATGAAAACGTTGTGTTTAAGTAATTGTTTGTGGAATGTGTTAATTATCATATTTCCTATTTGCTTATAACCTAACAAACTAACAATTTTTATTCGCTTTCGCTAGGAATATGAAGCAAATGTTATAATAACTAGTAAGTTGCAGTATTTGAATTTAGTACGCCAAAAACTTAATGCTAAAAGACGGATTTTGTTTAGAGACACATGTTTTGGGAAATGGTTGGATTTACAGTTTTCGATCATGAACCGCACCTAATAGACTTGGTACTACAAAACCAACTCACCGTGAATGATCGACAATATGATTTGCCTTTAATATATTACATAAACGGTCATGGATTCCATTTTGGGCGACGTGAGTTCTGTTTGTTAACTGGTTTTAGGTTTGGACAGTGTGATTTTAGTGTGTACACCGATAGTTGTTTAGAATTTCATAAACGAGTTTTTCCACACAAGTCAGGTGTTGTGTTAACCTGTATGGATTTTGTTGCACTGATTGAGGACGAAGAGGCGTTTGGGAAATTGTGTGATGCGGATGCTATACGTGTTGCTTTGATTATAGTGTTAGAGGTTGTTTTCATAGGGCAATTTGTGGATTTGCTATTATCTAATCCGGTGGTCTAACATGGTGGTAAATGGTGGAAGCCATTGTTGAGAGAGAGAGAAGAGAGGTTGTGTGTTAAAGATAAAGAAAATGTGTATTGAAATGAAAAGATGAAAATGAAACACAAGCAACACCCCTCCTTGGAAGCCTAGGAGGGGTATATATAGCCACACACCAAACACTTAACTATACATTGTACCGAATCTAGTCTAAGCGTGTGTGACTATGATAACTAACGGGAATTCTTAAATGTCGTCACATAAAGTGAATTTCCAACAATCTTCCCCCATGAGACGACGTGTAGAATTACTTACAATATTTTTCCTAACAAGTACATAATGATTAAGAACAAAAGCTTTCATGAAGCGTCTAATGCTGATGATGTCTTCTGAGGCCTTTGACTTCAAAACGACTCATCTTTAAAGTAACTTGTAGAAGAAATACTGTAACGGCACGAGCTAAGTAATCCATGTACTTCTGGTTAAGGAGAAGCTTCTAAATTAACTTCCCCCTAATTCATGCCACATAAAATTGATGTAGAAGCTTTTAAATAGCTTCCCCCTAAACCGACAATCCTCGTAAGCAGCTTCAAAGCTTTCAATAAAGCTTAGAATGATTAAGCGCACAACGGAATCTAACAAGCAAATCCCGTCATATAACATGATAACGTTGCTAAGAGGGATTGAAAGCTTGGGGCACACCAAGTAGATCAACAACTTCTCTTCTCATGCTTGAATAATTCTTCTGAATTTTTCTTCCCCCTGAGAGTTCAAGTTATGCATACTAGAAAGAATCAATACATTTCTTCCCCCACATAGTTGAAGAAAATAAATCAATCCCAAGTATGAAGCTCAAATACTGAAGTAGACACTTTATCCCATTCATGAAGTTGACATCGTAACACCAGAGTCAATTAAGTTCCGGAAATGCACATATCTTCTTCCGGAGATGCACCATAGTCAATTAAGTCCCGGGAATGCATATCTCTCCATATAGGATAATGATGATGAATAATTGCAACAATCAAACAATTAAACCTCGAATCAGTAGTGTACCGTTTAGAGATTGATAAAGCCACGAGTTAAAACACTGATTTTTTCTGCGGCTATGACAAATGTCATCCCGGAATGTCTTCAAATCAAAAGAAGGTATGAAGTTCATCACGTGTACTCGTTGTGCGTTCAATGTGTCTTCTTCTTCCCCCTTGATGGTTTCGAAACCTCGGAACCATCAATAAATTGTACGCACATGAACCTGAAAATCTCGAGAGAATAATAAATAAGCTTAATTATATTCGGTGAGAATCAACTGTTGATCGAAAATCTCTACTCATAAACTCTCCATGGCCAACATTACCAACCCACTTGTAAGCAATTTGAAGTGACCACTGATTGAATGAACCAGATACATCAAACGTGAAACTGAATAAAAATCCTTCGATCTTGTGACTTAAGCTTGCACTATTGTTGAATGAAGAACGGTGGAGAAATCTCTAAGTACTCAATGCATCACTGAAGAAGTCTATAAGCACAACACCTCTTGAAATTATCCACGTCGACTAAGCGCGTGACACTGAGTACAACAATGTAACCCCTTTAAGTGATAGTTATCCGAGTCATCAACCAACCACCCCGAACCCGGAAACTAGATAAACAAGTCGTCATTCTAAGATTAAGCACGAGCAAGTTATCTTTGAAAGATAAAATAAGTACACGCCTTCAAAAAATCCGTCTTCATCTTCAAATAATTAATACCCGATCCAAAAAATCTGTAGTCACTAAAAATATACCTAAATTTTTCTTGGTCTCGTCAAAAGTAAACCTTGTCACTTTGTCTCGTTACTTGTCTAAAAATGTTGTCACTTTCGTCTCGTCTTTTTGTCACTTTTAAAATAGTTAAATCAAAAAATTTTAACATTTATCATTTGAAATGATAAATAAAATTTTTGAAATTCCAGCCCATAACCAATCAACTTTAAAATTCGTGGCCCATTGCATTGTGAAAAAATCGAGAGTCCATGGCCCAAGTCACAAACAAAATACCCGGTCGACAAGATTGGGATATAACTCCCACAACCCTAATTTCACTCACATAATTACCCTAATCTCATTCTTAGTTCAATCCCGCCCCTCACCAAACTCCTCCTAGAAACATCAGCCCCTCCAAATATCCATCCCCATCTCTTTCTTCTAATCAACCAAATACACAGATCTAAAACCAATCTATCAATATAAATCTCGACATCATTGATTCCATATTATCATTCACATAAATAAACCCAATCTAATTTAGATCATTCGAATCACAAATAAAAGCTAGCCAATGTTTTTAATTTTGGTTTGCTTCAAATCAGCCACATACAAACATGTAGCCACGAAGTTACTGCGTCAAGATCAATTAATTGGTCTCGGGTAGGTTATTTTTGATTGCATGTTGGTTTTGGGTAGGTTCAATGATTGCATGTGGGTTTTTGATTAATGAAACGAAAAAAAATAATGATCATAACAAGTTTGTTATAGATCTTTATTTAATTTCGTATATTAGTATTTGGTTTAAGACCAAACACGAATCTATGATGACATTTGTTCAAACAAACAAGATCTATAAAGATCTTTTATGTATTAGAACGAATCTGAGATTTACTGTTTTATGATTTTTGATATAGATTCGAGTCTTGTTTTGATTATAGATGGGTTAGGTGACGATGGGATTAAGATTAGTTATGGTGTTGGGGAGAAATAAGGTTGGCTTGATATGTTGGTATCTGTTCTGGTCAACAGATAAGTTGTTAAAAAAACAGTCGCAATGTCTCTATTTTAATAAACCCATCGCAATAAAAAAGATTTCATCGCAATGTTTTTTAAAAAATAAGAACTTCCATCGGAATGATTTCTAAAACCCATCGCAAAGTCAAAGTTTAAACGCATCGCAATGTTTTTTAACAGCCATTAGAATGATTTCTGTCCCATCGCAATGATCTCATTTGTTTTCCATCGTAATCCTATCTGAAATTCTCTCCATCGGAATGAGTCCTCTACACCCCGTCGGAATGCATCCGTCGGAATGTGTTCCATCGGAATGCGTTTCATCGGAATGCATCAAAAGTGTTCCATCGGAATATTCGATCGCAATGTAGAAACCATTGGTTTTTGCGATCGCAATATTCCGATCTGAAAATCTAAAAACCTTATCCTTAAGTTGTACTCTTCCGTTTTTCTAGGAACAAAGTTTTTCTGGGTGAAAACTTATCTTCATCTTAAAAAAATGAAAATAGCAGAAACTATGAATCGAAACCAGGACAGATCTAAAAATTTTGACTTTTGGACCAGTGGTATATGAATACCAGCAGATATGACCATGGGAAAACCATTTGACCAGGATAAATGTAACAACTTTTGACCATGATAAGAATGGATATAAAAAAATTGGCTAGTTTGACTGTACCATGACTTTCTATACCGATTTTGAGGCAAGTAATAAAAGAGACAGTGAGATAAAAATGGTAAAGTGATGATACCATGAGACAAATGACCAGGACTGACAACAAAATTATGAACGAACTGAGACAGACACTTAGACCATCAAACGCACAATTTTATTTGCAACAAAAAAACGCTAACAACTTTGTAAAAACTGTTAACATATTTGTGACAAAAAAAAGCTTAGACCACCAAAATCGAAAACACGAACACGATCCAAGGATGGAACTGAGGTATTGATGCCAATTGTGGATTTGATATTATCTAATCCGGTGGTCTAACATGGTGGTAAATGGTGGAAGCCATTTTTGAGAGAGAGAGAGAGAAGAGTGGTTGTGTGTTAAAGATAAAGAAAATGTGTATTGAAATGAAAAGATGAAAATGAAACACAAGCAACACCCCTCCTTGGAAGCCTAGGAGGGGTATATATAGCCACACACCAAACACTTAACTATACATTGTACCTAGTCTAGTCTAAGCGTGTGTGACTATGATAACTAATGGAAATTCTTAAATGTCGTCACATAAAGTGAATTTCCAACACAATTGTTAGTCAGCGTCATTGATGAAAGCATTCTGAGATTAGTTATGGACATAGATGCATGGAATGCGTTCCCGTGGGGTGAGCATATTTGGGAACATCTTTATAACGCAATTTGAAACGTAGTATCAAATCATAAGATATAACATCTGAAAGGCTTACACAGGTCATCGAGATATGTTCCAACTTACACTGTTTCAGGATTTGTTTGGTCTTTAAAAGTTATTACTATGTACTTTATAACCACCTTCATATATTATTTTATGTGATCCATAAAAAAATAACTATTATTTAGGTTTGGATTTTGGAGACATTTAAGACCATGAATGTTTGGTGGTTTAAAGACACCAAAGTCATACCAAGATGTTTAGCTTGGTCGAGGAAAACAATTTATAAACGTTCTGACCAAGTAAGATTATTTGCAAAAGTAAGTTTTCATACTTTAAAATAAAGCTCACGTTAGGGGTAATTTATGATTGTGTAGAGTTAATGTTTATATTTTTGTTACCATTTAGGAAGCGAAACATGTTACTGATATAAGGCCGACTATATGCGAGTATAAAAGCAGTTGGTGGTCTACAAGTAATATGTTTTTGAGGGAATACATTCCGAAACAAAGAATAAATGTAGCCCATGAGTATGACGTATATCTTCAAACATTTGCTGCTAGGCGAAAACGTGACCAGTTTTGTGATCAGGTTACATCTGGTTCAGAAACTATGGACATGAGTAAAGTAAGTAGCGTGAAAGATAGTATTATAAAAGTCTTAAACGACTGTATGTTCCGACTAGAGACTATCATCAAGGTATTATCTTCCCTTTGTTAAATATTTAATTGGAAAGTTATCGTGAAGCATGTAATGTTAACTATATAATATGGACAGGTCCTTGTAGTTAACACATATGGTGAAATAGTTCCCGATTTAGAGATAAATGAAGACGCTTGTAACCTAGATGCAGAATTTGTAGACAAGTTACGAGAGGATTTTATAGATATTGTGAAGCTTCCCATTCATTCTATTATTGATGTTGATGAGTACGAGGTATGTTTTTATCCAAATATTTATACACATGATTATGTGATCTGTAGTTGAATAATAATTTGTCAAAAATAATTGTTTACAGGATTGTGAGGTAGAAAAGCATTTCTTATTTAACTTGGAACGCGGAGAGATTTTATTACGTGAAGAATAAGAAAATGATGAGGAAGCGGGAAAACTAGTTTTAGCTGAACAAAAGAGATTAAAATTGAAGTCAGAGCAAGGCATAAAAATAGAGAAAAAGAGGAAAATAGACTATAACAAACGGTATGATGCTATGAGAAACAACAGTCACTTTAAAATGGCGATGTCGCGTGCTCAACCACAAAAAAGAAGTATGACTACTAATGCAGCAACATCAAGCTGGTTACAGGTTTGTAAAAAGATTAAAAATACAACAAATGATGTGACGTGTACAAAAGAAGACATGAGTGAATATCTTTGAAATGTTGGTGAATGGGTAGAGGTATGATATTATATTTTATGTTTGTGCTATTACACCAAAATACCATACTAGTTTATGAATTGTATTTAGACATTTTATTTATTGTGATAGGACCTTTCTAGAAAGAGTAACGCAATCGACTGTATATGGTTAAGTAGCGATATGGATGAGTACCTTGGTAAATCTGGCCGTCTACGTTCCAAGTTACCATGGTGCAATGAACGTACCATTGGTCGAGAGTTTTGTGAAGCCCTAGTTTGCTTAGACCCCCGACGAAAAGGTTTGCTTACGGACGAGGTAATGTTGTGGCTTATGGAAGAGTCTGTTTTAACAATAACAATTTTTTTTAAAATCTAAATTGAAATATATAATTTTGTTTCAGCACATTGATTTATGGGTCGATTACATGTGGTATGTTCGACCGAACAGCGTAAGGTGGGCAATGGTCACAAGTTACTTTGTCAATCTGATATTACGAAATACCATGCTTGTTTGGTTTGTAAATGGAAGCTGATACAAGGTGCCTTGGTCAGATGTAGACGAGGTAAATATCTTTTACTTGTTTATATATACACGTTTTAAATCTGAATAAGTAATATTATATTTGTGTTGGAATACTAGGTGTTTATTCCGATTAATGAGACGGACAAACACTGGTGTCTAGCGCATTATGACATACGGTCTGGCGTGGTGACATTTTACGATAGCGGGTACAACTACGATGTTGAATACCGTGCTTGGTTCATCAATCTTCGTCAATGCTTACAAGTAAGCTAACATTTCGTTATGTTTACCTGGATGTATTTTGCATTATAATTAGTTTAGGACATCCATATATTTTATGATACAAATATTTTAATAAGTATAACATTTGGATTGAGATAGTAGAGGAAAGAATATTTTATGCTTGGATATTAATGCATGCAATCCAGTTAATGACTTTAGACTTTAACTAGGGTATAGATTAACTGCATTTTGGTTAAATGTATAGAAGGTGTGCATAGTTTTGGCTATAAATATGTTAGCTACTTGTGTGCAAGATATACAAAACAACTAAAATTATCTCTTAAGTTCATTCCTTTTGATACAACTTCCACTTATAATGTTTGACTACATCCCTCTAGAACTACATAATGAAATATTGCTTAAACTTCCTGTTTATGCATTGCTTCATTTCAGGGAGGTTTCTAGAGGATGGAAATCAATCACTGATAGTCATAAGTTATTCGAGAAATACGGTGCACGGTTGACTAAGCCTTCAAATTTCCTAGTTACTTATGACCAAGGTTTCATAGGTTCTAAATATGTTTGTTTTATAGAAGAGTCATCTTTTATAACTCTCTATTCACACATACCTCCATCCCTTCCCGATTTAAGCCTAGAATGTAGGCTAATAGGAAATTCACACGGTGTGTGGTGTTTCTCATCTCCATATATGGAAACATTATGGAACCCTTCCCTTCGTAAATCTGTTGGTATTGTTATACCTTACTCCATTAATACAACAAGTTTTGAAAAAAATGTGTTTGTGTTTGGTGTTCACCCTGATGGCCTAGTCCCCACCCTAATCAAGGTTGCATACCCAGAATCAGGTCCAGGAGACTGGACCGTAATTTTGTTTAGCCTAGCCCAAAAACGCTGGAAATTTATCCCTACTCCAAATATACCAAGCAACAAGATACGTATTAATCGATCTTCACAAACAACAATTGACGGGGTCATTTACTGGATTGCCTCTGAGCGAGTTGTATTTCTGGATGGTGTTTCGTATAAGGAATACATGATAATGTCATTTGATATGGTGAGTGAATTGTTTACACTCATAACCATTCCTACCCCGCTGAGAAAATTTCTACCCGTTCGTTTTTTCATCTCAAAAAGGGATTCCTCAATTGTGTTATTTGGAAACCACTTTGGAGTTGTACAACCTTCATTCACTGTTTGGAGTGTCGAGATCAGCCATCGTACCATAAGGTCATTTTGCAGGATTTTCAACATCGACACACATGATCCTTTAAAACTTCTGGGTTTCACATGCAATGGAAGTCCAGTATTAGAAGCTTGTAGGGCATAACATATGTCACACAACCTACATTTGTTCAATGAATCATCACATGAATTGCGTAATTTGGGTGTCGAGGGAGCTGGTGGTTCATTTTACTTGGGTTTGTATCACGAGTCCCTTGTGATGGCTAATGAGAGGGATATCTACATCTATTAGGATAGTTTAGTATTTTCAATCAAAATATTGTTCTCTTTTATTTTAAGTAGTAACCCTTGTTCGTAGTTTTTAATAATTGTTTGTACTCGGACTTGTAGATTTTCATTTGTGTTTTTATGGTAAGGATCAGTGTTGTGTTATTTGTTCTTGTAGTTTTTAATTCCGGTTTGAACTCAATTTGTTGGCAGGTTAAGTTGCCTGAAGTTTTGGATATGTGTAATGCATATGTGGCAAAAGTCATTGATCGTAAAGTTACCAGATAAAATTTAGGTTTGGCTGTGGAACTCCCCAGCAATGTGGTGTGTATGATGATTGTGGCGTATGGGTATGCATATTTTTATACAGACTATCGCATGGGAAATCATTGAAGGTCGATGATTGGATACAAGCAGCACTTGCCTATAGAGAAAGAATGGCTGAATTTTTTTAAGCATAAAGTTTTTTAAGTTTGTTGTATACTATACAAAGCCATGTATTATCAACCTTTATTTTATGCTGGAACTTGTGGTTATGCAGAAATAGTTGTTCAAGAATTAATCATGTATTTGTGAACCATTCTGCATTTACATGTTTTATCAAGCATAATAACCATTGTGCATTAGAATTCTTACCTTAACATGACTAGGCATAATGCCAATTTTGAGTTAACATGTTTGATCACGTTATTAGAAGTCTTACCTTAACATGACCAGCCAAAATGCCAATTGTGACTATCAAAATAGAAATAAAGACATAAGAAAAATGAAAAGTACAAAGCTTGTTACTTTTTTACTTGTTGATTATCAAAATTCAAACCACAATCACAAATTTAATTTGTTATGTTAAGTAGATGATGCAGAACAGTGGACTGCCAAAGCAAATAAACTTAATTTGTTGCTAACCAAAACTTAAAATGCTAACATTCACTACTAAAAATAACCTATATCTAACTGCCACCAAGATTTAAGATACACAAATAAACCTCTAATTTATCCTACTGTATGAACAAACAGAAAAGAGATGAGAATTGTTGGTGCATATGACCTAAACTGCATGTAGGACCTAGAGAACATAAAATCTACACAAAAGACCTACAAACCATCAAACATGCACAATTCACCTCATATCTAAAAAAAGAATAAAATAAGACAACAAGGAGTTAAAAAAACTGATTACCTTAACGTTACACATGTTGTGTTCAACTAAGTAAATAAATGCATAACATTACACATGATGTGTTCAGCAAACTAATGTCATTAGTACATAAAATAAAAATACAAGTACAACATCAAACGTTCTAAAAAATTTCCAGGTGAACATGATGATTGTTTGACGATTCTCCCATAGTATGATTGTCACTGAACTGGATAGATTGGCCATCTCCCAAAGTATTCTAGTAGTAAAAGTATACGAAAGTTAGTCTTTTCCCCAATTGAAACGAAAATTAAAATGTTATATAACCTTTTTTACATGTCATTCTTGCAATGGAGCGTGACATGCGTCTCTATGGTGTCCAGTTTGTTCACACCTGCTACAATAGTTGTTTCTTGGTTCCTCCCCTTGTGACCTAATACGCGCATTCGATTTGGGCCGTCCAGGTTGGCGCTTTACAACAATGGGAGGCAACACCTTCTGCAAATTAATTGGTTGTTCCCACATGGACACTTCTGGAAGAGGGTACACCAACTCCATGTAGGTGTTGTTAACTGTCCTTTTAGAGAACCATGCCTTTGCTCATCGATTGGGATTGGGCAACCCAATAAACTGAGAAACGGAACAAACATGACCACACGGCAGGCCTGAAAGTTGTCATTTCCGACACGTACATTTACCGTTTTCAAGATCTACTTTGTGGGCAGCTATATGATCTTTGACCTGATAAATCTTGAAATTCTCTATCGGATGAACCAGCCAGTTAGCACTCTTCAAATTCCTCTTAGTCACCTTCGCAACAGCCCATGTTGATAGTTCATCAATCTGCGACAGAGCTAACATAAAATATTGATCAACACAAACATTAGTCACCATTTAATAATTCTTAAAAAAAGGAAAAAAAGTTTTTTGCATCGTACCTTCATTTTGCGACCTCCGCTCACAATACCTTCTTTGAAGAAGGTCCTTAAAAAAATCCATAAGCTTTGTGATTGGAAATCTCCGGACACCCATTGTTAGTGAATTAATGGACACAACGCAGTTGGACGTTAAATAATTGTATCTGTTAGTTGGGCAATAAGAACGTGACCAATATTCAAAATCGGCTGCTTGGAGTTTTCTGTATGCCTCAGGTTTACAAATTCTTATTTCAGAAATACTGTTTCAAAATCTTGGGTCAAATATGCTTTACGTGTTTTCCAATAAATTGCATAAAACTTTCGGGACTTTAAATTGCAATTCATAAGCAAATGCCTACAACATATACCATGGAAGGCTTCTGTACACGCTGCGTTAATGGCTTGATGACGATCAGATATGATAAGTAAATTAGGAACATCATCGATACATTCTTTCAGTTTAGTTAAAAACTAAGTCCAATTCTCAATTGTTTCACCTTGGCACACACTAGTGGCAATGGATATGATTTGGTTGTTGCCATCCATCCCAACAACAACAAGGTTTGTACCAAGATACTTACCCTTCAAATGTGTTCCATCGATTTTCAACATAGGCCGCATATAACGTACAAAGCTCCGAATCTGAAATTAGAATGGCATTATTTCATTAATTTTATTGTAGAGTGCCAATACAATAAAACATAATGAATTTGGAAGTATCTTACCGCGACAGCGAAGGCAATAAAACACTTCTTGAAATAACAATCTTCGTCAGTATCAATATGTGTTACAGTTCCTGTGTAACACCCCATTTAATAGGATAGAGTGCTACAGTAAATTATGAAGTATCATCAAAGCATGCAAGGTAAATGTCTAAACATTCATGACCATAAATAGAAAAACCGGAATCAAACATCGGTAGTCTAGTAACTCATAAACAAGCAATATAAGTACTATAAATGGAAAGGACTAAACAATGTCCAAAAGATGTAAAGTATGATTAAGTAGAAATAAATGCATAAGGTAAAAGAGGCCGGATAGCTTCCAATCCGAGTGCACATACTCTGGAGTTCCTACTTGCGTCCTTGGGTACCTGTCGCTTGGGAACATGGAAAAGTAGACGGCTGAGCATAACGCTCAGTGCACGGATATACAATAAAGCATGGAAAAACATAGAGTATGGAAGCATATAAAGAATATAAAGCATGAATGGCAGCGGAAATGAATAAGTCCTAGAACACCCAGTTGTTTGTCATGTTAACTGGTTTTAGTTCTGAAAATATAGCTTACGTTACTTATGAAAATCTATATTAGTTTATGTACCAAATTAGCCAATATATGTCATGAGGTCAACAACGTGCATGAATACTTGGAGGGGAGACCTCATCATGCAATTAGAGGGGTTGCCTCTAATTAACTGGTCAATGTGTAGGAGGGATCAACTCCTTGTGAAGGATGCAAGGCACACACCACATTCACCATGACAATCTTAACTGAAACATGTAACTAGGATGCACCCATATGCCCCACCTGATAATATAATAATAAAATGGCCAAATAACTAAAAAGGGACGCCACGAGCTATCACTCCGCCGTGGTGAAGTCATAACACTAGTGCCTCTAGTGTTATGGTTATGGTACCTCCATTACTAGGTGAAATTGGTCATGAATGTATATGGCTAAGGTAACTAATAAACATAAGCATTTAATCTGTAACTACTGGGGAAAACAGTTGGTTGCATACAGGAAATCCTAATGAAGGAAGAGATTGTCCTTACTGAAGGACGGGAAATCCGTACCTTATGTCCAGTAGAAGCTAACGGAAACGATGAAGACTAATCCGCCTTGACGGATAACACTACATAAGAAATCTGGACGTGTATGAGTTGTCTGAATTACATGTGTTTTACTGGTTCCATGTGTTATTAGCTTGTTATACGTATTCTGTCATGTTTTATTGTTTACTGTGTATTCTGTAGTTATTCTAATGTTCTCTTGTGTATTATTCATGTATTAGTGTATTATAATACTTCTATTGTAATACTAAGTAACTTTCTAAAAATAGCAGGTTTCCATAAATAGTAAGTTTTCAAAAATAGAAAGTTCCCAAAAATAGTAAGTTTCCATAATTAGAATTAAGCTGGATTATAAATAATAAGTGAAGTTAACTTAGTACAATACAAGTCATGATTATAGTTAGTTAATTAAATAACTGGTTAATTTAATTAAACTTTATGTTATAAGATTTTACTTAAAATACATGTTTAATTAAAATAACTAAGTATAAATACCTTAGGTTATACATGAATTAATTTTAATAAATTAATTAACCTAAAGTTTAATATGACATGATTTATAAAATAGTTTTTATAAAAACCCAGATCCCGAGCCCGTGTTTTAATACAAGTCGAATCCAATAAGCTATAACAAGTCCCACCGAGTCCTTGAAAAGAACCTCGGTTGACACTACTTAAAAACTAATCATACAATCATACCCCGACTCGAAGTCGGGGTCCCCTTGTCTCGGGTCCGATCAACCAAAACCAACCGAGCACCCTTACGGGTCTCGGTGGTGCCTCGGCTCCACCCTAAACCGAAAACAAACACACCCCGACCCAAGGTCAGGGTTCCCTTGTCTTGTCGAGCCAACAACCAACCAAGCCGAGACCTTGTAGGGTCTCGGTGGTGGTGATAAAAACAAACCGAACACCCCCTTTTGGGGGTTTCGGTGCCTCGGCCGAACCACAAACCCAACCAAACGTACCCTTGATCATAATTTAATTAATCTAGGTTATTATTTTACATGTTCATGTGATTAATTAAATTAATACTTGAAATCAAAAGAAAATAAAAATTAAAATGGAAGGGTTTTTGAATATACCACTATGCTTAGAATCACGAGATGATCACAAATAATTAATCAATCAAGAAAATCGTCCGGTTTGCCTTGTTTTGTTGTGCAGGCCGGCGGCTAAGGAGGACAAGAAGGGGAGGACAAAGTTTTTCCTGTAACCTAAATTATGAGAGAAGAATAACTCTCCAGGCATTTTAATTAATTTGGTTATGGGCCAAAAGGCCCATCTTGGTCCTTCCTCTTGTCTTGCCGCGGCTATGGGGCCCACATAGGGTAACCCGTAGCTTTTCTCGAGTCTAATTATTAATGTGTGTGTTCGTGTTTTATTATTTGTGATTTTGGTGTTCGTGATCATGTCACATTTATAACATTCTTGATTATAAGTTATTTATTGTCGTGACACGTGTATTAATATTATAAATGGCAAGTTTAAATTTCACCGTGTTTTCATAAGTTACTGTTCACGTGTACTGTCATAGGTTTTTAATGCGGGTTTTACAACTCTTCCCCTCTAAAAGAACAATTCATCCTCGAATTGGAGAAAGTAAACTGAAAGAAAAACATACCCGAATTAGAACTGGAAATGAGGGTAAGAATTCCGTATAGACTCCTTCGTCTCCCAAGTGGCTTCCCGCTCAGGATGTTCCCTCCAGAGGATTTTGACGAAAGGGATTGTCTTCCTCCGCATGACACGATATTGTCGTTCAAGAACTCTCTCGGGTTCTTCGACATATGAAAGATCCTCTCGAATCTGATCAAGTGGATACTGGACAACAGGAACTGGATGATAGTTGTATCCTCTGAGTAAGGACACATGGAACACGTTGTGAATGTGTGATAGCTGAGGCGGTAACGCTGAACGATATGACACTTCAGCAACGCGTTCTATGATGTCGAACGGTCCGATAAGGCGAGGACTGAGCTTCCCTTTTATTCCAAAACGTCTAACTCCTCGTGCAGGTGATACCCTGAGGAAAACATGGTCACCTACGTTGAAAGACACATCTCTACGACGTTTATCAACATAGCTCTTCTGACGAGCACAAGCTTCCTGAAGTTTTGCCTTGGCGACAGCGACCTTCTCATTGGTCACGTCAATCATCTCTGGACCTTCAAGCAGTCGTTCGCCCACTTGATCCCAGCAGATTGGAGCGCGACACTTTCTGCCATACAACATCTCAAAGGGAGCACACTTGATGCTAGCGTGCTAGCTGTTGTTGTATGCGAATTCTACTAAGAATATATAATCATCCCAGCTTCCTGACCATTCTAGAGCACACGATCGTAGCATGTCTCCAATGTCTGAATGGTACGTTTCGACTGTCCGTCAGTCTGAGGATGAAAGGCAGTGCTAAGCTTAAGTCTGGTGCCCCAAGCTTTCTATAGACTCTGCCAGAAACATGATGTGAAACGCGGATCTCTATCAGAGATGATTTCTGATGGAGTACCATGCAGTCTCATGATCTCCCTCTGGAATGTGTCTACTAATTTGCTGACCGGATGCTCCTTGTGAATCGGCAGAAAATAAGCAGATTTAGTCAACCTATCCGCAATGACCCAAATAACGTCATTCTTCTTCTGAGTAACCAGAAGACCAGTAACAAAATCCATGGAGATTTTGTCCCACTTCCATGCTGGATTATCTAATGGTTGTAGTAAACCACTAGCACGCTGATGTTCGATCTTCACCTGTTGGCATATCATACACTTAGAAACGAAGGTGGCAACATCCTGCTTCATAGTTCATACCACTCCACCAAAAGTGTTACTTGATGTCGTGGTACATCTTGGTAGAACCAGGATGTATGATAAATGGAGAACTGCGAGCTTCAGTCAACACAACTTCCCTGAGAGTAGAGTCATCAGGAACCACTAGTCTAGTGCCCTGCCATAAGATACCGTCGTCGTCAACACGAAAATCCATCTGTTGATCAAGGTTCTGAATGATAGCCCGTATATCACCATCGTCCTTCTGAGCTTCCTTGATCCTAGAATGTAAGTCTGGTTCCACTCTAAGATTAGCCCAGTAACCGTGTTGTCCTCATACACAAAACTCAATGTCGGTCATCTCTAGGTCACGAATGATCTCCTTTGCAATCCATATGCCAGCAATCATACCCGACCTTCTGCTTAGAGCATATGCCACCACATTCGCCTTACCAGGATGGTACTTAATGTTGGTGTCGTAGTCCTTTAATAGCTCTAACCATCTCCTCTGTCTCATGTTCAGTTCCTTCTGAGTGAAGATATACTTGAGACTCTTGTGGTCGGTGAATATGTCACATGATTCACCATACAAATAATGTCTCCAAATCTGCAACGTGAAAACAACTGCTGCAAGCTCTAAATCGTGAGTAGGATAGTTTTCTTTATAAGGTTTCAGCTGTCGTGATGCGTATGCAATAACCTTCCCATGTTGCATGAGAACGCAGCCTAATCCCTTTCCTGAAGCGTCACTATATATCTGAAATCCACCTGAGCCAGATGGGAGAGTAAGAATAGGTGCAGTCACTAACTTCTGCTTAAGATCTTCAAACTCGCTCTTCCGTCCAGACAAATTCATCTCCTTTCCTCATCAGCTTAGTCAAAGTTAAGGCTAACCGTGAAAAGTTCTCTACAAACCTGCGGTAGTAGCCAGCTAAACCTAGAAAACTTCTAACTTCTGTTGCAGATGTAGGTCTCGGCCATTTAGTGATAGCTTCAACCTTGGTAGGATCCATGGTGATCCCCTCTGCAGATACAATATGGCCCAGAAATGCCACATTGGTTAACAGAACTCACACTTAGAGAACTTGGCGTACAACTGCTTCTGACGAAGGATCTGTAAGACTGTACGAAGGTGTTCCCCATGTTCCTCCTTGGATTTGGAGAAAATCAGGATGACATCAATTAACGCAATAACGAACTTGTCCAGAAACTCATGGAAGACACGGTTCATCAAATCCATGAAGAAAGCTGGAGCATTAGTGAGTCTGAATGGCATAACTACGAACTCGTAGTGCCCATAGCGTGTACGGAAAGCAGTCTTGGATATATCCTGCTCTTTAACCCGTAACTGATGGTAGCCGGACCTCAGATCGATCTTGGAGAAATGCATGGTGCCCTGAAGTTGATCGAATAGGTCATCAATTCGCGGCAAAGGATAAGGTTTCCTGATCGTGATCTTATTCAATTTACGATAGTCTATACATAAACGCATGATGCCTTCTTTCTTCTTCATGAACAGTACCATTGCACCCCATGGTGATGCACTGGGATGGATGAAACCTCGCTCCAGAAGTTCCTGTAGCTGATCTTTTAGTTCCTTAAGCTCTATAGGATCCATACGGTAAGGATCTTTGGAAATTGGCTCTGCACCTGGTATGAGCTCGATTCCAAACTCGACTTCACGAACAGGTGGTATGCCCGGAAGTTCATTCGGAAATATGCCAGGAAACTCTGACACAATAGGCTGATCTTGGATCGATGGAGACTTGGCAAAAATGTCATGAATATTGGCTATGAAGCCTTGACAGCCGTGTGATTGTAATGCACGTGCCTCCATAGATGAAATAATCTGTACTGACCTCCCTGGTAGAAAACCATGGTGTATGTACTCTGGGGATTTGACATCACCGAAGATAACCTGATAAGTGTGGCAGTCAATCGTGGCCTGGTGTTTGGATAACCAGTCCATGCCCAAAATTAAGTCAAAATCGTACATGTCCAAAGGAAGTGCGTCAACTCTACGGATCTTGTCATCAATTTCTAGGGGAAGATCTCTGTACACTTGAGTGATTCGTACAGAGTCCCTATGTGGCGTGGAAATGCATAAGGTATTATCTAATGGCATCGGAGAAATCCTAACACGTACAACAAAAGTAGTGGACACGACTGAATGCGTCGCTCCAGTATCAAATAGAACACATGCTGCCAAACCATTCATAAAGAGATTTCCGGTGATAGTACCTGAGGTCTTATTCACCTGATCTCGAGTAGTAGTGAACACGTGACCAGAAGTAGGAGGTGGCTTGGTGTCGGCGTGTCCAGAGGTGCCTTCTACCTCACCCTGGCGACAGTCCTTCTGCTGATGGCCTTGTTGGCCACACTTGAAGCAACCACCAGTACCTCGGCGACAAATACCCGAATGTCTGTGCGAACAAGTAGGATAGATAGGATGCATGAATCCTCCAGTAGGCGTCCTAGTTATCTGAGAGCCTGTTCAAGGATTACATGCATGAGACATGACCGTGGTACATAAACATGATTACATAGAAGGTATAAATAATTTACCAGATGAGGTAGAACGGTTAGGCTGTGAACCCCTACGGTCCTGATCCCTGCCGTTACCATTGTTCCTGATTTAACAATTGTTGGAGTGTCAGAATATCATAACATAAAATAGTTGGACATAAAGAAGGTTAATGTAGGGACCTGTTGTTGTTCGAGTTGTTAGCGTTGTTACGGTAACTATCGTTACCGCCACGCCTCTCAAAACCAGAACGGTCGTTAGTCTGACCGTTTACCTTGGATGCTTGCTGCTGAGCGGCCGCATGCTTATGGTCGTCAGTCTTCTTCCTGGAATATATAAATTGTTGAACTGAGGTTTAAATGAAATGAATAATACTGATGGAAATGAATTGTTTATAATTGGTGATTGAAGATACCTCTTCACTGCTCTGTCATCACCGAAATCCTCTCATTCCTGAAGCATCTCAAGCTTACGGGCTGAATCGGCCACTGTAGTGAAAGTAGCACAAACCAGGTTGTTGGAAACCGAAGTGCGAAGTGCCCAGCGAAACTTCTCAGCCTGCTCCGTAGCAGTTCCTGCGGCTGGACCCAGAAAACCTGCTAACCAGAGAAACCTTTGCATGAATTCATTGCTGTTTTCACCAGCAATATGTCGAATGTTGTGGTAGTCCCTCTTGAGCTTCTCTTGCTCAGCATGTGGAAAGTACTGATTAAGGAAGAGCTCCTTAAACCGGTCCCATGTCAGCTGTGCAACCCAATTGTCACCACTGTTGGACTGCTTGACTGATTTCCACCACTTCAGCACATCACCTTCAAACTTATAGCAAGCCAGCCTTGCCCTGTAGACACCATCACAACCCATTGCATCGAAAATCTTCTCGATGTGAGAAATCCAAGCTTTAGCCTCGTTGGGGCTGTTAGTCTGCTCAAACGAACGAGGTCGCTGTGTGTTAAATCTCTCCAACCAAGTCATAAGAGTAACCGGTGGAGGAGGAGGGTTGGCGTGATTACCATGAGCCTGGAATTCCGCCTGAAGTTCATCCCTGATTTCATTGCGAAGTTGGGGAAGTAGGGCTTGTAGAGCTACATTGACAGCTACTGTCAAATCTGGAGTATTGCGATTGTTCACCATCTGACAGTTTAAACAACAAAATGCAACATAAATCATAAATCTGAAATGAGGAAACATAAGAATGCATGAAAAATGTATAAATCAAAGAAGCAGTTTATAATGCATGAAACAATGTATAGAAATGCATGATGCAGTTTATAAAACTTTTATATGAACGAGAGTGAACGCTTATGGCCAGTTCACCCAAAACAAAAGACATGGCACGGGGACGCCAATGGGTCGGTCCCAAAGTTAAAAGATGTAATAACCCGAACTTTAAAATCGATATTTAGACCGAGTTTCAATACTATTACTAATATTCAGACCAATATTTATTGATTGACTTTTATTTGTCATGATCATTTTTGAGAATAATATTGAATTCTCGGCTAACCGGCAAGGTTTAATCTTTAACGTATCGAATACGTGTCATTTATTATTTATCGACAAAGTCTACGTCCGTCATCGACCGTAAATATCCTCGTTATGACATATAAATATTTTCTATTGTCATCGTTATAATTTCTCGTTTTACGAGCATTCTTTTTAATTTACGTTAAGCCTTTAGGCGTCGTTCGTTTATATAACGCGTTAACATATTTTAAATAATAAACCCTCCTTTATATATACCAAAATATCAATGTTCTCCGAATCTCGGTGTTTTTATTTTATATTGAGCGTTTATTTTTAATGTTTAACGTGTATCTTTTCCAAATCGCGTAATGTTAAAATATCGAACTTTAATAATACCCGCTTTTGAAAATTATAGGGCAAGTTTAATAAATTAACTCACCCCATCTACTCAATAGCCACATTTTATCCTAGTAACTTACACATAAACACTTGTCTAAGTGGTATGTATGCACACACATTTATAGAAATGAATATACTAAGATACCTAACTCATTTTCTCTACTTAACAAAACATACATATCCTTTTTGGCATTGTTTTTGTAACACCTCCAAATTTATATAACTCAATACAGCGGAAGACTAGTTGGTGATAAGGGATAGCACATTACTCATATCATAGACAACGCATAAAAATCGCGTCGTTTAATAATAAAGCATTTCCATTCATAAATATCAAAGTTACATAGGTCCCAAGTCATTGTATTTAATACAGGTTTTACAAAGTATTTGAATGGAAAGTATAATTTAAGTGCGGGCCATGAATTCTTGTCGTCTTCCCGAGAATTACCTTGAAGTACCTGAGATAAAACATGTTAAAAGAAAAGGTCAGCGATAACGCCGAGTGAATTCATAGAGTTTAATAAAATCCATCAATATAATATCAGTATAAAATTATTACTGAAAATCATTTTGTACAATTCATTGCAATAGGCCATAAAATAGCCAAAGTCATTTTTATACAAATCCTTATCGAAAATCATAATATAGGCATTTGCCTTAAAAATCATTATACGAGCCAATGTCGTAAAAACATCATATAATACGTTTTATAACGTTGTATAGATTAAATAAAAACCGTTATATGAATATGGTTATATAAAACCAAAACACGAACATAATATCAATAGTATGACCCCGTATTGCTAGTCAGGCAATACATCGTAATTCGGTGCGTATAGCAGTATTTCGTTAATTGGATTATTATAAGCCGCATGACATTGTTACCTTACTAAACCAAACAACGGGTAGCTAGCCCGAAACTCATTTGCCCATCTAAATTAGCGTGTCGTCACAAAGGTCACGCTATGTAAATCTTCTCATACATAAATTCGCTTACCAATCAATGTGGCACGACGGGGATCAACCGTCAAGGCGCGAACTGGGGTGATCGTCCCCAAATAGTACTATTATATGCATAAGCGTCTACCAAATCCCGGTAGTTCACAATTCATGCTAATGGGACTTTTAGTGACATAGCCTAACTTTAATAATCCATTTAATTTCATCTATCGGGTCATATAATCATTCATCGGGTCATACAATCATTCGGGTCCAAATCAATAAACAAACAATCGGGACAAATGTGTCCTATTTTATAAAAACTAACATGTTATCTCCCTTGCGGGTTTATAACATATTTCATAAAAACATTTAAAAAGAGTGCGAGGCTATGAACTCACGTTGATGTGGGAAAGCGGGTTATCGGCGATTCGGATGTACGGTACGTGCTTCAATCACGGAAACCTAGACAAATAATACTCGTCTTAGACTCATGTCCATTGACTTTATAAAAAAATAACAATTATGTATACATATGATGATTTTATATATATGATGATCAAGTAGGTTTATATATTCTCATTTACTCATTTTAGTGTTATGTGTTGATAACTTTTATACTAGTTTACTAGTTTGACCTATTTACATGTTTTAGGCCCAATAGGACCATTACAAGCCCAATATATTATATTAGCCCAATTATAATTTTATTATCAGTATCACACTTTATATGTTGGGCCCAAATGGGCTAAGCCCAATAAATACGTTTATAAGTGTTTTAGCCCATTTTGTTGTATTATTAGTCCAATATGCTAACTTAGCTCGTTAACGTCCGTATGTCCTATAGTTCGGGTTTTATCGGTTTTTACTTGTTATATATGTTTATATATCAGTATATGAGTTTATAAAAGTTTACATTAGACGGGTCCAACCGTCTAAGTTTTATTTAACAAAAACGTTAATTTTACGGTAATAGCCGAAAAAGTCGTAAAAATCATGTTTATAGTTTTATAACTTATAAAACTTATCAAACTACATTTTTATAAAATGTCCATTTATTTATCCTTATACATGTTTATATAAATGTATTATATAAGTTAGTGGGTTTTAATTCACATTTTATACTATATTTACTTGAGTGCTTATATAATACTATTATACTTTAATTTCCAAAATCTGATTTTTACTTTCATGTTCACCAAAACAGCCATATCTAGAGTTCTATATGGAGATAGAAGCTCAAATTTTTATGACATAAACTACATGATATGTGCTCCATTTGACTCTCCTATAGCTACTGTTGAATCAGCCTCTAAGTAGTTTCTAAAAATCGTCCAAAACAGTGAACTCGGATTTGTACTCTAAACTTGTTTTGATCATATCTCACTCATCCTAATGATTCCATTGCATGGCCAACTCTCACATGTGTACAAGACATATTACTTACTGTATATCCATTAATCTATGCCATTTTATCAGTTCATCACATGGTTCTTTACTGTTTTATACAGCCAACAATTTAAACAAGATTTTTGCCTTGTTTCTTATAATTTTTCATCTTTTTAACCATGTTTATCAACACCAAATCCCCACACAATATTTTTAATCATCATTCATCATCATATACATATACATAAGTAAAAGAAATACAAGATTACATAATAAAAAATAACAAGATGATAGGAAGAAATAATCCCTATACCACCAAAGTGATGAAATGATGAGATTTTGATGAACAAGGCTTGGTTCTTGTCACCACATCTTTAACTTGGCAAATGAACTTTTTGAGATCTTCATAGGTATGAATACCTTCTTGAAAATCAGCCCTTGAACTCCATTAAATTTCCTTTTTACTTGTTAAAATCACCTCCAATCACCTTCTTTTTATGTAGCAATCAACATATGTTGATTCTAGATGATGTTTATGGTTGAATTTTGATGGATGGTGATTGTGGGAGTGATGTTGGACGTTCAACATAGGGAGAGAAAGAGGGATGGAGAATTTTTCCTTCTCTTGTTTTTGCATGTATGAGAAAGTTGTTTTGGTTTAACTAGTTTTGTGTTAAGTGGTTTGTAAGGCTCTAAGGACAAGTGTCCTTAGAGTGTGTGTTATGTTGACACCAAAGTGGTGTGTTGGTAACTTGTCTTGCCACCCATAGTGGGGGTGAGACAAGTGTATACTTGTTTCATCCCAACTAATTTATGGGTACTCCTCGATTCTAGTTTCCTCGTTTTAAGTGCCCTCGGGTCGTTTTAAGAAAAACGTTTTTATAAATTATGAATCTACGACACAAAACGAATGTAATAAAAATTGTCTCATAAAAAACGAAGCACAAAAGCGTAAATACGTAAACCTAGGGTTTCCGGTTTAATCGCAAAAGACGCTAAATTATGCACGTAAATCCTAATTTCATCCCGTAAATTTGTGAGTTTATGAACCAACACAAATTAAAATTCCAAAATAATATTCGAGAATAAATTTATTTTCTGAAATGTCGGACTGTCAACAAAAACGGTGTATGTAAATATAAGCATGTAACGTAGAGTCCTCCGGTTTAGACGTAGTCGATGCTACTTTAAGATGTAAACCCAAATTACTTCCCAAAAATAAGTGAGTTCATATTATAACATTAAAATAATATTTTCAAATAAATATTGAGAATAAAATATCAATCATAAATTGACTGATTGTCACAGTTTTTGCCGTCATCCTCCAACCCACGAAAGTCATCATCATCATACAATTTTAATAGCCATTTCATATTTTGGTTATAGTCTTTTGTTACTTAGTTTTAAAATCGGTGCTAGTTCTTTCTAAAGCAAAATTTAGCAAAGGCTCTTGAGAGATCTTTTTGGAGCTGAAGTAAAGAGATTTTACAAGTAATAAAATCATGGGTAAAATATAATTATATGGTTTGAATTATGGGTTTGAGCCAAGGAGCTTTGAGATTGCCTTGTTTCTATGATGATTTCATCATATTCCCTTGTAAGGATCATTTGATTATTTTTTTGTAATCTTTGATTTATATATCATTTTTATGAACATATATTTATCATAATTATAAGTTATGTAATGGTTAATTAGTGATTTGGACATTGTATATAAACATTATGATATAAAAGAAAAGCTTAAACAAGCCTAGATCAAAAGTTGTTGTGTTGAAATTCAGGTCAGTAGCAAACATGCTATTTTCAATAACATCAGGAGGTTTGGATTATTGAAACTTACATATTAAGATAGAGGATTTTTTTTATGAGTATTTTCCCGGGTGGCCCGTCCCGTGGCGAGTCCGGAAAGTGAGATATGACCAAAATAGTGAAGCAAGGTCAAAATCTGATCTGCTGTAAAGATGGGCTGTTTTTTCATAAAATTCGTATACTAACCTATGATTATCTAAAACAAAAAGTTTTAGATAAATTTATGAAGAACTATAATCAATTGGATAGTCCATCAGTTCAAAACGGTTTGGAAATAGCGGGCAAAACGGTGGAACTGAAGTTGGCTGCGAAAAACAGCCAACTCTTCTAAGTGATAGAATGGGTAAATGAGCTATGATAAGTATAAATTAGGGGTAATTAGACTTATAATAAGTAAACTACATAAGTTAAGAATTATTTTGGTAAAAATAAGTTATATAGAATATTTATGGTTTAAGAGAAACGATCCAATCTACGAGGCATGTCAATAAATTATAAGAATTTGATCATATTGAATTAATGTAAAACGCGTTGATTTTTATAAAAAAACGAAGTGGTAGGATCCACTTATCAGGAAGCATGGACTCATTTATATACTGATGATTATGTGACCCGACACTCGACCATCGAACAATATTAAGCTGATGTCGTTTTGAGGAGTTTTAGAACCCTAATGCATAGAAGGTAGAATTGGGCCATAAATACCCAACGCACACTTATAATGGACTATAATAGGCTTAATTTTCAAAATGGGATAATATATGACAAATTGTTATCAAGGTTTTATAAAAAGTTTTATGAAACTTATGCAATGTCCAAACCTACTAAAGTGAACTATTTACATATATGTATGCCTTATGTATAGTCTCGGACCTAAGACGCGTCTCGTCATTATAGGTCTCGTTCGGTCTTATGTTGACCGTGGGGCATCTCGTTCTCGATCTGTGAGCGATTGATATCTCGTGAAGTCATGTATCGACTATTGGATGTTTGTTCCTCGATAAACGTGTGATAGCTATATCAGGTGAGTCTATAGCCTCGCTTTTATATTATCTAGTAAATGATTTTTAACCCACGAGGGGGAATACATGCTGTTTTATAAAATGAACACAAGTTTTTTTGGTATGCTGGACCCGGATATGATGATAAATGCCTAAGTACCATTGTCTTATGAAGTCTATGAATTTCATGAACTGTTAATTACCTTGCGAGGTAAACGCTAATACATATGATAGATCTATTTGGTTTGACAGCCTTATCCTAGGGTATGTATCCTTGTGATCACCTGAAAGGGATATTATGTATACGATGTCGCTGGTATATGACAATATTACCTGTTGTAGGGGCGTCGTAAGTGACTCGGTTTGACGTGTTGGTTAACGTTCAGTTGCATGAGCTTAAGGCATTTATCGATATATATGACTTGTCTGTGTGACAAGCTTGAGATGATTAAAATGCTTGTGTTCAAATGATGATTTGCAAAACCTATAGATTCACTCAACCGTTGTGTTGATGATTTTGAGCATGTATTTCAGGTAATCAAGATGGATAGCAGCGGAACATGGAGGAGGAAGTTGGTGCTTACTTGTCTAAAGTTTTATGTTATTTTTCCATCCTTTGAAATGAATAAATGACTTTTAAGTCTTTGTATGATGAATGTGATGTGTTGGTAACGGTTTTTGGGACTAAACGCTACTCTGAATTATATATTGGGATGGGAAACTTTTTAGACAAGGTTTGTATTATTTTAACGTCTCTTTTGAGGTCATTGTCTATCATTGTGTGTGATGTGCTATTAGTAGCGCCCCAATGTGATATTCCATTGCGTGGTAATTTGGGGGTGTTACAAAATGGTATCAGAGCCACAAGTTATAGAGAACTAGGTCGATTTTGAAAAACCTAAACTATAATTTTGGTGTTTTCTAAAAAGTTTTAAGCACGCAACTACTCCGCATGGCTCCGGTAAGGCTATTCTTGCATTACTTTATGTTTGGTTGTAATTATGTGATCCTATGTGTATGTAGGAATGGTAGTATGTATATTTATGATCATACTATGGTATTTAAAGGCATTGCACGTGAAGCAATGTTCCTTAATGATTGTCGTACATTTTATAATGCGGTTTTGTATCGGATTTGGCCTCACCCAAATCACCGATCTTGATAATTATGTATTATCTGAATACGAGTGTGAAACTCGTTTGATGCTTTGAGTATGTATATATTGTTTCGTAATCTATCGCATATCGACTTGTTTAAGTTCAACTGTTATCATCGTATCGTGATGTGCCATTTTAGGGCATTTCCTTTCGAAACGTAATTGATTGATTTCCAAGCACTTCTTATGATTTTGAAGAATCATTTGTTCGAGGTGACATCTTCTATGTAATGAGATGTGTGATTTGATTTTATATGACTACGTTTTATTGACGAAAAGGAGAATGCCAATGCTGTACCTAAGATATATATATTCTAACCAAATATATATAGTTTGGGTACAACAAAGATATGCTCGTAGTACTCATTCGGTTGAGTGACTTAATATCTTGTATCTAAATGGAATAGGACATAGATATAGAGATTTTAACTCCCCCAACTATGAGTCGTTTAACATTGTCTTATTGAAATGGGTTGGGACATTTGAATAAGAAAATTTTAAACCACTAGACCTTAGATTGTTGTGTTTTCCTTATTCAAATGGAATGGGACGTTTGAATACGAAAATCATGATGTAAGTTTATTGACACCTTGTATTTACTATGGTATTTGGATATGATATCGTGTTGAGAGATAGTAATACTTGAGTAGGATGACTTATAATTGTCTCGTTGAAATGGATTGGGAAGCCTTTTCATTTGAACAAGAAAGTTATAAGTTCCCGAACCGTAAATTTATAATCTCTTGTATACATGAAAGGGGACGCCTTTTGATGTAGACAAAGAGTTATAAATGAGTGGGCTCAAGTACGTCTGGCTCGATTTGTGAGTGTTTGGTGTGCGTATGTCATTCTTCGAATCGTGTTTCGTTGATATGAATAGTTCAGTGCCGTCGTCATTATGATTATCATCGATTATCATCTATGTACGAGTAACATGTTGGACTTCTCTAGAGTTATGATTTATTTCAATGGACCACTTTTAATGTGTCTTGATGATCGTGAGATTTATAAGCTAATCGTTAAAAATCGTTGACCATTTCGAGAATAGGCGACTTGTTTAAGCGTCACCAGGATTTATGTGTGTACTTGTGGATTGACTGAGGATCAAGTTATCAATGGCGACTTATCGTGGATGTGAAGATTTTGTAATTTTACTTGCTATTGTCGAAGGGTTCATTCAAGGTTTTCTCGATGATCAACAGTGGAGATATATATTTGATGTTTATATTCGACCTTTACTTTTTAGGTATTTATATGATATGTGATCTAGTCGAATGATCGTAAGTTGTGGGAACTTGAGACGGAATTATCCAATGACATCCGATCATGGAGAACGTGTACCATATAATATCTTTTAACCTTCCTTGAAAACCTAGACGGCGACTTGTCGGTTTTTCACTCTTCACTGTTAGACTAAAGACTATCGTATACAAATTAAGCGTCGGGACGTCGCTTCCTAAAGGGTTAGATGATGTAATAACCCGAACTTCAAAATCGATATTTAGACCGAGTTTCAATACTATTACTAATATTCAGACCAATATTTATTGATTGACTTTTATTTGTCATGATCATTTTTGAGAATAATATTGAATTCTCGGCTAACCGGCAAGTTTAAATCTTTAACGTATCGAATACGTGTCATTTATTATTTATCGACAAAGTCTACGTCCGTCATCGACCGTAAATATCCTCGTTATGACATAGAAATATTTTCTATTGTCATCGTTATAATTTCTCGTCTTACGAGCATTCTTTTTAATTTACATTAAGCCTTTAGGCGTCGTTCGTTTATATAACGCGTTAACATATTTTAAATAATAAACCCTCCTTTATATATATCAAAATATCAATGTTCTCCGAATCTCGATGTTTTTATTTTATATTGAGCGTTTATTTTTCATGTTTAACGTGTATCTTTTCCAAATCGCGTAATGTTAGAATATCGAACTTTAATAATACCCGCTTTTGAAAATTATAGGGCAAGTTTAATAAATTAACTCACCCCATCTACTCAATAGCCACGTTTTATCCTAGTAACTTACACATAAACACTTGTCTAAGTGCTATGTATGCACACACATTTATAGAAATGAATATACTAAGATACCTAACTCATTTTCTCTACTTAACAAAACATACATATCCTTTTTGGCATTGTTTTTGCCGTCATCCTCCAACCCACGAAAGTCATCATCATCATACAATTTTAATAGCCATTTCATATTTTGGTTATAGTCTTTTGTTACTTAGTTTTGCAATCGGTGCTAGTTCTTTCTAAAGCAAAATTTAGCAAAGGTTCTTGAGAGATCTTTTTGGAGCTGAAGTAAAGAGATTTTACAAGTAATAAAATCATGGGTAAAATTTAATTATATGGTTTGAATTATGGGTTTGAGCCAAGGAGCTTTGAGACTATGATGATTTCATCATATTCCCTTGTAAGGATCATTTGATTAATTTTTTGTAATCTTTGATTTATATATCATTTTTATGAACATATATTTATCATAATTATAAGTTATGTAATGGTTAATTAGTGATTTGGACATTGTATATAAACTTTATGATATAAAAGAAAAGCTTAAACAAGCCTAGATCAAAAGTTGTTGTGTTGAAATTCAGGTCAGTAGCAAACGTGCTATTTTCAATAACATCAAGAGGTTTGGATTATTGAAACTTACATATTAAGATAGAGGATTTTTTTATGAGTATTTTCTCGGGTGACCCGTCCCGTGGCGAGTTCCGAAAAGTGAGATATGACCAAAATAGTGAAGCAAGGTCAAAATCTGATCTGCTGTAAAGATGGGCTGTTTTCTCATAAACTTCGTATACTAACCTATGATTATCTAAAACAAAAAGTTGTAGATAAATTTATGAAGAACTATAATCAATTGGATAGTCCATCAGTTCAAAACGGTTTGAAAATGGCGGGCAAAACGGTGGAACTGAATTTGGCTGCGAAAAACAGCCAACTCTTCTAAGTGATAGAATGGGTAAATGAGCTATGATAAGTATAAATTAGGGGTAATTAGACATATAATAAGCAAACTACATAAGTTAAGAATTATTTTGGTAAAAATAAATCATATATAATATTTATGGTTTAAGAGAAACGATCCAATCTACGAGGCATGTCGATAAATTATAAGAATTTGATCATATTGAATTAATGTAAAACGCGTTGATTTTTATAAAAAACCGAAGTGGTAGGACCCACTTATCGGGAAGCATGGACTCATTTATATACTGATGATTATGTGACCCGACACTCGACCATCGAACAATATTAAGCTGATGTCATTTTGAGGAGTTTTAGAACCCTAATGCATAGAAGGTAGAATTGGGCCATAAATGCCCAACGCACACTTATAATGGACTATAATGGGCTTAATTTTCAAAATGGGATAATAGATGACAAATTGTTATCAAGGTTTTATAAAAAGTTTTATGAAACTTATGCAATGTCCAAACCTACTAAAGTGAACTATTTACATATATGTATGACTTATGTATAGTCTCGGACCTAAGACGCGTCTCGTCATTATAGGTCTCGTTCGGTCATTTGTTGACCGTTGGGCATCTCGTTCTCCATCTGTGAGCGATTGATATCTCGTGAAGTCATGTATCGACTATTGGATGTTTGTTCCTCGATAAACGTGTGATAGCTATATCAGGTGAGTCTATAGCCTTGCTTTTATATTATCTGGTAAATGATTTTTAACCCGCGAGGGGGAATACATGCTGTTTTATAAAATGAACACAAGTTTTTTTGGTATGCTGGTCCCGGATATGATGATAAATGCCTAAGTACCATTGTCTTATGAAGTCCCTGAATTTCATGAACTTTAATTACCTTGCGAGGTAAACGCTAATACATATGATAGATCTATTTGGTTTGACAGCCTTATCCTAGGGTATGTATCCTTGTGATCACCTGAGAGGGATATTATGTATAAGAGGTCGCTGGTATATGACAATATTACCTGCTGTAGGGGCGCTGTAAGTGACTTGGTTTGACGTGTTGGTTAACGTTCAGTTGCATGAGC
This sequence comes from Glebionis coronaria, assembly GCA_025667525.1. Classification (NCBI taxonomy): domain Eukaryota; kingdom Viridiplantae; phylum Streptophyta; class Magnoliopsida; order Asterales; family Asteraceae; genus Glebionis; species Glebionis coronaria. Next base: position 109,246,402 of record CM046877.1, on the reverse strand, counting down.
TTAAGGCATTTATCGATATATATGACTTGTCTGTGTGACAAGCTTGAGATGATTAAAATGCTTGTGTTCAAATGATGATTTGCAAAACCTATAGATTCACTCAACCATTGTGTTGATGATTTTGAGCATGTATTCTAGATAATCAAGATGGATAGCAGCGGAACATGGAGGAGGAAGTTGGTTCTTACTTGTCTAAAGTTTTATATTATTTTTCCATCCTTTGAAATGAATAAATGACTTTTAAGTCTTTGTATAATGAATGTGATGTGTTGGTAAAGGTTTTTGGGACTAAAGGCTACTCTGATTTATATATTGGGATGGGAAACTTTTTAGACAAGGTTTGTATTATTTTAACGTCTCTTTTGAGGTCATTGTCTATCATTGTGTGTGATGTGCTATTAGTAGCGCCCCAATGTGATATTCCGCTGCGTGGTAATTTGGGGGTGTTACAAAAGTTTCGATAAAAGCACATGCGACTAAATAGGGCTAGTCCTGTACCAACCATTACTTAGTCATAAACCTGCTACAATGATATGAATGCATGAAATAAAAATGAAAATGAATGAATGCATGAAAACCAACTGTCAGTTCTAGGAAGACATTGGTGACTACCTGTAAGTCATAGGTCATTTTTACAGAGCTACAGGTCGAAACCTTGGGCTCTGATACCATAATTGTAACATCCCATTTAATAGGATAGAGTGCTACAGTAAATTGTGGCGTATCATGAAAGCATGCAAGGTAAATGTCTAAACATTCATGACCATAAATAGAAATACCGGAATCAAACATCGGTAGTCTAGTAACTCACAAACAAGCAATATAAGTACTGTAAATGGAAAGGACTAAACAATGACAAAAAGATGTAAAGTATGATTAAGTAGGAATAAATGCATATGGTAAAAGAGGCCGGATAGCTTCCAATCCGAATGCACATACTCTGGAGTTCCTACTTGCGTCCTTGGGTACTGGCCGTTTAGGAACATGGAAAAGTAGACGGCTGAGCATAACGCTCAGTGCACGGATATACAATAAAGCATGGAAAAACATAGAGTATGGAAGCATATAAAGAATATAAAGCATGAATGGCATCAGAAATGAATAAGTCCTGGAACACCTAGTTGTCTGTCATGTTAATTGGTTTTAGTTCTGTAAACATAGCTTACGTTAATTATGAAAATCTATATTAGTTTATTTACCAAATTAGCCAATATAGGTCATGAGGTCAACAACGTGCATGAATACTTGGAGGGGAGACCTCATCATGCAATCAGAGGGGTTGCCTCTAATTAACTGGTAAATGGGTAGGAGGGATCAGCTCCTTGTGAAGGATGCAAGGCACACACCACATTCACCATGAAAATCCTGACTGAAACATGTAACTAGGTTGCACCCCTACGCCCCACCTGATAATATAATAATCAAATGGCCAAATAACTAAAAAGGGACGCCACGAGCTATCACTCCGCGTGGTGAAGTCATAACACTAATGCCTCTAGTGTTATGGTTATGGTACCTCCATAACTAGGTGAAACTGGTCATGCATGTATATGGCTAAGGTAACTAATAAACATAAGCATTTAATCTTTAACTACTGTAGAAAATAGTTGGTTGCATATGGGAAATCCTAATGAATGAAGAGATTGTCCTTACTGAAGGACGGGAAATCCGTACCTTATGTCCAGTAGAAGCTAACGGAAACGATGAAGACTAATCCGCCTTGATGGATAACACTACATAAGAAATATGGACGTGTATGAGTTGTCTGAATTACATGTGTTTTACTGGTTCCATGTGTGATTAGCTTGTTATACGTATTCTGTCATGTTTTACTGTTTAGTGTGTATTATGTAGTTATTCTGATGTTGTGTTGGGTATTATTTATGTATTAGTGTATTATAATACTTGTATTGTAATACTAAGTAACTTTCTAAAAATAGCAGGTTTCCATAAATAGTAAGTTTTCGAAATTAGAAAGTTCCCAAAAAATAGTAAGTTTCCATAATTAGAATTAAGCTGGATTATAAATAATAAGTCAAGTTAACTTAATACAATACAAGTCATGATTATAGTTAGTTTATTAAATAACTGGTTAATTTAATTAAACTTTATGTTATAAGATTTTAATTAAAATACATGTTTAATTAAGATAACTAAGTATAAATACCTTAGGTTATACATGAATTAATTTTAATAAATTAATTAACCTAAATTTTAATATGACATGATTTATAAAATAGTTTTATAAAAACTTGGATCCCGAGCCCGTGTTTTAATATAAGCCGAATCCAATAAGCTATAACAAGTCCCACCGAGTCCTTGAAAAGAACCTCGGATGACACTACTTAAAAACTAATCATACAATCATACCCCGACTCGAAGTCGGGGTCCCCTTGTCTCGGGTCCGATCAACCAAAACCAACCGAGCACCCTTACGGGTCTCGGTGGTGCCTCGGCTCCACCCTAAACCGAAAACAAACACACCCCGACCCAAGGTCGGGGTTCCCTTGTCTTGCCGAGCCAACAACCAACCAAGCTGAGACCTTGAAGGGTCTCGGTGGTTAATACAAGGTTTTAGCCACGTATGAAAGTTCGTTGTTCCGATCTTTTCGAATTGATTACCGTTAATTAGTGCGACTCGGTCGTTCTTGGTGGAAAAATAAATAGTTTGTTTGATTATCTATTTTAAACTAAAAGCAAATCGGAAAATGTCGTTGAGTAAAATTAAAGCTTTAAAAATTAAACTAAAAATTACTAGAAAAACACTTGGTAAAAATAGAGATTTCAGGAAGCGTGCAATTTTTGGAAATTAAAACTTGATAAAACTAAAAACTTAAACCATCGGAATGTAACAAGTCAATTCTGTCGGAATGTATAAAAACAAAACCATCGGATTATTAGTGACAAAGCTATCGGAATGTTGCCATCAGAATGTAACAAATGGACTCTATCGGAATGTTCTTTAGTCGCAATGTTCAAATCTATCCGAATAATGCTAATGAAATTACCATCGGAATGCAAGGTTTCTGTCGGAATGTTGTTAACTAAATTTGAGCAGCGTTTCGTCTTAAAGTAGCCTTAAGACCCGTCGGGATGTGCGATCGTAATGAGCGATCGCAATCCCGATCGGAATAAGGGGGAAAGTACAAGTGATCGCAAAGTAAAACCCCCTTGGGTTATTGCGATACAAACAACCGTCAGAATGTATAAACCCTCAATATTGCAATGGAACTCAAATAATCTGAAAATGGAGGTAAGCCAAAATCTCAATAAGCAGTTCCAATAAGCTCACTTAACCGAATCTCAAACAACTCAATAAGCATAAATTTGACAACTTTTGATATATGAAATTCGTAAACTTTATAAAAGAAACTTTAAAAAGATTAAACTTTTTGAGAAAACTAAAACCAATAAGCTACATACGAAATAAGCCAAAAAGCATAACAAGCCTCAAGCCTAATCGTATAAGAACTGATATAGGACTAAAAAGATGAACCTTTTAATCACTTAAACATCAAAACCAAACGTGAATCAAGGATATTTCGGATCAATATCAAAGTAAAATCAAGAAAGGAAGAAAAAGATTGAAACTTAAAAGCTTAAACTTGAACTTTTGATTAATCAAACTCAAATACAAAGATTAAAATAAAACTTAAACTTGAAAGAAAAGATGAAGTTTAGTGAGAGAAAGTTGAACACTTTCTCTCTCTAAAATGAAAACTAAAGAAAGGAAAATAACTAGCTAACAAAAAACTAACACCCTCCTAATGTGCCATTAGGAGGGTATATATAGGGAGTGGGGAGTGCATGTGTGCTTTCTTCTTTCTTTCTTTACATCTCGACTCGATTTAATTTGTCTTTCTCGACGTTGTCTCAGGATTTGTAGATATAAATTGAACTGTTCTTATAATCATCATCTATAATTAGACTTGAGTTCTTCGACTTCATTAAACTTCCGTTCTTTTTGCATTCTTGATCTTATGACTTCGTCTTTTCTCGTTTTCTTCGATAAAAGCCCGTGAAAGCCCGTGTTTTGTTCCTTTTTCATATTTTGGTCCTAAAACAAAATAAAAACACAAACCACGCATAATTCCGAATTTTACGACATAAAATATACGTTTTGGTCTTGTTATTATTGGAAATAAGTGGTAAAAGGATAAGTGTTTTCACACTTATTAAATCCCCTACACTTGACCATTGCAATGCCCTCATGCAATGCATTAATTTTAAAGCACGGTTTACATTTTCCATCATAAATAACCCACCTTGGCCTTTATTAAATACTAAATGTTAAGGAAAATAAAAAGATAAAAACAAGTAAAGAAATCAAAGACTTACATTGGGGTTTTGGCTGTCATGAATGTTCATCATCCTCAAGTTTCGCGTTCCCCAAACCAAGCTTAAAAACGAGATCATTGTTATTATAAGTTAGCAAACTAACACGAATTCATGTGGGCCAATTATTTACTTAGACTCTCTTATTCCTAGGTGTATCTCTTATATTTTAATTTTGTCTTGAATGATCACAAGGATGCATTGTTTGACTTATTACGATAGTTATTTAGGCTGAAAATAAAGTGGGATGATTTAATCCATAGTTAGCTAAAGGACAAAATCTTTTAAAACTGCTTCTCGGGACCTCTTAAAGTTCATATCTTGGCATAACTCGCTTCACGATTTGAGACCTTTCTTGGACCGATATTTGGCAGTGACTTCATACTTCAAATCTTGAGAGACGTTCATGAAATAATGGTCTTCTCTTCATAATAGGAATTTCTTCACTTGAAGTTTTTGAGAGATTCTTCATATTTGGACCGCGACATTCATTTTTCTCCAATCTTTAATTTGGATTTTGATAATACAACGATCCGCCTCCTTTTAGGACTTGGATCTATTTATCCTCATACCTTGCTAGGGTCTTTTCGGATAGACTTCTCCATGATCTTTAGGGGAGTTTTTGCTTTTCGTCCTGTGTCTCGATCCTTCATATTGATTTTCGATAAATGATTCTTCACATCACTTGGGATCTTTAGCAACAAAATGTAGCCCTCATGTCTTGTTAGGACCTTTTCGGACTCGCCAATCTTCTCATCCCGCTTCAATAAGTTATGCCTTGGCTATGAACTCTAATTAATACCGAGCAACTTTTAAACGATCTTGGGCTAGAAGCTAAGTAACTTTTCAAATCGTACAACCTTATTTATTGCAGATAACTTTATTAGCAAGCGATGGGAGAAAAAGCTTATAATCAACTCACATAAATTCACGAAAGAATACCAAACTTATAATTGACTCTATCATCTCTCGTTCTCCATAATTGAAAATATCAAGGAATGAGATTCGTGGATGCTTAGCCAATTAAATCAAAGTTTTGGGTTTTCGAGTCATCTATAGGATCTTGCAAATTCTTAGACTCTTTCAAGTTTAGAATTCGCATTTCAAAGTTCCCTTGATAAACGACTCTCTAGGATCAATTATAGGAACTTGCGAAAAGTTCTTATTCTTAACCCGTGAGAGTTAAGACTTTCGCGTTTTAAAGTTCCCTATATAAAAGCCTAACAAAACTTGACTTAAACACGTTAAGGATACTAGCTAGAGTAAACTTAGATAAGTAAACTCGGGTTGAGTCAAAAGATTCACAACGTTGAAAAATTTATAACCACTTTATTGAAAAATTTATTTTAGCAATGAAAGTAAATAACGATAACAAAGGAAAATACTACTATACTACTAGGCCAAAATAGATTAAAAATTTTGAAAAATGTCGAAAAATTAGATTTTCCGGTTAAAATGAGGACAAATTCATGGAAAAGACCACTTACTTCTATAGAAGTCCCCCCTACACTTGATATAAACATTGTCCTCAATGTTTAAGCATGTGGGAGTAAACTCCCCTACACTTAGAACATTGTGCACTTTGGTTAAATCTTGCTAAGGAAAGGACAACTATAGTGATTTCAATGTGAACATATAATATATGAAATATTGAATCACGACAGTTTAGGATAGAACCAGAAAGACGGGCACACGGGATCACGGTTCGTCAAAAGTCATCGAGAATGGATCTTTGAAGCTTTAATCCCTGCACACTAGAAGAAATAAGACAACAAACACATACGGGGCTCCCCTATACTTATTATGAAAACGGTAAAGGATAGATCACGGGTTGCCTCCCGAGAAGCGCTTGTTTTTGTTAACCGAGTCAAGAGCCTGACTCGACCCAGAACTAATTCAAGGGAAACGTGGTGAGGGATGGAATCATCTCATAAGATATGTCCTCACCAAAGTAAAACTTCACGCGCTGGCCATTCACCTTAAAATTGGGCCCATTTGGCTGAGAAAGCTCAATGGTGCCATATGGGAAGACTTTGGCAACAGTGAATGGACCAGACCAGCGGCTCTTCAACTTGCCCGAGAAGATCTTCAACCGAGAGTTAAAGAGTAAAACTTGATCACCAACATGGAACTCTCGGTTCTTAATCCTTGAATCATGGATGATCTTTGTCTTCTCCTTGTAGATCAATGAGTTCTCATAAGCTTCATTCCTTAGTTCGTTGAGCTCGTTGAGTTGAATCTTCTGAAGATCGCCAGCTTTGTTGATGTCGAAGTTAGCCCACTTCAAGGCCCAGTATGCCTTATGTTCCAGCTCGATAGGGAGGTGGCATGCTTTCCCGTACACAAGAAGATAAGGTGTACAACCAATCAGGGTCTTATAAGCGGTACGGAAAGCCCACAAAGCATCGTCTAACTTATCGGCCCATGAGGCACGATGCTCTCCCACAGTACGCTCAAGAATTCGCTTCAATCCACGGTTAGATATCTTGGCTTGACCATTTGTTTGAGGATGATAGGCGGTGGGAAGACGGTGATTGAAACCGTACTTAGCCATGACTCGAGCAAATTTATCATTGCAAAAATGAGTCCCGCGGTCACTGATTATAGCACGAGGAACACCGAATCGAGAAAAAAGTTGCTTCAAAAAGTTCACAACCACCCTCGCATTGTTTGTAGGGAGAGCCTTAGCTTCAACCCATTTGGATACATAGTCAACGGCTACGAGGATGTACTTGTTCCCTTTAGATGATGGAAATGGCCCTATAAAGTCGATGCCCCATACATCAAAGACTTCACATTCTTGTATGAAATTTTGAGGCATCTCATCTTTATGTGTGATCTTGCCTTGTCGTTGGCAAGCATCACAATGCTTAACCATTTCGTGAGCGTCACGATAAATGGTGGGCCAATAAAATCCAGAGTCGAATACTTTCTTCGCGGTGTAATTGGGACCAAAGTGACCACCGGTGGGTCCTTTATGGCAAGCTTTGAGAATGTTTAAAGCTGCGGGGTCCATCAACACATCGACGAATAATCAGATCAGCACATTGTTTGAAGAGATAAGGGTCATCCCAAAAGTAAGTCTTAGCATCTTTAAAAAAACTTCTTCTTTTGTTGGGATGTTAACCCTTCGAGGAGAATACCACCCGCTAAGTAGTTTGCAATGTTCGCAAACCACGGGGTGTCATCCAGATTGGAATTGACAGACATTAAGGCCTCAAGGGGAAAAGAGTCATTGATCTCTTGATTCGGATGATCCCCTTGATAAGGATCCTCAAGTCTACTTAGATGATCCGCGGCTAGGTTTTCGGCTCCCTTTTTGTCACGAATTTTGATTTTAAATTCTTGAAGGAGCAAAACCCAACAAAGAAGTCTTGGCTTAGAGTCTTGCTTAGTCAACAAGTAATTCAACGCGAAATGATCGGTGTACACGATGGTGGTAGAAAGGACAAGATAGGGGCAGAACTTCTCAAAAGCATACACTACAACTAAAAGATCTTTTTCGGTAGTGGTATAAAGCAATTGATCCCCCGTCATTGTCTTGCTAGCATAATGGATTGGTTGGAAGTGTTTGTTCACTCTTTGGCCCAAAACCGCTCCAATAGCAAAGTCGCTAGCATCGCACATCAATTCAAAAGGTAGCTCCCAATTAGGGGTAACCAAGACCGGTGCCTTAGTTAGCTTGTCCTTAAGAAGATTGAAGGATTCAAGACACTCTTTAGAAAAGATAAAAGGAGTATCTTTTTCCAAGAGTTTGGTCATCAGGCGAGCGATTTTAGAGAAATCCTGAATGAATCGACGATAGAAGCCCGCATGACCAAGGAAACTTCTCACACCCTTCACGGTTGAAGGTGGATGTAATTTGGCTATGAAATCCACTTTAGCACGGTCCACTTCAAGACCGGCTTTGGAGATTTTATGTCCAAGCACAATGCCTTCTTTTACCATGAAATGGCATTTTTCCCAATTCAGAACAAGGCGAGTGTCTTCACACCGCTTAAGCATGCGTTCCAAATTGGCAAGGTAAGTAGAGAAGGAATCACCATAGACCGAGAAATCATCCATGAAGACTTCCATAGTTTCTTCAACCATGTCATGAAAGATAGCCATCATACACCTTTGGAAAGTCCCAGGAGCATTGCATAAGCCGAAAGGCATTCTTTTGTAAGCAAATGTTCCATAAGGACAAGTGAATGTGGTTTTCTCTTGGTCTTGGGGATCGATGGGTATTTGAAAATAACCCGAGAAACCGTCTAAGAAGCAGTAATAGTCATTACCCGCGAGACGTTCAAGCATTTGGTCCATAAAAGGAAGGGGAAAATGATCCTTTCTCGTAGCATCATTGAGTTTGTGATAGTCTATACAAACTTTCCACCCTGTAACGAGACGAGTAGGAATCAACTCGTTGTTTTCATTGGGCACAACGGTGATTCCACCTTTCTTAGGCACACAGTGGACGAGACTAACCCATGGTGAATCCAAGATAGGGTAGATCATTCCCGCATCAAGAAGTTTGATAACCTCTTTTTTGATAACGTCATGGATCTTGGGATTCACCCTTCTTTGGTTTTGAATAGTGGGTTTAAAGTCGTCCTCCATGAGAATTTTATGTGTGCAAAAGTGAGGATCAATTCTACGAATATCGGAGATTTTCCAAGCAATCGCTTTCTTGTGATTCTTTAGCACGGCGATAAGTCGAGATTTTTCTTCCTCGTTCAAGTCCTTTGCGATGATGACGGGTGACTTCTTGTTGTCTTCAAGGAAAACGTACTCGAGATGAGACGGTAGGTCCTTAAGTTCTAAATCCGGAGGATTTTCGATGGAAGACGTTTTCAAATTCGGATCATCGATAGAGATATCCTTAAGAGATGGTGGAGAAATATGGTCCTCATTGAGAAGTTTCTCAATGGTACGAATGTCTTCATCCCAATTGGAGGTAGAATCGTCATATTGTAAGTCCACATCTCCCAAAGTTGCTTCAAAGTCTTTGAAAATGAAATCACTTTCTCCAAATGGAGTTAGTGATGGAGCAATAGAGGCACCGGTCTCAACAGTGGGTAGAGAAGAAGAACCACTTTTACAAGTGTCTTTGAAATGTTCTTCACAAGCCTCATCAAGAACGTCAATGAAATTAACACTCTCGCTGTCAGAAGGCTGCTTAGAAAGTTTACCCATGTTGAAGACGATTTTATCGTCACCAACTCTCATGATTAATTCGCCCGCGGCTACATCAATGAGAGTGCGACCGGTCCTCAAGAATGGACGTCCAACGATTAATGGAACACGGGGATCCATCTCGTAGTCAACGACAACAAAATTCGCCGGAAAGGTGAATTTGTCGACACCGACGAAGACGTCTTCGGCTATCCCCACCGGATAAGCAACCGTACGGTTGGCTAATTCCAAAGTCATTCGTGTGGGGACTAGCTCGGGTAGAGATAATTGTTTCCAAACGCTTAAAGGCATTAAGTTTATACTAGCACCTAGATCGGCTAGGGCCATACAATTCTCTACCCCAGGGAAGTTGCAAGGAATCAAGAAACGACCCGGATCACCAAGTTTGGTTGGTAATTTCTTTAAGAGCACTGCGGAGCAATTCTCATTAAGTTGGGTCTGAGTGATATCGAGGAGTTTCTCCTTATCACTGAGAAGATCTTTAAACATTTTGGCATACTTTGGCATGTGAGCGAGAGCCTCAGCAAAGGAGATATTGAAATTCAGTTGTTTAAACATTTTGAGAAAGTTAGAAACCTGAATATCATCCTTGTTCTTCAATTTCTCTTTCCTCAACCTTGAGGGATAAGTTATATTGGGTTGAGATGAAGGCTTTGGAATTGGATTCTCACTCACATCCTTGGGTGGTGGAGGGGTGGAAGTAGAAGGTGGAGGAATTGGAGAAATAGAAGGTGGAGGAGTAGAAATTGGAGGAACTGGAGAAGGGGACTCGTTTTCCTTTGTCACAATCACCGGTGTAGGTGTAGGAAGCTCGGGTTCCTTTAAACCTTTTCCACTGTGAGTGGTGATTGCTTTCATCTCCCCTCTTGGATTAGAAACGGTGTTACTCGGAAGAGAACCCGAACCAGAGGCTTGATTACTCGGGAAAAAACTAGCCATCATGTTCCTTAAGTCATTCGTTTGACTTGCCAAAGAGTTTCACATATCGGCTCGAAGATCATTCCCTTGTTTCACCATATCAGCTTTCATGTTGGCCATTTCCCGCTGAAGATTCTTCACTATCGCATCATTAGTCCTCATGTAAGTTTCAACCTCGTGATTAAATACGGTGGTTTGGTTGGGAGGAGGAGCATGGTAGGCAGGTGGTTGATAAGCGGGTTGTTGGTAAACTTGGTTGTTTCTTTGAGGTGGATATGGGGTTCTTTGGGTTTGATATTGATTTGGAGCACAAGGTTGGTTTTGATTGTTGCGATTTAGGTTGTTTGGGTTTTGTGGGGGAAAACCGGGTGGTGAAAGAAAGTTGTTTGAGCGATAGCTGAGCAAATTGCGGTCACCTTGAGGACGTGCTTGATAGCCTCCTGTAGAAAAGTTACCGTTGGCGGCATACACATTTTCCGGATTGTCGTGAGTCGAAGGACAATCGGTGTATGAGTGAGATCCCCCGTATATTTCACATGATTGACTCAAAGCATTAGCTTGGGCAGTGATATGTTTGGCATTGTTGGCGGTTTGTACAGCAAGCGATTCCACAAGCGAAGTTATATATCAATTCTCTTGTCGGCGTCACTAGTACTACCACTAGCCATATTAGTCCGAACACTCTTGCTTTGCACTCTAGACTTATTCTCAATAATGTCCCATGCAGCATTAAAGACTTAACCAAAATGTTACCCCCGAGGCACTATTTAGTGAATCTTGGTCATTCATGCTTAACCCATTGTAAAAAGTATTTATTTGATGTAATTTTGTGAAACCATGTTGTGGACACTTTCTTAAAAGTTCCTTAAAACGGTCCCAAGATTCACTAAATGTCTCACCGTACTTTTGTTCAAAGGTAATGATTTCATTCCGCAAAGCGTTAGTACGTGAGGGTGGGAAAAAGTAATTGATGAATTTGGTCTCTAAATCCGTCCACGTAAGAATACTTTGTGGCGGTTCCTTATCAAGCCAATTCTGGGCTTGTCCCTCTAAGGAGAAAGGAAAAAGTTGCAAGCGAATCACTTCTTGTGAAACCCCATTATACTTAACCATATTGGTGAGTTGAAGAAACCTTTTTATATGGTCATGAGGATCATAAAGCAAACGCCCCAAGAAAGGTTGAGCAGAGACCATTTGAATAAAGCCGGATTTGAGCCCAAAATTGTTGGCTCCAATCTCAGGTATGACAATAGCATCGGTGTTGCCCTCTACGTGCGATTGCAAAAGCTCGATCATTGGTTGATTGTCCATGGTGACAATAGGTGGAGTAATGACTTCGGCTTGAGCTGCTTTCTTCTTACGAGCACGGGTACGCATACACACCTACAAAAAGAAAAGAAAGATAGACAAGAAATATTTTTGGTTTTTTTATTGTTTTTCTTTTTTTTTTTGAAAATTTTTAATTTTTATGGATTTTTGAAAATTTTTGAGCAAGGAAAATAACGTTCAAAAATGAACGGAACCCAAAATCCAACGCGTCTCTCACTAAAAACCGTTAATATTAACGAAAAGAGCCGGCAGCGGCACCATTTAATACAAGGTTTTAGCCACGTATGGAAGTTCGTTGTTCCGATCTTTTCGAATTGATTACCGTTAATTAGTGCGAGTCAGTCGTTCTTGGTGGAAAAATAAATAGTTTGTTTGATTATCTATTTTAAACTAAAAGCAAATCGGAAAATGTCGTTGAGTAAAATTAAAGCTTTAAAAATTAAACTAAAAATTACTAGAAAAACACTTGGTAAAAATAGAGATTTCGGGAAGCGTGCAATTTTTGGAAATTAAAACTTAATAAAACTAACAACTTAAACCACCGGAATGTAACAAGTCAATTTTGTCGGAATGTATAAAAACAAAACCATCGGAATATTAGTGACAAAGCTATCAGAATGTTGCCATGGAATGTAACAAATGGATTCTATCGGAATGTTCTTTAGTCGCAATGTTCAAATCTATCGGAATAATGCTAATGAAATTACCATCGGAATGCAAGGTTTCTGTCGGAATGTTGTTAACTAAATTTGGGCAGCGTTTCGTCTTAAAGTAGCCTTAAGACCCGTCGGAATGTGCAATCGCAATGAGCGATCGCAATCCCGATCGGAATAAGGGGGAAAGTACAAGTGATCGCAAAGTAAAACCCCCTTGGGTTATTGCGATACAAACAACCGTCGGAATGTATGAACCCTCAATATTGCGATGTAACTCAAATAATCCGAAAATGGAGGTAAGCCAAAATCTCAATAAGCAGTTCCAATAAGCTCACTTAACCGAATCTCAAACAACTCAATAAGCATAAATTTGACAACTTTTGATATATGAAATTCGTAAACTTTATAAAAGAAACTTTAAAAAGATTAAACTTTTTGAGAAAACTAAAACCAATAAGCTAAATACGAAATAAGCCAAAAAGCATAACAAGCCTCAAGCCTAATCGTATAAATACTGAAATAGGACTAAAAAGATGAACCTTTTAATCACTTAAACATCAAAACCAAACGTGAATCAAGGATATTTCAGATCAAAATCAAAGTAAAATCAAGAAAGGAAGAAAAAGATTGAAACTTAAAAGCTTAAACTTGAACTTTTGATTAACCAAACTCAAATACAAAGATTAAAATAAAACTTAAACTTGAAAGAAAAGATGAATTTTAGTGAGAGAAAGTTGAACACTTTCTCTCTCTAAAATGAAAACTAAAGAAAGGAAAATAACTAGCTAACAAAAAACTAACACCCTCCTAATGTGCCATTAGGAGGGTATATATAGGGAGTGGGGAGTGCATGTGTGCTTCCTTCTTTCTTTCTTTTCGTCTCGACTCGATTTAATTTGTCTTTCTCGACGTCGTCTCGGAATTTGTCGATATAAATTGAACTCGTCTTATAATATTCTTCTATAATCAGACTTGAGTTCTTCGACTTCATTAAACTTCCGTCTTTAGACTTTTTCTTCGATAAATCTTCAGAATAGGCCGTGGACTTCCGTTTTTTTTGCACTCTTGATCTTTTGACTTCGTCTTTTCTCGTTTTCTTCGATAAAAGCCCGTGAAAGCCCATGTTTTGTTCCTTTTACATATTTTGGTCCTAAAACACAATAAAAACACAAACCACGCATAATTCCGACTTTTACGACATAAAATATACGTTTAGGTCTTGTTATTATTGGAAATAAGTGGTATATGGATAAGTGTTTTCACACTTACTAGTGGTGGAGATAAAAACCAACCGAACACCCCCTTTTGGGGGTTTCGGTGCCTTAGCCGAACCACAAACCCAACCAAACGTACCTGATGAGACTGCTTTTATACATAGTCTCATCGTCCAAATAGGGCTTAAAATGCATTAAATATCATCAAAATACCCATATATATGCTTGTGTTTGTTACTTGTGTATTCTAGGTATGGATATTGAGAAAATGACAAAAGATCACAAGAATCATTCAAAAACGAACACGGGAAACGAAGCCGCACAATGAACCAAGCCCTAATGAAGACTTTCCCAAGATTTACCCTTGAAGATTTGAAGAATTATGAAGAAGGGTCCTCCAATATGGAAGAATTGACACTTTATACCCTTGTATCCTCATAATTACAAGATTGGTCCCTAAAGTTTGTCAAAATTACAAAAAGGGCCCTCCACTTTGAAGATTTGGCAAGTTTAGCCCCTCAAAAAAGCTAAATTGTCAACGAATAACCTCCACAAAGTCAAATATATCATGAAGTCCTTCAAAGTACAAGAAATTACAAGTTTGGTCCTTTGAAAATCCCAAAATTACAAAAAGGACCCTTAACTTTCAACATTTGGCAAGAATGGTCCCTCATCAAACAAGACTTGGCAATTTTAGTCCTCCAAAATGTCAATTATACAAGTCTAGACCATTATCATTAAAGAAAATACCAAATCAGCCCTTGAAGAATTCAAAAATGGCAAGAAATACCCCTGAAAATACTTTGGAAAAGTATTTGGGGCAAAAGTGTGAAAATGGAAACTTAATTTACAAAGGGATCCGGATTTTAGTGTGTTATTTAGAACATGAAAAGAAGTAGAAAGGTGAAGGGTTAAAAGTGGCCAGACAAGGAAGTTACATAGGCCAGTAAGAGCTTGACACGTGCCCCACTCAATCAAACCCACCAATCACAACTCACCCTGGCGCCACATCACCATCCCACTCACCCATTTAACTAATTAACTATTTAGTTATTTAATTGTGGAACCTAACACATTTTTAAACTTTAAAACAGATCAAACGCCTTGTTCATCATGTTCATAACAAAATTGGGCTTTTATTATTCACTCACAATTAAACCTTAATTGTTTCCAGAATTATGATTAAGGTTATAGTTAACTAATCCCAACCTTAATATATGCCACCTCATCAACCAAGGGTGCACATGAAAGGTGCCCTGCTAAACCTTTGAGCATGAAGACAAAACCATGGCAGGGAATCTACAGCTCACAATCCAGCTTTCATCCTAAGCAAAATATGGACCCTTTGATCAACTTTTCACACATGACACCTCACACAAACTGCCAATTCAGTCACATGATTCTCCAAAGAAGGCAAAACCTCAAGGGCATTTTTGGGCTTCTACAAGTTAGGGTTTTAAGTTTTTAGGTTTAAGCTGACCATGTACACCCTCTATATAAAGGGTATAGGGTCCAACATAGACGTTTGCTTTTGGTTTTTCCTTTGTTCAAGCACTTGTAAATCCTTTTTCAGTTTTATGAATTTGAGTTAAGTGTTTTGAAGAAAGACCAAGTGCCACCTTATTTCTGCTTGTTTATGTTCTTAGTTTACTGATTTTGAAGTTAAAAACCTGTTTTCAAAAGAGGAGTGTGCAAAAGTTTGCACATTTTCTCATTTTCTTGATATTTTGCTAAGTTCTTGTTTCTATCTTGGAATTCTTGGGTTATAGGGCTGATCATAGCATCCTAATTGAGTTGATTAAGGTGTGGTGAGGCTTATAACTTGGGGATAATCAAGTGTGGGGGTAACAAGGTTGCATTAATCAAGATTTTTCAAGTTTCTGATTTTTATACTTGTGCTTCTAACCTTGTTGATTCTTAGCAGGGGTGTTATAGGAAGCTTGTACTTGTTCTTGCTAGTACATAAGCTCATAAATTCGTGGGTGTGGATGTACATCCATGAGGTTTTCATACTCAATCCTAAAATCTGCTTAAATTCATGATTTTTGGTGATATTTGTATATGGCTTGTGTTCTTGTGAATTTTATGGCTTAAATCTGCTTGAATCTGTTAATCTTACTTGTTATTATGTTTATTTGAGCTTGGGTGGCCTTGAATCTCACTTTTACTTTGAAAAATTTGATTTTTAAAAGATAAAGGGGTGTTTGGGTCTATCTGTTTGTGATTATAACTTGATATTGTGCTGTTGGATTGTGTTGTTTATGCTTGGTATCTGATATATGCCTTGTTGAGAGTGTTTTGCTGCAAGTTTTTGGGTTTGAAACTTCAAATCACACAATCTGCTATAACTTGGTGAATTTAACTGTTTTTGACCTAAGATTTTGGTGAAATCTAGTATTTGTGCATGCTTAGGGTTGAAAGTTGTTAGAACATCATTATTATAGCTTATTTGATAGATATTGAGTGTTGAATATGGCTTATTTGTCAAATACATCAGCAAAGTAGAAAACTGCATGTGTTAGTGTTCATCAGTAACTTTCATTGGCTTGAATCTTGCTTAATTCTTTGAACCAGTGCATGAAACCTGTTTAGACTTGCTTATTGGAGTTTATAATAGCTTGTGTATGCATTTGGTTGAATTTGGCTGGCTGATTTGTGCTAAAACTTCTTATAAGTGCTCAACTGATTAAGTATTCATGTCTATATCATATCTGGTGATTGATTGATTAAACTGTATCAATTGGGTGTTTGTGATTGTGATATTTTGATTGTTATTGACTCCTTTTGATCCAAAGATCATTTGGGTGCCTTTGTGTAATCTGAATCTCCAAAAAAGTCACTAAAGACAAAAGGTTAAACAAGTCAAGCAGTGGAAAAAGTTTCCACTGCTCAACACTCAAAACTAGCCCCTGCTAGTGTAATTTTGAACTCAGCTTATCAATAAGCTATTCTAGCTTATCCAGACTTGCAACAACTTATTTTTTGTGATAGGTCTTCATTATTTGACCCATTTAAGTAGACTGGAGCTTATTGGACTTTGACTTTGACTTTTTACTAGAAAACCAACTTATTTGACTTTTACATAAGTGCTTATTTGCTTTTTCCAGCTTATTGAGTCAGCTTATTTGAAAACTCTTTGTTGATTTTGCTTAATTAAGTCATTTCAATGCTTTTGGAACTTGAATCAGCACTTGGGGTGGCCTAGAACTCAAAAACGACTATTTTGTCGTTTTCTATAGATTGCTTATTGCATTTTCAGGCTTATTCCTTGGGCTTATTTCAAATTTCTTTTTTCAGAAGTCTTATTTAGGTCAAAAGAAGTTTGTGTGTCAATTTTTAGCTTATGGCATTGGCTTATAGCTTAATGGGCCAAAAAGGCCATTAAGAATAAGCTGCTTGTTATAAGCTAGCTTATTTCACACTTTCAGCTTTTGGGCCTTTGGAAAAAGTTGTTTAAAATCAAATTTTGAGTCAACCTGTGCTTTTTGGGCTTATTTTGAACACTTTTTGTTATTGGGCCTAAATTTGGCCCAATAAGGGACTGTTTTGGGTTTAGCCCATTTTCTAGGCCCATTAGGGGTATTTAGGTAATTTCACTTTCATTTATGAGTTGTTTAGGTTAAATTAAGCTAGTTTGCAAGTTTTTAGAATTTTTTTATGATTTTTGGATTTTTAATATTATTTTAATATTATTTTATTATTAATAATTAAAAGTCTGATTTTCTAAGTTTTTATATTTTTCCTATGTTCTAAACAGTTATTAGGAATTTTGCAATTTTCCAAATATTTTTAGAGTCTTTTAATTATTTTCTAGAATTAATTTAAATTTTAATTGATTTTAGTAGTTTTTAATTGTTTAAAAATAGTTTTTAGTGGTTTTAAAATTTTGAAAAATACTTTTTAGCTTAATTAGGGTATTTTTGAGGTTTACAAACTTTAAAATCTTGATTGGGACTTTTTTAATAATTAATTTTGATTTTTAGGGCTTTAATTAGCATTAAAAAGTTATTATCTAATTAAGTAAAAGGTTTTGGCAAGTTTTGATTTTTTGTAAACTCTTAGAATATTATTGTGGATTTTTGGTAATTTTTAGGAATTTTTAGGTTAATATTTTAATTTTGGTACTTTTTACGATTTTACGTGTACACCTTTTTCGACTTAGTTTAATCCGTCTTCATAACCGTCATTCTCTTCTAATCTCATTTCTATTTTTCTTTCTCAACAATATAATCACAAATCTAATCCAAGTCATTACACACATAACACACTAGCCTCCTTGAGAACGAACTCACTTTAGGGTCATTAATACACGGTTTTCCTAAATCGTCGTATTCATTACTTGCCCTATTTGCTCTCTTTTCCTAAAGAGTAGTAAAACTCAACTATCATTTTGGCGCCACTGTCGGGGAGGCGTGTTGTGTTTTGATTTGGCATTGTTGTTTTTATATACTAACCATAAATAGTATTTGTATTAGTAGCACTCTACTAATACGTATTATCTGTTTTCGGTTTTTGTGTGAATACTATTACTATAGTGTATACGTAGAACAATAAATTCACAAGTACTCCAAATACGTGAGAAATCACAACCTTGACTTGGGAGGTCATTACCCAATCATTGTATTCGAATCTCAAACCAAAGAAAAAGGCAAAAATAGATAAATACTTTCGTGAAGCTTAATCTTGAAAAATACAAACTATAAGGTGGGTATAAGGCGGATATTATAAAATATATCCTAAGGAAAAAGGCTCTTAAGTGCTTCGCGCCGCCTCGTTTCCCCGCTTGCTTGTGAGTATTTGAATTTGAGAGCTAATCGAGGGTTTTGCCGCCCAAAGTATTACTAAGTATCATATATATTTTCTTGGTTTTCATTGATTAAACCCTCTTGAACGTTTTGGTGTTCCACCAACGTTCTAAAGTCATCGAAGGCGTTCACTTCACGTGATCGTTTTCATTCCTTGAGGCTTCTTTAATCGAGAGATTTGATTAAGGAGGAGATTTGTAGATTTGTGTCTACTTAATACATTCACTAAAATCCAAAAAGGTTAATACAATCAAAAACCACAAAAAAATTGAAAAATACAAAACACCAAAAAGAATCTTCTTTGCTCGTCCCCTCGTTGTACGTGACGTTTATGCTAACTCGTAATCAAGCAAGACGTGCACGTAAACGAAAGAACAAAACTCCCACTCTAAATCATTCTAGTGAGGAGTCTCCTATTGACGAACCCATTGTAAGAAAAGCACCAACCATGGCGAATCGAACTATGATGGAGTTACTTCAAGCACCCACCGAGGGTTATGGAGAGGCTATTGTGATTCCCGCTATCCTTGCGGAGAATTTTGAGGTGAAAACGGGTTTGTTGTCGATGATCCAAAACAACAAATTCCGTGGTGATGAGAAGGACAATCCACACAACCATATCCGCCAATTCAATCGTCTTACCGCCACTTGCAAGTTTAAGGATGTCTCGAATGACTCGATTAAGATGATGCTTTTTCCGTATTCCTTAGCGGGGCCCGCTAAAATTTGGTTAGAGAAAGAGCCACCCAATTCTATATTGACGTGGAAGGATCTCGTGTCTAAGTTTGTGAACCAATTTTTTCCGCCCTCTAAGACTACGCACTTGAAAAACGAGATTTCAAAGTTTTCACAAGAGTTTAATGAAAGTTTTTCAACGGCTTGGAATAAGTTTAAGGAAATGTTACATGAATGTCCTCATCACGGTTTTTCCGACTTGCATCAAATTGACACGTTTTACAATGGACTTAATGATCATGAAAGGGATTATTTGAATGCCGCCGCGGGTGGTAATTTTTTGTGTAAAACGGTTGAGGAAGCTTTGGTGATAATTGAAAATAGATCTAAGGTGTATAATCCTCGTAGCACGTCTAGTGTTCGTAAGGCTTCGTCTTCGGCTTCACCTTCTTTGTCTACTACCATCGATGCTTGCCAAATTGAGGCGAACTTGGAAAACAAGATTTTTGATAAGCTAAAAGGACTTTTGATTGAGTTTAAAGTTGGTGAACAAAGTGCTCCCGCTACGGCTAAAGCGGTTGAGGTTTCTTGCATGTATTGTGGTGGAGGTCATGATTTCTCCGAGTGCATTACCAACGGTGGTAACACTTCGAGTGCCTTCGCGGCCACGGGAAATTACAACCAAAACGGTCAAGTTTCCCGCTCTAATCAAATGACTCCACCGGGCTTTGGTTCAAATCAAAATGCTAACAACAACTATCGCAACAATCAATTTGGTTTCAAAAACAATTACAACAAAGGAAACTATGGGAATCAAGGGGCTAATAATCAAGTCAAACAAAAATGATTTTCAAAACAACAACAAAGGTTTGCAAACATTGAAAGATCTTCCAAGTGAGTTTGTTGAGTACGCTAGTGGGAATGATGCTAGGTTTGACAATATTCAAAGAGAAATCATTAGCCTAAGATCCGAGTTTAAGAACGACTTGAAAAAAGAGTTGAAAAATGAGTTAGCTAATGAACTTAAAATCCACACCAACAAGATGGAAGGAAATGTCACTAGGTTGCAACAAAACCAACAAAAAATGGAACAAGGGCAACATGAGATTAAACAAGAAATGATTAAAGCCGAGAAGAGGCAATCCGTGTTTGAAGATAAAATCTCGTCTATGTTTGAGGCAATAATGTGTAAACCGTCTTTGAGTAGTCTTCCTAGCAACACCGTGTCCAACCCTAAGGGTGAGATGAAAGTGATTACCACACGTAGTGGTAAGACACTTAAGGAACCGACTCCTCAACCAATTGCTCCTACGGAGGAAGCAATTGAGGAAGAACCCGAGGTGGTGGTCCAAAAGGAGCATGTCCCAATCCCACGAAGTACCGCTCATGCCACACCTACGGTTGACCCATTACCATCATTGGAACCCGAGATTCCAAAGGCTATGCCTACTATGCCTCAACCCACACCACCTTTGCCCTATCCATCGAGACTTAGGAAGGAGAAACGTCAAGAGCGCGACAATTACCAATTTGAGCTTTTTATAAAAATGTTTCGTGATTTGCACTTTAATGTGAGTTTCGCCGATGCTTTGGTCATGATGCCTCAATTTGCCGCTAACTTTAAGAGTATGTTGAACAACAAGGAGAAATTGCACCAATTGTCTAGTTGTTCGTCGGTTTATCTTAATCGCATACCTCAAAAAGTCGGTGATCCCGGTAAATTCTTGATTCCATGTGCAATCCAATAATGGAGGAATGCTTCGCCTTGGCCGATCTTGGTGCTAGCATTAACTTGATGCCACTTGCAATCTTCAAGTCGCTCAATCTTCCTAATCTTACTCCTTCACTAATGTCTATCGAGTTGGCCGACCATTCCACGATTCCCGCATGTGGTTTGGCGGAAGACGTTTTTGTGAAAGTGGGAAAGTTCTACTATCCGGTAGACTTTATCATTGTTGATATCCCCACGGATCCTCAAGTTCCTCTCATTTTAGGTCGTTCATTTTTAGATACGTCTATGGCTTTGATCGATGTTCATGCTAGAAAGATCACCTTACGATTCAACGACGAGGAACTTGTTATAAACGCAACTTAAAACTCTCAAATTTCTCATGTTTATTCCGTTGCAACCATAAACCTCGTTGATATGATCGACGTGGTTTGAGAGGAATTTTCACAAGAAGTTCTAGGTTTTGGTGATGAAGAAACTAGTGGCAATCCCACTATGTTAGATCCAATTCTTGATAATTCGACACCAACCTTCACTGCATTTGAAGGAGGTGGTTTTACGTTGGAAGAATTCGATGTTCCACGTACTTGTAACGAAGACCTCGACAACGATGAGGAATTCTCGATTATCAAGGATTTTCTTAACGATTTCCCATTTCCTCCACCCGAGGAGGTTATGAGTATCGAGCCCAAATCTTCACTTGAGGAACCACCTATCTTTGAGTTGAAAGATTTACCTCCTCATCTCGAATATGTCTATTTGGAGGAGGACGACAAGTTGTCGGTTATTATTGCGAAGGAACTTTCGAATGATGAAAAAACCGCACTTGTCGATGTTCTAAAGGACCACAAGAGGGCAATTGTGTGGAAGTTATCCGACATTAAGGGAATCGATCCCAAGTTTTGTACCCACAAAATCTTAATGGAGGAGGATTACAAGCCCGCAATCCAAAGTCAAAGGAGGGTGAACCCCAAAATTCACGACGTCATAAAAAAGGAGGTCCTTAAGCTCCTTGACGCGGGAATGATTTACCCTATTTCCGATAGCCCTTGGGTGAGTCCTATTCATTGTGTCCCTAAGAAGGGAGGGATGACCGTTGTGCCAAACGACGACTCGTGACCGGACGGAGAGTGTGCATTGACTATCGAAAGTTGAATGAAGCCACTCGAAAAGACCATTTTCCCTTGCCCTTCATGGACCAAATGTTGGAGCGTCTTGCGGGAAACGATTTCTATTGCTTTTTAGATGGTTTTTCCGGTTACTTCCAAATTCCCATCGATCCTCGTGATCAAGAAAAAACTACGTTTACGTGTCCATATGGAACGTTTGCCTATCGTAGAATACCATTCGGACTTTGCAATGCACCGGGAACCTTTCAAAGGTGCATGATGGCTATTTTTCATGATATGATCAAGAAGACGATGGAAGTCTTCATGGATGACTTTTCCGTGTTTGGTAATTCGTTCACTTCGTGTTTGTCGAACCTTGAGAGAATGTTAAAACGTTGTGAGGAAACCAACCTTGTGCTCAATTGGGAAAAGTGTCATTTTATGGTCAAGAGTGGAATCGTCTTAGGGCACAAGGTCTCGAAAGCGGGGATTGAGGTAGATCAAGCTAAGGTAGACGTCATCGCCAAATTACCTCATCCCAAAACCGTTAAGGGAGTTAGGAGTTTCCTAGGCCACGCGGGCTTTTATCGTCGATTCATCAAGGATTTTTCAAAGATCTCTCGACCCATTACACATCTTCTTGAAAAAGAGGCACGTTTTGTCTTTGACGAAGATTGTGTACGAGCCTTTGAAATCCTTAAGAGGAAACTTACCGAAGCTCCCATTCTTGTTGCTCCCGATTGGAACCTCCCCTTTGAGCTTATGTGTGATGCTAGGATTACGCTATTGGGGCCGTTTTGGGGCAACGTCATGATAAGCACTTCTTGCCTATTCACTATGCTAGCAAGACGATGACCGAGGCTCAGCTAAAATATACTACAACGGAGAAGGAGTTCCTTGCCGTGGTGTATGCATTTGAGAAGTTCCGACCTTATCTCGTCTTAGCTAAATGCATAGTGTATACGGACCATTCGGCTATCAAGTATCTCATGGCAAAGAAAGATGCTAAGCCTAGATTACTTCGTTGGATTCTCTTCCTTCAAGAATTTGATCACAAAATCGTTGACAAAAAAAGAGCCAAGAATCTAGCGGCCGATCATCTTTCTCGTTTGGAAGATCCTCACCAAAGTGTTTACGAGCCCAAGGAAATCACCGAAACATTTCCGCTCGAGACACTTGGTGTAGTGAATTCTAAGCTTGATTCTTCCACCCCATGGTTTGCGGATTTTGCAAATTACCATGCGGGTAACTTCATCGTTAAGGGTATGACGACTCAAGAAAAACGAAAATTCTTTCGTGACGTCAAGTTCTACTTTTGGAACGACCGTTACTTGTATCGAACTTGTGCGGATCAAATCATCCGACGTTGTGTTTTTGGCACCGAAGCTTCTAACATCCTTAGAGCTTGTCATGAGGGACCCACGGGTGGTCACCACGGTGCTAATCTCACGGCTAAGAAGGTGTTTGATGCCGGCTTCTTTTGGCCTACTATTTACCGAGATGCACAAGATCTTGTGAAGTCGTGTGATTCATGCCAACGACAAGGAAAAGCCTCACAAAAAGATGAGATGCCACAAAACATCATCCAAGTGTGTGAGATCTTTGACGTTTGGGGTATAGACTTTATGGGGCCGTTCCCATCATCTCGTGGTAATAAGTACATTCTTGTTGCGGTTGACTACCTATCTAAGTGGGTGGAGGCCAAAGCCTTGCCCACCAATGATGCTCGTGTGGTAGTCAAGTTTTTGAAAAGCTTG
The DNA here is from genome assembly GCA_025667525.1 of Glebionis coronaria. Classification (NCBI taxonomy): domain Eukaryota; kingdom Viridiplantae; phylum Streptophyta; class Magnoliopsida; order Asterales; family Asteraceae; genus Glebionis; species Glebionis coronaria. The sequence continues at coordinate 109,222,700 of CM046877.1, read as the reverse complement.
TTTTCCCGGTTTGGAACCCCTCGTGCTATCATAAGCGATCGTGGAACCCATTTTTGTAACGACCAATTCGAAAGGGTCCTAAGGAAATATGGAGTTACACATCGGCTTTCTACGGCTTATCACCCACAAACGAGTGGTCAAGTCGAGGTTTCAAACCGAGCTTTGAAGAGGATTTTGGAGAGATCCGTTGGAGAAAACTGACAATTATGGTCGGATAAGTTGGACGATGCTTTATGGGCCTTTAGGACCGCTCATAAGACGCCCATTGGGTGCACTCCCTATAAGCTTGTGTATGGAAAGAATTGTCATTTGCCTATCGAGTTAGAACACAAGGCTTATTGGGCCCTAAAGCATTGTAATGATGATATGGAGACCGCGAGAAAACACCGGAAAATGCAATTGAATGAATTAGATGAATTGAGGGACATTGCTTATGAAAATTCATTGATTTACAAAGAAAAAACTAAAAAGTTGCATGATTCTAAAATTAAAAACCGGGTTTTTAACATTGGGGATCAAGTTTTGCTTTTTAATTCTCGATTGAAAATCTTTTCCGGTAAGTTGAAATCCCGTTGGTCCGGTCCATTCACCGTGACTCAAGTGTTTCCGTATGGGACCATCGAGCTAGCTCAAGATGATGGTCCTAACTTCAAGGTGAATGGACATAGGTTGAAGCACTACTTTGGCGGGGAAGTTCCATCCTTGAACTACCTCGACCAAGTCACCTTCCCCAATGATAATTAGTATTGAGGGGATCGAGCCGAGCTCATGACTCGGTAATCAAAAACGAGGTGCCTCGTGGGGGAATCCCATGCTTATCCTATGTACATATTATCGCTTTCTAATGTAGTTAACGTGGGGGGATTTGTGCCCTTCCAACCCTTGTTCCGTGGTTGTTTGTGAATTGTGGACTTTAGATGATCATGATCTTCACGATTGGAGCCTCTCGTGTTCGTTTTATGGGAGCACTCGATCGTTTGCTTTGAAGACTTTCTCAATATCCATGATATATCCTTTTGATGTTCTAACCATAGGTTTTTAGCACACTTCATAAACGGCTATTAATTTATTGGTTACACCCTTTTCATGGTAGATTATGCATTCGACTACGTCTCAAGTATGGGGGTATTTGCACCCCTAGACTCGAAACATTGAGGACAATGTTTAACTTTAGTATGGGGGTGGTGAATAGATACTTGCCTTGCCAAACCTTCACGCTTTCCAAAGTTTATCTTTTTGTTGCAAAATAAGGCTAAAATGGCCAAATTTTAAAATTTTTCTCATGTTTTATAAGTGTTTGAAGACACGAATGAAGGTTTTCCGATGACGAGAATAAGAGTAACTTTTGACTCGACCGTGCGTGTTGAGCACTTAGCTTTGATTCCTTAACTTCACATTAGGCTAAGTCTCTTAAATGAGGACGAGAAATGATAGGGTTAATTATAAGTTACTATGCTAAACGTAGAGTACTCGTATTCTTTAAAAAACTCATGTGTTCTCGTTGTTTGCTTATTCTCCCTTCGCATGTAAATATTTTTTGCTTAATAAATATTGACTTAGCGGTTTAGTTGGGATTGTTGGGTTTCTAGTCTTTTCTAGTAGCTTCCGTGTATTTAAATTGGGAAGACATTAAGGTATCGCCAGCGTCACGGTTTTGAAGTATTGGCACCCGAATAATCAAAAGCTTCACCCAATAATAAGATTTCAAGTGCTCACCTAAATCAAGCAAACAATTTGAAGCCCCACAAGGCCAAAAAATCTATGCAAAATTGAAAGTGAATCAAGCCTTAATCTTCGAAGCTTTAAAGATCCAAAATTCGCCTTAGCGTGAGGATATACGTCTTTGGCTAATAAAACTACCGATGAGGTGGATAATAAAAGGCAAGGCAAGACCGAAGTCATAATAAAAGCTTCATGGCGAAGTTGAATAAAAGATGAAGGTAAACCAAAGATAATAAGGCCCTTCCGTTAGGGGGCGTATAAAAGTCTTGGTAATAAGTCTCATGTTCAAAACCGTTATAAAATCGTGTTTATCGATTCTTCTTGTCAACTTAATTTTTTGACATCGTTGTCTATTAGGAGGGGTTATTGATTTGATGGTCTTAGTTACACCGTTAGGACTCTATTTTTAGACCTAAATCTCTATTATCGCATAAGTCAAACAATGTATCCTCGTGAAACATTCAAGACAATATAAAATATAAGAGATACAACTTAGGAATAATGGGAGGATAAGTACGTGATTAGGGCATATGAGTAGTGTTAGAATTACTAACTTATAATGACAATGATCTCGTTGCACGCTTGGCATGGAATTGGGGTGAAAATCGAGGACGATGAAATTATTTCTAACGAAGCATTCACGTGTTCTTATTCTATGAACCTAAACGTCCCATTTTGCGATGAAAATCATACATTATGTCTAAAACGCAAGTAGAAGTAGCAATAGTAGTAGTGTAGCTAGTTTATCGTTCAATAAAGTGAATAAAAATAAATTTTAGAGATGCTACGATACTTTATTTTAGCATTGCGAGAGGGCACGACAATGGTTTAGTATGGGGAGTGATGAGACTGCTTTTATACATAGTCTCATCGTCCAAAGAGGGCTTAAAATGCATTAAATATCATCAAAATACCCATATATATGCTTGTGTTTGTTACTTGTGTATTCTAGGTACGGATATTGAGAAAATGACAAAAGATCACAAGAATCATTCAAAAACGAACACGGGAAACGAAGCCGCACAATGAACCAAACCCTAATGAAGACTTTCCCAAGATTTACCCTTGAAGATTTGAAGAATTATGAAGAAGGGTACTCCAATATGGAAGAATTGACACTTTATACCCTTGTATCCTTATAATTACAAGATTGGTCCCTAAAGGTTGTCAAAATTACAAAAAGGGCCCTCCACTTTGAAGATTTGGCAAGTTTAGCCCCTCAAAGCTAAATTGTCAACCAATAACCTCCACAAAGTCAAATATATCATGAAGTCCTTTAAAGTACAAGAAATTACAAGTTTGGTCCTTTGAAAATCCCAAAATTACAAAAAGGACCCTTAACTTTCAACATTTGGCAAGAATGGTCCCTCATCAAACAAGACTTGGCAACTTTAGTCCTCCAAAATGTCAATTATACAAGTCTAGACCATTATCATTAAAGAAAATACCAAATCAGCCCTTGAAGAATTCAAAAATGGCAAGAAATACCCCTGAAAATACTTTGGAAAAGTATTTGGGGCAAAAGTGTGAAAATGGAAACGTAATTTACAAAGGGATCCGGATTTTAGTGTGTTATTTATAACATGAAAGGAAGTAGAAAGGTGAAGGGTTAAAAGTGGCCAGACAAGGAAGTTACATAGGCTAGTAAGAGCTTGACACGTGCCCCACTCAATCAAACCCACCAATCACAACTCACCCTGGCGCCACATCACCATCCCACTCACCCATTTAACTAATTAACTATTTAGTTAGTTAATTGTGGCGCCTAACACATTTTTAAACTTTAAAACAGATCAAACGCCTTGTTCATCATGTTCATAACAAAATTGGGCTTTTATTATTCACTCACAATTAAACCTTAATTGTTTCCAGAATTATGATTAAGGTTATAGTTAACTAATCCCAACCTTAATATATGCCACCTCATCAACCAAGGGTGCACATGAAAGGTGCCCTGCTACACCTTTGAGCATGAAGACAAAACCATGGCAGGGAATCTACAGCTCACAATCCAGCTTTCATCCTAAGCAAAATATGGACCCTTTGATCAACTTTTCACACATGACACCTCACACAAACTGCAAATTCAGTCACATGATTCTCCAAAGAAGACAAAACCTCAAGGGCATTTTTGGGCTTCTACAAGTTAGGGTTTTAAGTTTTTAGGTTTAAACTGACCATGTACACCCTCTATATAAAGGGTATAGGGTCCAACATAGACGTTTGCTTTTGGTTTTTCCTTTGTTCAAGCACTTGTAAATCCCTTTTCAGTTTTATGAATTTGAGTTAAATGTTTTGAAGAAAGACCAAGTGCCACCTTATTTCTGCTTGTTTATGTTCTTAGTTTATTGATTTTGAAGTTAAAAACCTGTTTTCAAAAGAGGAGTGTGCAAAAGTTTACACATTTTCTCATTTTCTTGATATTTTGCTAAGTTCTTGTTTCTATCTTGGAATTCTTGGGTTATGGGGCTGATCATATCATCCTAATTGAGTTGATTAAGGTATGGTGAGGCTTATAACTTGGGGATAATCAAGTGTGGGGGTAACAAGGTTGCATTAATCAAGATTTTTCAAGTTTCTGATTTTTATACTTGTGCTTCTAACCTTGTTGATTCTTAGCAGGGGTGTTATTGGAAGCTTGTACTTGTTCTTGCTAGTACATAAGCTCATAAATTCGTGGGTGTGGATGTACATCCATGAGGTTTGCATACTCAATCCTAAAATCTGCTTAAATTCATGATTTTTGGTGATATTTGTATGTGGCTTGTGTTCTTGTGAATTTTATGGCTTAAATCTGCTTGAATCTATTAATCTTACTTGTTATTGTGTTTATTTGAGCTTGGGTGGCCTTGAATCTCACTTTTACTTTGAAAAATTTGATTTTGAAAAGATAAAGGGGTGTTTGGGTCTATCTGTTTGTGATTATAACTTGATATTGTGCTGTTGGATTGTGTTGTTTATGCTTGGTATCTGATATATGCCTTGTTGAGAGTGTTTTGCTGCAAGTTTTTGGGTTTGAAACTTCAAATCACACAATCTGCTATAACTTGGTGAATTTAACTGTTTTTGACCTAAGATTTTGGTGAAATCTAGTATTTGTGCATGCTTAGGGTTGAAAGTTGTTAGAACATCATTATTATAGCTTATTTGATAGATATTGAGTGTTGAATCTGGCTTATTTGTCAAATACATCAGCAAAGTAGAAAACTACATGTGTTAGTGTTCATCAGTAACTTTCATTGGCTTGAATCTTGCTTAATTCTTTGAACCAGTGCATGAAACCTGTTTAGACTTGCTTATTGAAGTTTATAATAGCTTGTGTATGCATTTGGTTGAATTTGGCTGGCTGATTTGTGCTAAAACTGCTTATAAGTGCTCAACTGCTTAAGTATTCATGTCTATATCATATCTGGTGATTGATTGATTAAACTGTATCAATTGGGTGTTTGTGATTGTGATATTTTGATTTTTATTGACTCCTTTTGATCCAAAGATCATTTGGGTGCCTTTGTGTAATCTGAATCTCCAAAAAAGTCACTAAAGACAAAAGGTCAAACAAGTCAAACAGTGGAAAAAGTTTCCACTGCTTAACACTCAAAACTAGCCCCTGCTAGTGTAATTTTGAACTCAGCTTATCAATAAGCTATTCTAGCTTATCCAGACTTGCAACAACTTATTTTTTGTGATAGGTCTTCATTATTTGACCCATTTAAGTAGACTGGAGCTTATTGGACTTTGACTTTGACTTTTTACTAGAAAACCAACTTATTTGACTTTTACATAAGTGCTTATTTGCTTTTTCCAGCTTATTAAGTCAGCTTATTTGAAAACTCTTTGTTGATTTTGCTTAATTAAGTCATTTCAAAGCTTTTGGAACTTGAATCAGCACTTGGGGTGGCCTAGAACTCAAAAACGACTATTTTGTCGTTTTCTGTAGATTGCTTATTGCATTTTCAGGCTTATTCCTTGGGCTTACTTCAAATTTCTTTTTGCAGAAGTCTTATTTAGGTCAAAAGAAGCTTGTGTGTCAAATTTTAGCTTATGGCATTGGCTTATAGCTTAATGGGCCAAAAAGGCCATTAAGAATAAGCTGCTTGTTATAAGCTAGCTTATTTCACACTTTCAGCTTTTGGGCCTTTGGAAAAAGTTGTTTAAAATCAAATTTTGAGTCAACCTGTGCTTTTTGGGCTTATTTTGAACACTTTTTGTTATTGGGCCTAAATTTGGCCCAATAAGGGACTGTTTTGGGTTTAGCCCATTTTCTAGGCCCATTATGGGTATTTAGGTAATTTTACTTTCATTTCCGAGTTGTTTAGGTTAAATTAAGCTAGTTTACAATTTTTTAGAATTTTTTATGATTTTTGGATTTTTAATATTATTTTAATATTAGTTATTATTAAAAATTAAAAGTCTGATTTTCTAAGTTTTTATATTTTTCCTAGGTTCTAAACAGTTAACTAAGAATTTTTCAATTTTCCAAATATTTTTAGAGTCTTTTAATTATTTTCTAGAATTAATTTAAGTTTTAATTGATTTTAGTAGTTTTTAATTGTTTAAAAATAATTTTTAGTGGTTTAAAATTTTGAAAAATACTTTTTAGCTTAATTAGGGTATTTTTGAGGTTTACAAACATTAAAATCTATTGGGACTTTTTAATAATTAATTTTGATTTTTAGGGCTTTAATTAGCATTAAAAAGTCATTATCTAATTAATTAAAAGGTTTTTGCAAGTTTTGATTTTTTGTTAACTCTTAGAATATTATTTTGGATTTTTGGTCATTTTTAGGAATTTTTAGGTTAAAATTTTAATTTTGGTACTTTTTACGATTTTACGTGTACACCTTTTTCGACTTACTTTAATCCGTCTTCATAACCGTCATTCTCTTGTAATCTCATTTCTATTTTTCTTTCTCAACAATATAATCACAAATCTAATCCAAGTCATTACACACATAATACACTAGCCTCCTTGAGAACGAACTCACTTTAGGGTCATTAATACACGGTTTTCCTAAATCGTCGTATTCATTACTTGCCCTATTTGCTCTCTTTTCCTAAAGAGTAGTAAAACTCAACTATCAGTACCCTTGATCATAATTTAATTAATCTAGGTTGTTCTTTTACTTGTTCATGTGATTAATTAAATTAATACTTGAAATCAAAAGAAAATAAAAATTAAAACGGAAGGGTTTTTGAATATACCACTATGCTTAGAATCACGAAATGATCACAAATAATTAATCAATCAAGAAAATCGTCCGGTTTGCCTTGTTTTGTTGTGCAGGCCGGCAGCTAAGGTGGACAAGGAGGGGAGGACAAAGTTTTTCCTATAACCTAAATTATGAGAGAAGAATAACTATCTAGGTGTTTTAATTAATTTGGTTATGGGCCAAAAGGTCCATCTTGGTCCTTCCTCTTGTCTTGTCGCGGCTATAGGGCCCACATGGGGTAACCCGTAGCTTTTCTCGAGTCTAATTATTAACGTGTGTGTTCGTGTATTATTATTTGTGATTTTGGTGTTCGTGATCATGTCACATTTATAATATTCATGATTATATGTTATTTATTGTCGTGACACGTGTATTAATATTATAAATAGAAAGTTTAAATTTCACCGTGTTTTCATAAGTTACTATTCACGTGTACTGTTCATAGGTTTTTAATGCGGGTTTTACATCCTGGGTTCAACAACTTTAAATTGTGACAATAAAAGGGTAACTGAGTATACGAATCCTCAGGCGAACTATGGAGGAGTCCCAAAGCCTTTTGTTTACCCGCCCAAGCTCTATAATACGAAACATCTAACTTCCAATGTAAATGCAAATCCTTGAAATATCGGTTGGTGTGTAAACTCTCTTAGTATCTCGGAACTTATCAATCAGTAATGGCCCTAATAAATTACGCTTAGCGTTGCGATGGTTTTGGAAAAAATAGTCTTGGAACAAGTGTGGATGTTTTGGACAGTTGTAGTTCTAAAGACCGGACTACTTTTTAGCTTGCGTGTGTGTATCAACCAATTGCATTCTGGTTGTGCACAACATACACTATAACGTTGCGGACTAGACCGTAATACCCTATATTGGTAGCCATCTGTAACGGCCTTTTCCAATGACAAACATACACTGCCTTATTGTCAAACCTATCGCCTTTTTATAGGGCAAAGAGATATCGAAATTGTGGTTGTTGGTTACTTTTTAATCTATTCTACTACTTGTTGGAAGCACGGGCATATAGTTTAGTGAATTTCTTTGCTAGCCTACATGGCTAGAAGTTAATTCTTCATAAACTAAAGGCTCCTTTAAATCAAAGGAAACATAATTTAAGTTGTGTAGATTGTTTACCTCAACCAAATTAATGTAAATCTTTGCAACGTCTTGCGTGGCCAGAATATCACTACACATACACTCAACGTCATCGTCATCCTTCAGGTCAGTCCTATCCTCTCGTATCGTGTAGTACAATGAAATATTTTCTTGTTCTTCTACACCAAAATTTTCCTTAACATAACAGACTAGTGTGGAGTAATTTTTTGTCTTTTCTAATAGGACTGCCCTAGTAGAGTCCTTAAAAACCAGTAAGACTTCGAATCTAACAATTTTCCGTCTGGCCATTATTTTATGAGTGTAACAAACATAGCTTTTTTTTTTATACAAACTGGCAAAACAGCAAGGCTTGTTTAACTAACACTCGAATGACTTAATTATTTTTGACAACTATCATTCGCATAATGAGTATACATGTTCAACTACCAGTCGAATAAAAGTTATTCTTTTGGTGTAAAAAACATAGCTTCATACAAAAAGGCAAAACAGTAGGGCTTGTTTAACTAACACTCGAATGAGTATACATGTTGAACCACCAGTCGAATAAAAAGTAAACAAGGTTGAACTACAAGTCGAATAAAATATATTCTTCGGGTGTAAAAAACATAGCTTCATACAAAAGGGCAAAACATTGGGGCTTGTTTAACTAACACTCGAATGAGTATACATGTTGAACCACCGGTCGAATAAAAAGTAAACATAAATTGATAAACTATTAAAAAAATTTAACCACTAGTCGAATAATTAAGTCTTGCTAATAATAAGTGTGAAAACACTTATCCTTTCACCACTTCAAACAAGTAAAAACGAGACCTAAACGTGTATTTGATGTCGTAAAAGTCGTAATTATGCGTGGTTTGTGTTTTTATTATGTTTTAGGACAAAAATATGAAAAAGGAAGAAAACACGGGATTTCACGGGCTTTTATCGAAGAAAAAGACAAAAGACAAAGTCAAAAGATCAAAAGTGAAAGAAGAACAGAAGTCAAAGGCCTATTCTGAAGATTTATCGAAGAAAAGGCCTAAAGACGGAAGTTTAGCGAAGTCGAAGAACCAAGTCTAATAAAAGAAGAAAATTAGAAGACGAAGTTCAATTTATCATTCGACAAATCCCGAGACAAAGTCGAGAAAGACGAGTTATTTAAAAAGACGAGAAGACAAGAAGAAAGAGAGAAGCAACATCGCCAACTTCCCTCCTCCTATAAATACCCTCCTAATCCTTCATTAGGAGGAGTTAGTTAGTTTTATTTTTAAGAAGGTAATTAGGAGTAGGTGTTACTTTCTCTCTCTAGAATTTTCTTTCAAGTTTGCTTAATCTTTCATCTTTTAAATCTTGTAATTGAATCTTAATCTTCATCATTAATTCAAGCTTATTAAGTATATTTCTCATTCTCCCTTTCTTAATTATAATCTATTGTTTTGTTTAATTAATCATGTAGTTGGTTTAATCTTGTTGATTGTTTGATCAATTTGCTTATTGGATTGTTCTTATTGATTCGGTGTGTTTGATGTTTTAGCTTATTGTGCTTTTTGATTATTTAGTGTTTAGTTTATTTTTAATCAAGTGGTTTTATTAGTTTAATCTTTTAAAAGTTGCTTTATAATATTTAGCTTATTTGGTGTTTTCATAGTTTTTAAATTATGGCTTATTAGCTTTTTCTTAAAATTAATTTGGCTAAGTTTTTGGTAAGTGCTTATTTGTTTTTAGCTTATTTTATGTTATTCGGGTTCATAAACCCTTTTCCCGGATTATATGCAAACTAGTTTTTCCCGAAATAGATTACACTCAAATTATTCCGGATTAGGTTTCATTAGCTTTATTTCGGATTGTGTTGCCCTTTATTATTCCGAACTGTGTACAAAACCAAGGATTCCAGATTACGTTTCTAGTATTCTGGATAAGCAAACAAAACATTCCGGATAGCGTGTGTACTAATTCCGGATTGTGTATATATTTATTCCGGATTAGGTCAGTTTTGACATATTCCGATTTAGGTCATTTTCATGCATTCCGAATAGATTGAGAATTTTCATTTCGGATTAGCAAAAGACAGATTTCGGATTACATTTAGAAAGGGATTCCGGATAAGGTGTATTTCCATATTCCGGATTAGACTTAGATTTTGTCTTCCAACTTAGAGTTTGTTTTATTTCCCGAATTGTTTTCAAGCCTTTATTTTTCCCGCCATTTTTACTTAGCTTCTTTTCAATTGTTTTTACTTAGTTTATTTTCTATTTTACTTTTCATAAAGTTTAAATCTTTTGTCATTTAATTTTCAAAGTCCTTATTTTTAGTTCATAACTTTAAAGTTCACAACTTTATTTTAAATTTAAATTAGTTTATCAAGGACATTGCTTTTTACACCAAGAACAATTGAGTCACACTTTCAACAGTCATCAATTCGATTAGACTTATTCAAAGAACTTTAAAATCTAAATATTAAAATGGCGCCGTTGCCGGCTCTTTTCGTGACGATTAACGGTTTTTTGTGAGAGACGCGTTGGATTTTGGGATCCGTTTACTTTTGAACGTTATTTTTCTTGTCAAATTTTCTAAAATTTTCAAATATCCATAAAAATTAAAATTTTCAAAAATCCAAAAACATTTAAAAAATCATTAAAAAGCATTTCTTTTTCAAAGATTTTGCACCAAAAATATTTTCTTTTCACGTTAAACATTATTTTCTTCTATTTCTTTGCTATTTTTTTGTCTTTTATAGGTGTATTTGTACCCGTTCAAGAAGGAGGAAATCCATTCAAGCTGCTACTATTGAACCTCCTGTTGTAGAGCCTCTCGTTGCCAATACAATGGAGAACCATCCAATGATCGAGCTCTTGCAATCATACGTCGAATGCAACGATGATGCGATTGTGGTGCCGGCTATTGACGCCAACAACTTCGAGCTCAAAACCGGGTTTATTCAAATGGTTTCCGCAACACCTTTTCTGGGCCGTACTCATGACGATCCTCACGATCTCATCAAGAGGTTCGTACACTTATCAAATACTGTAAAATACAACGAGGTTTCACAAGAGGCAATTCGTTTGCTCCTCTTTCCTTTCTCCCTTGAGGGACAAGCCCGGACTTAGCTTGATAAGGAACCACCCCAAAGTATTGCCACATGGACGGACCTAGAGACAAAGTTCATTAATTATTTCTTTCCACCCTCATGTACTACCGCTTTGCGGAATGACATCATTAATTTCGAACAAAAGTACGGTGAGACATTTAGTGAATCTTGGCATCGTCTTAAGGAACTTTTAAGGAAGTGTCCACAACACGGTTTTACAAAGGTGCATCAAATTAATAATTTTTATAATGGATTAACTTTGAATGACCAAGATTCACTAAATAGTACCTCGGGGGTAATATTCTTGTAAAAACTATGAATGAGGCTTGGGAAATTATTGAGCACAAGGCCAAAGTCTAAACCAAGAGTGTTAGGGCTACTATGGCTAGTGCTAGTACTAGTGAGACCGACAAGAAAATTAACGTGCTTACTTCGATAATGACGGACCTTGCTTTACATGTTAAGAACAATGTGCAAGTTAATGCCTTGAGTGAGTCATGTGAAATTTGTGGGGGATCACATTCATACTTAAATTGTGATAAGGTTCATGACCCCTCTCAAGAGGAAGTGTATGCTTATAACACTAATGAGAGGGTGCATTTTAAACCAAATGTGGATACTAAGAATCTTTCTTATAGATCTACTAATTATTTGGCTCCTCCTGGTTTTCAACCTCATGCTAGACCCCCTCCTAAATTGACCAATGCCCAATACCCACCAAGGAACCAAGGCCAACAAAGTAATAATTATCAAGCGAATTCTTCCAACAATCAAAGGAACTTTAACTCTAATCAAGGGAATTTCAATGGTCAAAATCAAGGGAATTTTAATGGGCAAAACCAAGGGTTTCAAAATAACAATTTTAACCAAGGTTTTCATAAAAACAATGGTTTTCAACCACAATTTAAAAACCAAGACTTTAATAACCCAGGGTTTAATAATCAAGGGTATAATCCAATGGACTTGGTTCTACAAAAGTTGATTGAACATGAGCGAACAATGAAATCGCTGCAAGAATCGACCAGAGAGATACAAGAATCAACCGGTAGGAAAATTATGCAAATGATTCAAACCCTTCGTCCCTAAGGTGCCCTCCCTTCTAACACCGTGACCAATCCTAGGGCCAACGTTAATGCCATCACTACTAGGAGCGGTAAGACCATCGTAGAACCTTCTTATTCCCCACCCAACCAAGGACCCGAGATTCCTTCTACTTCTACCTACCGTCCTTCACCTTCTACTTGTGACATACCACCCGTTATGCCTTCGTCTACACCTTATGTTCCACCTATAACTCAAGTTTATACCACACCTTTGGTTCCAAAACCGGTTCCTCCACCTTCCACTTCTACCCCTCCTCCACCCAAGGATGTGAGTGAGAATTCCATTCCAAAGCCTTCATCTCAAACCAATATACCTTATCCCTCAAGGTTGAGGAAAGAGAAATTGAAGAATAAGGATGATATTCAAGTTTCGAACTTCCTTAAAATGTTCAAACAATTGAATTTTAATATCACCTTTGCTAAGGCGCTCGCTCACATGCCTAAATATGCTAAGATGTTTAAGGATCTTTTAAGTGATAAGGAAAAATTGCTCGATATCGCCAATACCCAATTGAATGAGAATTGTTCCGCCGTTCTTTCGAGAAAACTTCCGGTTAAGTTAGGAGATCCCGGTCGATTCCTTATTCCTTGCAATTTTCCGGGTGTAGAGAATTGTATGGCTTTGGCGGATCTCGGTGCGAGTATCAATCTTATGCCATTATCCGTATGGAAGCAATTATCTTTAGCCGAGCTAGTCCCCACTCGTATGACATTGGAATTAGCTAACCGTTCGGTTGCTTATCCAGTGGGGATAGCCGAGGATGTGTTTGTTGGAGTAGACAAATTCACTTTCCCTTTCGTTTTCATCGACTGTGAAATGGATCCCCGTGTTCCCTTAATTGTGGGACGACCCTTCTTGAGAACCGGGTGTACATTGATTGATGTAGCCGCATGTGAACTTATCATGAGGGTCGGGGATGATAAATTCATCTTTAACATGGGTAAACTTTCCAAACGTCCCGATGAGCCCGAATCCGTGAATTTCATCAATGTGCTCGACGAAGCATGCGAAGAACATTTTCACGAGGCTTGTAAGAGCGGGAGTTCTCCTTTACCTCATGTTGAGAACGTAGCTTCTATTGCTCCATCATTGATTCCATTTGGAGAAAGTGACTTTCTTTTAAAAGAATTTGAAGCAAGTTTAGGGGATGTGGACTTAAAATATAACGATTCTCCCTCCAATTGGGAAGAAGACATTCGTACCATTGAGAAACTTCTCAATGCGGACCATATTTCTCCACCTACTCCTAAAGAAGTTACAAACGATGATCCTAATTAACTAAGCCTTCCATCGACAATCCTCCGAATTTAGAGCTTAAGGATTTACCGTCTCACTTAGAATACGTTTTCCTAGAAGACAATAAGAAGTTACCCGTCATCATTGCAAAGGACTTAAAATAGGATGAAAAATCTCGACTTATCGATGTGCTCAAAAATCATAAGAAAGCAATTGCTTGGAAAATTTCCGACATCCGCGGAATTGATCCTAACTTTTGCACTCATAAAATTCTCATGGAAGATGACTTTAAACCCGCAATCCAAAGTCAAAGAAGGGTTAATCCGAAAATTCATGACGTCATCAAGAAAGAATTATCAAACTTCTAGATGCCGGAATGATTTACCCTATTTCGGATTTGCCATGGGTTAGTCCCGTCCATTGTGTGCCTAAGAAAGGCGGAATAACCGTTGTTCCCAATGAAAACAACCAGTTGATTCCTACTCGACTTGTCACGGGTTGGCGAGTTTGCATAGACTACCGCAAGCTCAATGATGCCACTCGTAAGGATCATTTTCCTCTTCCTTTCATGGATCAAATGCTCGAGCGTTTAGCGGGTAATGACTACTATTGCTTCTTAGAAGGTTTCTCTGGGTATTTTCAAATTCCTATCCATCCAAAAGACCAAGAGAAAACCACATTCACTTGTCCTTATGGAACATTTGCTTACAAAAGAATGCCTTTCGGCTTATGCAATGCTCCCGAGACTTTCCAAAGGTGTATGATGGCTATATTCCATGACATGGTTGAAGAAACTTTGGAAGTCTTTATGGATGATTTCTCGGTCTATGGTGATTCTTTCTCTTCTTGCCTTGCCAATTTAGAACGTATGCTTTAACGGTGTGAAGACACTCGTCTCGTTCTTAATTGGGAAAAATGCCATTTCATGGTAAAAGAAGGCATTGTCCTTGGTCACAAAATTTCCAAAGTCGGTATCAAAGTCGAGCGTGCTAAAGTTGACGTCATTGCTAAGTTGCCTCCACCTACCACCGTCAAAGGAGTTAGGAGTTTTTTAGGTCATGCGGGATTTAATCGTCGTTTCATCCAAGATTTCTCTAAGATAGCTCGACCAATGACTCATCTCTTAGAAAAGGATGCTCCTTTCATCTTTTCTCAAGAATGTCTCGACTCTTTCAAACTTCTTAAAGGTATATTAACTAAGGCACTTGTCTTAGTCTCTCCAAATTCGGAGTTACCTTTCGAGCTCATGTGCGATGCTAGTGATTTCGCGGTAGGAGCGGTTCTAGGTCAACGAGTGAACAAACACTTCCAACCAATCCATTATGCTAGCAAGACAATGATGGGGGCTCAATTGCATTATACCACTACCAAAAAAGAGCTTTTAGCTGTAGTGTATGCTTTTGAGAAATTCCGCCCTATCTTGTGCTTTCCACCACCAACGTTTACACCGAACATTCCGCCTTGAAATACTTGTTGACCAAGCAAGATGCTAAACCGAGACTCCTTCGTTAGATTTTGCTCCAACAAGAATTTAAAATCGAAATTCGTGATAAAAAAGGGAGCGGAAAACTCGCCGTGGATCATCTTAGTAGACTCGAGGATCCTTATCAAGGGGAACTTCCTAATCAAGAGATTAATGAATACTTTCCCCATGAGGCCTTATTGTCTATTAACTCCAATCTTGACGATACCCCCATGGTTTGCGGACAATGCAAACTATTTAGCGGGTGGTGTTCTTATGGAAGGGTTAACGTCCCAACAAAAGAAAAAATTCTTTAAGGATATTAAACACTATTATTGGGACGACCCTTACCTTTTCAAGCAATGTGCGGATCTTGTCATTCGTAGGTGTATTGATGGGCCGACAGCTTTACTAATCCTTGAAGCTTGCCACGAAGGACCCACCGGTGGTCACTTTGGTCCTAACTATACTGCGAAGAAAGTTTTCGACTCCGAATTCTATTGGCCCACCATTTATCATGACGCTCATGAAATGGTTAAGCATTGTGATGCTTGCCAAAGACAAGGAAAGATCACACATAAAGATGAGATGCCTCAAAATTTCATCCAAGAATGTGAAATCTTTGACGTATAGGGTATCGACTTTATGCGGCCATTTCCATCATCTAAAGGGAACAAGTACATCCTCGTAGCCGTTGACTACGTATCCAAATGGGTTGAAGCAAAGGCTTTACCTACGAATGATGCGAGGGTGGTTGTGAACTTTCTGAAACAATTATTTGCTCGATTCGGTGTTCCGTGTGCTATCATTAGTGATCGCGGTACTCATTTTTGCAATGATTAATTTGCTCGAGTCATGGCCAAGTATGGTGTCAATCACCGTATTTCCACCGCGTATCATCCACATACTAATGGTCAAGCTGAGATCTCTAACCGTGGACTCAAGCGAATCTTAGAGCGTACCGTGGGAGAGCACCGTGCCTCATGGGCCGATAAGTTAGATGATGCTTTGTGGGCTTTCCGTACCGCTTATAAGACACCTATAGGTTGTACCCCTTATCGCCTTGTGTACGGAAAGGCATACCACCTCCCCATTGAGTTGGAGCATAAGGCTTATTGGGCCTTGAAATAGGCTAATTTTGATATCAACAAAGCCGGTGATCTTAGGAAAATCCAACTCAATGAACTTAATGAATTAAGGAATGAGGCTTATGAAAACTCTTTGATCTATAAGGAAAAAACTAAGCTCATTCATGATTCCGAGATTAATAACCGAGAGTTTAATATAGGTGATCAAGTTTTACTCTTTAACTCTCGGTTGAAAATCTTTTCAGGAAAACTTAAGAGTCGTTGGCCCGGTCCATTCACCGTTGCCAAAATTTTCCCGTAAGGCACCATTGAGTTATCTCAACCAAATGGGCCAAACTTTAAGGTGAATGGCCAACGTGTTAAGTTGTACTTTGGAGAGGACATCTCTCACAAAATGATTACATCCCTCGCCACGTTTCCCTTGAATTAGTTCTGGGTCGAGTCAGGCTCGTCACCCAGTTAACAAAAACAAGCACTTCTCGGGAGGTAACCCGATGATCTATCCTTTTTACCCGTTTTCATAATAAGTGTTGGGGGAGCCACGTAGGTGTTTGTTGTCTTGTTTCTTATGATGTGTGGGGATTAAAGCTTTCAAAGATCCACTTTTAATGATATTTCACGAACCGTGATCCCGTATGCCCGTCTTCCCGGTTCTATCCTACACTTTTGTGATTCAATATTTCATATCTTACATGTTAACATTTAAATCACTATAGTTGTCTCTTGTTCTCAGTATCTAATCAAATTGATATAACTTTTTCAAGCTTGAATTTATTGTTTTTGGATATAAAAGCTTGATTGGTTTTTAAGCTACTTTGACTATTTTGACAAATAAAAATCCTAAAAATGTAAAATAATGTCTATACTACATATACGTACTAGTCTAAAACACATTGCAATTATCACAATTAAATGCACACAATACAAAATGTAAAATGTAAATTTATTCTACCAATGTAAATTGCAAGATACAAAATATAAAACTAATTCTATTTAAATAAAACTGAATATGCAAGTTTATAAAATCTAACATTTGTAAAACTAAACTTGTTAAGTTGTTAAACTTTCTGAACATTAAACTTTGACTCAATTATTAACATTCCCAAAAGTCTACTTGTTGGCCCAAATTCAGTTAAGCCCAACAACACAACCCAAAAGAACTTAACGAAAGGACATAATATGCATAATCAAACTGAACTACTAATAGAACGGGCTGTAATTAAAAATAGACCATACAAAATTAGGGACTAAAGCTGTAAACTAGCAAAACTTCTGCAAGTATTTTTCTACACAGCAGAATGAACGTTTAAATCCATCTACTATTCCTTATTTTGAATATCCTTTCATAGCTATGAAAATAGAAACCACACTACATGTCAAAAGATCTCAGATTACTCTATTCTTACTTTTGAAACCTACCGTATAAAGAGAATCAAAAGCTACGAATTATGACTAAATTTTGACCAAATCCTTTTGTTAGCTATTCACCTTATTAACAAATTCCTTTTACTATTAACGAATACTAGATGAATTACTTGTTACCAGTGTATAGGAGAATGAAATTAACTGAATGAAACAAGATCAGCCAAAAGAAACTAACGCCAAACTCACTATAACAGAAATTTAAACTCGGACAGGAAAGAAACTAAGCATACTAACAATAACAGAACTCATTCCTCACACAAAATAGCAAATAACAGGTATACACTATAGTTACACTATAGTTACAAACTAGCATATTGTACTAAGAATACAGTAAAAGAAAACGTGCTTAACCTGTGCGTTGAAGCTGAGACCTTTGATGTCGAAGCGCGGCGCTGAGCCGGCTTGAAACTAACACAACTTCAACTACAAGTCACGTAGCCATTCTATCTACCAAACGGAACCTCAATCGTCTACAAATCTGCTTACTATGTCAGCAATAAATCCAAACATCTGCAAAATTTAATGAACAAACTAAACAGAAACTTGTTATCGAGTTAGATTCTAAGGCTGCTTATAAAAACGAAAACTAGCAGATTATTCTCGATAAGCTAAATCATCTTATTATAACAAAGATAAAAAAACAACTAATCACTCTCATCCTACAATCAACTTTCCGAATTCTAGATTAACAAACTAAACTAAATCCTGCGCGAACAGTACTCAAACATGAATTAGCTAAAAGTAACTCTAATCACTCGTGGACATTTACAAGCTTATAACCTATGAGCTTAAAAAACAGAATTAACAAGCTATTAAGCTGATAAGCAACAATGAACAGTAACCGAGAATGATAGTGAAGAAAATAAAAGCTCTCATTATGGTGAAGAATGATACAAGTGTAACTGAAGTATGTAGCTAATAACAGATGTATGTAACTGATTAACATAATCAAACAAACTTGAATTTGAATGCTTAACTGAAACTAATAAAGCTAACTATCTAACCTAACTAACTATGTGTTTCTACTCCTAAGCTAACCGCTTGAAAATGAAGTCTTCATTGGTATTTATAGGCGCTGAAGAGTGGTGGTGTGATGTATCTTGTCCAATCCCTTGATGCCACGTGTTTAATACGAGGATTGATGACTTCGTTCTTCATTCTTCAAATTGGGGGTTTCTTCATTGCTCCATCTTGGTCCAATTAAATAATATCTTCTTGAAGAGGAGAACAAGAGAAGTGTTTTTGCTGTTTAGATCTTCGGCTGAATCTTTGTATATTGTTCTTGATATGGACTTGCAGGTTTGGTGGTGGAAAGAAGTGAGGGGACGACTGAAAAAGTTGTTTCTTTTCTCTCTCTTCTCATTTGGTGAAGGATATGACGTGTGTGTATATCTGTGAAAGATTGACTTGGTCTTTTGACCAAGTGAAATAGATAACTTTCCCCATTGCTTCTATTTGGTCCTTCACTTTAATCTTTTTGTCAAATGTGTTTAAAATATTTTAAACAAATCTCCATTTCATCCTTTGTTTTATTGATAATATAACTTAAGCCCTCGATCTTGGTGAATAATGGCAAGTAAGGTCCTTGAAAGCTCTTTCGTCTTTTTCTTCGTCTTTTCGTCAAATAAATCCTTGAAAACGCGTGTTTGTTCCAAAATGCATCATGTTTACCTGAAAACACAAAAACACAAATACCCACGTAATTCTGATATTTTTATACAGTTAATTATAATGTATTTGGTTGTGTTTTAAGTGGTTTTTGATCATAATTGATGAGTGTTTTCACACCAATCAGGGAGTTTACTCCCACATGCTAAAACATTGAGGACAATATTTATATTAAGTGTAAGGGAGACTTCTATCAAAGTAATAAGTGGGCTTTTCTATGAATATGTCCTCATTTTAATCGGAAAATTTAATTTTTCGACGTTTTTCAAAATTTTTGATCTATTTTGGCCTAGTAGTATTTTCCATTTATTTTCTTTTATGATTTTTCCTTCTGTCATTGCATCTTATGTATATATTTCATTTCACGAATAAAGTCAAAAGAGAAAAAAAATTATTTAATAAAATGGTTTTTAACAAGTTTAGATATCTTTGATATATTAGGCCCGTCATGAATCTTTTGACTCAACCCGAGTTTACTTATTTGAGTTTACTTTAGCTAGTATCCTTAACGTGTTTAAATCAAGTTTTGCTAGACTTGTATATAGAGAACTTTAAAACGCGAAAGTCTTAACTCATACGGGTTTAAAAACAAGAACATTTCGCAAGTTCCTATAATTGATCCTAGAAAGTCGTTTATCAAGGGAACTTTAAAATGCGAATTCTAAACTTGAAAAAGTCTAAGAAGTTGCAAGATCCTATAGATGACTTGAAAACCCAAACTTTGATTTAATAGGCTAAGCATCCACGAGTCTCATTCCTTGAGATTTTAAATCGTGGAGAATGAGAGATGATAGAGTCAATTATAAGTTTAGTATTCTTTCATGAATTTATGTGAGTTAATTATGAGCTTTTTCTCCCATCGCTTGTTAATAAATATAATTGCAATAAGTAAGGTTGTACGATTTCAAAAGTTACTTAGCTTCTAGCCCAAGATCGTTTAAAAGTTGCTCGGGATTAATTAGAGTTCATAGCCAAGGTATAACTTATTGAAGCGGGATGCGAAGATTGGCGAGTCCGAAAGGCCCTAACAAGGCATGAGGGCTACATTTTGTTGCAAAATATCCAAAGTGATGTGAAGAATTATTTATCAAAAATCAATATGAAGGATCGAGACACACGACGAAAAGCAAATACTCCCCTAAAGATCATGGAGAAGTCTATCCGAAAAGACCCTAGCAAGGTATGAGGATAAATAGATCCAAGTCCTAAAAGGAGGCGGATCGTTTAATATCAAAATCCCAAATAAAGATTGGAGAAAAATGAAGAAGTCGTGGTCCAAGTTTGAAGAATCTCTAAAAAACTTCAAGTGAAGAAATTCCTATTATGAAGAGAAGACCATTATTTCAAGAACGTCTCTCAAGATTCGAAGTATGAAGTCCATGCCAAATATCGATCCGAGAAAGGTCTCAAATCGTGAAACGAGTTATGCCAAGATATGAACTTTATGCGGTTTCGAGAAGCAGTTTTAAAAGATTTTGTCCTTTAGCTAACTATTGATTAAATCGTCCTACTTTATTTTCGGCCTAAATAAATTATCGAAATAAGTCAACAATGCATCCTCGTGATCATTCAAGACAACAATAAAATATAAGAGATACACCTAGGAATAAGGGAGTCTAAGTGAATAATTGAGCCACATGAGTGAGTGTTAGCTTTACTAACTTATAATAACAATGATCTCGTTTTTTAAGCTTAGTATGGGGAACGTGAAACTTGAGGGTGATAAACATTCATGACAACCAAAGCCCTAATGTAAGTCTTGGATTTCTTTAACTTGTTTCTCCTTTCTAACATTTTGTACTTTTCTATCTTTTTAGTTTCATTATTGTCTAGTAGTTAATAAAGGCCAAGGTGGGTTAATTATGATGAAAAATGTAAATCATGCTTTGAAATTAATGCATTGCATGAGGGCATTGCAATGGTCAAGTGTAGGGGATTTAATAAGTGTGAAAACACTTATCCTTTCACCACTTAAAACAAGTAAAAACGAGACCTAAAATTTATTTGATGTCGTAAAAGTCGGAATTATACGTGGTTTGTGTTTTTATTGTGTTTTAGGACAACAATATGAAAACGGAAGAAAACACGGGCTTTCACGGGCTTTTATCGAAGAAAAAGACAAAAGACGAAGTCAAAAGATCAAAAGTGCAAGAAGAACGGAAGTCAAACGCCTATTCTGAAGATTTATCGAAGAAAAAGCCTAAAGACGGAAGTTTAGCGAAGTCGAAGAACCAAGTCTAATAAAAGAAGAAAATTAGAAGACGAAGTTCATTTTATCATTCGACAAATCCCGAGACAAAGTCGAGAAAGACTAGTTATTTAAAAATACGAGAAGACAAGAAGAAAGAGAGAAGCAACATCACCACCTCCCCTCCTCCTATAAATACCCTCCTAATCCTTCATTAGGAGGAGTTAGTTAGTTTTATTTTTAAGAAGGTAATTAGGAGTAGGGGTTATTTTCTCTCTCTAGAATTTTCTTTCAAGTTTGCTTAATCTTTTAACTTTTAAATCTTGTAATTGAATCTTAATCTTCATCATTAATTCAAGCTTATTAAGTATTTCTCATTCTTCCTTTCTTAATTATAATCTATTGTTTTGTTTAATTAATCATGTAGTTGGTTTAATCTTGTTGATTGTTTGATTGATTTGCTTATTGGATTGTTCTTATTGATTTGGTGTGTTTGATGTTTAGCTTATTGTGCTTTTTGATTATTTAGTGTTTAGGTTATTTTTAATCAAGTGGTTTTATTAGTTTAATCTTTTAAAAGTTGCTTTTTAATATTTAGCTTATTTGGTGTTTTCATAGTTTTTAAATTGTGGCTTATTAGATTTTTTTCTTAAAATTAATTTGGTTAAGTTTTTTGTAAGTGCTTATTTGTTTTTAGCTTATTGTATGTTATTCGGGTTCATAAACCCTTTTCTCGGATTATATGCAAACTAGTTTTTCCCGAATTAGATTACACTTCAAATTATTCCGGATTAGGTTTCGTTAGCTTTATTCCGGATTGTGTTGTCCTTTATTATTCCGAACTGTGTACAAAACCAAGGATTCCGGATTACGTTTCTAGTATTCCGGATAAGCAAACCAAACATTCTGGATAGCGTGTGTACTAATTCCGGATTGTGTATATATTTATTCCGGATTAGGTAAGTTTTGACATATTCCGATTTAGGTCATTTTCATGCATTCCGAATAGATTAAGAATTTTCATTCCGGATTAGCATAAGACAGATTCCAGATTACGTTTAGAAAGGGATTCCGGATAAGGTGCATTTCCATATTCCGGATTAGACTTAGATTTTGTATTCCGACTTAGCTTTTGTTTTATTTCTCGAATTGTTTTCAAACCTTTATTTTTCCCGCCATTTTTACTTAGCTTATTTTCAATTGTTTTTACTTAGTTTATTTTCCATTTTACTTTTCATAAAGTTTAAATCTTTTGTCATTTAATTTTCAAAGTCCTTATTTTTTGTTCATAACTTTAAAGTTTACAACTTTATTTTATAATTTAAATTATTTTATCAACGACATTGCTTTTTACACCAAGAACAATTGAGTCACACTTTCAACCGTAATCAATTCGATTAGACTTATTCAAAGAACTTTAAAATCTAAATATTAGCTAACAACCAAGAAATACATAGTAAAGGTTATGCAGCTTCACCCACTATATAAATACCCCAACACACACACAGACTTAACGACTACAAGGAAATATGTCTTCTCCATCAACAAATTCTTATAGGCGTCGATACTATGATGTAAGGAGAATGACACATTGCAATTGTATACCGCCACTTAAGATGGATACTCAAGTATCATGGACAAGATTGAATCCGGGAAGAAGGTTCAAAGGATGCCCAGTTTATGTAAGTATTCACCCAACCCAAACTTTAATAAACACCTACGTTCGGCTTATAATTTTTAGGGTTCCAGTAATGTCAATTGTTTTGTCTAAGTGTATTTGACAATGCATAAGTCAACAACAAGTGATCCAACTGGGAACCTAAACACTAGATTGACCGATACGAACCCATGTTTGCTTGGTTTCACGTTTAGCGTCCAGCGTTCCAGTTGGATCAGTTGTGTTGTATAAGTGCATTAGTAAATGTGCAAATCTGCGACAACTGATATAACTGGGAACCTAGACACAATTTATTCAAGACCAGTTGCATGTGGTTACTATTTTTTGAATTAGTAATCAAACAAAGTGTTTAAAGTTCCAGATGGATCTATAGGCCTGATTATGTGTAAAACAAGGTTTTTCCTCGTATAAAAAAGATTCTTTATTCCAGTCTTTTCGAATTGATTACCAGTTGAAAGTGCGACTCAGTCGTTCTTGGTGGAAAAATAAAGAGGTGTGATTATCTATTTTAAAATAATAGTAAAAATGAAAATGTAAATGTCGTTCAGTAAAAATGGAAGCTTAAAAATTTAAACTAAAGTTAAGACTTAAAAATAAATGACGAAAAATTAAATCTTAAAAAAATAAATTTGAAAATAAAATAAAATAAAGTAATATTAAGTAAGATAAGTCAAAGGTCAAAAATAATACTAAGTAAAAGTGCGGGAAAAGTTAAATTCAAAACTTAACATAAAACAAGAAATAAAATCTAAAACTGAGGTCAGATCACACTTGGATCGTACCCTAGATCATGGCCCAGATCGCAACAAGTGAGCTTAAGATTGGATCGTAACCAGATCGCAACAAGTGGATCACAGTGACGATCGTACTCTTCGATCGTACTCCCAGATCGTACCCACGATCGCAGCCAATGATCGTGGCTTGGATCGTGACAACCAATCGCACTCTGGATCGCAGTCTTCGATCGTACCCTGGATCGAAACGAGTGGATCGCAGTATAGATGGTAGAATGTGATCGTAGTGGACGATCGTACTTCATGATCGAAGTAAAGGATCGCAAGTAGAAACCCTAGGGGTTTATACGATCACACTTACTTGATCGGAACTGATAAAACCCTTAAACATGATACGATGAAAATCAAAAACAGAATAAGCAAACCAAATAAGCACTTAATCAAATAAGCTTTTACCAACTCTTAGCCAAGACTAAATAAGCACAAATTTGACGACTTTTAAAATACTAAATACGGAAACTTTATAAAACAAACTTTAATAAGACTAAACTTTTAAGAAAACTTAAAAGTAAATAAGCTAAGTGCAAAATAAGCCAATAAGTATGATAAACTCAAAGCTCAAATTGTACAAAAACTTAGATATGAACAAAAAGATAAACTTTTTAATCAATCAAACATCAAGATGAAACTAGAAGCATGAGTATCTCGGATCAAAAGTAATAAAAATCAAGAAAGGTAGAAAGAGATTAATGATGAAAAGCTTAAACTTGAACTTGTAGATTAATGATTCCAAAATACAAGATTGAATTAAAACATAAACATGAAAGAAAGAAAAGATGAAGTTTTCCTAGTGAGAGAAAGTTAAGAACTTTCTCTCTCTAAAAATTAAAAGTACAAAAGAAAAATGAACTAGCTAACTCCCTCCTAATGACACATTAGGAGGGTATATAGGGGGTGGGGAGGCTAAGTGTTTATGCATCCTTCTTTCTTTCTTCTCGTCTCGACTCGATTTAAATTCTTTGTCTTTCTCGACGTCGTCTCGGGATTTGTCGATATAAATTGAACTCGTCTTATAATTTTCTTCTATAATTAGACTTGGTTCTTCGACTTCATTAAACTTCCGTCTTTAGACTATTTCTTCGATAAATCTTCAGAATAGGCCTTGGACTTCCGTTCTATTTGCACTCTTGATCTTTCGACTTCGTCTTTTCTTGTTTTATTTGATAAAAGCCCGTGATAGCCCGTGTTTTCTCCCTTTTTCATATTTTTATCCTGAAACACAATAAAAACACAAGCCACGCATAATTCCGACTTTTACGACATAAAATACACGTTTTTGTCTTGTTATTATTGGAAATAAGTGGTAAAAGGATAAGTGTTTTCACACTTATTAAATCCCCTACACTTGACCATTGCAATGCCCTCATGCAATGCATTAATTTCAAAGCATGGTTTATATTTTTCGTCATAAATAACCCACCTTGGCCTTTATTAAAAAGATAGAAATATATACAAAACAAGTAAAGAAATCAAAGACTTACATTGGGGTTTTAGGTTGTCATGAATGTTTATCACCCTCAAGTTTCACGTTCCCCAAACCAAGCTTATAAACGAGATCATTGTTATTATAAGTTAGCAAACTAACACGAACTCATGTGGCCCAATTATTTACTTAGGCTCCCTTATTCCTAGGTGTATCTCTTATATTTTATGATTGTCTTGAATGATCACGAGGATGCATTGTTTGACTTATTTCGATAGTTTATTTAGGCTGAAAATAAAGTGGGACGATTTAAGCAATAGTTAGCTAAAGGACAAAATCTTTTAAAACTGCTTCTCGGGACCTCTTAAAGTTCATATCTTGGCATAACTCGCTTCATGATTTGAGACCTTTCTCGGACCGATATTTGGCAGCGACTTCATACTTCGAATCTTGAGAGACGTTCTTGAAATTATGGTCTTATCTTCATAATAGGAATTTCTTCACTTGAAGTTTTTGAGAGATTCTTCATATTTGGACCACGACTTCTTCATTTTTCTCCAATCTTTATTTTGGACTTTGATATACAACTATCCGCCTCCTTTTAGGACTTGGATCTATTTATCCTCATACCTTGCTAGGGTCTTTTCGGATAGACTTCTCCATGATCTTTAAGAGAGTATTTGCTTTTCGTCGTGTGTCTCGATCCTTCATTTTGATTTTTGATAAATGATTCTTCACATCACTTGGGATCTTTAGCAACAAAATGTAGCCCTCATGCCTTGTTAGGGCCTTTTCGAACTTGCCAATCTTCGCATCTCGCTTCAATAAGTTATGCCTTGGCTATGAACTCTAATTAATACCGAGCAAATTTTAAACGATCTTGTGCTAGAAGCTAAGTAACTTTTCAAATCGTACAGCCTTATTTATTGCAAATAAATTTATTAGCAAGAGATGGGAGAAAAAGCTTATAATCAACTCACATAAATTCATGAAAGAATACCAAACTTATAATTGACTCTATCATCTGTCTTTCTCCACAATTTAAAATCTCAAAGAATGAGACTCGTGGATGCTTAGCCAATTAAATCAAAGTTTTAGGTTTTCAAGTCATCTATAGGATCTTGCATCTTCTTAGACTTTTTCAAGTTTAGAATTTGCATTTTAAAGTTCCCTTGATAAACGACTTTCTAGGATCAATTATAGGAACTTGCGAAAAGTTCTTGTTCTTAACCCCTAAGAGTTAAGACTTTCGCGTTTTAAAGTTCCCTAAATAAAAGCCTAGCAAAACTTGACTTAAACACGTTAAGGATACTAGCTAGAGTAACTTAGATAAGTAAACTCGAGTTGAGTCAAAAGATTCACAACGTTTGAAAATTAAAACCACCTTATTAAAATTTATTCTAGCAAAGAAAGAAAATAACTATAATAAAGGTAAAACTACTAAACTACTAGGCCAAAATAGATTAAAAATTTTGAAAAATGTCGAAAAATAAAATTTTCCGGTTAAAATAAGTCAAATTCATGGAAAAGCCCACTTACTTCGATAGAAGTCCCCCCTACACTTGATATAAACATTGTCCTCAATGTTTAAGCATGTGGGAGTAAACTGCCCTATACTTAGGACATTGTGCACGTTGTTTAAATCTTGCTAAAGGAAGGACAACTAAAGTGATTTCAATGTGAACATATAAGATGTGAAGTATTGAATCACAAGAGTTTAGGATAGAACCGGGAAGACGGGTACACGGGATCACGGTTCATCAAATGTCATCAAAAGTGCCCTTTGAAGCTTTAATCCCTGCACAACATAAGAAACAAGACAACAAACACCTACGGTGCTCCCCCTACACTTATTATAAAAACGGATAAAGGATAGATCAACGGGTTGCCTCCCGAGAAGCGCTTGTTTTTGTTAATCGAGTCACGAGCCTGACTCGACCCAGAACTAATTCAAGGGAAAAGTGGTGAGGGGTGGAATCATCTCATGAGAGGTGTCCTCACCAAAGTACAGCTTCACACGCTGGCCATTCACTTTAAATTTAGGCCCATTTGGTTGAGAAAGCTCAATGGTGGCGTAAGGGAGAACTTTGGCGACGGTGAATGGACCAGACCAACGGCTCTTCAGCTTGCCCGAGAAGATCTTCAACCGGGAGTTAAAGAGTAAAACTTGATCACCGATGTGGAACTCTCGGTTCTTAATCCTTGCATCATGAATGATCTTGGTTTTCTCCTTGTAGATCAATGAATTCTCATAAGCTTCATTCCTCAGTTCATTTAGCTCGTTGAGTTGAATCTTCCGAAGATCACCGGCTTTGTTGATATCAAAATTGGCCCACTTCAAGGCCCAGTACGCCTTATGCTCCAACTCAATAAGGGGGTGTCATGCCTTCCGTACACAAGACGATATGGAGTGCAACCAATCAGAGTCTTATATGCGGTACGGAAAGCCCACAAAGCATCATCTAACTTATCGGCCCACGAGGCACGATGCTCTCCCACAGTTCGCTCTAATATTATCTTCAATCCACGGTTAGATATCTTGGCTTGACCATTTGTTTCGGGATGATAAGCGGTGGAAAGACGGTGATTGACACCGTACTTAGCCATGACTCGAGCAAATTGATCATTGCAAAAATGAGTCCCGCAGTCACTGATGATAGCACGAGGAACACCGAATCGAGCAAAAAGTTGCTTCAGAAAGTTCACAACCACCCTCGCATCGTTCGTAGGGAGAGATTTTGCTTCAACCCATTTAGAAACGTAGTCAACGGCTACGAGGATGTACTTGTTCCCTTTGGATGATGGAAATGGCCCCATAAAGTCGATGCCCCATACGTCAAAGATTTCACATTCTTGTATGAAATTTTGAGGCATCTCATCTTTATGTGTGATCTTGCCTTGTCTCTGGCAAGCATCATAATGCTTAACCATTTCATGAGCGTCATGATAAATGGAGGGCCAATAGAATCCAGAGTTTAACACTTTCTTCGCGGTATAGTTAGGACCAAAGTGACCACCAGTGGGTCATTTGTGGCAGGCTTCAAGGATTAGTAAAGTTGTCGGCCCATCAACACACCGACGAATGACAAGATCCGCACATTGTTTGAAAAGGTAAGGGTCGTCCCAAATATAGTGTTTAATGTCTTTAAAGAACTTTTTCTTTTGTTGAGACGTTAACGCTTCCTTGAGTATTCCACCCGCCAAATAGTTTGCAATGTCCGCAAACCATGGGGTTTCATCAAGATTGGAGTTAATAGACATCAAGTCCTCAAGGGGAAAAGAGTCATTAATCTCTTGATTTGGGAGCTCCCCTTGATAAGGATTCTCGAGTCTACTAAGATGATCCGCGGCTAGGTTTTCCGCTCCCTTTTTATCATGAATTTCAATTTTGAATTCTTGAAGGAGTAGAACCCAACGAAGAAGTCTTGGCTTGGAATCTTGTTTAGTTAACAAGTACTTCAACGCGGAATGGTCGGTATAGACAATGGTGGTGGAAAGGACAAGATAGGGGCGAAATTTCTCAAAAGCATACACTACAGCTAAAAGCTCTTTTTCGGTAGTGGTATAATGCAATTGAGCCCCCGTCATTGTCTTGCTAGCATAATGGATTGGTTGGAAGTGTTTGTTCACTCTTTGTCCCAAAACCGCTCCAATAGCAATGTCGCTAGCATCACACATCAATTCAAAAGGTAATTCCCAATTAGGGGTAACCAAGACCGGTGCCTTAGTTAATTTATCCTTAAGAAGATTGAAAGATTCAATACACTCTTTAGAAAAGATAAAAGGAGTATCTTTTTCCAAGAGGTAGGTCATCGGGCGAGCGATTTTAGAAAAATCTTGAATGAAACGACGATAGAAGCCCGCATGACCAAGGAAACTTCTCACACCCTTCACGGTTGAAGGTGGAGGTAATTTAGCAATCACATCGACTTTAGCACGGTCGACTTCAAGACCGGTTTTGGAGATTTTATGACCAAGAACAATGCCTTCTTTTACCATGAAATGGCATTTTTCCCAATTAAGAATGAGACGAGTGTCTTCACACCGTTTGAGCATACGTTCTAAATTGGCAAGGCAAGTAGAGAAAGAATCACCATAGACCGAGAATCATCCATGAAGACTTCCATAGTTTCTTCAACCATGTCATGGAAGATAGCCATCATACACCTTTGGAAAGTCCCAGGAGCATTGCATAAGCCGAAAGGCATTCTTTTGTAAGCAAATGTTCCATAAGGACAAGTGAATGTGGTTTTCTCTTGGTCTTTAGGATCAATAGGAATTTGAAAATACCCGGAGAAACCGTCTAAGAAGCAATAATAGTCATTACCCGCTAAACGTTCGAGCATTTGATCCATGAAAGGAAGAGAGAAATGATCCTTGAGTGTGGCATCATTAAGTTTGCGATAGTCTATGCAAACTCGCCACCCCGTTACAAGTCGAGTAGGAATCAACTCGTTGTTTTCATTGGGAACAACGGTGATTCCGCCTTTCTTAGGCACACAATGGACGGGACTAACCCATGGCGAATTCAAAATAGGGTAAATCATTCCGGCATCAAGAAGTTTGATAACCGCTTTCTTGATGACGTCATGAATTTTAGGATTAACCCTTCTTTGGCTTTGTATTGCGGGTTTAAAGTCATCCTCCATGAGAATTTTATGAGTACAAAAGTTCTGATCAATTCCGTGGATATCGGAAATTTTCCAAGAAATTGCTTTCTTATGATTCTTCAGCACGTCGATAAGTCAAGATTTTTCTTCTTCTTTCAAGTCCTTTGCGATGATGACGGGTAAATTCTTATTGTCTTCAAGGAAAACGTACTCGAGATGAGACGGTAAATGCTTAAGCTCTAAATCCGAAGGATTTTTGATGGAAGGCGTAGTCAAATTCGGATCATCGATAGAGATTTCCTTAGGAGATGGTGGAGAAATATGGTCCTCATTGAGAAGTTTCTCAATGGTACGAATGTCTTCATCCCAATTGGAAGGAGAATCGTCATATTGAATGTCCACATTCCCCAAAGTTGCTTCAAATTCTT
The DNA here is from genome assembly GCA_025667525.1 of Glebionis coronaria. Classification (NCBI taxonomy): domain Eukaryota; kingdom Viridiplantae; phylum Streptophyta; class Magnoliopsida; order Asterales; family Asteraceae; genus Glebionis; species Glebionis coronaria. Next base: position 109,192,481 of record CM046877.1, on the reverse strand, counting down.
TCAAAAGGAAATCACTTTCTCCAAATGGAGTTAGTGATGGAGCAATAGAGGCAACGGTCTCAACAATGGGTAGAGAAGCAGAACCACTTTTACAAGCGTCTTTGAAATGCTCTTCACAAGCCTCATCAAGAACGTCAATGAAATTAACGCTCTCGTGTTCAGAAGGTTGCTTAGAAAGTTTACCCATGTTGAAAACGATTTTATCGTTACCAACTCTCATGATTAATTCGCCCGCGGCTACATCAATGAGAGTGCGACCGGTCCTCGAGAATGGACGTCCAACGATTAATGGAACACGGGGATCCATCTCGTAGTCAACGACAACAAAATCCACCGGAAAGGTGAATTTATCGACACCGACGAAGACATCTTCAGCTATCCCCACCGGATAAGCAACCATATGGTTAGCTAATTCCAATGTCATTCGTGTGGGGACTTGCTCGGGTAGAGATAATTGTTTCCAAACACTTAATGGCATTACGTTTATACTAGCACCTAGATCGGCTAGGGCCATACAATTCTCTACCCCGGGGAAGTTGCAAGGAATTAGAAAATGACCCGGATCACCAAGTTTGGTGGGTAATTTCCTTTAGAGCACTACGGGGCAATTCTTGTTAAGTTGGGCCTGAGCGATATCAAGAAGTTTCTCCTTATCACTAAGAAGATCTTTAAACATTTTAGCATATTTCGGCATGTGAGCGTGAGCCTCGGCAAAGGAGATGTTGAAATTTAGTTGTTTAAACATTTTAAGAAAGTTAGAAACCTTAATATCATCCTTGTTCTTCAACTTCTCTTTCCTCAACCTTGAGGGATAAGATATATTGGGTTGAGATGAAGGCTTTGGAATGGAATTCTCACTCACATCCTTGGGTGGTGGAGGGGTGGAAGTAGAAGGTGAAGGAATTGGAGAAGGGGACTCATTTTCCTTTGTCATAATCACCGGTGTAGGTGTAGGAATCTCGGGTTCCTTTAAACCTTTGCCACTTCGGGTGGTGATTGCTTTCATCTCCCCTCTTGGATTAGTAACGGTGCTACTCGGAATAGAACCCGAACCAGAGGCTTGATTACTTGGGAAGAAACTAGCCATCATATCCCTTAAGTCATTCGTTTGACTGCTCAAAGAGTTTCTTATATCAGCTCGAAGATCATTCCCTGGTTCACCATATCTCCCTTCAAGTTGATGATTTGTCTCTGAAGATTCTACACCAGCACGTCTTTAGTCCTCATGTAAGTTTCAACCTCGTGATTAAATATGGTGGGTTGGGTGGGAGGAAGAGCATGGTAAGCAGGTGGTTGATAAGCGGGTTGTTGGTAAACTTGGTTGTTTCCTTGAGGTGGATATGGGTTTCTTTGGGTTTGATATTGATTTGGAGCTCGAGGTTGGTTTTGATTGTTACGATTGAGGTTGTTTTGGTTTTGAGGAGGAAAACCGGGTGGTGAAAGGAAGTTGTTTGAACGATAACTGAGCAAATTGCGGTCACCTTGTGGACGAGCTTGATAGCCTCCCGTAGAAAAGTTACCGTTAGCGGCATATACATTTTCTGGATTGTCATGAGTCGAAGGACAATCGGTGTATGAATGAGATCCCCCGCATATTTCGCATGACTGACTCATAGCATTAACTTGCGCATTGTTGTTTTTGCCATTGTTGGCGGTTTGTAAAGCAAGTGCTTCAACAATCAAAGTAAGCTTATCAATTCTCTTGTCGGCGTAACTAGTACTAGCACTAGTCACATTAGTTCGAACACTCTTAGTTTGCACTCTAGACTTATTCTCAATAATATCCCACGCGGCATTAGAAGACTTAACCAAAATGTTACCCCCCGAGGCACTATTTAGTGAATCTTGGTCATTCATGCTTAAACCATTGTAAAAAGTATTAATTTGATGTACTTTTGTGAAACCATGTTGTGGACACTTTCTTAAAAATTCCTTAAAACGGTCCTAAGATTCACTAAATGTCTCACCGTACTTTTGTTCAAAGTTAATGATTTCATTCCGCAAAGCGGTAGTACGTGGGGGTGGTAAAAAGTAGTTGATGAATTTGGTCTCTAAATCCGACCACGTAAGAATACTCTATGGCGGTTCCTTATCAAGCCAATGCCGGGCTTGTCCCTCTAAGGAGAAAGGAAAAAGTTGCAAGCGAATTGATTCTTGTGGGACCCCATTATACTTGACCGTATTAGTGAGTTGAAGAAACCTTTTGATATGGTCGTGAGGATCATCAAGTGTACGCCCCAAGAATGGTTGAGCAGAGACCATTTGAATGAAGCCGGATTTGAGCTCAAAGTTGTTGGCTCCAATCTCGGGTATGACAATAGCATCGGTGTTGCCCTCTACTCGCGATTGCAAAAGCTCGATCATTGGTCGATTGTCCATGGTGACTATAGGTGGAGTTACGACTTCGGCTTGAATTGCTTTCTTCTTACGAGAACGGGTACGCATACACACCTACAAAAAGAAAAGAAAGATAGACAAGAAATATTTTTGGTTTTATATGTTTTTTTATTTTTTTGAATTTTTGAAAATTTTTAATTTTTATGGATTTTGAAAATTTTTAAGCAAGAAAAATAACGTTAAAAAATGAACGGATCCCAAAATCCAACGCGTTTCTCACTAAAAATTGTTAATCTTTACGAAAAGATCCGGCAGCGGCGCCATTTAATACAATGATTTTAGCCAAGTATAAAATTAGATTCGTTATTCCAGTCTTTTCGAATTGATTATCAGTTGAAAGTGCGACCCAGTCGTTCTTGGTGGAAAAATAAAGAGGTGTGATTATCTATTTTAAAATAATAGTAAAAATGAAAATGTAAATGTCGTTTAGTAAAAGCGGAAGCTTAAAAATTTAAACTAAAGTTAAGACTTAAAAATAAATGACGAAAAATTAAAACTTAAAAAAAAAATTTGAAAATAAAATAAAATAAAGTAATATTAACTAAGATACATCAAAGTTCAAAAATAATACTAAGTAAAAGTGCGGGAAAAGTTAAATTCAAAACTTAACATAAAACAAGAAATAAATCTAAAACTGAGGTCAGATCACACTTGGATCGTACCCTAGATCGTGGCCCAGATCGCAACGAACGATCACAACAAGTGAGCTTAAGATTGGATCGTAACCACGATCGTAACAAGTGGATCACAGTGACGATCGTACTCTTCGATCGTACTCCCAGATCGTACCCACGATCGCAGCCAATGATCGTGGCTTGGATCGTAACAGCCAATCGCACCCTGGATCGCAGTCTTCGATCGTACCCTGGATCGCAACAAGTGGATCGCAGTATAGATCGTAGAATGTGATCGCAGTGGACGATCGTACTTGATGATCGAAGTAAAGGATCGCAAGTAGAAACCCTAGGGGTTTATGAGATCCCACTTACTTGATCGGAACTGATAAAACCCTTAAACATGATATGATGTAAATCAAAAACAGAATAAGCAAACCAAATAAGCACTTAATCAAATAAGCTTTTACCAACTCTTAGCCAAGACTAAATAAGCACAAATTTGACGACTTTTAAAATACTAAATACGAAAACTTTATAAAACAAACTTTAATAAGACTAAACTTTTAAGAAAACTTAAAAGTAAATAAGCTAAGTGCAAAATAAGCCAATAAGTATGATAAACTCAAAGCTCAAATTGTACAAAAAACTTAGATATGAACAAAAAGATAAACTTTTTAATCAATCAAACATCAAGATGAAACTAGAAGCATGAGTATCTCGGATCAAAAGTAATAAAATCAAGAAAGGTAGAAAGAGATTAATGATGAAAGGATTAAACTTGAACTTGTAGATTAATGATTCCAAAATACAAGATTGAATTAAAACAAACATGAAAGAAATAAAAGATGAAGTTTTCCTAGTGAGAGAAAGTTAAGAACTTTCTCTCTCTAAAAATTAAAACTACAAAAGAAAAATGAACTAGCTAACTCCCTCCTAATGACACATTAGGAGGGTATATATAGGGGGTGGGGAGGCTAAGTGTTTATGCTTCCTTCTTTCTTTCTTCTCGTCTCGACTCAATTTAAATTCTTTCTCTTTCTCGACGTCGTCTCGGGATTTGTCGATATAAATTGAACTCGTCTTATAATTTTCTTCTATAATTAGACTTGGTTCTTCGACTTCATTAAACTTCCATCTTTAGACTTTTTCTTCGATAAATCTTCAGAATAGGCCTTAGACTTCCGTTCTATTTGCACTCTTGATCTTTTGACTTCGTCTTTTCTCGTTTTCTTCGATAAAAGCCCGTGATAGCCTGTGTTTTCTCCCTTTTTCATATTTTTATCCTGAAACACAATAAAAACACAAACCACGCATAATTCCGACTTTTACGACAAAAAATACACGTTTTGGTCTTGTTATTATTGGAAATAAGTGGTAAAAGGATAGGTGTTTTCACACTTATTAATTTGTATTACAGAATGCTCATGATGAGGCAAACAGATCTAACTAGAAATTTAGACACAAAGTTTTGATAACTAATTAGTATCAGTTATAAAAGCACAATGAATCTTTGCATATTGCCTAAAGTTCACGTATAAGCATGGGCCAGTAACTACTACATAATTTGTTGAATAGGAAAGAGCTGCTCAATGTGGTGTTTTGGATGGCTAGATAACGAGATACCTTCAGAATACTACAAGGAACTAATGTATAACCATCATGGTGACAACACAAATCTGGCAACAACCTTACGTACCTTAAGGGAGCGCGATCGACTAAACAGGGGATCATTATGCTTTACAACTTGTACGATTGTATCAGTTATAATATTTGTAATATTGTTATGTTTGTTAGTATTAGGTCGATGTTAAGAAAATGTATTGAATGTTTCTAGACTATAATATATTACCATTTTCGCAACGCCTATCATGTTATACCATATGGAAAATTTGCTTTATAAAGCATACAGAGTTTACAGGCATGCAAAGGTACATACTACTAGACTAAATAAACTACATGTCTTCATGATGTAGGTAGTTGACCTTGTGTTTCCAGAAATATGATATCATGTTTTTGCGGTAAGCAACCACAGTTTCAACTGAGTTGCCAAAAACCAAAGGAAACCCACGTGTTAGCCGATACAATAAAATAAGCGCCCATATTCCATAGTCTCCATAGTTTCCACCTTGAATCGGGACATCATTTGAAAACTAAAAACTGATTCTATAGTCTTCCAGCTTTAACCCCTTATGCTTTAGTACACAACCATTTTGTAGTAACTATGGGAGTTTATCGCTAAATACTTCACGCATTCCTATCCACCACAAGCAGGTCTCTTGAATTGGTAAATTCTTTGATCTCCTATGGGGTGGAAGAACATCATAAATTGTGATCACTCCCGTCCTAATATGCAATTCACCAAGAGCCTAGTGCTTTTCTAATTCATTTAAAGGGAAGTACACCTAAACACACAAAACAATATTTGCATAACCTTCAGTCGAAGACTAATACTAAAATTCTATATGGAATGGTTTCAAATAACATAACAAACCTTTTCAACGTCTCCCCAACTAATACGTATGCCTTTTCCTTCAACATACTGTTTAGGCAAACCTCTCATTAACATTGACGGACATAAATGAGGTCCGGCTATAGTCCAATCAGCATCTGGGGACGATAGTAGAACATTAAATCAATCCAAACTTCAAAGTGGTGCCAAAATAAAACAACATTACGATCAAACGATAATTTAAGCTTAACAAACTATTTTTTATCTTATAATTAATCAGTGTGCAACCTACCACGGTGCGTAGCCATCCTCTATTATTTTCGTCCAAACCCAACAAGCATAACCAGAATGTCTCATTAACGACTTGTCCATACTATACCCATGGAAACTGGAACAACGAAAAAGAATTTTGAATGTCCCCCTTTTTTGTCAACAATTTTTTCAAAAATGCCGGAATTGTATCTTTTGTGGGGTGACATTTTTTAGGGCGTTTCAAATCCTGAAAATTGAGATAAAAACTATTAAAAACTAATAATCTTGGAAAATAATAAACACAAAAAACCGAATATTTTACCTCTTTATACATTTCAAGCGGGGTGAACGCTACTTCGAATACAGGTTCATTAGTTTCCATTGGTTAAAATTGGATGACCAATCCACCTTCAGAACCTATAGTTTCCTTGTAAACGTCAACGGGTTTTTTTAACAGGATCTGTAGTAGACCATTGTTGAGCATACGGCTCCTGATATGCCACCCCTGGCTTCCTTTTACGTGGTGCCTTTATAGAACACAAGGTTTAATTTTCACGGATTCAAGAATTGAATCCAATGCCGGCCTATCATTCGGTTGCACCACATTACGTTCCTGAAAAGTTTAAAACATTAACGGATACTACTTTCAGAACGTTTTTTTCAAAATAGCATCTAGATAATAACTAACTAATATATAAAATTTAATACGTACATTACATGGTCCAGGTACAGACAACTGCATCGTCCGATCAACATTAAAATCAGCTATTAATCTGTCAAGATTCATATTCCCTTCCTGAAAAAGCAGTTTTACAAATCAAACATCCATAATATGATAAGTTAATATATACTAATATAAACTAAAGTTATTACATACCTTTAAAAGTGTATGATAAGGGTTTTTCAAATCTAACAGATTCTGGACATTCTTCTAATGTGCAACGTCCATGTCTATATTTACCCCCATGTCTACCTTAACCTCTTGACTAGTCACCCTATTTTCTTCCGTGTCATCTACAAAGAAGCCCGCAACCATATTATCTAACCTATACTTCTCAGACTCAGTTTCATCAACCATGTTACCCTTCACGTCAACATCAAACTACATTGCAAACAAAATTTCATATAAGAGATAGACAAGAAGAAAATTTTTGTAACAAAAATCATTCCTTCTTAAATAAATGAATATTCTGTTTACCTTTCGAGAACAATTGTATCATGTATGATGACGTATAGTCCCCAACCGGGTCATGAACCCAGCCCACGAGTACTACCCGCATCCGGCCCATCACGAATGGGTTAGATTAATGTCACTTAAGCTTATGGGCTTGAATGAAAAGTGGCCGCATAAGATGTATGCAGCCCACGACCCGGCACGGCCGGAACAGGGTTAGACAGAATCACAATCCTATCAGGATTGGGATTTGCCTCAAAGAATAGGATATACACTCACCATAATTAGAAGATAACAAGCAAGCTAATTATGGTGATTATCTTATGCTTGGGGCAGAAGTAACAGTGAGCCCATTAGGGTTTCACTGCTTATATAAGGAACCCCTAAGGGTTCCACAAAGGTATTACATTCACGATACTCTCAACTCACAACCGATTTCTAACCCTAGCCGATTACTTACTCTCACGTTGGAGTCTAATCGTGGGATACGCTCCCACGGTAAGTCTAACGCGTATTGCTTTAGTGTGTAGGATCTCAGCAAGTTATTCACTTGGTGCAAGAGCCGGAGCCCAGCCTACCCGAATTAAGCCTAATTCGGGTCTAGCAAGGATCATCCAACTTTTGTATCAACAAGTTGGCGCCATCCGTGGGACCCAAACACAAAGCTAGAATCTCAATCAACGATCTCTTTAATGACGAAGGGACATCCACAAGGGTATCCCAGGAACACGAATCCTGCGAACCGAAAGTCCACGGGGGATGGGATACTCATCTCCACCCAGTCCCCTGGTAGCCAAACAGGCGGACTGAATAACCAAAACATTTTTCAGCCTTTTGGTGGAGCAGGCACATCCGGTAATACCCCACCACCAACCATCACCATGGATAATCCTGATCCGAGTAGTGCACCAAAGGCCCCTAACAATGAGCCGCATAGGCCACCAATCGAGACAGAATTAGAAGTAGAATCACTCGGTGACGAAGACCTCGAACGTGTTCTCATGCAGAACTTTGACAGGATCGTTCCGGCTATCGCGTCAAGGCTGAACCTAGGAAGGAGCCTCCAATCTAGGCTCAACTTTGGCGGTACCACGCCTGGCACCTCTCCTCAAACTCAAAAGAGGAGGAGGAGGGCGCACCCGCATGAACGAAATCCCCTTGAGGAAAACCCTCAAACTCGAAAAGTGTTTGAGCGCATAGGGGATCGCATTATGCAGGAGTTACTACAATCTCGTGAGGAAGGGGATAGGTCCGACGGCTCTACCGAACGCCCGGTGTTGGAAACGACCGGGAACAATCGCCGCACCAGTGTGTGGGATAGGGTGAATGGTGGGAAGAAAGCTCCTAGCTCTTCTCACAGAAGTGGTCATCAGCCGAGAAGTGGGGCACCGCCTCCTCCTCCCGGCCCTTCGAGGTCAGACTCGGATGACCATCCTCCCAAGCGTCGTCGACCTAGGTACACTCCACCACCACCATCAGACGATGAGGGATACTACGATGATCCCTACTATTGGAACGAGGAGGAAGATCTCTCCCATCCATGGTGCGACGACAGAGAAGATGCCTTCACCCTCCGCATACGGAACTACTCCGAGGATAAGAAGCGTCGCATGCCGGCGTGTGTTAAAACCTATGATAGGTCTGGTGATCCTGATGATCACCTAAAGATATTTGATACGTAGGAGAAAATTGAACGATGGTTGATGCCTATATGGTGCCAGATGTTCAACTCGACCTTGATTGGCAATGCCCGTGATTGGTTTGAAAGGCTCCCTCCCTGAAGCATTGATAGCTTCGGCGAGCTGCGCAATGCGTTCAAAAACAATTATACTCAGTAAAAGAAGTATAATAGGGATCCGGTCTCATTAGCAACCGTCAAGCAGCGGCCCGGAGAGTCTACGGAGGACTTCACGGAACATTTCAATGATGAGTGCACGCGCACAAAAACGATGCCAGAGCTCCTAAAAATTTCTGATTACATGCATGCCATAACGGACAAGGAATTAATTAGGCGCCTCAATGACAAGCGACCGGAGAGGTATAACGACCTCATGGAAAGGGTCAGAAACTTTGTAGAAGGAGAAACCGCGGTAGCCGCGGCATATCCTACAAAGGGAAACCATAACTATCGATCAAACAGCCTAAGAGGCAGTCAGGTGGTCAAAGCACCCAATGCAACGGGAGGAACTCGTATTGCAAGAGCCAGAATAAAGGAGGGCGATCGGATGACAAATTCACCCCTCTAAAGATGACTTACCGAGATATCTTGTTGACGGAGGGGGCGAACTTCACAAGGCCTCCCCCGATGACAACTCCAATGGACCACCGTCAAGGAAATCGCTTCAGCGAATTCCACAATGACAAGGGCCACGGCATGGAGGAGTGCATCCAGCTCAAGAAGCACATAGAGTCACTGATCAAATCAGGCAAACTCAAACATTTGCTCAAGGATTGGAAGGATGGGAACGATAACAAAATGTACAACAAGAAGGACTCCCAAAAGGACAAACCTTCAACCATATATATGATCCAATCTTGGCAGCACCGCACAAAGCAGAAAGTTAGTCAAAAAAATTCACACGGCAGAGAGATCTCATTCCCTCCCATTACGGCAAGCAACGTGGCCGATGCACCTCTAACGATTGAGGTAAGCATTGGAACACACAAAGTTCGTCGTACGTATGTGGACGGAGGATCATCGGCGGAAGTACTCTACGAACACAGCTTCATACAGCTACGACCAGAGATAAAAATCCAATTAGTACCGGCCACGTCGCCGCTCGTTAGCTTTAGCGGAGATACTATCTGGCCAATAGGACGGTTGCGTCTACTGGTAACCATTGGGGATAAGAAGAATTCCACCACGGCATGGATGAACTTTATGGTGATACGTTCACACTCTCCATATAATGGTATTATCGGAAGACCAGGGATCCTAGCCATACGAGTTGTCCCGTCCACGGCTCACGGTATGATTAAATTCCCAGTCGAAGGGGGAATTGTTACAATTTACAATTCGATCGTGCCGGCATCCGAATGCCATGCCGTGACAGCACCAGTCCAGCCTGTTCCCATTAAGGAAGGATCACCACCCCCTAATTGGAAGGTGGTAATCCATCCCAACTACCCGGAGCAAGAGGTAGCCATTTGGGGAACGCTATCGGATAACGGGAAGAGGGCCATGTGTTCTCTCCTAAAAGCAAGCCTTGATATATTCGCATGGGATCCCAAGCATATGACAGGTGTGCCGCGTTCGATAGCAGAACATAAACTTCAAATCTGCCAGGGATATCCCCCGGTTAAGCAAAAGAAACGTGGTCAAGAACCAGAACGCAGCCAGGTAATACTAGATGAGGTGCAGAAATTGGTGGACGCAGGAATTATGCGCGAGGTATATTACCATGAATGGTTATCCAACCCAGTCATGGTCAAGAAGCATGCTGGCGCATGTGTGTGGACTTTACGGACTTGAACAAAGCTTGTCCGCAAGACTGCTATCCTTTACCAGAAATTAATTGGAAGGTGGAATCCTTATGCGGATACCCTTTCAAATGTTTTTTAGATGCATACAAAGGATACCATCAGATCAAGATGGCAGAGGAGGACGAGGAGAAGACGGCGTTTCATACTAGTCAGGGCGTGTATTGTTACACGAAAATGCCGTTCGGACAAAAAAAAATCCCCGGAGCAACATATCAGCGACTCGTTGATAAAGCCTTCGACTCCCAGATAGGTCGCAACTTTGAGGTCTATGTTGACGATCTGGTCATAAATAGCCATACGGAGGAGGCACTTCTCCGTGATATCCAGGAGACGTTCGACATGTTGAGGAGAATCAACATGAAACTAAATCCAAAAAAGTGCACGTTTGGGGCAACCGAAGGCATGTTCCTTGGGTATATGATTAATCCTAACAGCATTAAGCCTTGTCCAGAGAAGACGGACGCCGTGATACAGTTACCGTCCCCTCGGACACTCAAGGAGGTACAATCACTCAATGGAAAGCTGGCCGGGCTCAATAGGTTCTTGTCAAAGTCCGCAGAGAAGTCACTACCTCTATTCAAAACACTCAAGAAGTGCTTGAAGAAAGGAGATTTCCGCTGGACAAAAGAAGCAGAGGAAGCCTTTGGGCAGCTTAAACAGCATCTCGCGGCTCTTCCTATGCTAGTTGCACCCCGACCTAAGGAGGAGCTCATCATGTACCTATCCGCTACGTACGGAGTAAAAAGTGTAGTCCTTATGACTGATCGAGACTCAGTCCAGACACCGGCTTACTTTATATGTAAAACCCGCATGCTTTTACCATGAATAGTACCCTTAAGATCGTACGTACTAGATTAAAACTTTCCTATTATAGCATGATTACGATTACGTGTTAGGATTTTACGTATTACGTACGTGTTAGAACACGATAAGTATTTACTACGCACGAGCATGTAATAATTATTTGACAATAATTAATCACGAACATGCGATCATGAAATCATGAACGTAATTAAATCACGAACTATTATTTAATTACGTATATATATATATTTATTACGAGCGTAAATAAATATATTAGGTCACGGTAATTATTTAACGAGAACACATTAAACGCGAACACAAATAATCATGAACGAGTAACTAAACATCGAGACACGGAAAACGGTACGGGTACCCCATGTAGGGCCCCTACCCGCGGCAACAAGGGAGAAATAGGCCAAGCCCATTTCAATTTTCACTAAACGGGGTTAAGGGGAAAAACACTACTCATATTTTTTTACAGAAGATTTTAGAAAAACCTAAAACTCCTTCCTCCTCCTCCTATTTCTTTTGGCTGCCACCCTCAAAGCACACCAAAGGGGTGTTTGTTGATCTTTGATCTTGGAATTATTGCTAGTGTTCGTGTTTGTTCATTGTTCTTTAGATCCACGCATTCGGTAAATCCTTTAACCCTTTTCTTTTAATTTAATCTTTTAAATAATTAAGAACATGTTATGTTTTTTTATAAAACCTAATTAAATAATAGATCTAACATGAACTTGGGTTTGGATTAAATCAAAAGGGATGTTTAAGGGGTGTTTGTTCTTGGCCGCAGCCTACTCCGAACTCGAGAGGGTCTCGATTTGGCCATTTGACCACCACCGAGACCATATGGCCCCGGTTGGTTGATGTGGGTCCCACGGCAGCAACAAGACAAAGGGTGACCCCGAATTGGTTCGGGGTATAGTGTCGATTTCATGTCCGGTTTATGGTTCTTAGTCAAGATCCGGTTCACGGTGTATATTAAGGTTTTTATTTCTTTTATGATCTTATGTTAAAATTAAATTAATAAACATGACATGATTAATTTAATAACATGACTTAGGTTATTTTAATTATTAAAATCATGAAATTATTAACCTAAGTATTTTATATTTTTAGACTTATAATTAATTAATTATTTAAAAACCATGGTTATAATTAATTAATTAACATGATTTAGGTTATATTATTAATAAATAATAAGACATGTTTTAACCTAAGTATTTAACTTTATTTAATTAAAAACATGTTATACTTTAATTAAATATTTTAACCTATAGTTTAATTTAATTACATGAAATAATTAATAAACTATACATTATATCATATGACTTAGAAAATAATCATGAAAGCACTTAGGCTTATATACTTAGCTTATTTAACCAGCTTATATCTAATTATGGAAACTTTCTATTTTTAGAAACTTATTTAAATAAGGCAGCTAATCGATTTATGGAAACGTTCTATTTTTTTAGAAACTTATTTATTTCAGGCAGCTAATCTATTTATGGAAACTTATTTAATTAAGGCAGCTGATCTATTTATGGAAACTTTCTATTTTTAGAAACTTATCTATTTTAAGCAGTAATTCTATTTTTGGAAACTTTCTATTTTGGAAACTTTCTATTTTTGGAAACTTTCTATTTTTGGTAACTTTCTATTTTGGAAACTTTCTATTTTTGAAAAACTTTCTATTTTAGGAAACCTGCTATTTTTGGAAAGTTATTATTATTACACAGTAAGTATAATAATACATGAAATACTAGAAATACTTAATCAGAATAGACAGAATATAAGATAAACACAATTTAAGGCTTTAATCAGTGAAACATGATATGAACATATAAAATAAGCTAAGACATGATATAAAACCAGTTACGTATTTAGTAGTCAGATACTTATTCACGTATGTATTCATGTAGCATTAGTGATACGGAAGTATGATTCCTCTCAGTTCGTCTTCTTCGTTCACTGGACATAAGGTACGGATTCCCGTCCTTTCAGTATGGACATTCTTTCCTTATTAGGATTCCCCGTATGCAGCCAAATGTTTTCCCGTAGTATAAGTATGTGTTTGAATTTCTTATGTTTAATTTAGAATACCTATAGCCATATACATGCATGACCAGTTTCACCTAGTTATGGAGGTACCATAACCATAACATTAGAGGCACTGATGTTATGACTTCACCACGGCGGAGTGATTGCTCGTGGCGTCCCTTCTGCTTTTGGCCATTTATATTATATTTATCATGTGGGGCGTATGGGTCCATCCTAGTTACATGTTTCAGTCAGGATTTCATGGTGAATGTGGTGTGTGCCTTGCATCCTTCACAAGGAGCTGATCCCTCCTACCCAAAACTAGTACATTAAATTAGAGGCAGCCCCTCTAATTTGCATGATGAGGTCACCCCTCCAAGTATTCATTCACGGTGGATTTTCATGACCTATATTGGCTAATGGTAAAATATGTTAAACAGTTTTCATAAGATAAACATAAGGCTTTTCAAACTATAAAACCAGTTTTATGAACACGTTCTAGGTTTTCCATGACTTATACATTTCCGCTGCTATTAAGTCTTTATTATGTTTTAGTCATTTATGCTATGTCTATATCCGTGCACTGAGCGTTTTGCTCAGCCGTTACTTTCCTTTCCATGTCCCAAAACGGCAGGTACCCTAGGAAAGACTTGAGCATTGGAGGACGTGCATAGGATGGAAGTTGCCAGAGACTTCTTTTCCTTTTTGCCTTCATATACTTATGCTTGTTTAGTCTTTCATTCATTTCTTTTGCTTTATTATGTTTTGGGCTTATGTTTGGGAACCGATGTTTGATTCCGGTTTACCCTATGGTCATGTAATGTTTTAGACATTTATCCTTGTATGCTTTGATGACACCCCATAATTACGTGTGACATTTCTATTATCAAAATGGGGTGTTACAATTATGGTATCAGATCCAAGGCTTCGACCTGTAGGCTCTAAAACTTGACCTGTGACTAGTGGGTAGTCACCAGGAGCTTCCTAAGCCAACGTTTGTTATACTATGTATTGATGTTTTCAGCGCATTGTTGTTTAACCATGATGTTTTCAACACCTTGAGGTTTTAACCTTGATGTTTTCATCGATTATGTTGTACTAATATGGATGGACAACCGTCATTCATATTTAGTTATGTGTCATTGTTTCATGCATGACATTCCTCGTGAACCGTGACTATGTGGACCGAACCTCAATAGTTCATAATTAGTCACATCAAAATTTTTCTGATAAGTTTTGACAGATGAGTTTCATTTATCTATGTTTCATGTATCATTGTTGCAGGGATTATGACTAAGTAATGGTTGGTACAGGACTGGCCCTATTTAGTCGCATGTGCTTTTATCGAAACTTTTAACTTTGGGACCGACCCATAGGCGTCCCCTCGCCATGTATTTTGTTTTGGGACCGACCCATAGGCGTCCCCTCGCACATATAAAGGTTTTTATAAACTACATTACGCATTCATGTATTGTTTTTCATGCATAAAATTTTTCTCATGATTTATTGGCATAAAATTTTTTTATGTCCCCTCATAAGTTACTATGTTTTTATGTCAAGTATGTTTTCATACTGTCATGGTTAACTTCGGTCTCATGCTGATTATGTTATACACTCCTTTATGATAGATCGTTTTATGTTCCTTCATGATAATTCCGTCTTCATGTTGATTACGTCTTACGCCTCTTTTGTTATTTATGCTTTCACGCAAGACATTTTTGTATTTCATGGAATTCTGCTTTCATGATAGTCATGGTTGGTTTTCATTGATCATGTTGTCAAGCAAATCATCGATGAATTTTGTGTAACCACACTTTAGCGTTTCTCTATGCAACCAGAATGAGGTATATATGGTTTTCCTAACCGTTTAAATGATATACTTTCCTTAAATCATGATAAATGATCGACCCCATACCGATCATTTCATGTGCATTCCACGTGTACTACACGTACCGTATTTCATGTGTATTACACGTACCTTAATCCATGTGTATTTCACTTGCAATACTTCACGAGTATTCGCTAGTCGATTCTGAATCACCTCAGGCGTATTTTTCAATTGCTGATATTCTACAAGATTGCTGATGCCGCTCATAATTGGAGATGTTACTAAAAGTTGATGCTGCTGACGTTCGGAGACGCTACGAGATGCTGATGTTGTTCACAACCTGGAGCTCCTACAAGACGAAGACAAAGGCGTCAGAGCAAAGCAATTGGACGAGAAGATGCTTCACCATCAGACGATTTTCATCAATCATTGTCCCTAATTCTTAGTTACATGTCACACGTCATTCAACTGTCATTTCAGCCATATGAGTGCAAACCAGTACCAGTTGGCAACTCAGCTGAATAGTTACATGAATCACGGTCATGAGAATGGCCATCATGGAACTGACAGACAGGACGATAGTAACCACTACTATAACAGCAACTATCCTATAAATTGCAACTGAGGCTCTAGCCGCGGACGTGATCAGACATACAAACGATCAGTAGTCCAACCGATCCGCCAAGTCTGGCATAATAACCTAATATTGTAGTTCTATTATTTTACGTCTCGAGACATCAGTCAAGACACATGTCTCACGTATATTTTCTGAAGACACATGTCAAGACATCAGTCAAGACACATGCCTCACGTATAATTTCTGAGGACACTTGTCAAGATACCAGTCAAGACATATGTCATGCTTATAGTTCCAAGACAAGAGTCAAGACACATGACTCACGTCCAACTATGGAACATTTGTAAGAAATTCAGGGTACCCTCCAAGGGTATATCCATTTTGTTGTGCCATGTATTAATCAGGCCACAAGAATTTCAATACCATTATCGGCGCATCAGTGAGAACTGTCACGTTGCCGATGTCACTTTCATTTCTTTCATCATAGTTCATATATTCATGACCATGAAGGACGCCTTTCGTATTCCCACGTATACGAAGGTTTTCCTTCAGCTTAATGATGAGATCCAAGCTGCAAGCGCATCACCTCGGACAGACACGAGTTGAATTTTATCCTAATTATGGACTATGAACAGCACAACATGCTACGATTCATAATTATGTACAGTAATGTTCAGGCTCCTGAATACTTTCAGCTTGATTTTCCATCGGAAAATCAGTACAAATTATCTATGCTTACAAGCATGTGCGCTGTTAGCCATGGTCGCTAAATTTTCTAGCTGTCAGTAAGACACGACCACTTAATTCTTTTACGCATAGCCAGTTGATTATTCCAAAGTCTTCCTATACTTTCCAGAAGAACCTACAAGGAGAAGGATGGTACCATGAGATTATGTGTCGACTACCGTCGACTTAAACAAATCACCATTCATGACCATTATTCTCCTCCACGTATTGACGACATGTCCAATCAACCGTATAGTGTTAATCACTTTTCCAAGATCGAACTCATGATCATGCTGCCAACAGTGACGAGTGAAAAAGCAGGACATGTCCATGACTGCTATTTGTACACGACTCGGTCATGCTAGATTTATGATTTTGAATTAGTCTCATCAATGCTCCAACGGCATTATAAGAATGAGTTTCCATGGACTCAAAGCAAATTCATCAGTGTTTTTATTGAGGGTAACCTGATTTTCTCTAAGCCTAGAGAAGAACAGGAAGACCATATCTGCACTATGTTGCATATTCTATGACAAGAGAAATTCTACCTTGGAAATTTTTTTCCAATATCAATTCTGTTTGATTACAGTGACACACTGAATCACATGGGTTTCTATGGTTAATCTTACCATGACTCAGCTTATGCGTAAAGGAGAGAACCCTACACTACATTAGGTGTTCTAGAAAATCCTACGCTAGGAGAAGTCTAGATTCAGAGACTCAGAGTTTCGCAAACTCCTATGTATCAAGTTCTACGAAGCAAGATACAGTTACGTTCATATCTAGGTACCTGACATACCAACAGGTTAAGATAGGACACCAACAAACTGGGATGTTTTCATCATCTGAAATTGTGAATTGAAATGGGATAAGATCTCTACGGATTTTGGTTACCAGATTAACGCAAACTCAGAAGAAGCATGATGCTATTTGGGTTATTGCAAACAGTTTGATCAAGTCTGCAGAATCCTTACATCCGCAAGGATTAAAGAACCAACAGACTGATCGGACATGTTCCAACCAAGGCTCATCCGATCACTTGGCAATTCCTCAGTTATCGGGTCAAACAAATATTCATAATTGTGCTCCTTATTTACTTCACGTCCTTGTTCTACTTTCACGACTTGCTTTCGCGCTCGCGTTCATGACACCATTCACATTCATGATGGTATCTTGGCTTACGATTTTACGTTATTTTTCTCATTCTGGGAAGTTTTGCAAAAACTTGAGAGACCAAACCCAAGTTTAGTATAACTCCCTCTCCTCAGATAGACGTTTCTTGTCATATTCTATGTCTCACCTTGTAGCGTTTGGCGTTATCGCCATTGTATTCTATGATCACGATATGTTTCACATGTCATGTTCATTCCACGTTCCTCATATCATGATCAAGATATGTTACACGTATCATGGATCACGATATGTTTACTCATACTACACTCGCAATATCTCCACGTAGCACATTCAAAAATTTTCACGTATCACGTTCAAAATTTTTCAGGTACTACGTTTCTTTATGTCTCGCGCATCGTTCTAATTATCAGTTAAGTCAGATTGTCTTGCATCGTAACGTTTCAGTTACCCTAGCACGTTAACTCTTATTTTCCTCGATCGAATTTAGGGGATCTACCTTCCGTTGATAACCAAGAATTTCTTCGTATTCCAAGTCAAGGTCAGGAGGACCAAGATTTATCATTAGTGTCAAGATCTTCTGAAGGAATCGTTCCAAGAGGGAGGCCACTTAGAAACGGACAAGTTCATCCAGACTTTTATCCGTTTTCTCTTATCAATTAGATATGTCCTTTCAGTCACGTCACGTTCCATGTCCTTTCAAGACATGTCACGTTTCGCGTTCCTTCTGCCAGCCGACCTGCATGTTCATTTATCTTACATACCCTCTCAGTTTGATTCGGGTATGTTTCTCTTTCAGTACTTTATCTATAATTCGGGGACGAATTATTCTTTTAGGGGGGAAGAGTTGTAAACCCCGCATGCTTTTACCATGAATAGTACCCTTAAGATCGTACGTACTAGATTAAAACTTTCCTATTATAGCATGATTACGATTACGTGTTAGGATTTTACGTATTACGTACGTGTTAGAACACGATAAGTATTTACTACGCACGAGCACGCAATAATTATTTGACAATAATTAGTCACGAACATGCGATCATGAAATCATGAACGTAATTAAATCACGAACTATTATTTAATTACGTATATATATATTTATTACGAGCGTAAATAAATATATTAGGTCACGGTAATTATTTAACGAGAACACATTAAACGCGAACACAAATAATCACGAACGAGTAACTAAACATCGAGACACGGAAAACGGTACGGGTACCCCATGTTGGGCCCCTACACGCGGCAACAAGGGAGAAATGGGCCAAGCCCATTTCAATTTTCACTAAAGGGGGTTAAGGGGAAAAACACTACTCATATTTTTTTACAGAAGATTTTAGAAAAACCTAAAACTCCTTCCTCCTCCTCCTTTTTCTTTTGGCCGCCACCCTCAAAGCACACCAAAGGGGTGTTTGTTGATCTTTGATCTTGGAATTATTGTTAGTGTTCGTGTTTGTTCATCGTTCTTTAGATCCACGCATTCGGTAAATCCTTTAACCCTTTTCTTTTAATTTAATCTTTTAAATAATTAAGAACATGTTATGTTTTTTTATAAAACCTAATTAAATCATAGATCTAACATGAATTTGGGTTTGGATTAAATCAAAAGGGATGTTTAAGGGGTGTTTGTTCTTGGCCGCAGCCTACACCGAACCCGAGAGGGTCTCGGTTTGGCCAATTGACCACCACCGAGACCATATGGCCCCTGTTGGTTGATGTGGGTCCCACGGCAACAACAAGACAAGGGTGACCCCGAATTGGTTCGGGGTATAGTGTCGATTTCATGTCTGGTTCATGGTTCTTAGTCAAGATCCGGTTCACGGTGTATATTAAGGTTTTTATTTCTTTTATGATCTTATGTTAAAGTTAAATTAATAAACATGACATGATTAATTTAATAACATGACTTAGGTTATTTTAATTATTAAAATCATGAAATTATTAACCTAAGTATTTTATATTTTTAGACTTATAATTAATTAATTATTTAAAAACCATGGTTATAATTAATTAATTAACATGACTTAGGTTATATTATTAATAAATAATAAGACATGTTTTAACCTAAGTATTTAACTTTATTTAATTAAAAAACATGTTATACTTTAATTAAATATTTTAACCTATAGTTTAATTTAATTACATGAAATAATTAATAAACTATACATTATATCATATGACTTAGAAAATAATCATGAAAGCACTTAGGCTTATATACTTAGCTTATTTAACCAGCTTATATCTAATTATGGAAACTTTCTATTTTTAGAAACTTATTTAAATAAGGCAGCTAATCTATTTATGAAAACGTTCTATTTTTTAGAAACTTATTTATTTCAGGCAGCTAATCTATTTATGGAAACTTATTTAATTAAGGCAGCTGATCTATTTATGGAAACTTTCTATTTTTAGAAACTTATCTATTTTAAGCAGTAGTTCTATTTTTTGAAACTTTCTATTTTTGGAAACTTTCTATTTTTGGTAACTTTCTATTTTTGGAAACTTTCTATTTTTGGAAACTTTCTATTTTAGGAAACCTGCTATTTTTGGAAAGTTATTATTATTACACAGTAAGTATAATAATACATGAAATACCAGAAATGCTTAATCAGAATAGACAGAATATAAGATAAACACAGTTTAAGGCTTTAATTAGTGAAACATGATATGAACATATAAAATAAGCTAAGACATGATATAAAACCAGTTACGTATTTAGTAGTCAGATACTTATTCGCGTATGTATTCATGTAGCATTAGTGATACGGAAGTAGGATTCCTCTCAGTTCGTCTTCTTCGTTCACAGGACATAAGGTACGGATTCCCGTCCTTTTAGTATGGACATTCTTTCCTTATTAGGATTCCCCGTATGCAGCCAAATGTTTTCCCGTAGTATAAGTATGTGTTTGAATTGCTTATGTTTAATTTAGAATACCTATAGCCATATACATGCATGACCAGTTTCACCTAGTTATGGAGGTACCATAACCATAACATTAGACGCACTGATGTTATGACTTCACCACGGCGGAGTGATTGCTCGTGACATCCCTTCAGCTTTTAGCCATTTATATTATATTTATCATGTGGGGCGTATGGGTGCATCCTAGTTACATGTTTCAGTCAGGATTTCATGGTGAATGTGGTGTGTGCCTTGCATCCTTCACAAGGAGCTGATCCCTCCTACCCAAAACCAGTATATTAAATTAGAGGCAGCCCCTCTAATTTGCATGATGAGGTCACCCCTCCAAGTATTCACGCACGGTGGATTTTCATGACCTATATTGGCTAATGGTAAAATATGTTAAACAGTTTTCATAAGATAAACATAAGGCTTTTCAAACTATAAAACCAGTTTTATGAACACTGATGACGTATAGTCCCCAGCCGGGTCATGGACCCGGCCCAAGGGTACTACCCGTATCCGGCCCATCACAGATGGGTGGGATAATGTCAGTCAGGCTTATGGGCTTGAATGAACAGTAACCGCACACATGTGTGCGGCCCACGGCCCGGTACGGCCGACACGGCCGACATAGGGTCAGACAGAATGATATTCTGTCTAGGAATATCTTTACCCCAATAAAGAGAGGATATTCACTACCAGAATTAGAAGATAACAATCATTCTAATTCTGGTGCTTATCTCTTCCTTGGGGCCGAAGGATCAGTAAAAGCCCACTAGGGTTTTACTGCCTATAAAAGGAAGGGTTCCACAAAGGTATCACAACTCACTCTAAACTCACATATAACCCTAAATCAATTACTTACTCTCACGCTGGAGTTTAATCGTGGGAAATCTTCCCACGGTAAGCTTAACGCGTGTTGTTTAGTGTGCAGGATCCCAACCAGACAATTCACTTGGTGCAGGAGCCGGAGCCCAGCCAACCCGAATTAAGCCTAATTCGGGTTTAGCAAGGATCAACCAACTTTTGCATCAACAAGTTGGCGCCATCCGTGGGACCAGTAACACTAAGCTAGAACAAAATCTCATCTCGAATCTCCAATGACGAAGGAACACCCGCCGACTAACCCCAGGAATGTGAATCCTGGGAACCGGAAGTCCCAAGGGGAAGGAATTCTCATCCCCAACCAGTCACCTAACCGCCTCGCGGGCGGGCTGGGTAACCGTAGCGGTTTTCAACCCGCGGGGGTGACGAGCACGATCTCGGTGACACCCCCACCCACTTCAACCTTGGACAATCCTGATCCAGGGAGTGCGCCAGACCCTCCTAACAAGGAACCACGCAGACCTTCGACGGAGGAAGAAGTGGAAGCCCTACCACTCAGCGAGGAGGATCTTAATCGAGTTCTCACTCAGAATTTTGAAAGGATCGTCCCAGGGATCGCATCAAGATTGAGTCTGGGGAGGAACCTCCAAGCCCGACTCAACTTTGGCGACAGTGGACCATCCACCCCTTCCCAAAACCGGAGAAAAAGGAGGACTCGGCCTCAAGAGCAGGGAACCTTCGAGGAAAATCCTCAACCCAGGAATGTGTTTGAACGCATAGGGGATCGCATCATGCAAGAATTAACGCAGTCTCAAGATGGAGAAAGGTCGGATGGCTCACCCGAGCGGCCAGATCGAGAGCTGACCAGAACCACACGCCGCCCAAGCGTGTGGGATAGAATGAACACAGGGAGGAAGGCTCCCGGATCGTCTCAAAAAAGTGGTCCCTATTCAAAAGGCGGGGCACCACCGCCGTCCCCAGATCCGTCTGGGGAGGACTCAGATGACCATCCGCCCAAACGCCGCCGGCCTAGGCGCACGCCTCCACCACCAAACAATGATGAGTATTATGGTGGCCCCTACTATCGGGATACGGAAGCAGAGGACCTCTCGCGTCCGTGGTGCGAACCATGGGATGACCCTAGGCTCACACGGCCATGGGCTGATCCCAGGGAAGATCCGTTTACCCTCCGCATACGGAACTATTCTGAGGACACCAAACGTCGCATGCCAGCATGTATCAAGACGTATGATGGGTCCGGTGATCCTGTCGATCACCTCAAAATATTCGATACTCAGGCTAAAATTGAGCGATGGCCCATGCCTATATGGTGCCAAATGTTTAATTCGACCTTGATTGGAAACGCTCGTGACTGGTTCGAGGCACTCCCCCCACGGAGCATTGATAGTTTCACGGAACTACGCACTGCGTTCGAGAACAATTATACTCAAAGGAAGAAGTATAATAGGGATCCGGTTTCATTGGCAACTGTCAAGCAACGACCGGGGGAGTCCACAGAAGCCTTCACTGAGCGCTTCAACGATGAGTGCACACGCACGAGAACCATGCCAGAGCTCCTGAAAATCTCTAACTACATGCACGCCATAACAGACAGAGAACTGATCAGGCGTCTCAACGACAAGCGTCCAGAGAGATATGATGACCTCATGGAAAGAGTTAGGAATTTCATAGAGGGAGAGACAGCCGTTGCCGCAGCCTACCCATCCCGAGGAAATGGGTACCGCTCAAATGACCAGTCCCGGAGACAGTCGGGCGGTCAAGGCAACCAGAACAATAACAAGGGCTCGGACTATAAGAGCCAGAGCAAAGGCGGACGGTCGGATGACAAGTTCACCCCCCTAAAGATGTCCTACCGGGAGATCTTGTTGACTGAAGGGGCGAATTTTCCAAGGCCTCCCCCAATGACCACACCCCCGGAACGTCGGCAGGGAAGTCGCTTCTGCGAGTTCCATAATGACAAAGGACACGGCACGGAGGAGTGTATCCAGCTGAAGAAGCATATTGAGTCGCTAATCAAATCAGGCAAACTCAAGCACCTAGTTAAGGATTGGAAAGACGGAAAGGACAACAACAAGAAGTATGATAAGAAGGATCCCCAAAAGGACAAGCCTTCTAACATATACATGATCCAATCCAGACAGCACCGCACGAGACAGAAAATTGGCCAAAAATTTTCACGCGGCAAGGAAATCTCATTCCCTCTCATTACAGCAAGTGACGTGGTTGATGCGCCTCTCACTATCGAGATAAGCATTGGAACACACAATGTTCGTCGCATGTATGTGGATGGAGGGTCGTCAGCAGAGGTGTTGTATGAACACTGCTTTGTGCAGTTATGCCCAGAAATAAGAAGCCAATTAGTACCGGCCACGTCGCCGCTTACTGGCTTTAGTGGAGATACCATCTGGCCAATAGGGCAGTTGCGTTTGCTTGTCACCATTGGGAATGAGGAACATTCCACTACAACGTGGATGAACTTCATGGTGATACGTTCACACTCTCCTTATAATGGAATCATAGGCAGACCAGGCATTTTGGCTATCCGGGCAGTACCTTCTACAGCACACGGAATGATTAAATTCCCCGTTGATGGGGGAATCGTTACTATTTATAACACAGTCGTGCCAACATCCGAGTGTCACACTGTGACAACACCGGCACCGCCTGTACCACCCAAGGATGGAGCACCACCACCCAATTGGAAGGTGGCCATCCACCCTGACTACCCGGAACAGGAGGTATCCATAGGAGGGGCGCTCTCAGATAGCGGCAAAAGGGCCATGTGTTCTCTTTTAAGTTCAAACCTGGACATATTCGCATGGGAGCCAAAACATATGACGGGTGTGCCACGCGCGATAGCAGAGCATAAACTCCAGATCCGCCAAGGGTACCAACCCATCAAGCAAAAGAATCGCGGCCAGGCGCCCGAGCGAAGTCAAGTTATACTGGAGGAAGTACGGAAGCTGGTGGACGCAGGCATCATGCGCGAGGTATACTACCAGAAATGTCTTCCTTGGGGCCGAAGGATAACAATCATTCTAATTCTATTAAGTCTTTATTATGTTTTATTCATTTATGTTATGTCTATATCCGTGCACTGAGCATTTTGCTCAGCCGTTACTTTCCTTTCCATGTCCCAAAACGGCAGGTACCCTAGGAAAGACTCGAGCATTGGAGGACGTGCATTGGATGGAAGCTGCCAGAGACTTCTTTTCCTTTTTGCCTTCATATACTTATGCTTGTTTATTCTTTCATTCATTTCTTTTGCTTTATTATTTGTTGGGCTTATGTTTGGGAACCGATGTTTGATTCCGGTTTACCCTATGGTCATGTAATGTTTTAGACATTTATCCTTGTATGCTTTAATGACACGCCATAATTACGTGTGACATTTCCATTATCAAAATGGGGTGTTACATTATAAGTAGAGCATTGCAAGGACCAGAGTTGAACTATTCATCAATGGAGAAGTTGGTTTTGTCATTGGTGTACGCTGCGAAAAGACTGCGCCGGTATTTCCAGGCGCACCCAATCGTGGTCATCACTGATCAACCAATAAAACAGGTCATCTCTAGACCAGACGTGGCCGGGAGGCTACAGAAGTGGAGCGTCCTACTAGGAGAACATAACATCTCCTATAGACCAAGGACAGCGGTTAAGGGCCAAATTTTGGAAGACTTTCTAATTGAGAAACCTGAGGATGACGAACCAATGTTGCAAAAAGAGGAAATTCCAACGGAACCATGGGTATTGTTTACTGACGGATCTTCGTGCACGGACGGATCAGGAGCCGACCTCATTCTCACGAATCCAGATGGAATGGAGTTTACCTACGTCTTACGTTTTGAGTTCACAGCCACGAATAATGAGGTGGAATATGAAGCAATGATTGCGGGTTTAAAAATCGCCACTAGGATGGGAGTCCGCAACCTTGAGGCCTACGTGGACTCATAGCTTGTCGCGAATCACATCCTAGGAGGATGCATAGCCAAAGAGGATAACATGATCTAATACTTTGAGAAAGTAAAGTCACTCATCGCCACTTTTGGGAAGTTTTCTATCAAACAGGTACCAAGAGGTGAAAACAAGAAGGCGGATGCTCTTAGCAAGATTGCGTCTACAAGCTTCGCCCATTTATCCAAACAAGTATTGGTGGAAATACTCAAGGAAAAATCGATTACAGGAGGGGAAATCACAACTATAGTTGAAGAAGAGGGACCTACATAGATGACCCCGATCATCAGCTATTTAACTGATGAAACCCTTCCAAAGGATGAAAAGGCGGCACGGCGTATCAAAAGGAAGTCGCATCATTTCGAACTTCAAGAAGGTATTCTGTACAAGCGTTCCTTCCTACAGTCGTGGTTGTGATGCGTCGGGCCGCGCCAGGCTAGCTATGTGATTAGTGAAATACATGAAGGGTCATGCGGCATGCACGCAGGCCCCGGATCCGTAGTAGCACGAGCTTTACGCACAGGGTACTATTGGCTGACTATGCATCGGGATGCACGAGACATGATTCGTAAATGCAGTTATTTCCAAGTGCACAGACTAGTACCGCGACATCCACAGCAAGAACTAACACCCATCACATCCCCTGGCCATTCTATAAGTGGGGGATTGGCATCGCATGGCCTTTTCCTATTGCCACAGGAGGCGTTAAGTTCTTGATCGTCGCAATGGACTATTTTACACGCTAGATAGAAGCTAAGGCGGTTAAAACAATTACGGGAAAGCAGGTAAAAGTTTGTTTGGGAAAATATTGTATGCCGTTTTGGTTTGCCAGGGATATTATCTCGGATAACGGAAAACAGTTTACGGATAACCCATTCAAGGATTGGTGTGTTGCGTTGAACATTACACGGCGTTTCGCATCAGTTATGCATCCCCAAACTAATGGTCTCGTGGAACGGGCAAACAGAAGCCTAGGTGAAGGTATCAAAACACGCCTGGATGAACAAAGTGCTAAGTGGGTAGATGAACTGCTACATGTCCTATGGGCGCATAAGACAATGATCAAAACAGCCAATGGGGACACTCTATTTGCGCTGTCCTATGGAACCGAGGCCGTTATCCCAGCAGAAGTTGGGATGCCAACGATCCGCACTGCGGAGGTTAACGTCGTCACGAACGATGAGCAACTCTGGGTTAATCTAGACTCGTTAGAGGAGAAACGAGAGATAGCAGCTATCAATGAGGCCAAGTCTAAGGCACGTATGAAATCTTATTACTATTCCAAAGTCAGGGGTGTGTCCTTCTGACCGGGGGATTTTGTTTATCGTGCTAACAAGGCAAGTCGCGCGGAGAACACAGGGAAGCTGGGTTCAAAGTGTGAAGGGCCGTATGAGGTCACGGAAGCTTTAGGACTAGGCGCGTACAAGTTGCGTGATATGGATGGTCGTGACCTAGATCGTACATAGAATATTTGCAACCTTAAAAGATGCTACCTCTGAAAGGGCTACGGCCTCCGCATGGACACTTCACTGTGGTCAACTTCAATGAAGATCCATGTATCTTTTGTTTTCATGCTTTCTAGGTTCTATTTGTCTTAGGATTTTAATTGTGTCAAAAAATCGTAAACGTTCTAATAAAATGTCGTGGTGCCTAGCTAGCTCCACGGTCTGTTATTGTGCAAGTTATTGTTTTATGTCTTTTAGATTTATTTATTATTTCCATAATGTGCTATTTCTTATTCATATGCATTCATTCGAACCGTACATGTACTATTCGCTCCCAGGCGGGGTAAGAGGATTAAGTGAACCTAATAATTCAACTTGTCGCATAAGAGGGATGCAACCCCAGTGACACAGATCATGTATCCTTGCTAGACACCTTATTTACAAGACGTTGTAATAAGTTTCCGCATGCCGTACTTACATAGTGCCGGACATGATAAAGACACACGATGC
The DNA here is from genome assembly GCA_025667525.1 of Glebionis coronaria. Taxonomy (NCBI): domain Eukaryota; kingdom Viridiplantae; phylum Streptophyta; class Magnoliopsida; order Asterales; family Asteraceae; genus Glebionis; species Glebionis coronaria. The sequence continues at coordinate 109,165,340 of CM046877.1, read as the reverse complement.
ACGTCTAGTAAAATATAGACTTAGTTTTATTCTTGATAAGTCGTGACATGTCATGCAACACAGATACACAATATCTAAAGAACATAAACAAGCTTCCCACAATTAAAATTACCGTGATTACCACGGACCCATACACATAATATTCTAAGTTTTCAGATAGTGTTACAAAAAGTGCCGTGGACATCCACGAACGAATATTTGTTACAAATTAAATTGTTCAGAAGTTGCATAAATGAAGGAACGCCCTACATAGGGGGGAGAAACTTACCTATCTCCCTCTGCTCTTCAGCTATTCGAGATGATGTGTCACCATGGTCTTTCTTATCAAGAGCTCGAGCCGCATTCGTCTCCAACGCCTCAATTAATGTATGCTCACCAACCACGATCCTAGTGACATCCTCATAAATGGGAAGAGTGAGTTGGCTGGGGGAAGGTGTGAAAGGAGTCCGGGAGTTTCCCTCACCTTGCGAGAATGCGCCTAGACTTAGTTTTTCTATGATCTCCCTATTGGACGCATCCTTTGTAGACTCAAGCTCGGCTAAGAATGGGTACTCCAAATCCCTCATAGCAGCCATGGATGCAGTCATCTTCTCTGCGGCCCCACGGTTGAAGTAGGCATGCTTAGTAAAATTCTGCTTCTTACTTATTAACTCTGCGGCCATGACCATACCTTCATGACGACCATGGTCGATGCCATCTGATAGAAGATCTGCAAATTGCTGCACAAATTTAGGAGCCTCCAATACTTTCATAACAGCTAGGCGCGCCCCATGGCCCACCATCCACCTACGGCCAGCAATGGTTGCTAGTAGTTGGGGGCACAGCACCTCATCACGGTCTGTGGTAAGGGCGTCCAGCTCCACATCATTTTGTGCATAAGCCTCCATCACCTGTTCCAGCACGGTCCTTTCCTTCGCCAACTTTTCTTTCAAAGTCTCCTCGCCTTGGACCAATGTCTGTACATCTTCAAGCTCCTTTAAGAGGGTAGATACCTGGTCCGTGAAGGTCTTCGCCAAAGCTTCTGCGGCAGCCATCTGTGTGTGACATACTAAGGTTAGAATAAATCATACATAATATGGACGTGGGTATGATATCGTACAGATACGTACTTTAACTTTTGAAGCCTCAAGTTTGGCTTCAAGCTCGACAACATGTTGGTCGTGGGCATTGGCATGCGCGGCTTGTTATTTGATGGTTGCCTCAGCAGTGGCGAGTTGTGACTGGAGGGTTGCAATCAGGGATTCATTTTCTTCAATCATTTTCTCCCTGCAGCCGTTCTTCCTCTTAAAGATTCAACGTGATCCAGGACGACCTCAAATCTCACCCGCATGGAGGTACCCATAGCCATCTGATGCACCAAGGCTCCATTGTATTCATCTACCAAGTCTGGATGAATTACTGAATTCATATCCTTTACAAGGCCAGGAGGGATGTAGTGGTTAAGGTAGTCCCGGCATTCTTCCGCATCCCTCATCCTAGCAGTGGTGGTTGTCTTCCACTCTGGGTTAAAGTGTGTGGGGGAGCCGGATACCGGAATTTCCTGTGAGGCCGTGGGAGTAACTTCCTCAAAGGCCGGGCCAGGTTTGGACGCCACGGCATGAAGGACAAGTTCCTTCCCCTTCCTCGTCCCTTGGACAGGTGCGACACCAGCCTGTTCATCCCTACAACAAACATTGTCATACACATAAGTATTATTACGAAAGCACGTACCTTTTACTTGGAAGAAAGACATAATGACAGGCATGTGCGGACGACTTACATATTGGTTTTCTCCAGCTCTGACGTAGTAGGAGGAACTTGAGTGACCGACTCGACAACTGGGGGTGGCACGTTCTAGGCTATGTGAGAATCTTCAGCCGTTCCCGAAGCCTGATTTGTGCTTTCCCCAGATTGATAGAGGGGGTGGTCTTCACGCAGTCTCTTGACTGGGGCATTGTATTCTCCTATCACGGCCTCGGTGGTTTTCCTTACCCTCTTATTCTTTCTGTGGGTACGCTTTGGGATGGTTGAGCTTCTTCTTCCTCTTCTTCATCGACTTGCTGTAATTCCTCATCATCATCACCCAGCGTTTGGCGGAGGCTAGAGGTGGTCCTCTCAATGTTATCACCCTGCTCCTCCTCATGGGCATGGGTGGTAGTCTTTGGCGGTGAGGATGGCCCAGCCTCATTTTCCAACATCATTGCGTCCCCGTCTTTATTATCAAAATCTATGGGAGTCTTCAAAAGAGTTGTATCTTCCTCGTCGGCTTGGGGGTCAGGTACGGCTGCCAGGGCGACGGTCACATTTCTGGTTTGTTCAAGAAGTGGTAGCTCGTTTTCTCGTCTAGGGCGCATTCCCTCCGGAATGGCCTTAGGGTCTCCCTGGTGTAGGACTCCAATGAAATTCATTTCTACAAAGCAAAGAAGTACGTTAGATACAGACCACGCACTTATATATCTTTGAGGGTACATATACTATACCTACCTTCGCCTCGGCTTCTCCAAAATACGGGGTATCTGTTTGACGGGCCAAAGTAGTTACGACTAATTCCTAGCATGCAAAGGAATGACTCAGATAGGCTCCTATGAAATCCTGTCCTATTTCTATCTATTTCTTGAGTGTGTTGGGCGTTGTATGTACCGGCCCGGGGAGGAAAGTCAGGGCGTAACCTATGCTTAAATACAAACTCAGTCGGCCATACTACTGCGTCAATAAAAAAAGTAGTGGTCGTACCAGTTTTTCAGCGAGTCCATGGCTTTATTGTGACTCATGGGGTTGGTTGGGATCGTTTCTTAAAGGAAAGCCAACCATTCACTAAGTTAGGAATATAAAACAGCCTAAATAACTCTACGGTTGGGGGGATGCTGCGTGCAAGGCATAGGATTTCGAATGGCTAATCTTACATGTGCTTATGCAATGTAACTGGGTGATATGTACATCATAGTACCCCAGTAAATCTACAAGGAACCTAGTAAAAGGGATGCGGTAATTGGCCGCTTCAAAAAGACGAGTGTATAGGCCAATCTTTCCCTGGGGGGGCTTCAGTTATCAGATCTCCGACACCAGGGAGAGAGGGATGAAGGTTGCTAGGAATGAAGAAATCGGAGCAAAACTCTCCCAGTTTTACTTCCGTCATCACATTCAGCACGGATCCGATGGTAGGGTTGTTTCTATGAGCCATAATTATTAAGAAATGATGAAAGGCGTGGTATTCTAACCTGTATGGGGGAAGATCCGTGTGAAAGAAGGTGGTCGTAAGGAAGAAAGCGTTAATGGCGGAAAAATAGCAAAAGACTGTGTGTAACACACAGTCGTGTGGGCAACCTATTTGTAGGGTTGCCTCGTTGGTGGTGATTCATTAGATTCATGCCATGTGTCTTCCGCTAACCTAGATTGTGGGGTTAGGGAGGTAAGTGGCAAGTGAACAGTCAGGCGGGACCCACGGGTCACTTCTGACTCAGAAGATTGCGTCGTTCGAGGTACTGAATGTTTGCACTTTGTCAGTCAATATGTCAGGTGAACAGTCAATTGTGTCGGGATATGCGGTCATATGTATGAACATATTCAATGTTTCATTTAATGTGTCTCGGTCGTCACGTACGGATGGGGTGTGACAGGAATGAATTCCTAACAAGGTTGCCACGTGCGGCCGAAACATGGTTTTCAAATTCAACATTTCAAGATGTTCTTTCTTGGTACGTCCGAGGGGCATCTTGTTAGTCTAGATATTACGCCTACGGCTGTAACAACTAGACTGGGGGGACATGATGACGTATAGTCCCCAACCGGGTCATGAACCCGGCCCACGGGTACTACCCGCATCCAGCCCATCACGAATGGGTTGGACTAATGTCACTTAAGCTTATGGGCTTGAATGAACAGTGGCCGCATAAGATGTATAAGACCCACGACCTGGCACGGCCGGAACAGGGTTAGACAATATCACAATCCTATCAGGATTGGGATTTGCCTCAAAGAATATGATATACACTCACCATAATTAGAAGATAACAATCAAGCTAATTATGGTGATTATCTTATGCTTGGGGCCGAAGTAACAGTGAGCCTATTAGGGTTTCACTGCCTATATAAGGAACCCCCAAGGGTTCCACAAAGGTATTACATTCTCGATACTCTCAACTCACAACCGATTTCTAACCCTAGCCGATTACTTACTCTCACATCGGAGTCTAATTGTGGGATACGCTCTCACGGTAAGTCTAACGCGTATTGCTTTAGTGTGCAGGATCTCAGTAAGTTATTCACTTGGTGCAAGAGCCGGAGCTCAGCCTACCCGAATTAAACCTAATTCGGGTCTAGCAACGATCATCCAACTTTTGTATCAACAATGTACTGCCGGTGTAACAAATTCCAAAGCATTAAGCAAACACTCCATTTGTGATGGCTATGATTCTTTATACAAAGAATCAGTTTTTTTAAGTCTGCTGTTGCACAGGGATTCAAACAAATTATTATCGCCAAGACTACACTCGTAACTAGTCTCTGTTGTTGCACATACAACGTCAACAATTGAATTCGAAGCTCATCCTAACTAGTCTTCATAATTGGCTTAACCGCACAATCGAAGGAACAGAGATTATTCACGACATCCATAATACAGTTATCTAATCTAGTAGGTACGTTGGTTACTCCCTCATCCTAGACAGACTCAACATCAGGAACACACGATGGTTTTTCATGACTTACACACTCATTATTTTTTAACCTAACCCCTAAACCAGTTCCAATACCATTCGAATTTTGATTTCTTGGTGTCGAATTACCTTCCCCAGACAAAATTTTGGGTACTTCAGCGTATTATACATCACCAAAGCGAGTATCGCCAAAGCTAGTATCGGGTACTTCTACGGATTTTACAACAGGTTTCTTACATTCCAATTGTGAAGAAACAGACGATGCATGTACCAGGTTTTGTGCAAGGGGTACTGTTCCATTAGGTTTGTAGGCTTGGATACAAGATAGGACATCCCCCCTGAAGAATGACAGGCTTCAACTATACCATTCTTGGCTTACCTCTTGGGTTGTCGGAACTAGTTCAATTATTGGGACCGAACCCTAAGGATTTACCAACAAATCATACATTACAATTTGGAATCATCAAATAACCAAATAGCATATCATATTACTATTATTACATGACCAAATAGCAGATCATATTGATCTTTATCGAAACGCCTACCGTTTGGGCTCCATCTGAGACCTCGAGGTATGACATCCTCTTGTTTAGACCACCATAGGTTGCTGTTACTAAAGCTTTCCAGAATCTAGATCTACATGTACAAAGGATAATTTACTAATATGAAAATTATTAAAAACAAGAGGATAATTTACAAATATGAAAATTACTAACCTTAAAGGCCCATACAAACCCATTTAGGTTGTAACCGGGTGTTTTCTTTGCTACCGTTTTCTTCTTTTTCACAACTTTGACTGTCTTCTAATAGAAATGTTGCCACATATATTCTCCCTGTAACACCCCATTTTGGTAATGGAAATGTCACATGCAATTATGGCGTGTCATCAAAGCATACAAGGAAAAATGTCTAAACATTACTTGACCATAAAAGGAAAATACCGGAATCAAACATCGGTAGTCCAAAGTAAAGCTCATCACACACAAACATAGTATAATAAAGGAAAAGGACTAAACAATGTCCATAGCAAATGTATCATAAGAAAGGAAATGCATAAAGTAAAGAAGGCTAGATAGCTTCCAGTCCATATGCACGTACTCTTAGTGTCTACGAGCGTCCCTGAGTACCTGCCGTTTTGGGAACATAGAAAAGGAAAACGGCTGAGAAAATACGCTCAGTGCACGGATGTACAATAAAGCATGAATAGGATAAGCATATAACATATAACAGCGGAAGAAAACTAAGTCCCGAGTAACCTGGTTAAGTCTTGATAAAACTGGTTTTATAGTTTGAAAAGTCTTATGTTTATCTTGTAAAAACTGTTATCTTATTTTACCATTAGCCAATATAGGTCATGAAAATCCATCGTGCATGAATACTTGGAGGGGTGACCTCATCATGCAAATTAGAGGGGCTGCCTCTAATTTAATATACTGGTTTTTGGGTAGGAGGGATCAGCTCCTTGTGAAGGATGCAAGGCACACACCACATTCACCATGAAATCCTGACTGAAAACATGTAACTAGGATGCACCCATACGCCCCACATGATAAATATAAATAAATGGCCAAAAGCTGAAGGGACGCCACGAGCAATCACTCCGTCGTGGTGAAGTCATAACATCAGTGCCTCTAATGTTATGGTTATGGTACCTCCATAACTAGGTGAAACTGGTCATGCATGTATATGGCTATAGGTATTCTTAATTAAACATAAGCAATCAAACACGTAACTTATACTACGGGAAAACATTTGGCTGCATACGGGGAATCCTAATAAGGAAAGAATGTCCATACTGAAAGGACGGGAATCCGTACCTTATGTCTAGTGAACGAAGAAGACGAACTAAGAGAAATCCTACTTCCGTATCACTAGTGCTACATAAATACATGCATGAATAAGTATCTACTTACTAAATACGTAGCTGGTTTTATGTCATGTCTTAGCTTATTTTATATGTTCTTACCATGTTTTACTGTTTAAAGCCTTAAACTGTGTTTATCTTATATTCTGTTTAATCTGATTAAGTATTTCTGGTATTTCATGTATTATTATACTTACTGTGTAATAATAAGTAACTTTCCAAAAATAGTAGGTTTCCTAAAATAGAAAGTTTCCAAAAATAGAAAGTTTCCAAAAATAGAAAGTTTCCAAAAATAGAAAGTTTCCAAAAATAGAAAGTTACCAAAAATAGAAAGTTTCCAAAAATAGAAAGTTTCCAAAAATAGAAAGTTTCCAAAAATAGAATTTCTGTTTAAAATAGATAAGTTTCTAAAAATAGAAAGTTTCCATAAATAGATCAGCTGCCTTAATTAAATAAGTTTCCATAAATAGATTAGCTGCCTGAAATAAATAAGTTTCTAAAAATAGAAGGTTTCCATAAATAGATTAGCTGCCTTATTTAATTAAGTTTCTAAAAATAGAAAGTTTCCATAATTAGAAATAAGCTGGTTAAATAGGCTAAGTATATAAGCCTAAGTGTTTTCATGATTATTTTCTAAGTCATATGATATAATGTATAGTTTAATAATTATTTCATGTAATTAAATTAAACTATAGGTTAAAATATTTAATTAAAGTATAACATGTTTTTAATTAAATAAAGTTAAATACTTAGGTTAAAACATGTATTATTATTTATTAATAATATAACCTAAGTCATGTTAATTAATTAATTATAACCATGGTTTTTAAATAAGTAATTAATTATAAGTCTTAAATATATAAAAAAAAAACTTAGGTTAATTAATTTCATGATTATTAATAATTAAATTAACCTAAGTCATGTTATTAAATTAATCATGTCATTTTATTAATTTAATTTTTAACATAAGATCATAAAAAATAAAAAAAAATAAACATACACCATGAACCGAATCTAGACTAAAAACCATGAACCGGACATGAAATCGACACCGTACCCCGAACCAAATCGGGGTACCCCTTGTCTTGATGTTGCCGTGGGACCCACACCAACCAACCAGGACCATATGGTCTCGGTGGTGGTCGGATGGCCAAACCGAAACCCCCCTTGGGTTCGGTGTAGGCTGCGGCCAAAACAAACACCCCTTAAAACATTGCTTTTGATTTTATTTAATCCCAAATCACGTTAGATCTATGATTTAATTAGGTTTTGTAAAAAAACATAACATGTTCTTGATTAATAAAAGATCAAATCAAAAGAAAAAGGTTTAAAAAGGATTTACCAAATACGTGGATCAAAAGAACGAAGAACAAACACGAACACCAACTAGAATTCTAAGATCCAAGATCAACAAACACCCCTTCTTGGTGTTTTGAGGGTGGCGGCCAAAAAGAAGAAGAGAGGAGGGTTTTTAGGTTTTCTGTAAATCTTCTGTAAAGTAATTTTGAGTAGTGTAAAAATCCCTTAACCCCCTTTAGTAAAAATTACAAATGGGCTTGGCCCATTTGCTCCTTGTAGCCGCGGGTAGGGGGCCCGACATGGGGTACCCGTACCTTTTTCCGTGTCTCGACGTTTAGTTATTTGTTCGTGATTATTTGTGTTCGCGTTTTAAGTGTTCTCGTTACGTAATTATCGTGATCTAATATATTTATTTACGCTCGTAATAAATATATATACGTAATTAATAATAGTTCGTGTTTTAATTACGTTCATGATTTCATGATCGCATGTTCGTGATTAAGTATTGTCAAATAATTATTACGTGCTCGTGCGTAGTAAATACTTATCGTGTTCTAACACGTACGTAATACGTAAAATCCTAACACGTAATCGTAATCATGCTATATTAGGAAAGTTTTAATCTAGTACGTACGATCTTAAGGATACTATTCATGGTAAAAGCATGCGGGTTTTACAACTCTTCCCCCCTAAAAAGAATAATTCGTCCCCGAATTATAGATAAAGTAAACTGGAAAAGAAGAACATACCCGAATTCAAAATATGAAATGAGGGTAAGAAGCCCGGATAGACTCCTCTGTTTCCCAAGTGGCTTTCTGCTCGGTATGATCCCTCCATAGAATTTTGACGAATGGAATCGTCTTCTTTCTCATGACTCGTTCTTGTCTGTCAAGAACTCGTTCGGGTTCTTCTATAAAAGTCAGATCTTCACGTATCTGTTCCAGTGGATACTGAACCATGTGAAGGGGATGATACTGGTACCCTCTGAGTAAGGACACATGAAACACATTGTGCACATGCGAAAGCTGCGGAGGTAACGCCAATCGATAAGATACTTCACCGACTCGTTCAATGATATCAAACGGTCCGATGAAACGAGGACTGAGCTTCCCTTTAATCCCAAAACGTCTAACACCACGTACCGGCAAAACCTTAAGGAAGACGTGATCTCCTACGTTAAAATGTATGTCCCTACGATGCTTATCGGCGTAACTCTTCTGACGTGACCGTGCTTCCTGAATTTTCTGCTTAGCTACTGCGATCTTCTCATTGGTCATCTCTATGATTTCCGGTCCTTCAAGTGTTCGCTCACCAACCTGATCCCAGCAGATTGGGGCGCGACACTTTCTGCCATACAACATCTCAAAAGGAGCACACTTGATACTTGCGTGCCAACTGTTGTTGTATGCAAACTCCACCAAACAGATGTAATCGTCCCAATCACCCGTCCATTCCAACGCACATGACCTCAACATATCCTCCAATGTCTGAATGGTTCGCTCCGACTGTCCGTCCGTTTGAGGATGAAAAGCCGTGTTAAGCTTAAGTTGTGTACCCCAAGCTTTCTGAAGACTCTTCCAAAAGCGCGAAGTGAATCGAGGATCTCTGTCTGGGACGATGCTGGATGGTGCACCGTGGAGTCTCATGATCTCTCTTCTGTACGTATCTGCGAGTTTACTTACCGGATCTTCCTTGCGGATCGGTAAGAAATGAGCTGATTTGGTAAGTCGATCTACGATAACCCAAATTGCATCGTGCTTCCTCTTGGTAGGCGGAAGACCAGTAACAAAATCCATGGTAATTTTGTCCCACTTCCACTCTGGAATATCTAACGGTTGAAGGAGACCGCCAGATCGCTGATGCTCGATCTTAACCTGCTGGGAGGTAAGACATTTGGAGACGTAAGTGGCCACATCCTGTTTCATACCACTCCACCAAAAGTACTGCTTGATGTCATGGTACATCTTAGTCGAACCAGGATGTATAGAGAATGGGGAGCTATGAGCTTCAGCTAACAAAGCTTCCCGGAGTTCTTGGTCATCAGGAACACAAAGTCTCGTGCCCTGCCATACGATACCATCTGCATCTACTCTGAATTACGTCTGCTTTTCCAAATTCTGTACTATCGCCCAGATTTCTCCGTCATCCTTCTGAGCTTCCTTGATCTTAGAGAGTAACTCGGGTTCTACTCTAAAATTAGCCCAGTAACCGTGTTGTCCACGTACCATGATCTTGATGTCTAGTCGCTCCAAGTCTCTTATGATTTCCTCTTCAATTTTAATGCTGTTGATCATTCCAGACTTCCTGCTAAGAGCATCTGCTACTACATTTGCCTTTCTGGGATGATACTGTAGATTAATGTCATAATCCTTCAACAGCTCTAACCATCTCCTCTGCCTCATACTCAATTCACGTTGAGTGAAGATATACTTCAAGCTCTTGTGGTCCGTGAAAATGTCACATGATTCTCCATACAAGTAGTGCCTCCATATCTTCAATGCAAACACCACCGCTGCAAGTTCCAGGTCATGCGTGGGGTCATTTTCCTCATAAGGCTTAAGCTGCCGTGAAGCGTACGCGATCACTTTCCCATGTTGCATGAGAACACAGCCAAGTCCCTTCCCCGATGCATCGCTATAGATTTGAAATCCACCCGTACCAGATGGTAGAGTAAGAATAGGTGCAGATACTAGCTTCTGCTTCAGATCTTCAAAGCTCTTCTCTCGATCTTCCGTCGAGACGAATTTCTCCCCTTTCCGCATCAGTTTGGTCAATGGTAGTGCTAGGCGGGAAAAGTTCTCCACGAACCTACGGTAATAGCCAGCTAAGCCTAAGAAACTGCGGACTTCCGTCGCTAATGTCGGCCTTGGCCACTTAGTAATGGCCTCAACCTTCGCTGGATCCATAGTGATTCCTTCTGCTGATACAATGTGACCTAAGAATGCCACCTTGTCTAACCAGAACTCACACTTGCAGAATTTAGCATACAGCTGCTTCTGGCGAAGAATCTGTAGTACTGTACGAAGATGGTCTTCGTGTTCCTCCTTGGACCTTGAGAAAATCAGGATGTCATCGATGAAAACAATGACGAACTTGTCCAGAAATTCATGGAAGATTCTGTTCATCAAATCCATGAACACTGCTGGAGCATTTGCCAGGCCAAATGGCATAACTACAAACTCGTAGTGGCCATAGCGGGTACGAAAGGCAGTCTTAGCGATGTCCTGCTCCTTGACCCGTAGCTGATGATAGCCTGACCTAAGATCAATCTTGGAGAAGTGTTTGGCCCCTTGGAGTTGGTCAAACAGATCGTCAATGCGTGGCAGTGGATATCTATTCCGAATGGTAATCTTATTGAGCTCGCGATAGTCTATACAAAGACGCATACTATCATCCTTCTTCTTAACGAACAAGACCGGTGCGCCCCATAGAGATGCGCTCGGTCGAATAAAACCTCGTTCAAGAAGTTCTTGAAGTTGATCCTTCAGCTCCTTCAGCTCTATGGGAGCCATGCGATAAGGAGCCTTGGAGATTGGTTCAGCTCCTGGAATGAGCTCGATACTGAATTCCACTTCTCGTGCAGGTGGTATGCCCGGAAGTTCTGCTGGAAAAACATCTTGAAATTCCGACACTATAGGTTGATCCTGAATTGATGCGGATTCAGCATCCATGTCGTGAACCGTAGCTAGATAACCCTCGCAGCCATGTGACAGTAGTGCACGCGCTTGTAGGGTAGATATGACTTGTACAGACCGTCCGGGTATGAACCCGTTATGAATGTACTATGGTGCATTAACATCACCGAAGATAACTCGATATGAATGGCAGTCTATGGTAGCATGATGCTTGGATAGCCAATCCATGCCCAAAATCATGTCGAAGTCATTCATGTCCAGCGGAAGTGCGTCAACAGGTCGAACCTTATCGTCAAATTCTAGGGGAAGACTCTTGTATACATGGGTGATTAATACAGAGTCCCTCAAAGGCGTGGAAATAGTAAGCCTATTTTCTAGTGGCATGGGGAGCATCCTAATGTTCTTAGCATAAGCAGTAGAAATGACCGAGTGAGTAGCACCCGTATCGAAAAGAACACATGCAGCTTGACCATACATATACAAGATTCCAGTGATGGTACCTGTAGACTTGTTGGCCTGGTCTCGAGATGTCGTGTAGACACGCCCGGTAGTAGGAGGCGGCTTGGTATCAGCATGTCCCGATGTACCCTCCATCTCGCCCTTACGGCAGTCCTTCATAATATGGCCACGAAGACCACACTTGAAGCACGCATCAGTATTACGGCGACATGGTCCTGGGTGCCTACGGTGGCAAGTAGAGCAAAGAGGATGAGTGAATCCTCCAGCAGGTGCTCTGGCTGGCTGGGAACCTGATAAAACATTTTACATAAGACATGATAATTGGGTACAAAGGACAAAGCGGATAATCGTAAGATTGAATACCAGTGATAGCTGGACGGCTAGGCTACAAACCTCTCTGGTTCTGGTCCCTACCGTTTCCATGGTTCCTGGTAGAAGTTTTGCTAAAGTGTCAGAATATGAGTTATAACATGAAATCATAAGGAAATGCGTAAGTATTAGGACCTGCTGCTGTTGGAGTGCCCAGCGTTGTTACGGTAATTATCATTACCGCCACGCCTATCCGTAGCAGAACGGTCGTTAGTCTGACCGTTTCCCTTGGGCTGATGAGGCTGCTGCTGAGTAGCCGGCTGAGACCGGTCCCCAGTTTTCTGCCTGGAAGATACATTTAAAGAGATGAATAATTGACATATATGGAAGTATACGGATTGATCACCGCTTGAATACGAATGTTTACCTCTTGTCGGGTCTTTCAGCTTCCCCGAACTCATCTCTCTCCTGCAGCATCTCCAGCTTACGTGCTGCATCGGCCACTTGTGCTACAGTTTCCAACGGAGCACCTGATAAGTTATTGGCGATCCTTGGATTAAGAGCCCAACGAAAATGTAGTGCTTGTTCTTCAGTGGTGCCTGCAGATGCTCTCAGGACACCAGCGTAGCGAAGGAAACGCTGCATGAAGTCATTGCTGTCTTCGTCAGGTCGCTGTCTAAGGGTATAGTATTCCCTCATGAGCCGATTCCTTCCTTCCATGGGAAAGATGTTAGGCGGGGGAGGATAACCGTTGTTCTGATGAAGGGCGTCTTGCTTCTCTGCATCAGCAACTGCAAATATTGCCCAGAGATTGTCTGTGTTTGCCATCTGACAGTATAACATAAAACATATGATTAAACCGATCGAAACATAAAATATATATATATACATGAAAAAAAATTTATACTAAAATTTCACGAGAAAAAAATTTATGCAAGAAAATTTTGTGTATGAATGCATGATGCAGTTTTATGAAAACTTTTGTAGGCTCGAGAGTGAACGCCTCTGGTCAGTTCACCCAAAACCAAAGACATGGCGAGGGGACGCCTATGGGTCGGTCCCAAATTTAAAAGTTTCGATAAAACACATGCGACTAAATAGGGCCAGTCCTGTACCAACCATTACTTAGTCATAAATCTGCGACAATGACATATATGTATGCTTAAAAATGATGAATGCATGAAAACAACTGTCAGTTCTAGGAAGACCGTAGTGACTACCCACTAATCACAGGTCATATTTGAGAGCCTACAGGTCGAAGCCTTGGGCTCTGATACCATAATTGTAACACCCCATTTTGGTAATGGAAATGTCACATGCAATTATGACGTGTCATCAAAGCATATAAGGAAAAATGTCTAAACATTACTTGACCATAAAAGGAAAATACCGGAATCAAACATCGGTAGTCCAAAGTAAAGCTCATCACACACAAACATAGTATAATAAAGGAAAAGGACTGAACAATGTCCATAGCAAATGTATCATAAGAAATGAAATGCATAAAGTAAAGAAGGCTAGATAGCTTCCAGTCCATATGCACGTACTCTTAGTGTCTACGAGCGTCCCTGAGTACCTGCCGTTTTGGGAACATAGAAAAGGAAAACGGCTGAGCAAATACGCTCAGTGCACGGATGTACAATAAAGCATGAATAGGATAAGCATATAACATATAACAGCGGAAGAAAACTAAGTCCCGAGTAACCTGGTTAAGTCTTGATAAAACTGGTTTTATAGTTTGAAAAGTCTTATGTTTATCTTGTAAAAACTGTTATCTTATTTTACCATTAGCCAATATAGGTCATGAAAATCCACCGTGCATGAATACTTGGAGGGGTGACCTCATCATGCAAATTAGAGGGGCTGCCTCTAATTTAATATACTGGTTTTTGGGTAGGAGGGATCAGCTCCTTGTGAAGGATGCAAGGCACACACCACATTCACCATGAAATCCTGACTGAAAACATGTAACTAGGATGCACCCATACGCCCCACATGATAAATATAAATAAATGGCCAAAAGCTGAAGGGACGCCACGAGCAATCACTCCGCCGTGGTGAAGTCATAACATCAGTGCCTCTAATGTTATGGTTATGGTACCTCCATAACTAGGTGAAACTGGTCATGCATGTATATGGGTTGGGTTGGGTTGGGTTGGGTTGGGTCATGGGTCTTAGATGGGTTTGGGTTTAGATGGGTATGGGTTTAGATGGGTCTTTTAAGAGGTTGGGTTTAGATGGGTTGGGTCTAGATGGGTTTGGGTTTAGATGGGTTTGGGTGTAAATGGGTCTTTAGGAAAAGTTTAGGTTTTTTGGGTTTTTTTGGGTTTAAATCGGTTTTTGGGTTTTTTTTTTTTTGTTTTAAATGGGTTTTTAGGAGGTTAGCCTTTTACTTTTTGACGTTTTGTTAATAACTTTACGTTTTCATCAGTAAATTTACGTTTCGTCAAAAATTTTACGTTTTCGTCAGTAAATTTACGTCTTCATCAAAAAATTTAAGTTTTCATCCGTATTTTTACGTTTTCGTCAGAAATTTTACGTTTCCATCAAAAAAATTTACGTGTTCGTCAGCAGTTTTACGTTTTCATCAGGAATTTTACATTTTCGTCACAAATTTTACGATTTAGTCAGAAACTTTACGTTTTCGTCAGAAATTTTACGTATTCGTCAGGAATTTTATGTTTTCGTCAGAAATTTTACTTTTTCTTCCGTATTTTTACGTTTTCATCAGAAATTTTACGATTTCGTCAGAAATTTTACGTTTTCGTCAGGAATTTTACGTTTTCATCAAGAATTTTACGTTTTCGTCAGAAATTTTACGTTTTCATCAAAAAAGTTACGTTTCGTCAGAAGTTTTACGTTTTCATCAGAAATTTTACGTTTTCGTCAGAAATTTTACGTTTTCGTCAGAAATTTTAAGTTTTCATAAAAAACTTTACGTTTTCTTCAGCAATTTTACGTTTTCATCAAAAATTTTAAGTTTTCGTCAGAAAATTTACGAATTTGTCAGGAATTTTACGTTTTCATCAGAAATTTTACGTTTTCGTCAAAAAATTTACTTTTTGTCAGAAGTTTTACGTTTTCTTCTTAAATTTTACGTTTTCGTCTGAAATTTTACGTTTTCATCAGAAATTTTACGTTTTCGTCAGTAAATTTACGTTTTCGTCTGAAATTTTACGTTTTAGTCTATAAATTTACGTTTTCGTAAAAAAATTTTAAGTTTTCATCCGTATTTTTATGTTTTCATAAAAAAAAATTACGTGTTCGTCAGAAGTTTTACGTTTTCATCAGGAATTTTACATTTTCGTCAGAAATTTTACGATTTCGTCAGAAACTTTACGTTTTCGTCAGAAATTTTACGTTTTCGTCAGAAATTTTACGTCTTCATCAGAAATTTTACGTTTTTGTCAGCAATTTTACGTTTTCATCAGAAATTTTAAGTTTTCGTCAGAAATTTTACGATTTCGTCAGGAATTTTACGTTTTCGTCAGAAATTTTACGTTTTCGTAAAAAATTTTACTTTTTGTCAGAAGTTTTACGTTTTCATCAGAAATTTTACGTTTTCAACAGCAATTTTAAGTTTTCGTCAGTAAATTTACGTTTTCGTCAGAAATTTTACGTTTTAGTCTATAAATTTACGTTTTCGTCAAAAATTTTAAGTTTTCGTCAGAAATTTTACGTTTTCATCCGTATTTTTACGTAATCAGAACTTATGACGAAAACGTAAAATTTCTGAAAACGTAAAATTTCTAAAAACGTAAATTTTTTGATGAAAACGTAAAATTTCTGACGAAAACGTAAATTTACTAACGTAAAATTTCTGACGCAAACGTAAAATTTCTGACGAAAACGTAAAATTTACTGACGAAAACGTAGAATTTCTGAGGAAAACGTAAAATTTCTGACGAAAACGTAAAAATTTTGAAGAAAACGTAAAATTTCTGACGAAAACGTAAATTTACTGACGAAAACTTAAATATACTGACCAAAACGTAAAATTTATGACGAAAACGTAAAATTTACTGACAAAATCGTAGAATTTATGACGAAAACGTAAAATTCTGACGAAATCGTAAAATTTCTGATGAAAATGTAAAATTTCTGACAAAAACGTAAATTTACTGACGAAAACGTAAAATTTCTGACGAAAACGTAAATTTACTGACGAAAACGTAAAATTTCTGACGAAAACGTAAATTTACTGACGAAAACGTAAAATTTCGGACGAAAACGTAAATTTACTGACGAAAACGTAAAATTTCTGACAAAAACGTAAATTTACTGACGAAAACGTAAAATTTATGACGAAAACGTAAATTTACTGACGAAAACTTAAATTTACTGACGAAAACGTAAAATTTATGACGAAAACGTAAAATTTACTGACAAAATCGTAGAATTTCTGACGAAAACGTAAAATTCTGACGAAATCATAAAATTTCTGATGAAAATGTAAGATTTCTGACAAAAACGTAAATTTACTGACGAAAACGTAAAATTTCTGACGAAAACGTAAAATTATTGACGAAAACGTAAATTTATTGACGAAAACGTAAATTTACTGATGAGAACGTAAAACTTCTGAAGAAAACGTAAAATTTCTGACGAAAACGTAAAATTTATGACGAAAACGTAAATTTACCGACGAAAACGTAAAATTTCTGAATAAAACGTAAAATTTCTGACAAAAACGTAAAATTTCTAATGAAAATGTAAAATTTCTGACAAAAACGTAAATTTACTGACGAAAACGTAAAATTTATGATGAAAACAAAAATTCCTGACGAATACGTAGAATATTTTTATGAAAACGTAAAATTTCTGACGAAAACGTAATTTTTTTTACCAAAACGTAAATTTATGATGAAAACGTAAAAATACGGTGAAGACGTAAAAAAATAACAAGTGTGTGAAATTTTGACAAGCTTGTGAAAAAAATGGAAAAAAAAACACTTTTGATATTACTAAACCTATTGGGTGACCCATCTTGACCCATTAGTAATATAAAGGGAGACCCATCTAGACCCATGTGACAAATGAGGAGACCCAAGTAGACCCATTTATAATTGTAAGAAGGAGCTTGTTTGACCCATCTAGACCCATCTAAGATTTTAAGGGAAACCCAACTAGACCCTTTTCTTTTTCTAATTTAACCAAGTTGACCCAAAAATTAACCATGGGTCAAAAATTGCCACCTCTAGTAAAAATTACAAATGGGCTTGGCCCATTTGCTCCTTGTAGCCGCGGGTAGGGGGCCCCACATGGGGTACCCGTACCTTTTTCCGTGTCTCGACGTTTAGTTATTCGTTCGTGATTATTTGTGTTCGCGTTTTAAGTGTTCTCGTTACGTAATTATCGTGATCTAATATATACGTAATTAATAGTAGTTCGTGTTTTAATTACGTTCATGATTTCATGATCGCATGTTCGTGATTAATTATTGTCAAATAATTATTACGTGCTCGTGCGTAGTAAATACTTATCGTGTTCTAACACGTACGTAATACGTAAAATCCTAACACGTAATCGTAATCATGCTATATTAGGAAAGTTTTAATCTAGTACGTACGATCTTAAGGGTACTATTCATGGTAAAAGCATGCGGGTTTTACACTCCCCATGGAAACGAGTTCCAAGTAGACAAATTTTCAATAAGGTTCAACAAATGCTGTGGAACACTCAGAAAATCTTCACGGCCCATAAATATAGCCTCCGCTACAAACAACAAACATACCCTAACAGCATCGATTTCATCTAACTTAGCCCACTTTTGATCAACTTTTATCAGCTCGAACAACTCCTTCTATTTAACGCTCTTAATGTTACTATTTTTCTTCTCAGGAAAAATACGTTCAACAAATGAATAACTTTCTGTCTCATCTAAGAATAACGGACCACATCTAAAACCACTGATTAAACAAAAATCCTCCCTCCCAAACTGGAGATTAATATCGCCAATTCTAATCTTAATGGGGGGGCAATCAATACTCAAGCTACTAACCTCCTCTTGTGTTTGCAAAACATAATGTAGCATATGATTTCATACGATGAATGGGGAAAATCTAACCACCGACCAAATACACTTCTCCTAAACAATAAATCCCTATTTCTATACGACTTCAACTTGCATTTGATAGTGGAAATAATATTCAATCGTGATCGAACACTTACTTTAGGTTCCTTTTTATTTATAATTTCATCTGGGTTAACAGCAACATCTACGTTTGATAAAACGGCTTCATTGACGGTTTGGGCCTCAGAGGTTTCTTGAACAACTTCATCCACCATGATTCCGATTCACTCTCAGTCGATTCAATCGGATTAGGGAAAATATGATTGGGAAAATATGATGGATAAAGAATCGTCATGATGATGATTGTTTATGATTTGGGGGAACATCAATCGGGAAAAGGATCGACTATGGCAACTAAATGGATTGGGGAAAATATGATTGGGAACGACTGGTTAACAGTAATTAGGAGCGGGGTAAGTTTGTTGGGTATGGATTAGATTTTTTGTTAATTTCGGATCTATTTGGGAAAAAGAATTTAAATTGTACAAGTCGAATAAGTTAATTGTACAAGTCGAATAACGAAAGGATCTATTTGGGAAAAATATTTTAACTTTTTTATTAATTAAAAGTACAGGTCGAATAATCGTTAAGTCAAAGTCGAATAACATAATTATTGGGGATTAATTTATTAAAAATTATTATTTTATTCAAAAAGTACGGGTCGAATAATGATGGTCGAAAAACAAGTACACTTACACATGTTGTACTTGTTTGTACTTGAGGAGGACCCACATGTACTTTCTAATGATTAGCCCAAATGTTATGTGTCATCACCAAGTGCTAGTCGAATAGGTCGAATAAGGATAATTAGCTAATTAATAGGACCTTGGGATATTTTTTGGGTGCACATATGGTTTTGGTCTTCTTTTTAAAATAGCCCTTTAAAATTTGAGAGGTGATCGATACGCACATGACACAAAGTAATGTACAGATCACATAATCGTATTCATATATTACAACATTACACATGCATTTTTGTGATGTGAACATTACTTTCAGCGGCGGAGCCAAGATTATGAAATATAGGGGGCAAAAAATATTATCGAGAAATTTTTTTTAGCCTGGAATTTACGGTTAACTTAACCGATTTAATATTTGCATAAAAATTTAATATATAGCGCTAAAATAACAACATAACGCGTCTTATAGGCTTTGTTGGAAATAAAAATCATTCAAACTGAGTTGGAATTGGTCAATAAGCTGGAGTATCTAGTCGTTACTTTTCTAGTTGCTAGTCAATTTGTATCCCTATTATTTAGCTAGACATGACATTGACTTTCAAGGTTATTAGGAAGTTAGTTTTTCTATCTTTCCTTATGTATTGCTTATATATAAAGGCTCGCATCTTTCAATAAAAAACACAAACATTTCTACAATCTCATTTAGCATTGTTGTTTACTTTATTGAATGTTCTTTTCTTTCTTCTTTTTCCAACAAAAGTGGTATCGGAGCTAGGTTTTCGAATGGCGTCGAATTCCAATTCACTCAATGTATCACAACCCCAAATACCTATCTTCAATGGAGACTCATATGAGTTTTGGAGCATCAAGATGAAGACTTTTGTTCAGGTCTCAAGAATTATGGGACATTTTGGAAACCGGTGTAACCAGTGGTGATGATGCTCAAAAGAAAGAAAACGCTAAACGAGATGCAAAGGCTCTTTTTTTCATCCAACAGGCAGTTGATAACTCGATTTTCTCAGGATAGTTGCAGCCTCAACCGCAAATCAAGCTTGGTCGATCTTAAAAACTGAGTACCAAGGATCCACAAAGGTCATTACTGTCAAGCTACAATACCTTCGTAGGGATTTTGAAACTGCAAGAATGAAGGGGAACGTGTCTGTGCAAGAATACTTGGCAAAAGTTTCTTCTATAGTGAGTCAAATGAGATCGTACGGAGAGAAGATTATTGATGAAACTATCGTGGCCAAAGTACTCAGGAGTCTTCCTCCTAAATTTAACCATGTTGTGGTTGTAATTGAAGAGTCAAAGGATTTGTCAGGTTTTTCATTTGATGAGCTAATGGGTTCGTTAGAAGCTCATGAAGCAAGAATCAATCAAAATGTTGACAAAGCATAATAAAAGGCATTTCAAATTAGGGGGACCTGAAACATCAAATCAACGCCTAAGAGGAAGAGGTAGATCAAGTTTTCTAGGTCGTGGTAGAGGTCGTGGTCGGAATAGTACTTTTCATTGCACTAACTGCAATAAAGATGGTCACGCCGAATAGTTTTGTTGGTCGAAAAGCGACAAATCCAACTATGTAGAAGGGGATGAAGAGAAACAAGATTACTTATTCATGGTACAAACAAAGGCAAATAGCAGTTATGTAGCATACGCATGGTACGTCGATAGTGCATGTCCGCATCATATTACATGAGACAAATCGAAGTTTAAATATTTTGATGAAACAATCAAGTCACATGTCACGCTTGGTGATGACAAACGGTTGTCAGTTGAAGGCATAGGAACGGCTATGGTGAATGTAGGTAACAAGAAAAAGTATATAAAGGATGTTAATTATGCTTTAGGCTTGGCTCACAACCTAGTGAGTGTTGGACAACTTCTCGAATATGGTTATTCGGTTCTTTTTGATGATGCAAAATGTTTGATAAGAAACATGGCTACAGGTGAGATTCTCGCAAATGATCATATGACCTCAAACCGCATGTTCCCACTTGATTTTTTTAAGGACTCTATCATGATAAGCAAAACATCATAAGAGAGTGAATTATGGCATCTTAGATATGGACATCTAAATACTAAAGGGTTGCAGTTATTGTAACACCCCCACAAATGCTATGCGTAGCGGAACTACAACATTGGGTGCTACGTAGTTATCATCACACATAAGCTACATTAAACGGCTCAAAGAGACGTAAAAGTTCAAACATTATTAAAACATCAAGTCTACAGTTTTCCAAATCCCAAAAGAAATATAAAACAGAGTTTGCGTTTAGGTCCCCACTGAATCTCAACCCAAAAATACATTTTCATTCACATGACATAGTATAAAAAATTTTAAGTGCAAAAAGGGAGGAAAACAAAGTAGACCGCCAAGCCACAACAACTTCCATCCTCGCATGCTCCGCTGCTATCAATCTTGGTTACCTGAAACACATGCTTAAAATCGTCAACACAACGGTTGAGCGAATCTATAGGTTTATCAAAACATCCGTTGAACATAAGTATTAAAAACTAATCATGATCATTCAATAGCATTGTGGCCATACAATCTATTATTCAAGGATATGACAATTGTGTTTAAGCTCATGACACTAATCCGTTAACTCAATCACCCGCGTAATAATTACCGGCGTGATTCAGATGAAACCAGTGCCCCTTCTAAAGGCATCAGTTGCAATTATACCTTATCTCTCATACAAGATAATCTACCGCAGAACTTACTCAACGTACAGCTTCTCGGATAGCATTGGGTCGTTAGCCCCGTAGTACTACAAATTGTATAAGCGGCTATTTCCCCCTACTCGAGGGCAGGACAATAGTTAATAGTTCATGAATTTAGGGACTTTTGCAACTAGGTACTCAACACAATTTCGAGGAAACATTCGGGTCCAACAATCAATCAAGACTTATGTTCATTTTCATTTAAATTAGCATGTATCCCCCTCGCGGGTTAAAAACATTTGAATAAAGTAAAGAGCGAGGCTATAGACTCACCTTGCATAGTAGTAGTGGTTCTAGCGAAGACGTAACGAGAAATGTCACCGACGACGTGGATGCCCGGGAAAATCAAACACTTGACCTAAAAGTCAAGGTACGTAAACCAAATCAATACTCCGCGTACATAATTATACTAAACACACGCAAATGTAAACACACTCAATGCTTATGAAAACTCACGCCAAAGTCAAACAAGTAGTTGTTACTAGACTTATACCATTTATCAATGTTATTAAAGTTACTATCCATTTTACGACTTCGCCGATACTTACCAAAAGTATGGGCTGTTTTACTAGACTTAACCCTTGTTATAAAAATTAAGAAAATTCTCAAAAATACCTTAAGGCCTGTATAAAACCCATTTTTAATCCCATTAAAAGTTTTCGCTTTTACGACCCGTTACTCAACACATTACTAAACCTACATTTTACGGGCTGAAATTGTACTCCGACCAATTTTGACCTCTTTGACCTATATGAAATGTACCTTTGACTTCTTTGACTCCTAAGTCAACTTATAGACTCATTTACACAGTTTTGGGACCAAATTTTGACCCTTAACCATTTACCAATTCATACTTGTGCTCCTCGGGATTTGACTAAAACTATACATAAATTCGGATTATGAAAGTCCTCGTCTCCCGGTACTCGATCTTTAAAACCTCATAACTTTTAGCTCGTTTTGAGTTAGAAGCTCATTCAAGCGGCAAATCGAAGCTAGAAGAATTCTCTATAAGTCCATCCTATTAGTTTCACCATTTTCAAACAGTAAGATTTCCAAAAATTACGTTTTACCCACTGGTCTAAAATGACTACTTAAAAATCATACCAAATCAATTTTTCAATCCATTCCAACAATTCCTATGGTCCTAATATCACCCTAATATCATCCTAACACATCTAATTAACCTATATCATCCTCAAATTCAAAAACCCAAAAATAAAAATTCAACTAGCAAACACCCCACTATGTAATATAATAATATTAACACATTCTTCTCCACAAAAATGGATCAAACATGGTGTTCATCATCAAAAACTTGAAAGAAAAATAAAGTTTATGCATGTGTATAAAAATCATACCAAAATGTAGCTCTTGAAAAATTAGGAATGGGTCTTTGATTAGTTTCTCTTGAATCAAACTAGAAAATCAAAGATCTTGAAGGATTTGGTGTTGGGGTGTACGGCCAAAACAAGAAAGAGAGGAGAAAAATGAAGTTTTTCTAGTTAAATGAATTTTTAAATAAAGTTGTGCTAGTGGGAAAAATATTTATAGTGTGGGGTTAGGGTAGTTTTTGCCAATTTGCATTCTTTTGGTCCTAAAATGAAATTAAATAGTTGTAAGGGTAGAAAATGTAAGTTGTAAATTTTAAAATATTTACGAGACTCGGGTTTCGTAAAAATACTAAAAAGTTTAAACGCACACGAAAAATAATAATATAACGACTCGATACGTAATTAAAACGATATCGTCGAAAATATTAAATATCGAAACGATCGATAATAAAAATAATAAAATATAAAATTTTTGTCATCCGTCGGTATCGTAGTCGTCATCGGTTCTTCTTAAATCGTCAAATGTTAAATTACGACCGTAAACGTCGGTTTCAACTTAAACCGTCAAATATATAGCAAACGAAATTTCTTAAAAATTTCTAAAATATACGTAAAATAGGATTAATAAATGACGTTGGGCTCGGGATATCACATCCACAAGTGAGCCACAACTCAAGAGAGATGCTCACACTGAACAGCTCTTGAGACAATAACTTAGCATCATACGGCACTTTCACGGGTGTTACATCCTTCCCCCCTTAATGGAGCGACGTCCCGGCGCTCTCCGGTTCTTATACTCGCATTTTGTACTACTAGGAAGATAAAGGTACTTCTTCCTAAAGAGGTCTTCATGTTCTGTTCTGGACTTCGGTTCACGTCTGGTGTTCCATCACACCTTCACCATGAGTATTATACCCTGCTTCAATCTCTTAACATCTCGAACCTTGATCTCCACTTCAATTTCTCAAACCCTTCCTTCGGTTATTGACACGTCTCTCCTCACAGCTTCTCGCGGTCAACAAGTGATTCTCAATCTACACCATCTCCTCTGGAGTCTCTCAAATCATTTCAGGTCCATTCAACTGACTTTTTTTTTTTTTTTCCTACTTCATTTCGTCCAGCTCGCGGTCTATATTTTCATCAACATAATTCTTCAAATGTCGCAGCTTCCAAGCTAACATAGTAAATGTCGTCATACAAAGGTACTACCATCGGCAATGGTCGATCTCAACAACCACCAAAAATCAATCACACATGTTCGGAGCACGTCTTCCAACGTTCGAATCATCCTTTCACTTGGTTCTTTGTCTCATACAAACAATTATTCATAAATGAAAATCGCACGGGTCACACATAACCCCGTCGAAAAACGTTCAAAATATAAAAGACGAAGTAATTTATACTAGTCGTACAAGATCACCTTATCGCAATATTACATACATACAACCCTAGTTCGTCAAAAACGAATTCATTGATACAGAAATCATCCGACGCATACATAACTCTCTCGAAAACGTCACAATCCAACCAAATACAAAATCCATTATGAAACACATACCACCAAATTACGACATGTTTGCAACATGTTTGCAACATAGCCAAACCATGCCAAACCAATCAGTTCAACCAGTTAACCCACGCTTGCTAATCAGCCAAGCCAAGATAAAACAAGAATATTGACATAATTCTCGGATGAGTCCAGTCAAAAGAAAATTGCAAGTTAAAGAAGGTTCAAGAGCTTGCTAGCTATGGATGCATATCCAAAAAGAAATAAAATACTTACATGTCATCGTGGGGTGCTCACACACGGATCCATACCCAAAAGATACTACAATGACACCATCTTACTTCCGACCCAAACGTGGTCAAAATCTAAATAAATATCATCGTTCACAGAAAAAAAAAAATACATTACATGGCACGTGTTCTCCATGATCGGACTTCCTTGGACAATGTCGTCTCAAGTTCTCACAACTTACGATCACTCGACCAGATTACTTACCACACAAATACATAAAAGGCAAGGGTTTACCACAAAAACATCAACTAGGGATATCTATCGTTTAACCATCGATAATCAAGGATGGTTGAGTCAAGCAAAAAGGATTCCTCACTTAAATAAACGAAAACGACAATGGAATTGTCTTCCAATTACTGACGCACAGTTTGTAAACTTCAACAATTTACCGCGTGTCGTTGTCATATCAAAAGAACAAGAAAAGAATAATAAATAAAGTACGATACATTTGACGTAGGAGAAGTCTTCGTCCTTTCCCTTAGAGTTATTCAAACTCGGTTTTCCTC
Organism: Glebionis coronaria; assembly: GCA_025667525.1. NCBI lineage: Eukaryota > Viridiplantae > Streptophyta > Magnoliopsida > Asterales > Asteraceae > Glebionis > Glebionis coronaria. The sequence goes on along the minus strand of CM046877.1, from coordinate 109,140,025 downwards.
TACTTCGGAAGTCTTCTATTTTTGTTAAAAACTCTTCTCCCGGTGACGATACGAGCCCCTTTGGTATTACATCAACGCCCTAGCGATTCCGATGAAATTCGCACGTTACACACAACTTATAAAAACATTTTCCAAAATTACTCGGTCACAGTGACTTACCAAGTCAACACCAAACGAAAGAAAAGATTTCAAGGAATACAAGAAAAATTCAAAAATTGTCTTTAGGAATCAAAGAAATTACGACTACTTGCAAAAATGACCCACCATTTTAAAAGAAACGTTCTCATCCAAACGTTTATCAAAACACTACAAGTTTCAAGATGACCAATTTGTTTGACACGATAGTGCCCTTCCTAAACTATGCATAATTAGCTAGATCATGCATACTTGAGGATCAAGCAACAACAACCAACAAAACAGGACTCCTCCCGAATTATGCATAGTTAGCTAAGCTGTGCATAATTGAGGATCGAGTGACAACACAAACATTATTATTACATACCAAACACGACTATGGAAGTTTTCGACCTAATCTTCAAAATAATTAAACCATTTGAAATGAAATTTGAAATGGGAAAATATTGTTACCATCGTTTTAAGAAACACATCCAACATTTTTCGTTCACTTTGGAAACATACCTTTTGCTTTGCCTTTTTATGAGAAAATAAATAAATAATTAAATAAATAGATCGACACCATTTGCATTTAGTTCACCAAAACATTTGACACACTCATACCTATTTTCACAATAGACTATTCACAAAATAACGGTAAGGTGGTTCATGATTAAAGATCATTGCAAGCACAACAAGTAATAAAATTAAGATCAATGAGATCGAACGAGGTAAACGAGCAATATATTTGCCAACGGAAATTAACTACATTAGAAATGAAAATACTTCAAATGTATGACAAAAGTCTCAGGATAATAACAGCGATCTACGAATACATGGAGTGAAAGTTGAATATCAACACAAACGTCAAAAATAAAAATAAAAATAAAACAACGATCATAATTCCCATCGTCTCGAGTTGCCCACACATTCCACGAAGTGTATACGGGAAGAGAAGAATAATCACTTGGTTAAATAGAAACAATTTCACCAGAAAGATCGAGTTCTTTCACCTCTACAATTTGGTAAAGCGGCTACGTCTCCTCGCTTTTGTTAAATATAAATAAACAACCACTCTAATGAAGATTTATAGCATCATTCAAGCAAATACATAATTTTTGGTTCCATTAACCGAAAGAAGAAAGTTACGGCGTCCATGATCATGACAAAATACACCGGGTGACATACCCTCATCATCAAGTACTAGCGATGTAGCGACACAAAAATAAATATAATAATAATGGTTTCATACCATAGACAATATTAAAATGAACAATCACATGACGACTCATGTTTAGATACAGACTCACAAAATCAAAGAAGGGATGTCGGACGATCGAACCATCGTGACTCAAAACATTATATATACATCTTTATTAAATAATATTCAAGTAGGCGTGTGTTGTATAATCCAGTTGCGTATAATAATTAGTGTTACCTTGTACATTGTAAAACCGAACATTTACACATTTTCAATTTGGGTTACATCATTAAATAATTTATACCTTTCATTTCTCAATCTATACAAAGTTTTCATTTCTGGAAAAATTTCAATCTATCGGAAATTATTAACATTAGTAGACGCGGTGACTCGGTTATCATAATTGACAAATCATTAGGTTTGAAAATCTCCATACTTGTGTCAAAACCTCATTAATGTTCATATCTTAAGTACCAAAAACATACGTAGTAAGAATTTCCCAAGTTTTACATTTTTATTATTACGACTTATATTATCACATATATACACATATCCAACACGACTCATCCTAGTCCCATTAACTCTTAAAAATTCAACCTTTGACTTTTATTACACACATGTTTTCCCCAAAACTGTTTTGTTAAATCATATTCGCGTAATTCGACTCAAATGATAAAGAGGTTTCACGTGGTATTATCTCGGATACTTACTGATTTTAGTCGAGACTTAAATCTCAATAATAATAATATAATAAACAATCAAAATGCTTATCTCAATAATTTTAAAATATATAAAATTCAACTTTTAATCCTTAGCCCATTATCAAATGATTTTAAAATTAACACATCTCGTCGCGGAATAAAACAAAAGATTTTTCAAACGATTTTAAACAAGCATCATCAAATTACACATATTGATTCTCTATAACGACAATTTAAACAAACAAATGATTTCCAATGACGTTCCATCAATGTTTAAAATTTTATTTCAAGCATTATAATTTCTCACTTAAAGTGTACATTCCGATTTTTAACCTAGTTTATTCAATACAACAAGTAACGTGTTCTAGTTTATACCAATACATACGTAAACATAACCTTATGTTTAAAGTAAAACCAATTTTACAAAATCTCTAGCCCCAAAACACATGTCCACATCTTCTACTCATGTTTTATATTACAAGATACGTCAAAAGTTTACTATATTGACCCAAGAATTAATTTATGCCAAATTCGAAGCTACATATACTCAATAGTCATCTCGCAAATTTTATTATAACTCCTTTCTCGAACTAATTTAAACAAATTCTTAACAAGTCCATCACAATCTTTTAGTATCAAATTTTAATATATGAAAACAAGGATTTTACGAGTAATAAAAATTACTTATTACGATTTACCAACCAAGGTTGAAGGAAAATAATTTCACAATGTCCGTTTATTCTCTACACGAATTTTACTTGTTTCAAAACATATCATACGTCATTTTTATCCGAAAGTTTCATTCACCAAATATTAAATGTATAAAACACTTTATGTTTAAATCATTCAATCAACAAAGTTCGATGCTTACTTAACTTGCACAAATGCCGGACCTCGTCATGTAAAATATTTACTTCAAAATAATGAAACAACAAAACAAAATGAAATAAATGGAACGAGAATACGTATGTCAACTAAATGTTGCTATCGGCCTCGGATGAGTCTCGAAATCGTACTCCACAAAATTAACACAAAAACCAACCAAATTCCAAGTTATCGCGCTTGATCAGAACGCCAGTCTAATTTAAAACACATCTTTAAAATTCAAGTAGAATAGTAAACAACGATTAAATGGCAACACGCCTCAACCACGTTTCATAATACACACACATGATTCGCCGCCCCAGTGTACGCATCGTCGATTATACTTCGTCTATGTTATAGTTATGTGAACTAACATATCAAACCCATTAGGAATAAAGAAAATAAAGTAATGCGTAAGTAAATTACGTTTCAAAAGAAAATGTCCAAAATGACACATCACGGTGCGATAACGACAATCGAGATCGACCTAGTCGATATAAAATATGTTACGAAGCACCATTTACGTATCTAGAGTATCAAACGAGGTTCATATTCGGTTATTCGAACAATAAATTAGTTATCAAGATTGATAATTAGCGGTAAGACCGAACTCTCAACAAAACCGCATTTTAATGTACGATAATTACTCAAGGACCATTGCTTCACGTGCAATGCCTTTAAATACCATAGTATATACATACTTATACATACAACCATTCCTACATACACGTAGGATTACAACGCGGTGTTGCCATGTAATGCAATGTAGCCCGTTATGCCAATTACATGCAACATATACGATAATCTTTACAGGAATTTGCAAATTACGATGATAAGTACTCAACGTACAAAACAATATATCTCAATATATATCTCAAAGTATTTACTTACTAAATACTTAGGGAATTCATATCAATTTCGAGGGATACATCTAAAATATAAAGCAATGCTAAAGAATTCTTACCGGAGCCATGCAGGATAGTTGTGTGCTTGGACAATTTCTTACGACACCAAAAGTTATAGTTTAGGATTTTTCAAAATGACCTAGTTCTCTATAACTCATGGCTCTGATACCAATCTGTAACACCCCCACAAATGCTATGCGTAGCGGAACTACAACATTGGGTGCTACGTAGTTATCATCACACATAAGCTACATTAAACGGCTCAAAGAGACGTAAAAGTTCAAACATTATTAAAACATCAAGTCTACAGTTTTCCAAATCCCAAAAGAAATATAAAACAGAGTTTGCGTTTAGGTCCCCACTGAATCTCAACCCAAAAATACATTTTCATTCACATGACATAGTATAAAAAATTTTAAGTGCAAAAAGGGAGGAAAACAAAGTAGACCGCCAAGCCACAACAACTTCCATCCTCGCATGCTCCGCTGCTATCAATCTTGGTTACCTGAAACACATGCTTAAAATCGTCAACACAACGGTTGAGCGAATCTATAGGTTTATCAAAACATCCGTTGAACATAAGTATTAAAAACTAATCATGATCATTCAATAGCATTGTGGCCATACAATCTATTATTCAAGGATATGACAATTGTGTTTAAGCTCATGACACTAATCCGTTAACTCAATCACCCGCGTAATAATTACCGGCGTGATTCAGATGAAACCAGTGCCCCTTCTAAAGGCATCAGTTGCAATTATACCTTATCTCTCATACAAGATAATCTACCGCAGAACTTACTCAACGTACAGCTTCTCGGATAGCATTGGGTCGTTAGCCCCGTAGTACTACAAATTGTATAAGCGGCTATTTCCCCCTACTCGAGGGCAGGACAATAGTTAATAGTTCATGAATTTAGGGACTTTTGCAACTAGGTACTCAACACAATTTCGAGGAAACATTCGGGTCCAACAATCAATCAAGACTTATGTTCATTTTCATTTAAATTAGCATGTATCCCCCTCGCGGGTTAAAAACATTTGAATAAAGTAAAGAGCGAGGCTATAGACTCACCTTGCATAGTAGTAGTGGTTCTAGCGAAGACGTAACGAGAAATGTCACCGACGACGTGGATGCCCGGGAAAATCAAACACTTGACCTAAAAGTCAAGGTACGTAAACCAAATCAATACTCCGCGTACATAATTATACTAAACACACGCAAATGTAAACACACTCAATGCTTATGAAAACTCACGCCAAAGTCAAACAAGTAGTTGTTACTAGACTTATACCATTTATCAATGTTATTAAAGTTACTATCCATTTTACGACTTCGCCGATACTTACCAAAAGTATGGGCTGTTTTACTAGACTTAACCCTTGTTATAAAAATTAAGAAAATTCTCAAAAATACCTTAAGGCCTGTATAAAACCCATTTTTAATCCCATTAAAAGTTTTCGCTTTTACGACCCGTTACTCAACACATTACTAAACCTACATTTTACGGGCTGAAATTGTACTCCGACCAATTTTGACCTCTTTGACCTATATGAAATGTACCTTTGACTTCTTTGACTCCTAAGTCAACTTATAGACTCATTTACACAGTTTTGGGACCAAATTTTGACCCTTAACCATTTACCAATTCATACTTGTGCTCCTCGGGATTTGACTAAAACTATACATAAATTCGGATTATGAAAGTCCTCGTCTCCCGGTACTCGATCTTTAAAACCTCATAACTTTTAGCTCGTTTTGAGTTAGAAGCTCATTCAAGCGGCAAATCGAAGCTAGAAGAATTCTCTATAAGTCCATCCTATTAGTTTCACCATTTTCAAACAGTAAGATTTCCAAAAATTACGTTTTACCCACTGGTCTAAAATGACTACTTAAAAATCATACCAAATCAATTTTTCAATCCATTCCAACAATTCCTATGGTCCTAATATCACCCTAATATCATCCTAACACATCTAATTAACCTATATCATCCTCAAATTCAAAAACCCAAAAATAAAAATTCAACTAGCAAACACCCCACTATGTAATATAATAATATTAACACATTCTTCTCCACAAAAATGGATCAAACATGGTGTTCATCATCAAAAACTTGAAAGAAAAATAAAGTTTATGCATGTGTATAAAAATCATACCAAAATGTAGCTCTTGAAAAATTAGGAATGGGTCTTTGATTAGTTTCTCTTGAATCAAACTAGAAAATCAAAGATCTTGAAGGATTTGGTGTTGGGGTGTACGGCCAAAACAAGAAAGAGAGGAGAAAAATGAAGTTTTTCTAGTTAAATGAATTTTTAAATAAAGTTGTGCTAGTGGGAAAAATATTTATAGTGTGGGGTTAGGGTAGTTTTTGCCAATTTGCATTCTTTTGGTCCTAAAATGAAATTAAATAGTTGTAAGGGTAGAAAATGTAAGTTGTAAATTTTAAAATATTTACGAGACTCGGGTTTCGTAAAAATACTAAAAAGTTTAAACGCACACGAAAAATAATAATATAACGACTCGATACGTAATTAAAACGATATCGTCGAAAATATTAAATATCGAAACGATCGATAATAAAAATAATAAAATATAAAATTTTTGTCATCCGTCGGTATCGTAGTCGTCATCGGTTCTTCTTAAATCGTCAAATGTTAAATTACGACCGTAAACGTCGGTTTCAACTTAAACCGTCAAATATATAGCAAACGAAATTTCTTAAAAATTTCTAAAATATACGTAAAATAGGATTAATAAATGACGTTGGGCTCGGGATATCACATCCACAAGTGAGCCACAACTCAAGAGAGATGCTCACACTGAACAGCTCTTGAGACAATAACTTAGCATCATACGGCACTTTCACGGGTGTTACAGTTATCTACCTACCATCGCACCTTCAACACAAATCTGCAAAGGTTGTGTTCTAGGAAAACAAGCCAATAAGTCCTTCCCGGTAGGAAAATCAAAGCAAGCCACTGATGTTTTGGATATTGTACATGCCGATCTCTGTGTTCCTATGAGAGTTGCATCTTTGGCAAGAAGCAGGTACTTTTTTTTATCACTGATGATTATAGCAGAATGAGTTGGGTATATTTTCTTCAAGCCAAATCATAAACATTTAAATTCTTAGAAAAGTTTAGGGCTATGGCTGAAAAACAAAGTGGGAATTACCTCAAAGTCTTGAGAACTGACCATGGAGGTGAGTTCCTTTCTAAGGAATTTAGTGATTTTTGTGATGAGCACGGCATCAAACGAGAGTTGACGGCTCCGTATACTCCAGAGCAAAATGGAGTCGCAAAGCGGAAGAATCATACGGTCGTTGAGATGGCTCGTTCAGTGTTGAAGTCTAAGGGTTTGCCAAATAGCTTCTGGGTAGAAGGAGTTTCATCAGCAGTATATCTTCTCAACTTGTCACCAACTAAAGCCGTGTGGAACGAGAATCCGATGAAGCATGGTCTGGAAACAAACCTTCGGTAAGTCATTTACGAGTTTTCGGTTTTCTATGTTATGCCTTACAAACTACTCAAAAACATAAGCTTGCTGATAAATCCAAAAAGTTCATATTTGTTGGATATTGCATTCAATCTAAAGCATACAAGCTCTATGATCCTAAAAGTGAGATGATTGTTGTTAGTAGGAACGTGGTGTTTGATGAGTTGGCAAGGTGGGAGTGGGAAAAAGATGTCAGTGAACATAATACATATTTAGAAGAAGATGGATCAACAAGGGTCCAAGCCTTAGAACAAGATCAACCAGTTACTCTCACAACCTAACATCATAAAGATCAAAGTCAAATTCTTCATCTAAAGTATCATCTCCATCACCAATAACTCAAAAATCAGCCTCTACTTGGAAAGAGTCATCTTCGACGCCTTCTCAAAACAACCCAATTCAGCTGCGAAAAAGTGCAAGGGGAAAAAGACGTCATTTCCCAATCGAGGGAGATGTAAGTGAAGGAGATGCAAGTGAGGGAGATGAGTACGAAAGAGACATTACATCACCAATGGTTCTCTTTGTAGGTGATCCTAAATCTGTTCAAGAAGCTTTAGTATGTGAAGAATGGAAGAATGCCATGGAAGAAGAATTGTGGTCCATTGAAAAGAACCAAACTTGGGAATTGTCTGATCTTCCGGAAGGCAAAACACCTATTGATCTAAAATGGATATTCAAAACAAAATATTTTGCAGATGGAAGGTTCAAAAGTATAAAGCAAGAGTTGTGGTGAGGGGCTTTGCACAACAAGCGGGAATATACTATGAAGAAACATTCTTACCAATTGCTCGTTTCAAGACAGTAAGAATGATTCTTGTGTTGGCAGCACACAAAGAGTGGACCGTTTTCCAATTCGATGTCAAATCAGCATTCCTCAATGGAGAGTTGAAAGAAGAAGTGTATGTCCACCAACCTCTAGGTTTTGAAGTTTCCAAAAATCCAAGCAAAGTGCTCAAATTGAGAAAAGCACTTTATGGATTGAAACAAGCTCCTCGAGCTTGGTACAACATAATTGATGAGTTCTTTCACAAATAAGGATTTGAAAGAAGTTGTCACGAACCCACACTATACATAAAGAAAAAAGGTACGACTGGTTTTATGATAGTCAGTTTGTATGTTGACGATATGATATATACGGGTTCTTCTTTGCGACTTATATCTAAGTTTAAAAAGTCAATGATGAACACATTTGACATGACTGATTTAGGCAAGTTGCATTAATTTTTGGGACTGAATATTGTACAAGGAGAATCTGGAATATTTTTTGTCACGGGAGAAGTATGTGATAGATACTTTGGAGAAGTTCAACATGACAGGTTGAACATGGCAAGTTGCATTATTCATTGGTGAAAAACTTTAACATGAATATGTTACTGAGGCTGTTGATGGCACTTTTTACAGAAGCTTAATTGGACGTTTAATATACTTGACTCACTCACGTCCTAGCATAAGTTTTTCGATTGGGCTGTTATCTCGCTTTATGCATAAACCGTCCAAGCATCAGCTTGGGGCTGCTAAACGATTGCTTCGTTACTTGGTTGGTACAAAATAATTTGGCATTTGGTTTCAAAGAACAAAATACTTCAAGCTTAAAGGATACACATATAGCGATTGGGCTGGTTCCGTTGAAGATAGGAAAAGCACGTCTAGAAGTTGTTTCATTCTTGGTGAGGCGGCTATTTCAGGGATCTCTAAGAAGCAAGCTACAATCGCATTGTCATCCACCGAGGCAGAGTATGTGGCAGCAAATGCAGCAGCTTTTCAAGTTGTATGGTTGAGAAGGATCTTAGGCGATATGTGTTCGGAACAGTTTGGACCTACTCGAATCTATTGTGACAACAAGTCAGCTATATTACCCGCCATAAATCCCGTGTTTCATAATGGAACAAAACACATAGAGATTAAACATCACTATATTCGCGAGTTGTGGAATGATGGAGAAGTGGAGTTAGAAAGTTGTGGAACCGATGAGCAAATAGCTGATATTATGACTAAAAGCTTGGCCCAGACGAAATATGAAGCATTTCGCATAAAACTTGGAGTTGTGAAGTTTGAATGAAGGGGGATGTTGGAAATAAAACTCATTCAAACTGAGTTAGAATTGGTCAATAAGCTGGAGTATCCAGACGTTACTTTTCTAGTTGTTAGTCTATTTGTATCCCTATTATTTAGCTAGACATGACCTTGACTTTCAAGGTTATTAGGAAGTTAGTTTTTTATCTTTCCTTTATATATTGCCTATATATAAAGGCTCGCATCTTTCAATCAATAACACAGACATTTCTACAATCTCGTTTAGCATTGTTGTTTACTTTATCGAATGTTCTGTTCCTTCTTGTCTCCAACAGGCTTCTCAAGCTTTTTTTATTAGCTTCTTTTGTAGTATGATCCGATGTTAATAAAATAGTGTTTTTATACTAATTTTCATGTTTCTAGACAAGAACAAAAAACCAATACTCTTATAATTTATAAGTCTCAATTACAAAATTAAACAATAAGCCAATAACACAATTTTAAATATCTATAAGGAAATTTAATTTACAAATATAAAAGTAAAGTTAACAAGTTTTAAGGTTGGAAACAAAAGGCGAGTTGATTGTTGTTGTTGATCGGTTTTATAATCACATCTTTGTTGCTTGTTGATTTGTTTTGTCAATTTTTACGTGATAAGTTTTACAAACCAAAAAGATATTATGTTGGGCTTATTTTGTTAGGGGCAAATTAAAATTTGGGCTGAGGGCATGCAAAAAAAAGTTCCAATTAAACACTATTTTTGCATTATATCGAAATTATTTTGGGTCGTTTGTTGAGGGCACATCCTCCCATAAGTCACTACATCCCTCCGCCCCTGATCACTTTGTGTGTGCATCACTTTTAATTTACATTTGTGAGTGGCCAAGAAAAGTTGTGAAAACGATCACATTGATAAGATCACTGTTGGAATTTAAGTAAATCCTTAACCATATGAACTATAGTAATACACATGAGTACGCAGCGGAACAAAAAGATCACGTATAGACAAATAATTAACATAAGCAATGGATTTACATTTGAGAGTTTTGTACCTTTTAGCAATGGATTAAATCACCTTTAACGATCACATTGATAAAGAAAACTCTTTATTGTTTATATTTTTTATAGTCGGCCCATGGCTTATAGTCAGTCGAACAAAGGTATAAGGAAAATACCTTTGTTTCTCGACTTCCCTTTTATTGTTTATTTGTTTAATACATAATTAATATTAATGTAATATTAATTATTATTACTTAACATTTTACGCGTGCGTCTCCTTAGGCTCAGGACGACTTTCGGACATATATTATTACGTTTACATATTCCTACAATAACCTTCTTGTTCCAGCCATACTACCCTAATACATTAAATTTTAATTATCTAAGCCACGGTTTATAAAGTGATAGTAGTTGGTTGTAGGCCTCATTCGGGTCGGATTTAGTCGAGCTCCCCAACTCGCTCGACATCTCGAGTAAGTCGTGTACATATTAGTGAAACAGTCACTTTCTTCGGGTAATTCGGTATGAAAGAAATGATCAGCTTACCGTTTACATGCTACCTAATTTGAGTTTATTGCTCAACTAGTCAATATTGTATCGTTTGGTTATAAATTTAAATCGTAATCAATCGATCATCATAGTAACCAAGTTTGAGTTTTGTTTCAATTTGCTACTTCAAACTTTAAATCAATCATAAAGACCATAGAACTTTTAATATTGCCTCATTCTTATGTATTTATTATGTTAGAGTTACTTGAATAGAACACTTCTCAAACTTAGTTAGTATTTTATGGTTACTGATTATGTGTGTGGTCATGCATGAACGGGTTGTACCTATAGTTGGTTAGAATTAGTGAAATTCAGGAGGTGGCTTTTTTAAAATAGTGTACTACATGCTAATGCATATTTAAATACCTTAAGCATACTAATTTCAAAAAATTACACAATAATGAAGCATTTTTGAAATTTTGATGATTTTAATGATTAACTTAAAGTTTGAGGTATTAAATTGAAACACTTGTGAAAGTTGATTACTATTGAGTGACATATTTCTAAAATTATTTCATATAAAAACCACTTAAAATAATGTAACCAGCGGTTAAAATGATTAAGTTTAGTAAAAATAAAGTTCACTTTTCGAAAATCCAATATTTTTTACAAAAATTACACTCCAAAAGAAAAAAATTTCAAAATCCTGTGTGTTCATGACACCGCGAGACCCTTTAGTTCTGTCACTGTATTAAGTACAGACGGTCCTAAATTTATGTAACATGCCCAAATCATATGCCATCAACAATCCTCAACTTTAAAGTACAACATTGATACCTCTTGTAAGAATCTCTATTAGGAGACGATACGGTGGCGTTGTGGCATGGGCCATGACCTACGGCGTCATAATTCCCACTACGCACCACACTGGTGCTCGCGTCATAGTGTCTGATGCCGTCACCTAACGTTGAGCATCGGGCCTGGACCGGTCAAAACCAGACCGGACTGAGGACCGAAATGGTCCAAGATGTAGGACCGAGACCAGACCTAAATGGTCCGGTCCAGGTCTAGGTTGCCCGGCCCAGTTCTGTCTTCGGTCCGGTACGGTCCTACTAGGCTAATCGGCGGGATTTTCGTACAACCGGACCGACCGAAAATCGAAATAGCCCAAAACCCCGGACCGCAGGTCAACGATCCAAATGCTCACCCCTACCGTCACCACAACCCTACAAAAATGCGCATTTTCGTAATTTTTTTTAAACTACCTGTTTATAGCTGTTGGGGTTTTAAAAAAATCTCATTTTTTTCAAAATTTTACCCCTTGAAGCGTTATAAAAACATCCTAATCGACCCATTTTCATATATCACTTTCATTTTACATTCTGTTTCACAAATATATCATTTTTTTCAACAAAAAAAGTATAGATCCAGCCACTCCTAACACCTACAATCTAATGTATACTTCCAAGGTGATGCGGAACGATATGTTTAGAGGTACCAAGATTAAGAAAAAGACTTAAGTTTTGTGTAATGAACAAGTTGGGGTTTCGGGATCGAGATCGGGTACGAAGTTCTCGCGTAGATACATACCTCGTGAAAGAGAAGTGGCTCGTCAACATTTACTCGACGACTATTTTGGTGACGCCGAGACACCTCCTAAATACTTGGAACAAAAGTTATGGCAAAGGTATCGTATGAGTTCTAAACTTTTTAAAAGAATTCTTAATGATATTTTAAGCTATGAAGTCGAACGGATTCTCGAATACTTTGTATTTTTTAGACGAGTGTCGATGCTACCGGTCGTAAATGTATTCATCCTATTCTAGGGATAACTTCTGCAATACGTCAATCGGCATACGGGTCATCACCCGATGCATTTGACGAGTACTTGTAAATGGTGGAACGAACTGGTCACGACTGTTTAGTTAAATTTAGTAAATGCATATATATATTATATGTGGAAGAGTATTTAATAAAACCCGCAACATAAGATATTGAGAACACATATGCATTGCACGAAAAGAAACATGGACTCCCACGAATGCTCTGTTGGGTCAAAAAGTTGATGTGGCAGAAACTCAAAACGAAGAAAACATGAAGGCATTTGTTCAACGTTGACACATTGTGTCTAAGCGTTGACAAGTGTAAATTAGGCATTGATAGAAGTCAACAGAAGTTAAACGCTGTTGGAAAAATCTATTTAGGATAAGTATTCAGAATATTATTTATAAATATTATGTATTATTTTATTTAAATAGAAGATACACATGTTTTATTTGATCTTATCTCTTGTAAACCCTAATCCTTAGTCTATAAAAGGAACAAGGGTCTTAGGTTTTTATTCATAACTTTCATTCACAATGTAAACCTAAAGCGTGTGTTGCACTAGACGTGGGATTAATGTATACACGTCTAGTGGTTGTTGATTATTAATATAAGTAGCAACCCATTGATTAATTCTTGTGTTATTGTGCCCAAACACCTTGTTTCCTAACTATTGTTCTTTTCCGCTTTGATTGTTAAACATATGAACAATGGTTATGCCTAGTGTTGATCCCAAACTCAGTTCTTAAACCTTTATAGCTTGTTTAAGGGTTGTGATAGAAAGATTAAATTCAATCTAACACTAGAGAATCTTTGCAATACAAAGTAACTAAACAAGATGCGGAATATAGTGTTTAGCACAAGAACAAATGATTAAGGCAAACGTTAAACTTTAATATATCAATGATATACGAATACCCAATAATGGTATTAGGGTTACAAAAACCTTAAAGTATGAAATGAAAGACAATAGAGAAAGACACACTTTGCATGATAACCTAGTGAGTCCTTTTATAGGCATAAGGACTCACGTACAAGATTACTACTAACAAACTTCGAAAGTATCTCAGAGTAGTAACAGAAACGCGTAATAATCTATTCCAAGTTTATCTCTAGCGGCAGGGCCTTTGACTTCAGCAGGGGAACCAATCCCCCTGCCTTTGTTATTTAGCAGGGGGAACTTACTCTAGCAGGGGGACAAACGACCAACTAGCAGGGGTAACTAATATACTTGTATTTATTCCCAACAATCCTCCCCTAAACTTGTGCTTCCACCTAAAGACAAGTTTCTGAATAAATACTAGCTGATGAGGGTGCTTACAAACTTACTGGTCAAATCTGACTATGCATCATCCTTACCAGATCATAAGCAACAGGTGCTTTAGCATCTACTATCAAGTCAGCCTGTGCTAATTTCTTCAAGGTCTCCTGATTGAAGGGATAATAACGATGATTGATCAAATAAACACTTACCCCTTCCATTACTATCTCATAGACCCCAGAATTGGTAAACAGCTTCCAATACAACAAATTTCCTCCATTCACTGCATCAAATATGGGATCAAATAATTCATGCTCATACATCCTATGCATGCTGTGACATTCGTCAAATTTCCATCTTAATTTATTCATGTAGTACGAGTATTTTAACTGTCTCCGACGAGTTGTCGACATGAATGTGTTAATTATTTTTGCTTTGCGGACAAAGCCCTTTTTAGGGAGAGCATATGTAACATCTCGAGTTTTCGCGATTATTAAAGTTGAATGCAATACACAAGTTGGTGGGCGTTTTATATTTGCCGTACATTTATTTGGTATACTTACTAGATTTCGTGAAGTCTCGCACAATTGCTTTGTTTTGGGATCGTGTGTCAAACGGTTATAGAAGTCATGTTTATTCAGTTCGCGTCTAAACTTAAACATCGTGAACCCGAGTCGAGTATATAACTGTCGCAGCATGTACACATATTTGAGTATAAACTTTCATTTATGTTTATTACAAAACTTGCCTTACAAGAGTCCCAAATTTCAGTCACATGTCTAACTACAAATAAACTTCATAGTTTATTTCCCCACTAACCACTACAAGACAGCACACATACCTAGTTTACCCCATTTGGGTATATCACAAGTTACCATTTTCAGTTTGAAGGTAACCCTAGACTAACAATACATGTTTATATACAAACCCAAAGTTTATCCAATGTCCAAATACAAAGTTTATCACTGTCCAAATTACAAACACAAAAATCTGCACAAGTCATTCAAATACAACTCCTGGGTAGAGTGAAGATTAGGTCCAGCCGACCCACACGTCGCGTCCAACCTGCAAAACCGAAAAGAGTCAAGCTTGTTTTCCATCCCGTCCGAACCTGCAAACCGAAACGTAACATCCCATTGTGAGTCTTTCGTCTTTTCGTCTTTCTTTTATGAAGTCCTAGTTGTGCTCGTTTTGTACAAACCTGCGAATAAACAAACCAATGTGTTAGTCATTGTAACGGCCTTATTTTTAACTAAAAACTGAAAAGATTAAATCTTGTACTAGTACTTGAAACATGGCTACAACTCTACTTTTCTGTCAACCAAACCGAGACCCCGACTTAGACCAAACCGATGACCCCGACTTAGACCAAACCGTGACCCAACCAAGACCACAATCAAGACCACAATCAAGAACCAAACCGAGACCCAAGTCAAACCAATCCGAGACCCAATTAAAGGCCAAACCGAGAACCAAACCAAGCCAACCAAGTTTCTTACTTTCTGCCAAAACTATCAACAATCAATACCAACTAAAACAAATGTCTTAACCATTTTTATTTCACAGAAACACACTAAAAACCCTTAATCTTGCCGCGGGTATAAAACCCCCATTGCAAATCGAAACCCTAGAAATCTAAAAACCTTTTAAACATTTCATTAACATTTTCATCATTCCAAAAACACCACATAAACATGAGTAACAGCCGAACATAAAAACCCCCAATTTTATAAAAACCCTAGATTGACTTTTTATTAATTAAAACATTAATTAAACCTAATCTAAACCCAAACCCCATAGTTAATTTAATTGAAAACGTGTTATGCAAAAACCCCCAAATGACCGAAACCCTAAATTTTATAAACGGATTATATATTGAAATTAGTTTGATTTTATAATAGAAAACATCAATTAATTGTGTTTAAACCCGAGATTGATAAAAACCCCCAAATATTTCAAAACCCTAATTCGTTTATTTTAAATCCGAGAGCCTTATGGTTCATCACAAGTTTATACAAATCAATCAAACCCACTGATCTTTATTAAATCGAAAATCAATTAACTTTTAAAAGAAATGAAGGAGGAACAAACTTATCTTTGATTTTGACTGGAGATTTACGTGACCACAAGGATGAACACATCAGAAAACCAAATCGGTTTGATGTGGGGATGAAACCCCACACCTCACGCGATCTAAACACCTCAGACCACCCATATTTGATTGATGCATTCAAACTGATAAGATAATAGCCATGGAAAGGAATGAACCGATCTAGATTTGAGAGAGAGAAGAGATTGGGGCGGTGGAGTTGTTATCGAGGGAAGAGAGAGAGTATAACTCTCTGTTATGGAGAGTTCTGTGTGTAACACACGCATATCTACTCTTTCGTTCCTTGTTATTTCCGCCTATGGGCCGGGCCGGGTCTAATGACCCTTGGGCCGGTTATTGAGAGAAGTTATTGGACCCATTTTGGACTTTGAATATTTATTTAGTTTGGTTAAAAGCCCATGAAACGAATTTTGTAAATTTAGGATATAATTTGACCCGTAAAACCCGACCGCTTAATAACCGACTTTTAATTGTCGTACTTTTTCGTAAACGTATGGTTTCGTCAAGCACAACTAGGGTGTCGTGTCTTTATTAATATAATTTTTCGTATCGTAACTCGATTCTCATAATTAATTAGGTCGTGGCTAGCGTAACCGTACTCTCGAGCTATTTTATCTTCGTTCTCTTTGCTGAATTAACGAGGTGAGTTTATAGCCCCATACTTTACTATTTTCACTGCTTTTTGGGGTGAGACATTGCTTGATTTTAACGTGTGAACACAAGTGCATTTACTGATTTATATATTAGTCTAAGTCCCACTAAAAACCCAGTTGCTTTGGCCCGTGAATCGTGAACCGTTAATTACTTTGTGTAAGCGCGAATGTAATGGATAGATCTATCGGGATTGACGTCCCTGTCTGTCTTGTCCAACAAGGGGACAAGCGGGCACAGTTTCATTTGAGTCTGAGATAGGATGTCGTGGGTTTAGGCATCTAGGTTGGGCTACATTTATATGATTATACTGCCGGTGTTGTTAACGCTTCGGTGTCACGAGCTTAGACTGTAATAAATACTTTTGGGATGACTTTGTATATGTTATATTGTCATCACATTTGGGAAAATCTTGTGGTTCATTAAACATTTCAAACTAACTAAACCTATGAACTCACCAACTTTATGTTGACACTTTAGCAATGTTTTTCTCAGGTATTAAGAAGGAAGATGCTAAATGAGGTCTCATGCATTGCCGTCATTTCTTTGAAACAACGATCATTTGTACCATTTGAGAAAACTATGTTTTGTAACCGTATTCAGTTTATGCTTCCGCACTTTGTTAAAACTATTTATTTTATTAATTACAAGTGATCTATTTTCCGAACGTCTCATTTAGAGGTCGTTCTTTGTGACTATGTGCGTATGATAATCATGACGTCACCACTCCCTTGTCGCCATTATACTCTGATATTTTGGGAGTGTGACAGATTGGTATCAGAGCCATAGTTATAGAGAACTAGGTTGCATTTAGTAACTCTAGACTATAACTGCTCTATGTTTAATCGATTATCATACAGATTGTAAGTATTAAGTATATGTAGATACATAAGTAATAAATGGGATACATGTGAATTAACAATTACGAGGTATATTTACATGGGTTACATGTGCAACAACAAAATCTGAATTATGTTATATGGGATACATGTGGATTCAACAATGATTGCTATGTTATGTTAATGTCCTTTTTACGGACTAATTTTATAAGATATTTACACACATTTATTTTGTTTATAATTACAGCGATGTCTTCATCTGATGATTCCACGTCTACAGGAGCGTACTACAACCGTAGTTCACAGTCGACTATCAGTTCATCAGTAGGACTACCCAGAGGATCGCCGTCAGGATATCCGTGGTACCGGATGGTTTCAGATGACGATACAGAGAGAGAGACTGAGGAGGTTCGTCATTCACCGATCCGTATTCCTGATGCATCAGCTGACGATGTGCTTAGCCTAGAAGGCGGAGGAGAGGATGACTTAGACACTGACGTGGTGCAGTCACCAGGTCAGACATCAGTGACTGGAGATGAGACGGTAGAGGAGACAGAGGATGATGAGATGGAGTTCACAGATGGGGAAGGAGAGCCTATGGAGGTCACAGACACTGAGGACCCTCCTACTGCATATGCTGCTACTCCTGAGGTTTCCCTAGCACACATCTCCTCATCTTCATCTGAAGACAAAGGAGAAAGGACTGCTATTCCTGCTCCAGCACCTGGTACTCTACCTTTCTACTATGTGAGACGACGTCTTCGGGGGAGAGTTGCTCGACCACCACTTTCACCTTACCGACCTCTCATACCTTTCACTGCCACTGACAGGCATGCAGCCCGCACACCTGCCAGTCCTGTCCCAGAGACACCACTACTACTACCACCACCAGAGACTGTACCTGCTGTGTACCAGGAGATGCTTACTGATGCTGGTATCTCTACTGGGCCGAGAGCTACGACTCCTCTTCCTAGGAGAGCTACATCGACGGTGGTGATGCTTGGGGCGGCAGATGGATGTGTGACGACACGGTTGAACAGGTTGGAGGATGCTGTAGAGGCTTTAGGTGAAGAGTATAATGAAGTGCAGGATAAGTTGGAGGCACTGGCGAAGAAGAGTCCAGTTAGGGATGAGACAGTGTTGACAGTATGTGTGACCCGTCTACGAGGACAGCTTCTTACTGTTCTTGATCAGATGGAATCCATGCCGAACGCTCGTCTTGAGGAGATTGGGAGCCTGATGACCCGTTGGGGAGTAGAGCCATTGGTGGAGACAGGCGGACTAGAGGCACCAGTGGAGGACCCTGTTGCGGACTTGGATAAGAGGTTTAGAGCCGCTTGTCATGACACCGATGTTAGACTGAGAGATTCCCAGGCTCGTGAGCTCGTGGTTGAGAGGAGGTTAGCAGAGTTGGAGAGAGAGCTTCATCAGCGCCGTGAGGGCACTAGTTAGATTTATCTTGTACCATCGACCGATCCTTGTATGACCACTAAGCTTTGAAGTTTATCTTAGCTAGTTGGTATTTTATTTTCTTTTAGTATGTTATGACAAACTATGATGTACTATCAAACGTTTCTATGAATGATATTATGAGTTGCAAAAATTGTGAGATCATTATATATTGTGTATTATACCCTGGAGCATTTCATAATTGTATTGTGTGTGCCATGCATGTTATGTCTGGCAAAACTCATTATCCTATTACCTTGTTAGATTATGGCGCCAGTTAGAAGATCTGAAACGCAGAATCCACCAGCCGCTACCGGTGGAATTGACACCGTCATGCTAAGCCAAATGATAGCCGAACGAGTGGCCGAGGCACTCGCGACCGCTGAAGCAAATCGTACAGCTAGCACACAGGAGGAGACCAACCAAGGAGCTACTAATGCTATTGCACGGACTTGTACCTACAAGGAATTTCGTGCAGTTACGCAAGTAAGTTTCCGCGGTACTGAAGGAGCAGTAGGATTAACCAGATGGTTTGAGAAGCTAGAATCCCAATTTGGGATTAGCAATGTCGCTGAAGCCGACAAGGTGAAGTTTGCGTCAAGCACGTTAGTGGATGGTGCTTTGACTTGGTGGAACGTCTATGCTCGTGCAGTGACCATTGACGTTGCCCAAGCGACGCCCTGGAGTGAATTTAAAGCTATGTTTGTGAGGAAATACTGCCCACGAAATGAAGTCAAGCAGATGGAAGTTGAGCTGTGGAACCTGAAGGTCAAGGGTACTGCTCTTACTGCTTACAATCAGCGCTTTCAAGAGCTGATCTTGTTATGTCCTGAAATGGTGCCCAACGACGACCGATTGTTGGAGCGATACATTGAAGGACTACCTTTGAGCATCAAAGGGAATGTGACTTCATCCAAGCCGACTGATTTGCACGAGGCAATCGACATGGCTCAGAGTCTGATGTACCAAGTGGTACAAGAGTTGGGAGAAAATACTGGGGATAAAAGAAAGTGGTCTGGCAACCACTACAACAACAATACCAACAATACCAACAACAGCAACAACCCAAACAACTACAACCAGAACAAGCGACAAGAAGTAGCAAGGGTGTTTACTGCTGGACAACGAAATACTGGAAACTACGCTGGAAGACTTCCTTTCTGCGGAAAATGTGGCCGACACCACGAAGGAGCATGTCCCCCTACGTGCTACAATTGTGGGAAGGCGGGACATAAGGCAAAGGAATGTCGAGCACCACCTCGTTCTACTAATCAAAGAGGACCTGGAACGCAAGGTGGCCAAGGAGCAAATGTCACTTGCTTTGGATGTGGAGAGAAAGGTCACTACAAGAACAAATGTCCAAGCAGTGGGAATCAAGGTCGTAGCAACCAGATTCGAGGGAATCAAAATCACAACCAAGGGAACCAGAAGCAGAATCAAGGGAACCGAGGAGGGAATAACCGAGCCACAACTAGTACTCCTGGAGGATTCACGGCACCTAGCAAAGTGTATCATCTCTGTGCTGAAGCTGCTGTGCAAGACAACAATGTTGTGACTGGTACGTTTCTAGTCAATAACAACTATGCTTCAGTACTATTTGATTCTGGTGCGGATAGGAGTTTTGTGTCGTCTATATTTAGTGAACGCCTAAATGTTACCCCTACTGCGCTAGACGTTAAGTATAATGTAGAATTAGCCGATGGGAAGTCAGTAACCACCGACGTTATTCTGAAAGGATGTAGTGTAAGGCTACAAGGTCGTTCGTTTAGTATCGACCTACTCCCTATAGAATTGGGAAGTTTTGACGTCATCATTGGAATGGATTGGATGTCGAAGCATCACGCGGAGATTGTATGTCATGAGAAGTGTGTCCGTGTTCCTTATGGAAACGACGTACTCATCATACAAGGCGAAAGAAGTGGAGTGAAAAATGGATCAAGATTGGAAGTCATCTCATGTATCAGGACCCAAAGATACATTGAGAAGGGATGTCCGGTATTCTTGGTTCAAGTAACACAAAAGGAAGGAGAAGAAGATCACGAGAAGAAGGTGGAAGATGTACCGATCGTTAGAGACTTTCTGGACGTATTCCCAGAGGATTTACCCGGACTACCACCAGCACGGCAAGTGGAGTTTCACATCGAGCTTACACCAGGAGCCGCGCCTGTTGCTAGAGCCCCATACCGTCTAGCACCGGCCGAGATGACAGAGTTAGCTGAACAGATAAAGGAACTTTCTGACAAAGGTTTCATTAGACCAAGTTCCTCACCTTGGGGAGCGCCGGTCTTATTTGTCAAAAAGAAAGATGGATCCTTTAGAATGTGTATCGATTACCGAGAATTGAATAAGCTGACGATAAAGAACCGCTACCCATTGCCGAGGATTGACGATCTTTTCGACCAATTGCAAGGATCTAGCATATACTCGAAGATCGATTTAAGGTCAGGATATCATCAACTAAGGGTTAGAGAGGAAGACGTTCATAAAACGGCTTTTAGAACCCGGTACGGACACTACGAGTTCCAAGTTATGCCTTTCGGTTTGACAAACGCGCCTGCGGTATTCATGGATCTCATGAACCGAGTTTGCAAACCATACTTGGACAAGTTTGTGATTGTATTTATCGATGACATTCTCATCTATTCTCGTAATGAAGAAGAGCACAAGGAACATTTGAAGACCATATTAGAGCTGCTAAGGAAGGAGAAGTTATATGCAAAGTTTTCCAAATGTGAGTTTTGGATAAACACAGTGCAATTCCTTGGGCATGTGATCGACAGCAGTGGTATTCACGTTGATCCTGCTAAGATCGAGGCCGTAAAGGATTGGGCGACTCCAACAACACCCACGGGAATCCGTCAATTTTTAGGTCTTGCTGGTTACTATAGGAGATTCATTGAAGGTTTCTCCAAGATAGCTAAACCAATGACGGAATTGACTCAAAAGGATAAGAAGTTTGAGTGGAAGGAGGAACAAGATTTGGCATTCCAGACGTTGAAGCAGATGTTGTGTGAAGCACCTATACTAGCCCTACCTGAGGGTAATGAAGACTTTGCGGTGTATTGTGATGCATCCATAAAAGGGTTAGGTGCAGTATTGATGCAAAGGACTAAGGTCATAGCTTACGCATCAAGACAACTAAAAGTGCACGAGAAGAACTACACAACTCATGACCTAGAGTTGGGAGCAGTGGTGTTTGCCTTGAAGATTTGGAGACACTACCTTTATGGTACTAAGTGTGTTGTATTCACTGATCATAAGAGTCTACAACATATTTTGAATCAAAAGGAACTCAACATGAGACAACGACGTTGGCTAGAGTTGCTCAGTGATTACGATTGCGAGATCCGTTATCACCCAGGCAAGGCAAATGTCGTGGCCGACGCTTTGAGTCGAAAGGAGAGAGTTCTTAGGGTGAAGGCTTTAATGATGACCATTGACTTAGACCTTCCGTCCTTAATTCTCAAGGCTCAGAAAGAAGCAGTCGAGGAAGAAATTCTCAAGACTGAAGATGTTGGAGGAATGATAAAGAAGTTGGAAGCACGTTCGGATGGAACGTTATGCCTTGATAATAGGAGTTGGTTACCATGCCATGGTGACCTACGATCCTTGATTTTGCATGAGTCGCATAAGTCAAAGTACTCCATACATCCGGGATCTGACAAAATGTATCATGATCTGAAGATGTTGTATTGGTGGCCGAACATGAAGGCGGATATTGCTACATACGTTAGCAAGTGTTTGACTTGTGCCAAAGTCAAAGCCGAGCATATGAAACCATCAGGATTATTGGTCCAACCCGAACTACCAGAATGGAAGTGAGAAAGGATCACTATGGATTTCATTACCAAGCTACCAAAGACCGCAGCCGGATTCGACACGATTTGGGTAATCGTCGACCGACTCACCAAATCGGCTCATTTCCTACCCATCAAGGAGACTGATGGAATGGATAAGTTAGCAAGGACATACTTGGAGGAAGTAGTCACGAAGCATGTTGTGCCTGTGTCTATAATCTCCGACCGAGACAGCCGATTTACGTCGCAGTTTTGGAAGTCACTGCAGAAGGCATTGGGAACGCAGTTGGATATGAGCACTGCGTACCATCCCCAAACTGACGGTCAAAGCGAACGGACCATTCAAACCTTAGAAGATATGCTGAGAGCTTGTGTGATTGACTTTGGAAATAGATGGGATAGACACCTACCTCTGGTGGAATTCTCATACAACAATAGTTATCACACTAGCATTAAGGCAGCGCCGTTCGAAGCACTGTATGGTAGGAAGTGTCGTTCACTCGTGTGTTGGGCAGAGGTCGGTGAAGCACAACTCACTGGACCTGAGATCATACACGAGACTACTGAGAAGATCTTTAAGATTAAGAGCCGTATGCAAGCCGCAAGGGATCGACAGAAGAGTTATGCTGATATGAGACGCAAACCCCTTGAGTTTGAAGTGGGTGATAGAGTCATGTTAAAGGTCTCACCTTGGAAGGGTGTGATTCGCTTTGGAAAGCGTGGAAAGTTAAACCCTCGTTACATTGGACCCTTCGAGATTATAGAGAGGATTGGTCCCGTAGCCTATCGTTTGGAATTACCTCAAGAACTTAGCCGAGTGCATAATGTGTTCCACATTTGCAATCTGAAGAAATGCTTAGCCGACGAGACACTCGTTATCCCTTTGTAAGAGATTCAACTCGACGACAAACTCAACTTTGTAGAAGAACCAGTAGAAGTTATGGACCGTCAAGTCAAACAACTCAAGCAAAGCCGTATACCTATTGTGAAGATCCGATGGAATGCACGTAGAGGTCCAGAATACACGTGGGAACGTGAAGATCAATTCAAGAGCAAGTATCCTCATCTTTTCGCTAACCATCCTACTACAACAACGTCTTGATTTCGTGACGAAATCTCTAAAACATGGGAATACTGTGACATTCGTCAAATTTCCATCTTAATTTATTCATGTAGTACGAGTATTTTAACTGTCTCCGACGAGTTGTCGACATGAATGTGTTAATTATTTTTGCTTTGCGGACAAAGCCCTTTTTAGGGAGAGCATATGTAACATCTCGAGTTTTCGCGATTATTAAAGTTGAATGCAATACACAAGTTGGTGGGCGTTTTATATTTGCCGTACATTTATTTGGTATACTTACTAGATTTCGTGAAGTCTCGCACAATTGCTTTGTTTTGGGATCGTGTGTCAAACGGTTATAGAAGTCGTGTTTATTCAGTTCGCGTCTAAACTTAAACATCGTGAACCCGAGTCGAGTATATAACTGTCGCAGCATGTACACATATTTGAGTATAAACTTTCATTTATGTTTATTACAAAACTTGCCTTACAAGAGTCCCAAATTTCAGTCACATGTCTAACTACAAATAAACTTCATAGTTTATTTCCCCACTAACCACTACAAGACAGCACACATGCCTAGTTTACCCCATTTGGGTATATCACAAGTTACCATTTTCAGTTTGAAGGTAACCCTAGACTAACAATACATGTTTATATACAAACCCAAAGTTTATCCAATGTCCAAATACAAAGTTTATCACTGTCCAAATTACAAACACAAAAATCTGCACAAGTCATTCAAATACAACTCCTGGGTAGAGTGAAGATTAGGTCCAGCCGACCCACACGTCGCGTCCAACCTGCAAAACCGAAAAGAGTCAAGCTTGTTTTCCATCCCGTCCGAACCTGCAAACCGAAACGTAACATCCCATTGTGAGTCTTTCGTCTTTTCGTCTTTCTTTTATGAAGTCCTAGTTGTGCTCGTTTTGTACAAACCTGCGAATAAACAAACCAATGTGTTAGTCATTGTAACGGCCTTATTTTTAACTAAAAACTGAAAAGATTAAATCTTGTACTAGTACTTGAAACATGGCTACAACTCTACTTTTCTGTCAACCAAACCGAGACCCCGACTTAGACCAAACCGATGACCCCGACTTAGACCAAACCGTGACCCAACCAAGACCACAATCAAGACCACAATCAAGAACCAAACCGAGACCCAAGTCAAACCAATCCGAGACCCAATTAAAGGCCAAACCGAGAACCAAACCAAGCCAACCAAGTTTCTTACTTTCTGCCAAAACTATCAACAATCAATACCAACTAAAACAAATGTCTTAACCATTTTTATTTCACAGAAACACACTAAAAACCCTTAATCTTGCCGCGGGTATAAAACCCCCATTGCAAATCGAAACCCTAGAAATCTAAAAACCTTTTAAACATTTCATTAACATTTTCATCATTCCAAAAACACCACATAAACATGAGTAACAGCCGAACATAAAAACCCCCAATTTTATAAAAACCCTAGATTGACTTTTTATTAATTAAAACATTAATTAAACCTAATCTAAACCCAAACCCCATAGTTAATTTAATTGAAAACGTGTTATGCAAAAACCCCCAAATGACCGAAACCCTAATTTTTATAAACGGATTATATATTGAAATTAGTTTGATTTTATAATAGAAAACATCAATTAATTGTGTTTAAACCCGAGATTGATAAAAACCCCCAAATATTTCAAAACCCTAATTCGTTTATTTTAAATCCGAGAGCCTTATGGTTCATCACAAGTTTATACAAATCAATCAAACCCACTGATCTTTATTAAATCAAAAATCAATTAACTTTTAAAAGAAATGAAGGAGGAACAAACTTATCTTTGATTTTGACTGGAGATTTACGTGACCACAAGGATGAACACATCAGAAAACCAAATCGGTTTGATGTGGGGATGAAACCCCACACCTCACGCGATCTAAACACCTCAGACCACCCATATTTGATTGATGCATTCAAACTGATAAGATAATAGCCATGGAAAGGAATGAACCGATCTAGATTTGAGAGAGAGAAGAGATTGGGGCGGTGGAGTTGTTATTGAGGGAAGAGAGAGAGTATAACTCTCTGTTATGGAGAGTTGTGTGTGTAACACACGCATATCTACTCTTTCGTTCCTTGTTATTTCTGCCTATGGGCCGGGCCGGGTCTAATGACCCTTGGGCCGGTTATTGAGAGAAGTTATTGGACCCATTTTGGACTTTGAATATTTATTTAGTTTGGTTAAAAGCCCATGAAACGAATTTTGTAAATTTAGGATATAATTTGACCCGTAAAACCCGACCGCTTAATAACCGACTTTTAATTGTCGTACTTTTTCGTAAACGTATGGTTTCGTCAAGCACAACTAGGGTGTCGTGTCTTTATTAATATAATTTTTTGTATCGTAACTCGATTCTCATAATTAATTAGGTCGCGGCTAGCGTAACCGTACTCTCGAGCTATTTTATCTTCGTTCTCTTTGCTGAATTAACGAGGTGAGTTTATAGCCCCATACTTTACTATTTTCACTGCTTTTTGGGGTGAGACATTGCTTGATTTTAACGTGTGAACACAAGTGCATTTACTGATTTATATATTAGTCTAAGTCCCACTAAAAACCCAGTTGCTTTGGCCCGTGAATCGTGAACCGTTAATTACTTTGTGTAAGCGCGAATGTAATGGATAGATCTATCGGGATTGACGTCCCTGTCTGTCTTGTCCAACAAGGGGACAAGCGGGCACAGTTTCATTTGAGTCTGAGATAGGATGTCGTGGGTTTAGGCATCTAGGTTGGGCTACATTTATATGATTATACTGCCGGTGTTGTTAACGCTTCGGTGTCACGAGCTTAGACTGTAATAAATACTTTTGGGATGACTTTGTATCTGTTATATTGTCATCACATTTGGGAAAATCTTGTGGTTCATTAAACATTTCAAACTAACTAAACCTATGAACTCACCAACTTTATGTTGACACTTTAGCAATGTTTTTCTCAGGTATTAAGAAGGAAGATGCTAAATGAGGTCTCATGCATTGCCGTCATTTCTTTGAAACAACGATCATTTGTACCATTTGAGAAAACTATGTTTTGTAACCGTATTCAGTTTATGCTTCCGCACTTTGTTAAAACTATTTATTTTATTAATTACAAGTGATCTATTTTCCGAACGTCTTGTTTAGAGGTCGTTCTTTGTGACTATGTGCGTATGATAATCATGACGTCACCACTCCCTTGTCGCCATTATACTCTGATATTTTGGGAGTGTGACACATGCACTCCCAGATCACCCACATAGTAGGAGGTTTTACAGCAAAGGTCTTCTTCAAAATCTTCTACAAATCTTCTAAGTCCTCACTATCCAAGGTTTGAAACATGACATCTAGACTTAGAAATGTATGTGCTATATTGTCAGCTCTTGTAAGCTTCCACCAAGTCCTCCCCTTGTGTTCATAAACAGCATATTCTATTATAGCAAATTTCTTCCCAAGTTCACTAGGTGAGATATCATCATTTTCCTGCACACAATTAGCTGTTTATCAATTTCTTCATTTGAAGGACGTTGAGACTCCTTAGTAACCATGCCAACTTTTTCCATCCTCTTGAGTCTTTTAGTTGCCCTTTGTACATTGAGTACAGATCTCTCAATTGCTGGAAAACTTTCACATGCTTGATGTGATACCCCTGCTTGTGATGATGCACCTGCTTGGGATGATGCACCTGCTTGTGTAGTTTCCAAAGTAATTCCTTTAGCCTTTCTTTTTTTGGATTCCCTAGCTTTCTGTAACACTTCATTTTGCCTCCTAAGATACTCAGCTTCCTCAGGAGAGTTAATAGTCATGAAGTCCTCCACATCCAATTCTCTTAAAACTGGTCTGACTGCCCTTTCTATAGCCTCAAAAGTCATGTCTGTGAAATCACCATCCTTCCACTTCTTATGTCTCTTGAGCAAAAATTTGTAGTGTGTCAGCCTTCCCTTCTCAGACTTCAAGTATTTTTCCTTCTGAATCTGATTTGCCCTTCTTTCCAGATATTCATTTTGATACTTGTAAACTAGACAAATCAATTCATACCTGTCTTCCAAAGGAGCATTTACTAACTCCTTTTCCCATTGATCTAGAAATTCTTGATCATGAGGCACCCTTTCATCCAACTCTCTATGCATAATTTCAACCTGATTAAGCATTTCTCTAGGCCTCATCTTTTGCATTCTCTGATCCTGCATATCAATCTCCTCTTGTTGTAGCTTGAGAGCTACCTGTGCATCATGTGCTTCTTGAGCCCTTTGTTGTTCAGTAGTTCTATGCTTGTATTTCCTCTTGGGTTGTTCAACCATGATCCCCTTTCCCTTGTCTTTTGGATCCACTGCTGGTGCTGGCTTGAATTTAGGTGCAGGTTCTCTAATTGTGATTCCCTTCTGAGTTGGTTGCCTTCTATTCTTTCTAACAAAAGTTTGAGTAATAGGCTTAGCAGGGGAATGACTTACAGCAGTGGGATCAGCAATAGTAGGGGAAATTTTTAAAGCATGGGCTTCTTCTTGATTGCCCATAGTTAGCAATGTTTGAGAAATCTCTTTGGTTGCACTCCCCTTATCACTTCCTTTCTCAGCACTTCCTTTCTCAGCCCCTTTCTCAGTACTTGCTATCTTTCCTTGCTTTAAACCCTGACCACCAGGATATGAATAATACTGAGTAGATTCTTCTGTATTAGGCACTTCCTCCCCTTTGGAAGCATCTTCATCTGTAGATATGATAAGCTTGGGCTTTCTCCTCCCCTCAAGTGTAGAAAGTCTGGTTTCCAAATTATTAATAACCAGACCTTGCTTTTTGACAGTTTGTACAAGTTGTGCATTCTGCTTTTTCAAGCTCATGCACATTTTCATCAATTCCAAAATGTTCATTGGTTACATGCTGCTCTCAACCCTAGAAGGGGATTTCTCCCCTTTTTGGATATCATTGAGTGAGGGAGAGGACTTACTGATGGTGTCACTATCCTGCTCGCCCCTTGAGGATGAGACAGTAGTGGCAGCCAAACCCTCAGTGTGCTCCAACCTTTTGGAGGCTCTCCTCTCTACTGCTTGTAAAGATTCACCAGGCAAGGGAGACCTGGCAAACCTGGATTTAGTTCTCCTTTCATGTTGTGGATCAGCAGGGGTAGAGTATTGGCAGGGGGTAGTTTCTTGGCAGGGGAATCAGAAGGTTTGTGTGTGGTTGTTTTTGTTTTGGCTTCTTCCTTTATGATTTGTTTCATCATTATTGAAGTGAGGGGAATAGACCTGCCAGAAAATTGTGGAGATGGTGCAAGAAGTATGGTGAACAGTTTGGTAGTATGCTTGGTTGCTGAAAAGTAGTTTTTGTGTGTGATTGGACCATGTTCACTCATATTCAACAAAAGTTCTATAAACCTTGGGTACATATAAAATTTTAAATTGCTTGAAACATTTTTAACCATTCCTTTGAAAATCATTTGAGAAAAACAGTACTTCCTCCCTGTTGCTAAGCAAATCAGGGCAGAAGCAATCTCACTACCAAATTCATTGAAAGCATTGGTTTTAAGTGACAAACATTGTAAAGTTGTATGTCAAATATTTCCAATGTGGGGCAAACTGACCTTTAGCAAACTTAAATTTTTTATCAGCAGAAAGAGTATACCCTAATTTAACAAGACCCTCAAAGATGTCAGCCTCATGTAGGTTGGTTATCCCATCCTCATCATCTAGAATAAGCTTGTCTCTGATGGAGGCAAGTGTAATCACCTTGGGATGACCATCTACTGTGCTTTTAATTGTTACCTCTCCATTCACTGTTTTGGTCATAGATTTAGACCAAAACTGCTAAATGTGTGAGGTGTAAATCCTAGGGTTGATGAGAAGAGCCACTCTAAAATACGAGGATTTTAGAAAAGCCACAGCATCAACAAACTCTGCTAGTTCATCATGTAATAAAGCAATTTGATTATGATTAGCAGCAATTTGAGAGGCATGATAAAGGTTGAAAACGTTTGAAGGTTTATAATGGTGAGAGTTAGGTGGGATTTAGTCTAGGGAGAGAGATGGACCTGTTGGTGAAGGGAATTAAGTTTTTATAGGCGAATTGAAGAGTTGTGATTGGACCAAATTTTCAATTTGCAAAAATATCAAAGATAAATCTTGAGAAAAAAGTAATTTATTTGAAATAATAAAGAAAAGATTACCAATCAGCGAAGAAAGCACCTTAAATATCTTTTAAAAAGAATAAAATATTCCCTAACCAAAATTTTAGCAAGCAGGCCCAACGGCTATAAGCAGGGTAACGGTATTGTCGGTCAACGGTCAAACAGGGGAATGATGTTTAAGCAGGGGAATCAAAAGATGAAAGCCGGGGAAACTTTCCTAGGGGTATTAGACTAATCATGGAGAGACCAATGCTAACTAGCTCTGCTCTAATGCACATCCTTGTATACACAGAAACTCAAGAGTCCTCTATTCAGCAATGGTCTAAGCACAAAAAGTTAACACATAAGTCACCCTGCACCTGGTCAACCCAAGAAAATAAGCATACCCTAGTCACCAACCCTACCTTTTCCCTTACCTATGGTCAGTTTAGTCTTGGCAATGTGTACCACTCATCTGTACCTAAACAGCAAGTTGTTTGATATAGAAGGACAAGCACACATTGCAGTGCCTCAAGGTTTCAGAATTCTGACAAGCTTTGCAGCAAGTCTTCATCATTCTGAACCCTTACACACCAATGGATATGATCTAGAATCATATATGAGTATCCTAAGGATACCCTCAGTCCTAAAGGTGTGACCTAACCTCCCCTTGAACATAGAGCATATACCTGATTCACCCATGAATGTAGTATGCGCCATTTGGATCTATGCATTGTTAGTCTAAAATCACATATAACCACTGTTAAAAAGAACAAACCCAGCTTAAGAGAAAAACTCTTTTAGCAGGGGAATGAACCCCAGCAGGGGAATCTTTGTTCAAAAGTAGTGGAATGAAAAATGATGGAAAAATTGACTAACATTAATACAACAACAACAATAAAGCAACCTTGGATATACAAGACATAATAGACATCAATATTATAGGGAGAAACCATTCCAATACCTGCAACCAGGTACTGAAACCTCCCCACTTCAAAAGCTTTTGTCAAAAGATCAACAACATTAAGTTCTGTATCAATTTTCTCAGGGACAATTAACCCTTTTTTAAAACAATATCTGATAAAATGATGTCTTATTTCAATATGTTTAGTCTTGCTATGAAAAACAGGATTCTTAGTAATGCAAATGGTGTTGTTGTTGTCAATAAATATCTTGGTTTTAAGAAAGTTATACCCATAATCAAGCAGCTGATTCTGAACCCAAAGTACTTGACCACAGCATGCAGCAGCTGCTACATACTCAGCTTCAGTTGTTGATGTGGCCATAATAGTCTGCTTCTTACATTGCCAAGATATAAGTCTGCTTCCCAAAACTGGCATCCACCTGTTGTAGACTTCCTATCATTGTTGTCACCATCATAGTCACTATCTGAGTAGGAAATCATCTCAAATAGTGACTCTTTGGGATACCATAGTCCTAAGGTTGGATGGCACTTTAGATACCTAAAAATTCTCTTTACAGCAAATAAATGACACTCTGTTGGTGCCACCTGGTATCTTGCACATAAGCAGACTGCAAACATGATGTCAGGTCTTGAAGCTGTGAGGTACATGAGAGACCCAATCATAGACCTGTAATTCCTGACATCTATAAGTTTTCCAGGACCATCTTTGCCCCATGGATGATCCTTGTCCATTGGTGTGGACACCTTCTTTCCCTCAGACATGCCAACTTCTTCACAATTTCAGCCACATATTTGTCTTGTGAGATAAATATCCCATCTTTCCTCTGCTGAACTTGTAACCCCAAAAAGAAGTTTAGCTCTCCCATGGCACTCATTTGGAATTTATCCTGCATCAACTTGCCAAACTCTTTGCTAAGCATAGAGTTTGTGGACCCAAATATGATATCATCAACATAGACTTGTACCAACAGAAGGTCACCTTTTTGTTTCTTGATAAACAGGGTTTGATCAATCTTCCCCTTGTTGAAGCCATTATCTAATAGATATTTAGAAAGAGTTCCATACCAGGCCCTGGGAGCTTGGTGAAGTCCATACATAGCCTTTTTCACCTTGTATACCTTGTCTGGATGTTCTGGGTCTTCAAACCCTGGAGGTTGCATAACATAGACTTCTTCATCAATGGTGCCATATAAAAAGGCACTCTTCACATCCATTTGGAACACTGTGAAGTCCATAAATGAAGCATAAGCAAGAAATAATCTAATGGCTTCAATCCTGGCAACTGGAGCAAAGACTTCCTCATAATCAATGCCTTCTTCCTATGTATATCCTTGTGCCACCAGTCTTGCTTTGTTCCTGACTACTATACCCCTTTCATCCTTTTTGTTCATGAGCACCCACTTTGTCCCAATAGGCCTTGCCCATTTTAGACAATCTACCAGAATCCAAACCTCTTGAATGTCAAACTGTAAGAGCTCCTCTTGCATAGCTTCAACCTAACTTGGATCATTTAAAGCCTGAAAAATCTTCTTTGGCTCTTCTTGTGACAAAAATGCAGTAAACAGACAACACTGCATGTTGTCATGATTAAACTTCATGGTGATGTTAGCAATGAAGTTGTGCTCCTTTGTTGTATACCTTGTATGTCTAGGGGCTTCAGGATCACCAATGATTTGTGAGAGAGGGTGATCCTTATTGATTCTGTAGGTAGGCTGCATGATTACTTCTGTTTCATCCTCTTCCAAATCAGAATTGATGGGGCTATTTTGATTAGGAAAGAACTCCTCAAAAGAGCTTCCAAAAGATACAGCATGACCTAGAGATGGGTGCTGATGAGCTGAATGCAGCTCTGAATAACTTGGACCTCCACTCTTAATTATTTTGCTTCCACTGCTGGATATGAGAGGACCATCAGATATGGGTGTAGATGAGGAAATGAGTGGGGATTCTCTTTCTTCATCATTGACAGCTGGCTCCTTTATAGAAGGGGAAGCAATTGATCTAGCAGCGGAATCCTGGATTCCACTGCTTTCAGCCATTCCACTGCTTTCAGAAGGTGACTTAGCAGGGGAAGAGATTGTCTGTTCTTTCCTTTGAGAGGTATCATCTTCTTCACCTGTTTTTGAAGCAGCTTCAATGGGAAATAGTGAGGGTACATTCATGTACCTCAATGGTGGCTTCTCCACACTAGTTGGTTCTTGAGTACCTGAAATGTTAGTATTCTGCAATGCAACAGGTACATAATTTATAGATTTTGAAAGAACCTCAATATCAAAGAACCAATCAGGACCTGTTTGAACATCTTCAGGCTTGTCTTCAAGAAAATCCACATGAAGACTTTCTGTTATTTTGCTTGTCTTCTTGTTGAAGACCCTATATCCCTTGTTGTTTAATGAATAACCAACAAAATATCCATCATCCTCCTTTTCACTGAACTTGCCTAGATTGTCAATTGTGTTCAAAATGATCACATGACGTCCAAATGGTCTAAAGAAGTCAATTAAAGGAGGTCTTCCATTGAACAGCTGATAAGGGGTCTTGTTGTGTGCCTTAACCACCAAGGCCCTGTTTTGGACATAGCAAGCAGTAGATACGGCCTCAGCCCAAAAGATAACTGGAAGTTTGGAATCAGACAGCATAGTTCTTGTTGCTTCAATGAGTGTCCTATTCCTTCTTTCTGCAACTCCATTTTGCTGAGGTGTTCTTGCAATGCTAAATTCCCTCTTGATTCCTTTGTTTATGCAGAAAGTGTCCAGTTTCTTATTTCTGAACTCACCACTATTGTCTGATCTCATGGTCACTACCTTCATGCTTTTTGATAGTTCAATCTGATTGATGAACCCAATGAGTACATCAGCTGTGTCACTCTTTTCAAATAGAAAGAATGTTCATGTGAACCTTGAAAAATCATCAGTAATCACTAGGCAGTACCATTTCTTCTTTATGCTTGCCACAAAAGTAGGACCAAAAAGATCCATATGTAGTAGTTCCAATGGCTTGGTAGTGGACATACTTGTTTTTGATTTGTAAGATGCTCTATGTTGATTCCCTTTCAGACAAGCAGCACAAGTATGATCATTGACAAAGGACTTGGAAGGAAGACCATGAACCAGATTGTATTTTACCAGTTTGTTCATGTTCTTAAAATAAAGATGACCAAGTCTTCTATGCCATTTCTTACACTCATCAACTGAGGCTTTGGCAATGAAACAGGTTTCATTGTCTTGAAGAGAGATTTCTTTGAGATCAATTGTGTACATGTTCTTTTGTCTTGGTGTTCTGAGTACAATAGGAGTGTTGGGTGGTAAGACGAACTCATTTCCTAACACCAGACATTCAGTATCTGTAAACAAGACAAAATTCTTGTTATCAGTCATCTGGGACACACTGAAGAGATTGTACTTGAGTTCTTTCACCAAGTAGACATTGTCAAAGGTCATCCCATTGGTGACAATAGTTCCCTTTCCTGTGATTGTTCCATGCCCATCTCCAAAGGAAACACCATCATTGTCATGCAGGGGAACAAAGTTAGACAGATAAGATTTTTGACCAGTCATGCTCCTTGAGCATCCACTATCCCAATATGCTCTATCATCCCTTGTCTTCTTTGTCACCTGCAAAAAGAAAAACAAATTAGTTTTTCTTGGGGACCCAAGCCATTACAGACTTGGATCTACCTCGTGTATCAATGTAGGATAGCTTATCAAAAACTAGAGATACACCATTAGACTGAGTACCCTTTTGGGTACCCAAACCCAACGAGCTGAGGCTTTCACAGCTTTCCCCCATCTGCCCATGTTCCTAGAGGGAAAAACTTTGCTAGCAGGGGATACCCCAGATTTAGCAGGGGAATCCCTATGCTTAGCAGAGGGAACCCATCTGTTGTTTTGGCCTCTATTTATATGTTGGTAAGGTCTAGGGACAGATCTATATGCATTATGAGGTGCTTGGTTAGTCATAGAAGAGTTGGTATTGGGATGAACATCATTCACCTTTCTTAGAGCAGGAACAACATATTTATCAGTAACCATGTTTCTCAAAGCAGGGGAAACATACTTGGCAGGGGAAAAGGATTTTGCCCCTGCATTTAGAAGAATGGCTTTTTGTTGCATATCCTTTAGAGGATTTGCAGCCACAACTTCTATTGGTGCCTGACATTCTTGATAAGTGTGATCAAAACTGCCACATGTGGAACAGGGTTTTGTATTTATCACAAAGTCTTCTCCTAATTGGTGAGACTTTTGGTCATTCTAATTTCTCTGATTACCTCTGACAGACCTATACATACCAGCATATTTAATGGTGGAATTAGAGGACTTTGATCCAGTTTTAGATTTGGGTGAACTACTCTTAGAACTAGAATCACTACCAAAAAGTCCTTCTCTTGAAAAGAGAACAGGGTTATCAATTTTCCATTGTTATAAAGCAATCTGTTCCTTTTCAAAGTCCCTAACAATACTAGTTTTCACTAGTGGCTCTTCTGTTTCAAGACTATTAGGTATGTAAGCACTCAAGTCAAATTCAATATCTTCCTGTTTTTGGAAACAAGAGAGACCAGTCCAAGACAAGTATTTTCTAGGAAAAGGTGCATGAATATTGGCAGGAGGTGGTGGTATGGTAGCATGCTCATTTTTAATCCCAAAACCTGTTTTGTCCCTAGGAGATTGACCAATTTCAACTGCTTTAGTTAAATCTTTAGAAGCTTTTCCAAAAAATTTCAACAGTTTCACCATCTATCCTTTTATTAGATTTAAAAACTTCAAGTTCAGCAGTCAACTCCTTAATGGAATCATTATTCCCCTTATCATCTTTCTCTAGAATCACAATGTGATCTCTATAATCACTTTCTCTTTGTTTATACTCTCTTATGGTGGACTCTAGCTATTCTAAAGCACGTTTGTAATTATCAAGGTCATTGTCACAATTGATATAATCAACTTTTATCTTTCTTATTTGATCATTCAATGACTCAGTATTTTTCCTACAAGCTTTAGTACAATATGAATCATCATATACCTCATTGTCTGAGCTGGAGCTTGACATGGCCATAAAAGCAAAATCTTCCTCTTTTTCCTCAGCAACCAATGCTTGATTTCTTTCAACACTCTCTGTCATAGCACTCTAATCCCATCCACCTGCTCCATCTATCCCCTGCATGGCTACCATAGCCTTAGCACCAGAATCATCATCTCTGGTTTCCTTCCTATAGTTGTTCCTAGACTTAGGTCCTCTGCATTCCCTAGCAAAATGACCTTTCTTGCCACAGTTGTAGCATTCAACCTTTGTTTTGTCGAACCCAGCAACATCAGAGGGATTAATGGAGATCTTTTTCTCATACTTCTTGTAAAACCTGCTAGCTCTCATACTAAGCAGAGCCATGTTCCACTTGATATCCATCTCCTCCAGTCCTTGCTTACTGATTTGACTCAGATCTTCGTGTAACACAGTAGAACCTTGTGGCCCTTGGGATGTTATAAAAGCACAAGCAGTGTCAAGACTGAATGTTGTAGGCCTTTCTTCATCATAAGATGATCCAGACCTGGTAGCAGGGGAATAAGTAGCAGGGCCAACTTTGATTCCACTGTCTTTGGAGATTCCACTGCTTTGAGATATGAACGCCATGTTAGCAGGGGAATCAGTAGATCCACTTGAATTGGTGGGAATAGTTCCTTTTGACTTTATCTCATTGACAACAGGTTCAAAAACTTTCAAGTTATTGTATATGTCATCAATGTTCTTGTTATCTAAGTCATCCTTATTCTGCCAAATAGCTTTGTGGACAAACCATTCTTTCTGAAGGTTGTTAAGAAACCTGGTATTCACCTGCTCTCTTGTCACTTCAATATCAAAGAACTCCAACTGAGCCACCATATCTTGAAGCCTATTGTAAATAGCACCAATTGATTCATCACCAATTGCTTTGAAAGAAGCAAAATCATCAAGCATTTGATTCTTCTTCTTTTTCTTTGTGGCTTCATTTCCTCCAAAAGTTGTGCCTATGGCTTCCCAGAGTTCCTTAGCTAGTTTGTACTTTCTGAATCTTAGTTGATGTCTATCAGGTAGAGCCAACAGCAATGAACTGTGAGCTTTGACATCATGCCTTCTGGCTAGTATTTCCATATCACAAAGAGCAGCAGATTTCTTCTTGTCCTTACCACCTTTGGAACTTTCACCTTTCTCTTCTCCCTTGCCATCTTCAACCGCCATTATTTTGGTGAATTGATCACCAAACTCTGTGATCTCCCAGAGAACATAATGTTCCATTTTGAGGTATTGTTGGATTCTGAATTCCCATAATTCAAAGTTTTCAGGATCCAGCATGGGTAGTTTGAGGTTGTTCTGGTTGTTGCTGTTTGAGGAAGAGTCTGAAGACATGGTTGTAATGAGGGTTTTGTTCTTGGTTTAGTCAAAGTTTCTCAAAAAGCTCTGATACCACTTGTTGATCCCAAACTCAGATCTTAAACCTTTATAGTTTGTTTAAGAGTTCCTTAGCTAGTTTGTACTTTCTGAATCTTAGTTGATGTCTATCAGGTAGAGCCAACAGCAATGAACTGTGAGCTCTGACATCATGCCTTCTGGCTAGTATTTCCATATCACAAAGAGCAGCAGATTTCTTCTTGTCCTTACCACCTTTGGAACTTTCACCTTTCTTTTCTCCCTTGCCATCTTCAACCGCCATTATTTTGGTGAATTGATCACCAAACTCTATGATCTCCCAGAGAACATAATGTTCCATTTTGAGGTATTGTTGGATTCTGAATTCCCATAATTCAAAGTTTTCAGGATCCAGCATGGGTAGTTTGAGGTTGTTGTGGTTGTTGCTGTTTGAGGAAGAGTCTGAAGACATGGTTGTAATGAGGGTTTTGTTCTTGGTTTAGTCAAAGTTTCTCAAAAAGCTTTGATACCACTTGTTGATCCCAAACTCAGATCTTAAACCTTTATAGCTTGTTTAAGGGTCGTGATAGAAAGAATAAATTCAATCTAACACTAGAGAAACTTTGCAATACAAAGTAACTAAACAAGATGTGGAATATAGTGTTTAGCACAAGAACAAATGATTAAGGAAAACGTTAAACTTTAATATATCAATGATATACGAATACCCAATAATGGTATTAGGGTTACAAAAACCTTAAAGTATGAAATGAAAGACAATAGAGAAAGACACACTTTGCATGATAACCTAGTGAGTCCTTTTATAGGCATAAGGACTCACGTACAAGATTACTACTAACAAACTTGGAAAGTATCTCGGAGTAGTAACAGAAACGCGTAATAATCTATTCCAAGTTTATCTCTAGCGGTAGGGCCTTTGACTTCAGCAGGGGAACCAATCCCCCTGCCTTTGTTATTTAGCAGGGGGAACTTACTCTAGTAGGGGGGCAAACGACCAACTAGCAGGGGTAACTAATATACTTGTATTTATTCCCAACACCTAGTAGCTAAAAGATTCAAGGAACCCAAGGTTTCCACAGTTGGTATCAGAGCCTCGTGGCTCTTGATGCTAGGACCAACAAGGTGTTCGTGTTTTGAGAAGAAAAGAAAAATCCGTCTAGGGTTTTTCTGAACGATTTTGTGTGCGCAGTAGTATTCAGAAGGCCATAACTTTTTATTGAACCGTTGGATCACCACAAATTTTATGTGTGTGTTCTACACACATATATCTAGATATCCACTGGAGGGATTGTCGAGATCTATCCCCAAGAAAAAGTTATTAAGCGTCGAAATCAGCAGTAATCATATGCTGTTTTCTGTGAACAGTAATAGTAAAAACGCGATTTCTCCTTCGTTAACCGTTGGATCGTCGCGAAATTCGCGTTGTAGGTTCTTGACTGTGTCTAGAATCTCACCGAAGGAATCTTTGATCTGAGCTCTCATGGTGAAGATATTCGATGTCGAAGTTCACTGCAGTTTATGGTTTTCACATAAAATAATGATTTAGGGTTTATAAAACCCTAGATCAATTAGCCGCTGATGTGTGATTTAGACGCTGATAGATGTTGGTGTGACACTGATAGATGTTGGTGTAACGCTGACAAGGCATGGATGAGGCGCTGATGGCCAAGCGCTGACAGGTACAAAATTGGCGCTGTTAGGAATAAAGTTGACGCTGACAGGAGGCGTTGACACTTGTTGTCCGATATATTATTTTTCAAACGCTGACAAGTGTTGTCCGATGTTGGACAACACACAGTGGTGATATATTGGATACAGGAGGATATTGGACAACAAAAGGAATAGTTTCTGTTTAGAAAATTGGAAGATTTTGGCACACAAAAAGAGGTATTTACACACGAAGGTACATGGGATCTCCGTTTTTATATAGAATATCAATTTGATATTTATGGCTCGGATATTTTTCATAAAGAAGTATATGATTAAGGGGAAGAATTCTTATGGTAAGTTTGATGTTGAAGTTAGTTTTCACAAATTTGTATTTCTTATTTAGGTGAGCAATACACCTTGTCTTTGGACTAAATATATTGTTACATCTTACAACTGGCTAATAGTTGTGAAGGTTATCAGTTCCCATGTACCAAAAACTGTAGGTGAGCAATACACCTTGTCATTTTGACTAAATATATTGTTATAGCTAACAGCTGGCTCATAGTTGTGGAGGTTACCAGTACCGTATGTAACAAAAACTGTCAGGTGAGCAATACACCTTTTCATTGGATTAAATATATTGTTATAGCTAACAACTGGCTTATAGTTGTACGGTTTTTGTTGGTTTCAGTTCCCGTTCGTACCAATAAACTGATCCCCCTTTTGCAATGAAAGAGTTTCATTTTTCTCTAGTCGTTTCGACAACTAGGGGAAGAGTTTATCAACTAGTGAGCAATTGGGTGAAAGAAATACAAAGTTTGGGTTATTCTACTTCTACATCGAGATTATTATAGTTATTTTTCTTCAAGATCATTACACAGAGCCTACATTTGGAGAATCTTCGATTGCATACTTTGTTTCCTTCCCTATTGATGTGACAAAAAGGGGAAGACATACACGCTACACTTGAGGGGAAGCAATCTGAAGATGATGTACCACTTACAAGAGATGCACAGAGAGTTTTGCCGACATCAACTAGGGGAAGATTGTTGGGTCAAAAAGTTGATGTGGCAGAAACTCAAAACGAAGAAAACATGAAGGCATTTTTTCAACGTTGACACGTTGTGTCTAAGCGTTGACAAGTGTAAATTAGGCGTTGATAGAAGTCAACAGAAGTCAAACGCTGTTGGAAAAATCTATTTAGGATAAGTATTCAGAATATTATTTATGAATATTATGTATTAGTTTATTTAAATAGAAGATAAACATGTTTTATTTGATCTTATCTCTTGTAAACCCTAATCCTTAGTCTATAAAAGGAACAAGGGTCTTAGGTTTTTATTCATAACTTTCATTCAAAATGTAAACCTAAAGCGTGTGTTGCACTAGACGTGGGATTAATGTATACACGTCTAGTGGTTGTTGATTATTAATATAATTAGCAACCCATTGATTAATTCTTGTGTTATTGTGTCCAAACATCTTATTTCCTAACTATTGTTCTTTTCCGCTTTGATTGTTAATCATATGAACAATGGTTATGCCTAGTAGCTAAAAGATTCGAGGAAACCAAGGTTTCCACATGCTCGGGAGTATTGATTGTATGCATTGGGAATGGAAAAACTATCGAGAAAGTGTGCAGGCTCAATTCAAAGAAGGGATCATAAACACCCAACTATTATGTTAGAAGTTGTTGCAGATCAACAATTACGTTTTTGGCATGCATATTTTGGGGTTCCAGGAGAAAATAATGATCTTAATGTGTTATATGGTTACCCGTTATTCGATGACGAGCTTGCAGATACCGTTCCAGAATGTCTGTTTCAGGTAAACAGTCACTTATACTGGAAAGGTTATTATTTAGCCGACGGTATTTAACTTGAATGGTCTACGTTTGTCAAAACTTTTTTTATTGTTAGGGATGAAGAAACCTTGAGGTCTATGAGATTTCAAGAGGGGGCTCGAAAAGATATTGAACGAGCCTTCGATCTGCTACAAGGTCGTTGGGGTATTATAAGACAACCTGCACGTGCTTATGAAATAAACTGGTTGAAAAGAATCATGTATTGCTGTGTAATAATACATAAAATGATATTGGTAGATTAAAAATTATCACTTAATTTGAAGGATATATTCGTTAATATTAGCCGAATTATATTTAGCCCATGCATTAGTTATTATTATCGGGCTTAGCCCATATTAGTTATCTTATTATGAAAGACTTGGATATGTATTTATATTGAAATTAAATTACTTGACTGTAAACGACGAAGCAATCCCCGGGATGACCAATGCGTCTGTGCCATGTAGTGGAACTAAATGAAAGCAAAACAACAGGAGTTTCGAATGGAGATTGTTGAGTGACGGGGTAAATGTCGCCCGTACTATCACAACGAAGAAGAAGCTTTTGCGTCTGGTAATCCTTTACGGAAAAACCATAAGCGTCAAATTCAACAGAAACATCATTATCACGGGTAAATTGACGAACAGAAACTAAATTCTTAATTATGTGAGGCGTGACAAGAACATGATTTAGATGAAGAGGCTTATGAGATGTATGTAATAAGCTATGTCCGGTATGAGTGACAGGAATAGAATTACCATTCTCAACAAATACAGATGGATAAATTCTCGAATTACTAAAGGAAGTAAGTATACCTGTGTTGTCCGCCATGTGAGAAGATGCCCCGGTGTCCATGTTCCACGAAGAATCTCGAGGAGTGATAGTTTGAAATGCTTGCGGAAGCATAGCTGTTTGAGACTGCAACGCATTTGACACATTCATGTAATTCCCTAGAAGATAAAAAGACCCCTCTTGTGGATTTGTGGATTGGGCTGGTACGACATGGGCTTGAGCCCATAGTGGTTGGGTCGTATAAGCTGGTGGTTGAGCTTGACCAGACTGTTGTTGGGCTAGACAGCCCATTGGATTGGGCCATTGAAGCTGAGGCGTGAAACCGTACCCCTGTGCGGGTGTAGTTGCTTGATTCATATTGATGACACAAATAGCAAGCAATTAATGTGATAAAAAAAAAATAACGGCGACTCGGCAGCAATAAGCAAAAAGAATAGTAGTAGGCAAGCACGTGAATGTAAAGGAGGATGTTTTAATAGCATAGAAATTTTTGGTTTATGTGATTTATGAAAGCTACAAGCAGGTAGCATAACAAAAAGGAAGCAAATGAAATTAACCAACGGCTGAAGAAAAAACAACGATGGCTTTTTTCTTTTTGTTTTAGCCGTGTGTTTTTTTAATGGGTGTTTTGGGTAGGCTCTTATTACCATATTAAATTTAGTAAAATCTCATGCCTGAATATTATTGATTATTCAATATAAATATATATCCAAGTTTTACATAATAAGATAACTAATATGGGTTAAGCCCGATAATGATAATAATAACTAATGCATGGGCCAAATATAATTCGGCTAATAGTTAATCCATAATCGAACATGGCTCGAACTTGGATCGAACAATGCGAAGTGCATGCGAGAAAACCAAAGAACTTCGAGACCGAAGTGTGCACCACGACCTTCGACAAACCCTTATGGAGCATCTAAATAACCTCTATGATGAATGATTTGTAAGCTTTTAATTTGACTATGTTGTATTTTTTATGTAATGTTATTTTAATTTTCTGTAATATCTTTTTCTAATGAATTAGATATTTGTTTTATAAATTATAAAGTTTAATTATATATATTCAAATTATATATATATATATATACATATATATATATATAAAAGGTTATGATGCCATTTTTTCATGGCTTAGCACATCTCAACAAAACACCTCAAATATGATGTTATAGTCATTTTGTGCTACTAGGCGAGTACCCGCGCATAGCGGCAGAATTATCTGATGACGGATAATTAATGATATTTTATATCGTGGCAAGATAAAATTACAATTGTTATCAAGAGCACTCTAACTCGAGCGTGTTGCTTGGTGACATTAGGATCAAATCGTTTGCCTGGTGAGTCGAGCGTATTGCCTCGTTTACATAATCTTTTTTCGATATTCCATAAAGAAAGTTTAGGTAGCCAATTTTTAAGCGCTAGTAACGTGGTGACAATCCGCCCACGTTGAGAGAGTTTAAGAATTCAAAAGGATAAAGTTGCATGTCTCATCTTTTGCTTCATCAAAAGTATAATAAATCTTTTCTTCATCATGAAATCTGCCAATCGGTAAATCGGTAATGTTGTCATCATGTTTAATGTTCATTTATAGTTAATAATATTGTTCTTCAAACTTTATTAGCATATGTATAAATGTTGATAGCAGACGAAAGAAATATTTCATTAACAACTGGATCCTTGGAAGCATCTTTATATATTCTGATTTTGTATATAGATACACAAAAACATGCACAAGCTATTGATCAATTTGAAACCTACATCTTTTAAAGTGTTAGCAATCATCCTAGTCTAAAAGTTAATAATATAACATGCTTACAATTTATCGCACCATCATATCATACGTGATTACTAAAATGGAAAATTTATTCCTAACATGTTCTAGTGATTTAAAACGTGTCTTAAAAGTTACTAAGATGACAAATTTAGAAAACAAAAATTATTACAACAACAGAATATCTTATGTGTTGATTAATACAATAGTACTAACAAAACTCATAAATTATAGTCATGAATATTTATGATATCAACAAAACTCCCTCCTAAGGTTTTCTTTATAAAAGGTTTTTTATAACTTATGAATGATATAATACTCGAAATAAGATAAAGTCAATCCCCAATCTAAACAATAAATAAGGTGAAAGCCGTGCATATCATTGAAGAAATGAAGCTACTTTGGTTGAGTTTAATTGTTCAATGGTAATAAATGAATGACGAGTGATAGAAAAAGAATGTCCCGCCAAATGAATATCAAGCCATGCGTATATTTTCCAAAAACAAGTCACCAAAAAATTCTTTGTATATTTCCAAAAAGAGGAATTAGTAAATGCCGACTAAATATATTAATGTTGATATGATTAATTATGAGACAAAATAACAATTTTTCTTTGTATAGGTACATATGATAATTCTTAGAAATAATAAGTGAATATTTGCATAACAATATGTTATCTATTTTGATTTATATCTGGTGGATGTGGGAGAAGTTGCTAGACATAAAAATATTATATAAGTTTAGCCATATGATATACGTAATAAGGTATAAGGATCATTTTAAAAATAACCTTGGTAGTTAATTAAGTATAACAACACGATACGAGATATGAGCAATTCAAAAAATTCCAATTTGACATCAAGTTAAAATTTTTATACTTAAATCATACACATAGTTATTAATCACATTTGTGATTGATAATATTATGGGCGTTGACGCATTATACATAGTTCGAGTGGTACACTAAATTGTGTCACTGTTTTTATATGAATATATATATAAGTTCTAATGGTAGAACCATGTCAATCACGAAGGCAATTTTCAAATGTGTCTTATAGTCATATATGTAATAAAAAACTAAACATTATGGTGGTTATAAGTGAGATGAACTTTAGCATGTAACAAAAGTGTAACATGTGTAACGTTATATACAAGGTAAATTTTCATGTATACCGTAAGTCATTAAACCTACTAAAACACAAAAACATGTTCGAGCCTAAGGCGTGTAAAGAGATCCATTTCTCTTCTTTGATATGTTAGCAATTATTACGATCTTTAAGATGTTTTATATGCTTTTGTTGCAAAAGTTAATAATGCCACTTTTTCCTTTAGTTGATGTTAGCAGCTTAACTAAGACAAGTTTGAAATATGAATTAAAGTATCATTGATAGAGATAACGACATGCATTTGCAAATAGCAATATAACTTTTGTAAATGCGCCTTATCGACTAACAATACCCATGACGTGCTTTGGTTAGCCGGAGTTGCAAACTTTTTAGTGACATGAATGGACTGAATGCATAATGCATGAATTGACTCACTTTGTTACAGAGGCTCAAAACATAAGTAGAAAAATAGAAACTATATTGCTTTTTAACCTAGTAACAGTTAT
Source organism: Glebionis coronaria (assembly GCA_025667525.1). Taxonomy (NCBI): domain Eukaryota; kingdom Viridiplantae; phylum Streptophyta; class Magnoliopsida; order Asterales; family Asteraceae; genus Glebionis; species Glebionis coronaria. Next base: position 109,095,123 of record CM046877.1, on the reverse strand, counting down.
GTTGCCAAAGTATGACAAGAATAACAAGAGTGATTAACATAATAAAATTTGATCAATATACATGAATAGCAAGCAAGAACTTCATAATTACATAAGATGATTCTCATATAACACAAATATATGTTATAAAATACTGTAATGTGCATGGTTTCCGACATGTCAGATATATCAAGTATATAACAACTCGTATGTTAACATGCAACGCCTCATGACCTTACTTTCACAAGTCACATCTCTTTTTAAAAAAATAATCATCATCATCGAGACCCTTATCCTACATATTCACATCAACAGATTTATACGATTAGCAGGAGGAGGAGGGGGAACAAGCTGCAAAAAAAATATAATTTATTACATTAATTGTTCATTGATATATTAATTACAAAGAGACACGAAATGAAAGAACACTAACCTTACGATCATCATCATGCTACTCTCATTGTTCATTGCCATATTCTTACCTTTTAGATGCCTCTAATTGCAGGTTTGACGGGAATTGTAGGAATGAATGATGGTGTATAATGTTATTTATATAGGCGAGTGATGTATGGGTTTTCAAATTTTGAATAGACGACTTGTAACAATTTCCCTCTTACTGAATGTCAACTATGCCAATGGTGTATTGTTTCTATATTATAATTTTTTTCTTTCCATTTAAAATAAATACATGGTTAGGAACTAATGTGTGATGTATTTTTCTATTTCTCTTCTAATTTTGCAAATCATTTCTATGTGATACTTTAAATCACATTTCACAATCCTACGCTTTAGAGATAAACATTTCACATAATTTCAATATTTCCTAATTTGAAATGTTTCCCAACAATTCTTAAAATATTTGTAGGGGTTTCTTTTTATGGATATGTTGAGAATGTAATTAAGGTATTGTTGAGAAAAATTATTAATTATAGGAATGAAGAGATTTTTGAAAAAAAAATATAGAGCCTTTAAAAGTAGTAGATATTATAAGTAGTAGAGATAGAGATAACTTACATGAAATCATTTTTTTTATGACACCATTTTTTTTATTTTTACCGCACCCTGTGTTTTATATGATGACACAACAATATACCCGATCTTGCCGGAATGAGTTATTCAAATATAGATGAGGTAAAACAACTAAAACTTTACATATAGAGCTATCAATTTTATAATTTCCTCAAGAAAAATATGTGAAAAAGTAAATATCTTTGTTAGATGTTAATGATTAATTCATACGAATGTAACCCCTGCAACAAAGTGGTAGCTAATTTCTAGTCAAATACATCGTTTGGTATAAGTGAACAACAATATATAACTAAAAATGATAATTTACAACAAAGAGATCGTAAACAAGGTACAGATATAAACATTACATGTGTACCTAGAGTATCATATCGTTCAAATATTAACAACCAATATAGCAAATCTTTATTTATCTAACATACTGTAATTTTTTATTCAAATGCAACATTAATGTTTTGTTTCCATTCGTATTCGTGTGCGTCTGTAAACACTGAACCTGATGAACCAATCTCATCTCATACATTTGTTTATGCTTTATATTTTATTTGCATATGTACATTATACATTAAAAGTTGTACAATAACTATAATTGTACTGTCAACATTTGTGATGTCAGAAGATCGAGATTCGAAAGAATGGCGTTTTGAGCGCCCCAATCACCAACATTCAATTAACATATTGTTTTCTAAGATCTTGAGACCTTAATATACTTGTCAAAAATAAATTTGATGTAATGTATGAACAAAAAACATGATTAGTTTCTATAAAAATATAGCATAGCCAATTATAAGATCATATAAGATACACCCTCTAAATTCTTCTATACCTTCTTGTTAAAGATTAAATGAATTTCCGTGATATGAACAGCCAGTGGCGGACGCAGAAAATTTTAATGTGAGGGGAAAAAAATTGATGATGGGAAGGCGAAAAAACGAGAATCGGAATAAAAAGTTGAGTATTATAACTTAAAAATTAACGATTTCTAGGCTTTACAGTGTTAAATGTTCGAATTCAATGTGTGAGTGGGGGGCAATTTGAAATTCGAGTGGGGGGTATTTTAAAAAAACGCTCAAAATTTAAAAAAAAATACACTAAAAACTCGTTGGGGGCGCTGCCACCCCGAACATACAATGTATGTCCGCCCAACAATGATGTTGGGCACAGGAACGAAACCAGAACGAAATATAGTCGGGTGTATAAATTTTTTTAAACCATAATATGACATGTAAAAAGTAAATTATAACGAAACCTAAAAACAAATTTCAATTCACCGGGTCCATCTAACATGCATTTAGGAAAAATTAATGGTTTCTTCAAAAATTAACTACATAGAAAAAATCTATATGTGTCACAGGCACCCGCAAGAACTTGCATATATGCATATATGATCATGCAAATGGCTAGAATTAGGGATTAATCCTACTTGATACTTTATTTCCTTTATGTGCTAAAACTCAGTCAAATAGTGATTCAATGTCTATGTCTATACAGGAGATTGCTTAACTAAAAATGTGACAATTACTTTACTCTACTTCAAAGAAATTACAATGCGACAAGTTAACCATGTTAAGAGTGCGCGTGAAATACTTGCCCAGAACTTCAAATCTATGATTCGCTCTCGATCCTTGGCTTTCTATATGAAGTATAGGCAATATGGCAATATATTGAAATTTGATTACTAATCAAACATAATATTAGATTTTTTAACAAACTTAAATGAGTTATTTCTAATTTAGTTTAGAAAAGCTTACTTTAAGGTGTTTAATTAACAATGAAAAAACAAAATGTGGGTATCCCCACTATGATTCGCATATGGGGTAGGGAATGATTGATATAACTCTTGTGGGCTGTTTAATGTAGCCAGGTACCCTTGGCTTGAGGGGATGTATCTACTTGGTGGAGTATAATCATTTATCCTTTCATGGTATCTCCATCACCATCAACAATGGGTATCTAATACTTTCTATTTTCAAAAGCTAGTACTCATTGTAATCATGGAGTAATAAACATGGAGCAAGTAAATTACATTAAAATCTTGTGAAAAAGGAAAGCAAATCAATCACATGCAGCGAGCCAATTTCCACTAAAAATTGGATATGCTGATATGGTTCACATTTCCAAATTTTAGACCAGAGGATCAATGCTCAGCCAAAGTGCTCTATCATTTTCAAACTCCCCTACCCCAATATTTTTGTCACATCTACAACGTACCACTCGATTTGAATGTCTTAATCACACAACGCGGGATTTGACTCATATTACCAAAACCCCATGTGGTGCATGTGCCGTATCAGCGATTATATACAGACAAATGTTTTTAACGACAAGGAGAAAACAATACAGATCTTATAAACGATATATATGAAGAAAGTAGGCAAAATTCATCTCCCATTTTTTACGTCTAATTTCAGGATGTTGCCGCAGAGAGTGTGTACTTAGAGAACTTGTTTAAATCATGCTAATTACATGTTCGTACAAAAGTACAATTTTCGTACCAGATTATAAATTTTAATCAACCACGAAACCCAAAAAGCGCCTTCAATTCAAATTAAAACTAGGACTTAAATTTAGAATCTCTTAGTAAACTGCCCATGCTCACACTATATATATACAAGTCTCCTATTTGCATACAATCAATACATTCTCTTTCCCTCTCTTTATCTCTCACACACACACCTTGCTACAAGCACATCTACATATACATATACAAATACAAAATATGATGCAAGTGAAGATTTTGAAAGCATGGCTAAGGAAAAGAAGACATGTGAATGGAGATGTACCTTGGTCAAGCTGCGAAAAGTGGTGCCCCTGGGCAATAAGCAGAGCATCGTCATGGATGTGTAACGATGATGAGGAAGACTACATTCCAAGGGATGTCCCAAAGGGTCACTTGGTAGTCTATGTAGGTGCAAACCAAAGCCGGTTTGTTATCAATGTGAATTTACTAAAGAGCCCTTTGTTTAGTGCATTGCTGGATCAAGCCCGAGAAGAGTACGACTTCACTGCTGATTCCAGACTCTATATCCCCTGTGATGAGGATGTCTTCCTCAGTGTGGTACGCTGTTCTACTCTGCCACGGGGTCGGAGATTTATTTTCTGCATTTGATCTTAAGAGGGATTCTCCTACTAGACTTCAAAAAATTAGTGTAAAGTGCAGCTATAATTGTAAGATAAAGGAATCCCATTTTTTGAGGGATTCTTATGTAAACATGAATCCAATCGAGTCATCGGTGATTTCCAGTTTCATCTAGAATGAACTTTCTCTAGCCATACGGTATAATCAGAATCATATAATCAACTGTATAACTAAATGGCAAGCAAGAGATGGTGTTTGCTCTAAAATTAATAAGAAAATCTACTTTCAATACGCCACTAATATGTATACAGAAATCTTTGAGCAAGTGTTTTGACTTCTTTTGGTACAAGTCATCAGTGTTCAATGAATAAATCTGTCAACACTTCTCTTCCCTAGAGCTCGTTTTCGTAGTTCCATTGTTACGTAAAGCATGAACTAGTTACAATAGCAAAACCATAAAACTCCTCTAATTTGATCAAATTTTGGGTCACGGCTAATGAAACCATACCCATATTGTTCAAAAGTTAGGACAACACTACCACGATCACATAATTATTAAATAAACCACACAATAGACAAGATTTGTAAGACTTGTCATTTGATTTACCATTCAGAGATGGAACAACTGTAGAAACGAGGTACAAGTATTACGTTGTGATTCCTACCACAGTAACGCTAAAACTGTGAAAAAACTATTCCCTCTATAAGAGCATGTACAGAGTGTATGCATCAATTTATATCAACTAACATTTGTAATGCTAATTGCCAAGTAAAACTTGTTGAAACAGGTTTGAGAAGAAAAAAACCAAATGTTACCACTTCAGTGAGCGAAATTCACACTGGTTATCATCTAATATCCTTGACCATAGCTTCAAGCTCTCGTTGACCAAAAGGCACCCCATTAGCATTAGCATCGATAGACTTCACAGAGAAGATATACAAGTTCCATGACACCAAAAAGTAAGCCTCCATAATCGACTGTGCAACCAACGCAAACAAAATCCCAAAATTGCGTGTAATTATAATCTTTGCAAAATACCCACAAAAGTTCACTTCTAACAGCTTAAGATGAACAGCAGTCACATCCATCAACTTAACTAAACGCCACCCTTCTTTAAAAACTTCCTCAAGAGACTTTTTAGAATCCGCCATAACCACCCAAACAACAACCGTCAAAATAAACGACATCAACATATCCAACAAGAACCAAACGGCCGAAAAACAATAAAACTCCATCTCAAACTCTTCAACAACCCCAGGAAACACAACAGAAAACACCATAAACTTCACCCAAATGAAAATCTTCAACGACAAACTCTTATCCCCAACCACCCCAAAAAACAACAAATGCAACAACTGAGCCAACGCATCGCCAACCGCCCATTTCACCAAAATCAACAAAACCATCTTCCTCGAAAAAAAATCCCCACCATCCCAAACCGTCATAATCCCCGCCTTTCGAATGTTCAACATATCATCCACTAACAACCGAAATATCCTGCCGTAAACCCACATATGATTAACAACAAACGCAAACAACACAGACCAATACGCGACATTAAAACAAGAAACAAACAACCAAAACGCAGCCAAATCATTATACGTAAGCCCAAATATCACAACCATTTCATCATCATTAGTACTCAAATTTCCATGATCTCTAAACTCAATAGATTCAAACAAACACAAATGATGATCAAAACCATCAAGTGTAACATAAGTAACATTCAAATGGGGTTTTAGCTCATTTTCAACGGGGAAAAGCTCATTTTGAAGTTTGTCTAGGGTTTTGGTGGGTTTTGGATGGAGGTGACGGCGGGGGAAAGTGGAGGAGGGTTTTGGTGGGTTTTGGAAGTGGAGTATGAGGGTATTGACAGAAGGGTGATTGGTTAAGGAAGTGAGTGAATAAGTGAAGGTTTGTGAGTTTTTATGTAAAGAGAAAAGAAGGAAAGAGAGAATGAGGAAGGATGTGAGGTGGTGTTTGCCGGAGAAGAAGATGGTGGTGGTGGTGGATTTGAGGATTTGGGCGGTGGTTCTGAGGTGGAGGTGTGGTGGTGATGATGGTGGGTGGTGGTGGTGGTTGTTGTTGGTCATGGTGGTTAGTGATAGTGATCAAAAGTGAAAAAGAAGTTGGCTGTTTTATTGTATAACTAACTTTTTCCTAAATCTCACTATAGGTTTAAGAATCAAATTAATAAATTAATCCACAAAGAAATATTATTATTTTATTTTTCTTTTTTTTACTTTTTATTTAAAAATAACTTTACTTTTAATCATGGTATTTTTTTGTTAGATTCTCAGGTTTATTCAATTTAAATTATTCGGTTAACTTTTTTTTTAAATAAACATCAAATTGAAACGAACTAGATTTTAATCGAACTGAATTAAAAATCAATATGAATTTTGTTCAATTTTTAAGTGGACTTGAGTAACTCGAATTATCTTAATTTAAAAAAATATATATATAATTATTCAAATATTTAGAAAAAAAATTATTTTATATATAAAAATTACTGTACTTTTCTACAAAATTATTTAGAAAAATATATAAAAATTATAATACTTTTTTATATTAAAATTAAATTTTAATAATTATTTTTTATATAAAATAATATATATATATATATATATATATATAGAATTTGGTTCAAATGAGAACTTTTTAAAGTTATAAAAAAGAGAACACAATAAGTGATTGACAAGTGGATAATTAGTCATTACAAAAACTGAAAGTTAAATATATTAGTTGAAGGGTATTATAGGTACTTTGTAATTTGTACATACAACCCTTTACAATATTTGTTCTATTTCAAGTTTGTGTATTTTATTAATGTTTGTGCTATATTATGTTTATTACTAGCATGTATCATTAGATTACAGTATTAAACATGTATGACTACCAATAATTTTCTATATTTATTGAATATTAAAGTGATATAAGAATTTTTTGTGTCAAAACGCATGAGCAAAATGCAAAAACAGGTTTGACCAAGTTTTAGTTTAATTCTCCAAAATACCCTTTTACACTATATTAATTACCTATATTGCCACTAACTAACTATTAACCTCATCAAATATCAGTTACTAAATCCAATGGTTGTAATTAGTTTTTAGTTTTACAACTTTAAGTTTGATCTTACATTAACCTTCCTCTATATATATATATATATATATATATATATATATATATATATATATATATATATATATATATATATATATATATATATATATATATATATATATATATATATATATATATATATATATATATATATATATATATATATATATATATATATATATATATATATATATATATATATATATATATATATATATATATATATATATGGTGAGGTTATTTTCAGAACCAAATAAATGTATAGAACTACGAGAACCGGACTTTTACTATTTATAATGCATAATGTACCTCACATGGATGCCTAATGGCATTTTTGTAAATAAATGATACATTTTTTGACAGAAAAATTACAAATAAGGGTAAAATAGGCAGAAAACCTTTTTATTATAATGTAACCGAAAAGTAGCAGTTGCAATTATATGCCACTATTACCCATGTGCATTTGTTCATACGTTCTCATATTAATTTTTTTACAAACTTATCAAGATTATCCCAAAACTAACGCATATAAACGCTGAGAATTTTGACTCTTTCTATTTACCGTGACATTATATTTTTTATATATAATAAACATATCTGACATCTATGCACTTATGTAGTCACTAATAAAATAATAGATGCCTCCATATACATATGTGTATTTTTAAAATAATATTGAGCCAATAAGTATTTTTTTCTAAATTTTCAATGCGTTTTATTTAAATATTTACAATACATGGTGACTTAACACAACATCTTGATACGTACATGTGCACTAAATATTCCATCCATGCATATATCAGAATAAGCAAAATAAAACATTATATGCTCCGCGCGTACATGCGCTTTGACGTACAGTATGATAGCTAGAAGAAACATGATATGCTTGGTGTGCATAGGTGCATTGATGGACAAACTATAAATTTTTGTTACGAGATAAAGTAGATGATCATACTAGCAAAGAATATGCAAAACAAAAGCTGACATGTTAGTGTGCACATGATGTACACCAATGTACATACTAAAAATTCTACATGGATTAGCATAAAAAAAATACATTGTGTGATTATTTAATTCTGGTGCTTTAATTATGTTAATATTACTTTCTATTTTCTAATCTTTTAATTGTTTCTAAAATTTCCATCCTTGAAACAAAAGTTCATGATCATGCACATTTATTGATAATTCAAAACTAGATGATTTTCTTGTAAAAAAGAAAACCTAGATGATTTTCTGCACACAATAAATGTGAGACTTAAAACTGTGTTTATGATTCTTTATTAAAAAACACTTTTAAACAAATATTTTTGTTAGTTCTTTCAAAATTACTACATGTGCATATGTATTGCACCTTCATAAATTACATACTATACTATAATTTATTGAAAACAAAATCTAAAACAATGATAGTGAATATGACTTTAATAAATTATGCAACTAAAAATTCAAAAACTTAATCGACATGTTATTATATAAGATACAAAATGTATAAAAATTGTAGAACTAAGTTGTATAAATTGAGTTATGGTTCTAGAAATGAAGATCTACACACAGGATCTTGATTTTTGCCAGCATGCATATGTGTTTCTGTTATCTCCGTCCTCTTCTCTTTTCATCGCACATGTACTACACATGTGATCTTGAAATTTGTAGGATGTGCATATGTGTTTTCATCATCTCGTCTTCTTCATGACACCCGACTATGCGCGCACTCGACCTTTGTAGTAGACGTGCACATGTGTTTCATCATCCATGTCTTCTTCTTCACATCCCATTATATATACACATGCGATCTTTATCGACATGCATATGTGTTTTCGTCATTGACGTCTTCTTTCATCACATACCGTACTTCCGTTGTACGAATGTAACCTTGAATTCTCTGTACATGCATACATGTCTTCGGCATCACCTTCTTTGTTGTCTCCGTCTTCCTCGTCTTAGTCATCCTCGTCTTTATCTTCCTATCACCATCTTCGTCGTCATCACACACCTTATATTATAAGAACAATGACTAACTTAAGAACCACATATATATGAGTAAAACTCATATGGTACCACATCTATGACTTTCAAAGATATACAACAACAAACGTTTGAACCTGCATGAATTAGTAAAAAGGTTAGTCAGTAAACAATCAAAACATATATTCAAAATTCATGCCATTGAATAACTAAAAAACATGTTCATATGTCAATTTGTTTAAAGCAATTACAGCTACTTAAAAATAAAGATAGCACTCATTCTGAAATTAAACAAACAATAACATCTTTGTGATAATAACTTGAATGATCGTCAGATTCAACATCAACATCAACATTTAAGATTTGAGGAACATCATGCAAGGGTGGTTCGTTTTTTTGAGTCTGAACATCAGATTCATCTTCAAAATTGGTTTCACCCGTGGAATTCATTTATGTTTTTAATTGAGGATTATAACAATTGGTAAGCTTTAATTTACTGGTGATATATAGCAATGAATAATTTTAGTGATTGAAATTAAGAAAGTAACTAGTGTTGATTCTGATCGTGGAGTAACTACTCCATACATACAGGAATCAAGTTTAATTTCAATTAATGATTGTAGATATAAACTACCAAAAATACCCCTTCAAAAAGTTGTTTTATTAAAATAAATAATAATTAATTAACTTAATTTCTGATTGGTCCTGGTTGGTTCTCGCAGTTCTGTACTTTTTTTTGTTCTGAAAATAACCTTACACTATATATATATATATATATATATATATATATATATATATATATATATATATATATATATATATATATATATATATATATATATATATATATATATATATATATATATATATATATATATATATATATATATATATATATATATATATATATTTGCGTTCATGTGGTGAACACTCTTAAAATAAGTTATAATAGGCACCAATTATAAGTTGACACATGGAAAATAAGCATTTAAATTAATGTAAAAATGATATTTAATTAAAAGGGTATTTTCGATGTTTTATTATGTATCCTAAATACCCAAAACAATGTTCCATCTTTTTTATTACTTGTAAAAAATAACCACCACTTTATTCATTTTTCTCTCTTCATCTCATAAACAAAATCTACGGATCTCAAATTCTATGAGCCGCCTGATCTATGAAATTCATACACGTACCGCCACATCATAATTCTCATCGGAATCTATAACAAAATCCCCAACCGCCAGCATTCTTTTTTCTTTTTCTGGTTTCGTTATATTATAGATATAGCCATATAATAGATTTTGGTCTTCGTTATGTTAATTATGTATGAGTATTGCTAAACTTTATTTTGGTTTAAGGACATGTCAACCTATACACATGGAGGAGGCGGCTTTGTTTTTTGACAAAGGGTTGCGTGGTTCAATCGAAAATATAGTGGTTTGTGGAGGACCTTTTCTTGGTGACTTGTAGTGGAGACTTGCTTCTTTACCCATTCGTCTTGGTGGGTTGGGCTTGTACTCAGCAAAAGTGGTCTCCTCCTATGCTTTTGTGGCCTCGAGGGCCCAATCTTGGGTGCTACAAGACCACATCTTACGTGACAGTGGTATATGTGGTATGGACGATGATTACGTTTCTGCTTTGGCTTGTCTTCGTGTTACGATTCCAAGCTTTGATTTTAGCGTTTTCGCTAATAAGGACATCGCCCCATCTAAAGCCCAAGAAACATTGGCGAGTGCCCTTTTTAGTGAGATGGTCAAAGATATGGAAGCCCACTTTGACATGACGGTTAGACAGAAAGCAGTTTTCGAGTGTCTACGCGCACCACATGCTCAAGATTTCCTACAAGCTATCCCCATAGACGGGCTCGGTCAACATATGTCGCCGGTGGAATACCGCACTATCCTTAAGTATCGCCTTATGATTCCATTATTTCTGGTTGATGCTATATGCCCTATTTGTCGCAAGGCATGTTTGGATTCTTTTGGGGAACATGCGGTTCATTGTAAAGAACTTCCGGGCTTCACGTATCGACATGATTTTGTTAGGGACGTTCTTTACGACATATGTAGGCGTGCCGGGATCTCCGCCAAGAAAGAGGCACCTGTGAATTTCTTGACCGACCCGTCAGATGGAAGATCCACACTGAGACCCGCTGATGTTTTGGTTTTTGGATGGGTTGGAGGTAAACATGCGTGCGTTGATTTGACAGGGGTTTCTTCTCTCGTGGGGCTAGGCAGTCGAGATTTTACAGCGGGTCAGGCTGCTATAAAATCCGCCTCGTGCAAAGTGACTAAACACGAGAAAGCATGTGTTGAAAATCAACACGTGTTTATTCCTTTTGCATTTGATACATTTGGTTTCCTTGCACCTGAGGCGGTGGAGCTACTTACGAGAATACAACGTGTTATGAATAGTAATGTTTTGACTCCTAAATCCACAAACGTTGTATTTAATAGACTTGGTTTTGCTATACAAAAAGGGCTAGCGGCGCAGCTTGTTGCCCGTTTGCCTTCTCCTAATATGTAAATCTAATATTTGATCATTGAATAATGTAATATGGATGGGTTAATATTAACGAAACTAGACAAAAGTATAAGTAAGATTGTCTAACAATGAATTAAAATAAACGTAGTAATAGGTTTAACAATGAAAAAAAATTATTACCTATTATTATTATATGTGACTGTAAGATTGGATGACTATGAAATAAAAATACCAAAAAAATTAGCGATGAATCATGTATGTCGTAACAATAAAAATTGATCATGTAACCGACTTGTACTCACAATCAATGTCATAGCCATAGTTATATAAAATAGATACGTAATGCCCTTTGGTTTTCAATTTAATTACAATCAAGCCATTTATTTAGTTAAATTTGATCTTGATACATGTAACTTGATCTAATGGTCCACAAATGTACCTATTATATTTCATTTTAAAAGTGTTTAGCACAATAACACTCCCCTATATATATATATATATATATATATATATATATATATATATATATATATATATATATATATATATATATATATATATATATATATATATATATATATATATATATATATATATATATATATATATATATATATATATATATATATATATATATATATATATATATATATATATATATATATATATATATATATATATATATATATATATATATATATATATATATATATATATATATATATATATATATATATATATATATATATATATATATATATATATATATATATATATATATATATATATATATATATATATATATATATATATATATATATATATATATATATATATATATATATATATATATAGGGTGAGGTTCTTTTCAGAACCAAATAAATGTACAGAACTACGAGAACGAGTTTTTTTACTCTTAAAATACACATGTATTTTCATCATATAGTTCATCAAGCTGATATTCATGGATTTTCATCATGTTAGGTCGTTAGATACATGTATTTTCGGACCATGCACATGTATTTTGTTTCGCTCGTATCATAACTATCTTCACGATGAATAGTATGAAAACACATGTGCATTCTTCATATCACTCATCAAACTCGGTTTTATAACCAATAAAACAATTATTAAACGTTTATTTTAAACATAACAAGGAAAATACATATGCATTGCTAAGAGTAAAAGGTGGTTCTCGCATTATTTGGTTCTTAAAAGAACCTTGCACTATATATATAATATATTTATATATATATATAAGGTGAGGTTATTTTCAGAACCAAATAAATGTACAGAACTGCGAGCCACTTTTAACTCTTAAAATGCACATGTATATTCATCGGGTTAGTTCATTAGGTAGAAATACATGAATTTTCATTGTCGTAGGTCACTAGGAACATGTATCCTAGGACCATGCACATGTATTTGTCTTGTATGTATTATAACTATCTTTTCGTTGGATAATATGAAAACACATGTGCACTCTTAATATCGCTCATCATACTCGGATCTATAACAAATAAAAATATTATTAAATGTTAATTTAAACATAATAATGAAAATACATATGCATTGATAAGAGTATAAAGGTGGTTCTCGCAGTTCTGTACATTTATTTGGTTCTGAAAATAACCTTACACACACACGCACACATATATATATATATATATATATATATATATATATATATATATATATATATATATATATATATATATATATATATATATATATATATATATATATATATATATATATATATATATATATATATATATATATATATATATATATATATATATATATATATATATATATATATATATATATATATATATATATATATATATATATATATATATATATATATATATATATATATATATATATATATATATATATATATATATATATATATATATATATATATATATATATATATCAAATTCAAATCAAATCAAATCAAATCAAATCAAAATCAAAAACCCTTATATAGGAAGGATGGTGAAACAATTCCTTAAATACAAAATTCTACAAAAATAACACATGTAATTCATTAAAGTGTTTCCATAAAATGCTTAAAAAAATAAAATAGGAATTACAAATGATGCCTTAAATACAAAATTCTATAAAAAATATATATAGGAATTACAAATGATGCCTTAAATACAAAATTCTATAAAATTATATAAGAAAGAATGGTGAAACAATGCCTTAAATATAAAATTCTATAAAAATGATTCCATAAAATGCTTCAAAAATAAAATATTATAACAAATGATGCCTTAAATACAAAATTCTATACAAATATATACATGAATTACAAATGATGCCTTAAATACAAAATTCTATAAAAATATATAAGGAAGGATGGTGAAACAATGCCTTAAATACAAAATTCTATAAAAATGATTCCATTAAATGCTTCAAAAATAAAATAGGAATTACAAATGATGCCTTAAATACAAAATTCTATAAAAGTATATATATGAATTATAAATGATGCCTTAAATACAAAATTGTATAAAAAATATATAAGGAAGCATGGTGAAACAATGCCTTAAAAGTAAAATTCTATAAAAATGCACAACAATAATACTAATTTCAAAATAAAATTAATGTAAAAACGTTATTCATAACATTAACATATACAAAATTTATTACTTCATAAAATTAAAAAATACAGAAAATATTTATACTATATTATTAAAATTCTAAATAAATTTAATGTAACAAACTTATTCATAATGTTAACGTATGCAAATTTAATTAACTTAAAATATTCTTAAAAAAATAAAATATCTTAAACTACGTTATTTTTGTCTATTCTATGTTACATTATTAAAATATCAATGTTATAACTAACACTACATATACTAGACTTCTAACACAAACACACATAAATTCAGTTTTCATTAAAAAATATTTACTTAAAGCTAGCCCGTCCACCGGACGGGTGTAAAGGCTAATATATATATATATATATATATATATATATATATATATATATATATATATATATATATATATATATATATATATATATATATATATATATATATATATATATATATATATATATATATATATATATATATATATATATATATATATATATATATGTGTGTATATATATAAATATATATATATATATATATATATATATATATATATATATATATATATATATATATATATATATATATATATATATATATATATATGGGGACGTTATCGTGGTATATATAATAGGTACACTCGTGCACCGTTGGATCAATGATCATAATTATGATTAAATTTTAGTTAAAGAATGACATGGTTGTAATAATTTTAAATATGGTGGCATTTGTTTAGTAACTTATTCAACCGTCCAATCCTCTACCTTACGTTATTTGTCATTTACAAAAGCTAATTTTTAAAAATTAAAATTCGTCAACATTGATTAGTTAAAATTGTGAAACAACTACATTTATTTGATCCATTTTATAATCAAAAGACATGGTATCGACACATTTGTTATCTTATTAAGTTTTCCTATATTGACACATTTGTTATCTCATTTTAAATATATTGATACACTACTTTTTTTTAACACGTTTGTCGTATGACGCTAAATTTCATAATATGTTTATAGTGACATATTAGAATTGAGTACATCTCTAATGACGCACTATGTTAATCACATAATTTTTTTTACATGTTTAGTGACATGGTAAAAAAAATGACATGTTTATTGTGACACATTATTTTATTTACAGGTTTTTAGTGACAAGTTATGTCTTTTGACTAACACATTTCTAGATACTGTGCAGATTTAGATTCTTGGCATATTTGGTCTTTTTAAAAACATTTAACGACTTAATAACTTTTTATCAAACATCTTTTTGACGATATAGATCAAGAGTCTGTTCGCCGAAGAAAAGTAAACATGTGAGAAGAAAGTGCATGACACTTACATAGCCATGTCTCTAAAATAGAAACAATTATGAACCAGCATTATAATGGTTTTGAAACCAAAAATGATACATCGTGGTGTTCATCAATTAGGCTATGTATCATGTCAGGTTATGTATCGGCCGAAAGCGCTAAACAAGTGCTACACGAGACTAGTATTCACAATAAAATGATACATCGTGGTGTTCATCAAGATATGTGTTGGTGATGAGGTACAAACCCGACATTATTTTGAATGCTGAGCTACTATACCATACCTCATCAATACCATACCTCATCAATACCATACCAAGTCTTGTCAACGGATGTACAAACCCGGCATGATACATAACCCAACATGATACATAGCCTAATTGATGAAAGGTACCTAACCCGAAGAAAGGAAACCGGTGATACATAATATTGATTACCTTACAACTTGTCTTTTTGTAAGTTACAAGAAATTAAAGTTTATAAAAAATCAAGCAAACTCTAAAGATTTACTAATCTAGTTCTAAAGATTTCACTACCAACGTGACCCTCTTTTTAGCCGACCAATAGTGTCAAGAAGCCAGGTAGTCGAAAGTGTCAGGTAGCCGAAAGTGCTCCTCGGAGCCGTCATAGAGAGAACAATGGCATATAGCAATATCTAAATACCACCATCAAATCTTTTGTCTCGTGTGGTTGTTTGACTTGTTTCCTATGATTCATATAAATATTGCTACGATTCTTCGATGGTTTTGTTAAAGAGGTTTAAGAAACTCAGATGTATATAACCGCAGATAATAGGCCGTTTCTTGAACTGTTGCGATTGGCAACGGTTCGGAGGATACCGGGATAACGACAATCATCCATGGAACGGAAGACCTCTTAGATCTGACAAGCATGGAAGGGTTTTTTGAAGCGAATAGGATTCGATTGATTTTATGAAAATGATGATTGTTTACAAAGTGTTTGTTAGATCCAGAAAACGCAGAAGAGATAAAATATTATTATGTGGATGAGAGAAAATGACGAGTGTGAAATGATGAGACAACTTGGACATCGGATATTTTCAAGGAAAAATTATGAAGATAAATGCCAATTTTACCCTTTTAATTTATTGGTTAGTTTATTTGAATTTTATATTAATGAAGAGATAAAATGACACGTGCTACATTTTTATTGGTGATTATTATAACACATTTTAAGGTGTAACGCACTTGAACGCAAATCTATATATATAGAGTTGTGGTAAAATAAAAAAAAATATAATAAAATAGATGAGGTGGAACCACAAGCTGCCATGTGTCCCCCTTTTTTTCAAAAAAAATGGTGTCTTTTCGTAATTTATAAAACTTCAGGGGCGGTTTTGTAATTTTTAATATGAGAGTATATATACTATTTTTTTCTCTTTAACTGTTCATTGTCTCGTTCTTTTTTTTCACACAGTAACCTAATCACCATAACTGTTGAGTCCAAGATCTAGACTTATCTGGGATATATAACAATGATTGTAATAAGCACAGCGGAACATAAAGAACACAATCAAAGTTATGAACAAGGCTTTCTTATTCATAAAATACTAATAAGCTACTACTACTCCTGGTGCCTAATAGGCTTGACACCAGGAGAACGCACACACACCTTTAGTTTACATTGTATATGAATCAGTGAATAACCATGTGTGCCTAATCCTCTTTATATAATAGAGGTACTAGGGTTACATCACAACCCTAGCTTACTTACAAAGCTACCTATTTATTATTAAGTCCTTCATCTTCTTTTGTCATATCAACTCAAGATATATAAGTCCCAACAATCTTCCCCTAGTTGATTTGACAAAACCAGTAAGCACGAGCTTCCCCTGAAGCTAATATAGATGAAGGCTAAGCTTCCCCTCGATCCATGCATTCTTCCCCTTTTTGTCACATCAACTCAAAAAGGATCGTCTTCCCCTTAAGAAGTACACGGAAAATCCAGTAGGCTCCATGGAGAGATCACTGATGAAGAAAATCAAGTATAACAAATTTTATGAAGAAGTTAAATATCCCAAACTTGTGTCTTATACCATCTCAATTTTATTACATGGGACTGATAACCCCCACAACTATAAGCCAGTTGTTAGCTATAACAATACATTTAATCCAACGATAAGGTGTATTGCTCACCGATAATTTTTGGTACACGGGAACTAGTAACCTTCACAACTATGAGCCAGTTGTAAGCTGTAACAATATATTTAGTCCAAAGACAAGGTGTATTGCTCACCTAAATATATATAAGAAGATAACAAGTTTGTGAAAATCAACTCCAACACCAAATAAGCAAGAATCAACTGTCTTCGTCAATAAACCATAACTCACCAGTAGGAACCATAAGCTAACCATCTCTTGCATCTTGAACTCAGTATTATGGATCATCCACCCATTCAGTGTGAAAAAGACATGCTTATTACAATAACATGTAATAAAATGTCTTTGTATAATTCTTGTAATCAATATATGCATGGCGATCACATGCAATGGCCGATAGTCTCAGTGAGCTATGACGGATCAACCAGAAACCACTCGATGCTTATGATCATGCTAATTTTGTGATCATATCATGAACTGTATGGTATCATATGCCCCCCAAATATTTGTAAAAGAGCGTGTAACTGTTCCAATCAAGAATTATAACATAAACTGAATTTTCGAAACGAACCATATACCTCTTCATTGTTCAAGATGAAGGACCTAGTAGTAATATATTAGCTTAGATAGTAAGCTAGGGTTGTGATGTAACCATATACCTCTTCATTGTTCAAGATATCTAAGTCCCAACAATAACCCTAACCACCGTAACACCATAACCGCCGTCAACTCCATAACTCCCCCGCCACATCACCACCTCGCGATCGCTGCCTTATGTTAATTGAATCATCATCCTCGATACGTAGTGGTGCGTCATCATCTTCATCATCATCATCTGGTGTTTTTTGTAAGTATCGATTCCGTTTTTTATCTCATGATTTTTAAGTTTTAGTGAATTAATTTAAGTATAATGATCTGAATATGCTTGTTATTTGGTAAAATATGATCTATGCTTTATGCTTGTGAATGAATAATTATAATAGAGTAAGTTTGGTTTGTAATTTGATGCATGAGTGTGAGTACCTGGTCATATAAATTAGATGAAAAACATGTATATAAAACATGCATGCTAGGTGTTCGATAAAATGTGTACATCATATTCTATAACTATAATGCACTAGGTTCGTAATGTAATGCATTAGATTTGTATTTGTGATGGGCCAATTGTTTATACACTAGTAAGTCAGTAACAATCCAAAATTATAAAGGATTATTTGTGTAAAACCCGCATGCTTTTACCATGAATAGTGCCCTTAAGATCGTACGTTCTAGATTAAAACTTACCTCATGTAGTATTGATCACATTCATGTGCTTATAATCAAGCAAGTGCATACGTGTATGTCATGACAAGTATCGATTACGTACGAACCCATGATAAACAGTTAATAATATATCACGTGAACATAATTAAATCATGAACACCATTTAAAATACTAACTAAAATAATTATGTAAATACTCAGAATATATTCACGAGCGTGGAGTTTACGGTAAACGACACGTTAAAAGAAACAGAAACACGTTAAACACGAGCACGTTTAACCACGAACGAACACGAAACATCGGGACACGAGAAAGGTACGGGTACCCCATGTGGGGCCCCCATACCCACGGCACACATGCATGTAATGGGCTTAGCCCATGGACTTTTCAAGTTAAGGGGGGGTAAAAGTAAAAACATGTTTTCATTTTCATTTTTCAAGAAATAAACATAAAACCCTAAAAAGAGTTTTCTCCTCTCCTTTTTCTCCTTATTGTGCCGCCACCCTTACACCACCATAAGTGGGTGTTTGATTGATTTTGATCTTAAAAACAAGTGTTAGAATACGTGTTTGTTCATCCTTTTTCCAAGCTACATAGTGGTATACCTTTCTAACCTTTCTTTTTAATTCTTTTTAATTCTTTTTGATTCTTTTGATCTTTGATTTATTTTCATGAACATGTTATTTATTTTCTTATGAAAACAAGATAATTAATCATTGATCTAACATGTTTTAGTATTAAATAAAATCAAGGAATGATTTAAAGGGGTGTTTGTTTCTAGCCGCCTAGCAAAACAAACCCGAGGGGGGTTTGGTTTGCTATTGCCGCCACCACCAAGACCACAATTGGTCTTGGTTGGCTCATGTGGGACCCACGGCAGCAAGGGGACACGGGTGCCCCGGGTTTGGCCCGGGGTACGGTGTCGAATTCATACCCGGTTCACGGTTCGTTGGTTAAAATCATGATCTATGTTACATGTAATTTTTATGAATCATGAACTTAGGATATAATTAATTAATAACATGAAATATTAATTAAATCATGACTTAGGTTATTTTAATTATTAGTTTATCATGACATTAAATTAACCTAAGTATTTTATGTTATAAGTTATAATTAATTAATTATTAAAACATGCCTATAATTAATTAATTTAGACATGACTTAGGTTATATTATTATTAATAATAATACACATTTTAACCTAAGTATTTCATTTCATTTTAATTAATACATGTTACACTTTAATTAAAATGCTTAACCTATAGTTTAATTAAAATACATGAAATAATAATTAAACTATACACTATATCATATGACTTAAGTAGTAAGCTTATAACACTTAGACTTATATGTTAGCTTATGAAATCAGCTTAATTCTAATTATGGAAACTTCTATTTATAGAAACTTAATTAAATAAGGCAACTAATCTAATTATGGAAACCTTCTATATATGGAAATCAATCTATTTCAGGCAGCTAATCTAATTATGGAAACCTTCTATATATGGAAACTTATTTAATTAAGGCAGCTGATCTATTTTTGGAAACTTTCTATTTTTAGAAACTAATCTATTTTAGGCAGTAAATTCTATTTTTGGAAACTTTCTATTTTTGGAAACTTTCTATTTTTGGAAACTTTCTATTTTTGGTAACTTTCTATTTTTGGAAACTTTCTATTTTTGGAAACTTTCTATTTTTGGAAACCTGCTATTTTTGGAAAGTTACTTATTATTATGCAGTAAGTATATTAATACATGAACACCAGTAATACTTAATCAGATAAACCAGAAATACAAGATAAACACAGTTTAAGGTTTTAAACAGTGAACCATGACCTAAAACATACCAAATCAGCTATAACAAGACACAGAACCCAGTACGTAATCAGTGAATCGATACTTATACACGTGTGTATTCATGTAGCGTTAGTGATCCAGAAGTAGGAGTCTTTCTTCCGTTCATTTCACTGGACTTGAGGTACGGATTCCCGTCCTTTCAGTATGGACATTCCTTCCTTATTAGGATTTCCCCGTATGCAGCCAACTGTTTTCCCCAGCATTTGTTTTATTGTTTTGAACTGCTTATGTTAATTTAGCATAAACTATATCCATATACAAGCATGACCAGTTTCACCTAGTTATGGAGGTACCATAACCATAGCATTGGAGGCACCGATGTTATGACTTCCCCACGGCGGAGTGATTGCTCGTGACGTCCCTTTTCAGTTTGGCCATATTATTATATCAGTCGGGGCGTATGGGTGCATCCTAGTTACATGTTTTATTCAGTTTATCATGGTGAATGTGGTGTGTGCCTTGCACCCTTCACAAGGAGCTGATCCCTCCTACCCAAACCAGTATATTGATTAGAGGCATCCCCTCTAATCAGCATGATGAGGTCACCCCTCCAAGTATTCATGCACGTGACCTTTTCATGACCTATATGGGCTATGGTATATATATGTTAAACAGTTTTCACAGGTTAAACATAAGGCTTTTCAAACTATAAAACCAGTTTTCATGTTACTTAACCAGTTTACTCAGTACTTAGTCTTCCGCTGTTATATGTTACATGCTTATCCTATATCATGCTTTATTGTACATCCGTGCACTGAGCGTCTTGCTCAGCCGTTTTCCTTTTCATGTTCCCAAAACGGCAGGTACTCAGGGACGCTCGTAGATCTCAAACGTAGGTGCATATGGATTGGAAGCTTTACTGTCTTTCCTTACTTTATGCATTTCCTTTACAGTTGCTTTGGACATTGTTTCGTCCTTCCTTTTACAGTATTTATGTTTGTGTGTGATGAGCTTTACTTTGGGATACCGATGTTTGATTCCGGTATTTCCTTTTATGGTTGAATAATGCTTAGACATTTATCCTTGTATGCTTTGATGACACGCCATGATATGCGTAATATTCCATTTCCAAAATGGGGTGTTACAATTATGGTATCAGAGCCAAGGTTTCGACCTGTAGGCTCTCAAATATGACCTGTGATTAGTGGGTAGTCACTACGGTTTTCCTAGAACTGACAGTTGTTTTCATGCATTCATCATTTTTAAGCATACATATACATGTCATTGTTACAGGGTTTTTGACTAAGTAATGGTTGGTACAGGACTGGCCCTATTTAGTCGCATGTGTTTTATCGAAACTTTTAGATTTGGGACCGACCCATAGGCGTCCCCTCGATATGTCTTTTATTTTGAGTGAACTGACCTTAGGCGTTCACTCTCGAGCATCAAAAGTTTTCATAAAACTGCATCATGCATTCATACAAAGATTTTCTTGCATAAAATTTTTCTCGTGAAATTTTGGCATAAAATTTTTCTTTTATATAGTTTATGTTTGAACTGTAAATCATATGTTTTATGTTATACTGTCAGATGGCAAACACAGACAAACTTTGGGAGTTATTTGAAAACATGGAGGCAGAAAGGCAAGACGCCGTTCTTCATGACGACGAATATCCTCCCCCACCGATCATTTTTCCCATGGAAGGAAGTAATCGACTCATGAGGGAATACTACGCCATGAGACAAAGACCCGACGAGAATTGTGGTCAGTTCATGCAGAGGTTCCTTGGGTACACAGCTGTCCTGAGGGCATCCGCAGGCACCACTGAAGAGCAAGCACTACATTTTCGTTGGGGCCTTAACCCAAGGATTTCTAATGAGTTATCAGGTGCCCCATTGGATACTGTGGCACAGGTGGCTTACGCAGCAAGAAAGCTTGAGATGTTGCAAGAACGTGATGAGTTCGGGGAAGCAGAAAGACCCGACAAGAGGTAAAACATTTCATGTTCTAGCGTTAACCAGACCGCATCCTATCGTTACATGTTCTATAATCATCTCTTAAACTGTATCTTCCAGGCAGAAAACTGGGGACCGGTCTCAGCCGGCTACTCAGCAGCAGCCCAATCAGCCCAAAGGAAACGGTCACTCTAACGACCGTTCTGTTGTGGAAAGGCGCAGCGGTAATGACAATTACCGTAACAATGCGGGACAGTCCAACAACAGCAGGTCCTACTATTTACGCATCTTCTTATGATTTCATGTTATATCTCTCATGCTGACACTATGTTAATCTCTACCAGGAACCACGGTAACGGAAGGGACCAGAACCACAGGGGTTCTCAGCCCAACCGTTCAGCTAACACTGGTACGCATCTTACGACGTTTACGTCCTATACTCGTGCATATACCTTATTCTTAACACGTTCTGTCATCAGCAGGCCCTCAGCAAGCAAGGACTCCTGCTGGAGGATTCACTCATCCTCTTTGCAGCACCTGCCATCGCAGACACCCTGGCCCATGTCGTTGTGACTCCGACGCGTGCTACAAGTGCGGCCTCCCTGGCCATCGTATGAGAGATCGCCGTAAGGGTGAAATGGAGGGTACTTCGGGTCATGCTGATACTAAACCGCCTCCTACCACTGGGCGTGTCTACACGACATCACACGATCAGGCAAACAAATCTACAGGTACCATTACTGGAATTTTGTATATGTACGGCCAGGCTGCATGTGTTCTTTTCGACACGGGTGCCACTCATTCAGTTGTTTCCACTACTTATGCAAAGAACATCAGGACACTTCCCTTGCCATTAGAAACTAAGCTTACCATTTCCACGCCTCTGAGGGACTCTGTATTAATAACTCATGTATACAAGAGTCTTCCTTTAGAGTTTGACGATAAAGTTCGTGCAGTAGATGCACTTCCTCTAGACATGATTGAGTTTGATATGATTCTCGGCATGGATTGGCTATCCAAGCACCATGCTACCATAGACTGCCACTCATATAGAGTGATCTTCGGCGACATTAATGCACCAGAGTACATCCATAACGGGTTCATACCCGGACGGTCTGTACAAGTCATATCTACCTTGCAAGCACGTGCATTACTGTCACATGGCTGCGAAGGTTATCTCGCTACAGTTCATGACATGGATGCTGAATCCCCATCGATTCAGGATCAACCAGTAGTTTCAGAATTTCAAGACGTCTTCCCAGATGAACTTCCAGGCATACCACCTGCAAGAGAAGTGGAGTTCAATATCGACCTTGTTCCAGGAGCTGAGCCAATCTCTAAGGCTCCGTATCGTATGGCTCCCATAGAGCTAAAAGAACTGAAGGACCAATTACAGGAACTTCTTGAACGAGGGTTCATTAGACCGAGCGCATCTCCATGGGGCGCACCGGTCTTGTTCGTTAAGAAGAAGGACGGCAGCATGCGACTTTGCATTGACTACCGTGAACTTAATAAGATTACCATCCGCAACAGGTATCCACTGCCACGTATAGACGATCTGTTTGACCAACTTCAAGGAGCCAAACACTTCTCAAAGATCGATCTAAGGTCAGGCTACCATCAGCTAAGGGTTAAAGAGCAGGATATTGCCAAGACTGCTTTTCGTACCCGCTATGGCCATTATGAGTTTGTAGTCATGCCATTCGGCCTGACTAACGCTCCAGCAGTATTTATGGATCTGATGAACAGAATCTTCCATGAATTCCTTGATAAATTTGTCATTGTATTCATCGATGACATCTTGATATTCTCAAAGTCCACGGAGGAACACGAAGATCATCTCCGTACTGTACTACAGATTCTTCGTCAGAAGCAGCTGTATGCGAAATTCTCCAAGTGTGAGTTCTGGTTAAACAAGGTGGCATTCTTAGGTCACATTGTATCAGCAGAAGGGATCACTATGGACCCAGCGAAGGTTGAGGCTATCACTAAATGGCCAAGACCAACATCAGCGACAGAAGTCCGCAGTTTCTTAGGCTTAGCTGGATATTATCGAAGATTCGTGGAGAACTTTTCTCGGCTGGCATTGCCTCTCACCAAACTGATGCGAAAAGGAGAGAAATTCGTCTGGACGGAAGATCGAGAGAAGAGCTTCGAAGACCTAAAGCAGAAGTTAGTATCTGCACCTATTCTTACTCTCCCATCTGGTACAGGTGGATTTCAGATCTATAGCGATGCATCGGGGAAGGGACTGGGCTGTGTTCTCATGCAACATGGGAAAGTGATCGCGTATGCTTCACGGCAGCTTAAGCCCTATGAAGAAAACTACCCTACGCATGACCTGGAACTTGCTGCAGTAGTGTTCGCATTAAAGATATGGAGGCATTACTTATACGGAGAATCATGCGACATTTTCACGGATCACAAGAGCTTGAAGTATATCTTCACACAGCGAGAATTGAACATGAGACAAAGGAGATGGTTGGAACTGTTGAAGGATTATGATATTAACCTACAGTATCATCCCGGGAAAGCTAATGTAGTAGCAGATGCACTCAGCAGAAAGTCCGGAATGATAAACGGCATTGAGATCAAGGAACAAAACATAAGGGACTTGGAGCGGCTTGACATTGAAATCATGGTACGTGGGCAACACGGATACTGGGCGAATCTTACAGTAGAACCTGAGTTACTGACTAGGATCAAGGAAGCGCAGAAGGATGATGGAGAGATTTGGGCGATAATTCAGAATTTGGAGAAGCAGACAGAATTCAGAATGGACGCAGACGGTATCATTTGGCAGGGCACGAGACTTTGTGTTCCTGACAATCCAGAACTCCGGGAAGCATTGTTAGCTGAAGCTCACAGCTCCCCATTTTCTATACATCCTGGGTCGACAAAAATGTACCATGACATCAGACAGCACTTTTGGTGGAGTGGTGTGAAACAGGATGTAGCCACGTATGTCTCCAAATGTCTTACCTGTCAGCAGGTTAAGATTGAACATCAGCGATCTGGCGGTCTCCTTCAACCGTTGGATATTCCAGAGTGGAAGTGGGATAAAATCACCATGGATTTTGTTACCGGTCTTCCGCCTACCAAGAAGAAGCACGATGCTATTTGGGTCATCGTTGATCGACTCACCAAATCAGCTCATTTCTTACCGATACGCAAGGAAGATCCGGTAAGTAAACTCGCAGATACGTACAGAAGGGAGATCATGAGACTCCACGGCACTCCCTCCAGCATCGTCTCAGACAGAGATCCTCGTTTCACGTCGCGATTCTGGAAAGGCCTGCAAAAAGCTTGGGGTACACAACTGAAGCTGAGCACAGCCTTTCATCCTCAAACGGACGGACAATCGGAGCGAACAATTCAGACATTGGAAGATATGTTAAGGTCGTGTGCGTTGGAATGGACAGGTGATTGGGACGATTACATCTGTTTAGTTGAGTTTGCATACAACAACAGCTGGCACGCAAGTATCAAATGTGCTCCTTTCGAAATGTTGTATGGCAGAAAGTGTCGCGCTCCAACTTGCTGGGATCAAGTGGGAGAGCGAACACTTGAAGGACCAGAGATTATAGAAATGACCAACGAGAAGATTGAGGTAGCTAAACAGAAACTACAGGAAGCGCGTTCACGCCAGAAGAGTTACGCCGATAAGCATCGTAGGGACATACATTTTAATGTGGGAGATCACGTCTTCCTCAAGGTTTCGCCGGCACGTGGTGTTAAACGCTTCGGGATCAAGGGAAAACTCAGTCCTCGGTTCATCGGACCATTTGATATCGTTGAACGAATCGGCGAAGTATCTTACCGATTGGCGTTACCTCCTTAGCTATCGCACGTGCATAACGTGTTCCATGTGTCCTTACTCAGAGGGTACAATTATCATCCCCTTCACATGGTTCAGTATCCACTGGAACAGATACGTGAAGATCTCACGTTTGTAGAAGAACCCGAACGAGTACTCGACAGGCAAGAACGAGTCATGAGAAGGAAGACGATTCCTTTCGTTAAAATCCTTTGGAGGGACCATACCGAGCGGGAAGCCACTTGGGAAACAGAGGAGTCTATCCGGGCTTCTTACCCTCACTTCATATTTTGAGTTCGGGTATGTCACTTCTTTTCAGCTTACTTTATCTATAATTCGGGGACGAATTATTCTTTTTAGGGGGGAAGAATTGTAAAACCCGCATGCTTTTACCATGAATAGTGCCCTTAAGATCGTACGTTCTAGATTAAAACTTACCTCATGTAGTATTGATCACATTCATGTGCTTATAATCAAGCAAGTGCATACGTGTATGTCATGACAAGTATCGATTACGTACGAACCCATGATAAACAGTTAATAATATATCACGTGAACATAATTAAATCATGAACACCATTTAAAATACTAACTAAAATAATTATGTAAATACTCAGAATATATTCACGAGCGTGGAGTTTACGGTAAACGACACGTTAAAAGAAACAGAAACACGTTAAACACGAGCACGTTTAACTACGAACGAACACGAAACATCGGGACACGAGAAAGGTACGGGTACCCCATGTGGGGCCCCCATACCCACGGCACACATGCATGTAATGGGCTTAGCCCATGGACTTTTCAAGTTAAGGGGGGGTAAAAGTAAAAACATGTTTTCATTTTCATTTTTCAAGAAATAAACATAAAACCCTAAAAAGAGTTTTCTCCTCTCCTTTTTCTCCTTATTGTGCCGCCACCCTTACACCACCATAAGTGGGTGTTTGATTGATTTTGATCTTAAAAACAAGTGTTAGAATACGTGTTTGTTCATCCTTTTTCCAAGCTACATAGTGGTATACCTTTCTAACCTTTCTTTTTAATTCTTTTTAATTCTTTTTGATTCTTTTGATCTTTGATTTATTTTCATGAACATGTTATTTATTTTCTTATGAAAACAAGATAATTAATCATTGATCTAACATGTTTTAGTATTAAATAAAATCAAGGAATGATTTAAAGGGGTGTTTGTTTCTAGCCGCCTAGCAAAACAAACCCGAGGGGGGTTTGGTTTGCTATTGCCGCCACCACCAAGACCACAATTGGTCTTGGTTGGCTCATGTGGGACCCACGGCAGCAAGGGGACACGGGTGCCCCGGGTTTGGCCCGGGGTACGGTGTCGAATTCATACCCGGTTCACGGTTCGTTGGTTAAAATCATGATCTATGTTACATGTAATTTTTATGAATCATGAACTTAGGATATAATTAATTAATAACATGAAATATTAATTAAATCATGACTTAGGTTATTTTAATTATTAGTTTATCATGACATTAAATTAACCTAAGTATTTTATGTTATAAGTTATAATTAATTAATTATTAAAACATGCCTATAATTAATTAATTTAGACATGACTTAGGTTATATTATTATTAATAATAATACACATTTTAACCTAAGTATTTCATTTCATTTTAATTAATACATGTTACACTTTAATTAAAATGCTTAACCTATAGTTTAATTAAAATACATGAAATAATAATTAAACTATACACTATATCATATGACTTAAGTAGTAAGCTTATAACACTTAGACTTATATGTTAGCTTATGAAATCAGCTTAATTCTAATTATGGAAACTTCTATTTATAGAAACTTAATTAAATAAGGCAACTAATCTAATTATGGAAACCTTCTATATATGGAAATCAATCTATTTCAGGCAGCTAATCTAATTATGGAAACCTTCTATATATGGAAACTTATTTAATTAAGGCAGCTGATCTATTTTTGGAAACTTTCTATTTTTAGAAACTAATCTATTTTAGGCAGTAAATTCTATTTTTGGAAACTTTCTATTTTTGGAAACTTTCTATTTTTGGAAACTTTCTATTTTTGGAAACTTTCTATTTTTGGAAACCTGCTATTTTTGGAAAGTTACTTATTATTATGCAGTAAGTATATTAATACATGAACACCAGTAATACTTAATCAGATAAACCAGAAATACAAGATAAACACAGTTTAAGGTTTTAAACAGTGAACCATGACCTAAAACATACCAAATCAGCTATAACAAGACACAGAACCCAATACGTAATCAGTGAATCGATACTTATACACATGTGTATTCATGTAGCGTTAGTGATCCAGAAGTAGGAGTCTTTCTTCCGTTCATTTCACTGGACTTGAGGTACGGATTCCCGTCCTTTCAGTATGGACATTCCTTCCTTATTAGGATTTCCCCGTATGCAGCCAACTGTTTTCCCCAGCATTTGTTTTATTGTTTTGAACTGCTTATGTTAATTTAGCATAAACTATAGCCATATACAAGCATGACCAGTTTCACCTAGTTATGGAGGTACCATAACCATAGCATTGGAGGCACCGATGTTATGACTTCCCCACGGCGGAGTGATTGCTCGTGGCGTCCCTTTTCAGTTTGGCCATATTATTATATCAGTCGGGGCGTATGGGTGCATCCTAGTTACATGTTTTATTCAGTTTATCATGGTGAATGTGGTGTGTGCCTTGCACCCTTCACAAGGAGCTGATCCCTCCTACCCAAACCAGTATATTGATTAGAGGCATCCCCTCTAATCAGCATGATGAGGTCACCCCTCCAAGTATTCATGCACGTGACCTTTTCATGACCTATATGGGCTATGGTATATATATGTTAAACAGTTTTCACAGGTTAAACATAAGGCTTTTCAAACTATAAAACCAGTTTTCATGTTACTTAACCAGTTTACTCAGTACTTAGTCTTCCGCTGTTATATGTTACATGCTTATCCTATATCATGCTTTATTGTACATCCGTGCACTGAGCGTCTTGCTCAGCCGTTTTCCTTTTCATGTTCCCAAAACGGCAGGTACTCAGGGACGCTCGTAGATCTCAAACGTAGGTGCATATGGATTGGAAGCTTTACTGTCTTTCCTTACTTTATGCATTTCCTTTACAGTTGCTTTGGACATTGTTTCGTCCTTCCTTTTACAGTATTTATGTTTGTGTGTGATGAGCTTTACTTTGGGATACCGATGTTTGATTCCGGTATTTCCTTTTATGGTTGAATAATGCTTAGACATTTATCCTTGTATGCTTTGATGACACGCCATGATATGCGTAATATTCCATTTCCAAAATGGGGTGTTACAATTTGATTATTACCATTACATTTTGATGTAGTAGATTTATACTAGTAATGCAGTAGATTTATATTTGTAATTCAATATAAATGCTCTAGATTTTTGGGTCATTTTTAGGCTAAAAAGGCTCGTATGTGTAGTTATGGAACTTGCATACCAAGTGTTCGATGGAATGTTTACAAGATATATATAACTGTGATGTAGTAATTTCGTATTGTTATGCACTAGTTGTTCATACACACTGGTAATGAACTTGTTATATTGCACTAGTTGTTAATCATATTTCGCACTATGATTTTTTATGTTATTTTGTTTAGTGTATTCTGATGCAGTGGAATATACATTATGATGTGGTAGAAAATACACAGTAATGCAGTAGAATAACTCAATGATGCAACAAGGTAATAAGTGGAAGAAGTGACTGTGTGTGATGTAGTAGATTATACATTCTGATGCCGTATATACATTATAATGTAGTGGAATAATATGATATTTTTGTTTTATTTTAAATAATCTATGTTTTATGTTATTTTGTTTATTTTATGTGATACGGTAGAATATACATTATGATGTATCAAAATATATGTTCTAATACACTAGGATTGCATAGTAATGCACTAAAATAATAAGAGCTAGAAGTGTAGTGTACGTGATCAATATAATATACATTATGATATAGTAGACTACATTTTAATGGAGTAGAATAACATAGTGATTTACTAAAGTAATAAGAGGAGAAAGTGTAGTGTATGTGGAGGAAAAAGGACATAATTCCTGGACATGCTCATTATAGTTGCCACCATCGAAGAAAACCAAGCAACAAGTAGTAGAATATAAGACTGTAATGCAGTAGAATATATTCTTTGATGTAGTAGAATATACATTAGAATGTAGTAGAATATAAGTCTGTAATGCAGTTGGATAAAAGGAAAAGTAACTATATCAATTACATCATAGTTTGTAATATATAACTTTTGTTGGTTGTTTTAATATTTTAGATTGAATTTTGGAATTCTAGGATAATGGTTAAATGTAGTTGTAAGTGGTACAAGTTTAGTAGTTTCTTCAATGATTATATCAGGTAATAAGGAAAACAAATACATACGACATTCTTTCCTTTACTTAATTTTATATTAATTCTTAGTAGTTTTATATAACACATTGTGATGCACACGGATTTATTCTATGATGCACTAGAAACATATAACAATTTTTTTCCATGACTGTTTTGTTTCGAGTACATCACTTTTGTTTAATTTGAGTGCATCACGTATCCTAGTGCATATCGGTGTCATATCTAGTGCATCACGTTGCATGAATGTATTGCATTATAGTTCTTTATCAAGTGCATCACAGTGTTAATATACCATGTTCGTGTTTTTTGTAGGTTGACTTTTGTAAATCTGAGTTGAAGGTTCACAATTCCATGATTTGTAAACTATCAGTGCCAGCGTCGAAGAAAACAAAGCAATAGGACCGCTTAAAAGAGCTCGTTTGAGAGAATCTATACACCAAAAATGAATATTATTTTTTCCTTTTCTTTTACCACTTATGAATTAAGCAACTATAATGAAAGGAATGTATATCCTACAATTTAAATCTAAGATGATCTCAATTGAAATATCTTTTTGTTCATTTCGTTTAGTGCAACATACTTTTAAAATTACTACATCATTGTTTTGTTTTACATATCCAGTACATCATAGTTACAATGTTACTACATCACATTGCAAAATACCACTACATCATCCTCATATAGAATTTTTAGTTATCAAAGTTATTTAATACTAAACAAACATTATGGTCATTACGAGGTACCATACTTATTACTAAACATTCAATAATCTAAAGTATTATAGCTTGAATTTTGAAACATTGAGTAGATTTTACATCATTATTTTGAAATAAGTTAATATTCTACTGAGTTTTGGAAGTCCTTATTTTCTTCAACTGTGTTTTCAGACCCAGACATTCCTTTTTCAGTTCTTCCAAACACACACCACGACTGACATACTTTCCATGTATCTCGTCAGAAATACTCCATAGTCAACAAAGTTTTGGAGTTTCTTTTTCCAGTTAACTTCACTTGCTTACAATCCGTCGCTAAAAAATCTGCTATTTTTGGGTGGTTATTCCTTTTCTGATAGTAAAAAAAGATTCCATCTGTAAAACAAAAATTATAAAATCAGTGATGTACTATTCTTAACACTATGGTGTACTAAAAATAACAATCTTATATTTTCTAGCACATCACTATTATTTTATATTATACTGCACTATATTCTTATAGTTTACCGCATTAAAGTGATACTTTAGTGCATTATTGTTAACACTAATGCACTAGAAAATAACAGTTATGTAGTAGAAATAACAATAATGTAGTATAAATACCAAATATCAAAGTATACTATGTGATGCAATAGAACTTAAACTGAAATGCAGTAAAGTATAATTGCAATATAGTAGAAATAACTATAATGCAGTAAAATAATTATAATACATTAAAAATATTTCAACTGCATTATAGTTATATTATCCTGCATTACTATTATATCCTACTATGATGCACTAGAAATAACAATAATGAAGCAAGAAATATCACCACACTATCAAAATATACTATGTGATGCAATACAAATTAAGCTAGCATGCAATATGGTATACATGTAATGTAGTATAAATAAAAGTTTAGTGTAGTAAAAGTTAATACAATACAAGTTTTTTCTGCTCCATTACAACTATATTATAGCACAGTAGAGATCGTATTCTACTATATAACAAACAAATAAAACACACACATTCAGATTTACATAAATGACCAACTTCATTTAGCCTAAATCATGGCTCCTAACTTAACATACCTCATATTGCATTGAGTTTTTTTTCTAGTACACCATAATCCAATCAGGCACAAACAATCGCTTTTTCACAAAAAAAAAACCCACAACTAGCCTGAATCATGCATATGAACAACAACTTACATCCTACTGCATTTCATATGTAACCACATCTCAGTTATAAATTCTAGTTATAAATCATCCACATAAGCAACAACAATAACCTAATGAGCAAGAATTTCACTTCTAGTGCATAACACACATAATAAGCCTAAATCGTGCATATCAACAACAAGTTACAACGTACTGCATTGTAGTTCATATTTTACCACATCATAGTTATAAATTCTAGTTATAAATCATCCATATGGAAAATAGCAGTAACCTACTGCATTACAATTTATATTTTACCACATCACAGTTAAAAGTCTAGTTACAAATAATCATATGAACAATAAGAATAACATATTGCATAAATTTTATTTCTAGTGCATAACAGTTTCATCCTAGTGCATTATAGCTTAACTTTTAGTACATCTCAAACACAATTAGGTACGTACATTCATTTATGCAAAAGAAAAATTGCATTTATCCTAAATCATGCTTTTGAACATCAACATACATCATGCTGCATTACATTTCAATTTTTAGTGCATTGCAAATAAACATTTACTGGATCACAGTCCAAATTCAAGTGAATCACAATTATAAAGTCTATTTGAGACATTTTATCAAACATATTGTATGCAACTTTTTTTAAACACTTCTTCTAGCAACCTTTTTTAAAATTTTGTTCTAGAACTAGAAGAAAATACGCACAAACATACATAGATACACACGATTCAATTTAAAAGTAAATGTAGTAAATTATTAACGAATTAAACACATATGGATATAGTTACCAGGTGGCGTAAGATTTGGTATATTTCTTCGATCCACTGTTGAGGCAATATATTTTGATCGGTAAATAGTGAGTGACTTGATCGGAAATATTGAGTGATTTGATCAGAAAATAGAGAGAGATTTTGATCGGAATCTAGCGTTTTGTGTGTGTTTTTTAGATACGAAAATGGCGAGGTTTGGTTTTGGGGAAAATAGAGAATTCAGGATTATAATTTTTAGACTTTTCATATATTACCCTGAAGTTTTGCTTATTTACAAAAATGACACCGCGTTTCTAAAACTTTTGTGCAATCTTGGTTGATTTGATCCAAGGGCTAGGATTTCATCCTACCTATTTTATTATAAAATCTTTTTTATAATAACCTCACCCTATATATATATATATATATATATATATATATATATATATATATATATATATATATATATATATATAGAGTTGGGTTAATGTGGTTGAGTTGCTTAAAGTTGTTAAAATAAGAAGTAATTTAGATCGTAGGATGTACAGATGATGATGTCATTTCCTAAACATTTCATCAATGGCATTAATGTAATAAACATAAAATATTAAGGGCAATATGTACCATGTTAAAATGTACACTAATTTTCATCGTGTAGCCAAAGTTAATTCCCGTATGTTTAGCCTCAAAAATAACTATCCAATTCATTTATAGCCAACGGTTCATTTCATAGTTTACTCTTGGAAAATAAAATTGATACAAAGGTATCTGTAAGTTTCATTCATCATTTATCTCATTGGTGATAATTTAAAATGATTTGTTACATTTAAATTAATATTAAAGTAGACAACAAATTCGTACACAAAAAACTTAGACTGTCGTGATACACATTCATATTTTAAATCAGTTGTTGCAAAAATATGTATGAATAAACTCAATTGCAGTTGGATTTTTTTAACTAGTTCAACTAGATTTTTTTAACAAGTTGCAAAAATATTATTTATTACTTATGATATATCAAATTTCAAGTGTTTTTTCCATCACGTATATTTTGCACATCATGATACATGAAATTTTTAGTGTTTTTATCATCATGTATATTTTGGCCATTTTGTCGAAAAAAATTATATACCTATATAATGGTAGGCTAATCACAACAACAGTCGACAATACATCGGTACACGACGAGTTGATTCACAAGAGATTATTTAGTAATGTTTTACATGACGTGTTGCATTACATAAATAACAAACCGGTACCTCGCGGGAATGACCAAATGGTACATGAGAGGAAATATGCATTAACTCGTACATGACGAATTCGTACACGACCAACTGGTACATGATTAGAATGCCGAACTCGTACACAACCAACTAGTACAAGATGTGTTGCGTCACGAGAATAACCGACCAATACACGATGGAAATGTCGAACTCGTACATAAAAGGATGTCGAACTCATACATGACGGGAATGACCAACCGGTCATTATTAGAACAAAAAATTACTTCCAACATAAAATGATACAAAAGCTTATTCTAATCCATAAATTTTAAACACTTACACCAATCATGATACACATCCACAAAAATGGCGTTCACATGAACATAGTATAATCTAAATTTAGGAGTAATACATTAGACTAAAATATTAAATCAACATAAAGAGATGATTGAAGTTCCAAACCAACATATATACTAACCGATACATTGTAACTTTACATTTTGTATCACCACCCAATTAATACTCACAAACAAAACTTGGTAACATCCATTAATAGACCAGTGGGCAGTGGGCCATCAAACAAATTAGATTTAGGGGGACACAAAAAAAGATCGGAGATCAAATGTCTTGCTTATGTCACATTCGGATCTTGACCACTTGATACACACTTGTAACTTTTCATCGTTTATGTTCGTACCATGTGTTGGTGGAAAATATGATGGAAAATCAATGATACATGACCACAACTACAACTAGTCGTCCGGTCAGATTTTGCCGCGAGGTTATCGACGAATAAATGGCGAGGTCACACCGAAACGATACATAATTGAAGCCACCAAATGCAGTGGAAGTGGAAGGAGGCTAATAATTTAATGAGATCAATTTCTAGTGAATTTTTGGTGAGATCTAGGATCTTGAATAAAAAGGACGATATACTTTTCTTTGAGAGAGAAAAAAGGATATGTGTGAATAAGTGGTTGTTACTTTTTTTTGAAATAGCGGATGACTATTAATTAAATAAAAATTAATAAAATACCCTTTTCATAGTGTACAGGTATTTAGTTTTACTTTTTCTATTTTTTTAATAAAGCTAATATTATCTTAGATCAAATAGAAGATGAAAGGTCCAAAATGTTTTTCATTTTAACAATTTTAACTCACTACACTATTTTAACTAAATTATATATATATATATATATATATATATATATATATATATATATATATATATATATATATATATATATATATATATATATATATATATATATATATATATATATATATATATATATATATATATATATATATATATATATATATATATATATATATATATATATATATATATATATATATATATATATATATATATATATATATATATATATATATATATATATATATATATATATATATATATATATATATATATATATATAGAATTTAGTTAAAGTAGTGTAAGTGTTTAAAATTGTTAAAATAAGAAGCATTTTAAGCCTTTGGATCTTAAAATATGTTTAAGATGATGGCATCAATATAATTAAAACAAACTAAAAAAATTATAGCTCCTAAATGACGTGAGGGGCATAACAGGCATTTTAAAACTTGTAAATACTGCCTTTATTCATGGCATCACAAAAAAGTTTAAACCGTCGTCTCTTTCCACTTTATCTTAAAAATTCATCTCCTCTTTTTTTTCTCTATAAGAAAACATAACCAAATCTCAAACATAACCCTACCATCCCCTTGAAAAATCCACCGCCACTAAAAACTTCTCTCCGACCACTTATATTCTCGTTGGATAAGGGTTCGTACGCTGGCTATTTTTAGGTCGATCGGTCTTACTTTTTGGTGATGGCTTTGATTAATAGTGGTTACAGTTACGAACTAGTTGGATTTTAAAAGATGCTATGAGTTGGTTATCGATTAGGTGTATGAGTGTATTATCAAGTAATGTAGGTTCATATGATTTGAAAATCAACAATGGTGGCTTAATATATTTTGGATCTTTGTAGCGGATGTACATCATGAAATTATAAAGTTAGGAAAATGAATTTAAAAGTGTGTAATCTACTATGCATATCAACATACGACAATATTATTTAGGTTCATGTTGTACGAGTTCGTACGATGGTGTACGAGTTGGTGGTGTGGCGAGGCTCGAGTTAAACATGGTGTACGAGTCCGTGTGTACGAGTTGGTGGTGTATGAGTCGGTTTATTTACGAGTCGTGTGTGGCGAGGCTTCGGTTCACCATGGTGTACGAGTTTGTGGCGGCGAGGCTCGAGTTACATATTATGATGTACCAGTCGTGTGTGGGGAGGACACTCGCTCATCATGGTGTACGAGTTCTTGGTGTATGTGCACGTGGTGTACGAATTGGTGATGTACGAGTCGTGTGTGAAGAGGCCACTCATTCTCCATGGTATACGAGTCGGTGGTGAACGAGTCGGTATTGTATGAGTCGTGTGTGACGAGGCTTCACCATGGTGTACGAGTTCGTGGTTAGCGAGTGCGTGGTGTATCACTTAATTTTAGAATTAGACGTTTGGTATCATTTCCTAGGGAACTTCCTGGCTTGGTGTAACAATGACATGGGTTTTTTTTATGTCATTATATATTTGCATAAATTAGTAGTGTATCACATGTCAATTCTTTCATACGTTTTTGGGTTGACATCAAACGCTTTTGGTGCATTGGTCTGTTACGGTGCTTTATAAATGGTTGTTTATCTTTGTATCAGTCGACTTTATCATGTATGGATATGTTGTATCATTATTTAAATTTCTAAGATCATTAGTTTGAATGTTTGATGTATCATAAATTGATGGACCACTAAATAAGTTTAGTACTTTTCACGTATCATGAATATATGTACCCCATGAGACAATGATCCAAACAAGCTTTTCTCTTTATAGTAAATGAGCTGAATGCATTATTATAATGTATCAAAAAAATTAAGAAAATTATGATATTTTTTTTTATTTTATAGTTGTCAAACACTAATATATAATTATCAAAAGCTAACTTGCATTTATGTATCAGTTGTGTGACTGTGTAGTACATAATAATCTTCATGTAACAAAAAGAATGTAAATTATATTTGGATCATTTACGTGTGTATATTAATTCGTACAACATGGTGAATGAATGGCCTCTTCATTTACGTATATGAGTGACACTATGTTCTCCATGATGTATAAGATATTTTTACAATATAAGTTCAAGTTTGTATGTCATGTATTAAATGTTAAGTAAAACGTATTGGTGATGTATCAGATTTATTTATAGTGTACCATTTTTTTGTAAATATAAGTTCAACCATGATGTATCATATTGATGTAGTAGTATAATACTATAATAATAGAAAACTTTGATCAAAATTATTAAATGTGAAGTAAAACGTAAAAGTTTGAATGCTTTATTGCTTTAAATGATGGTTAGTAAGAGTCCAAGATATAATTCCTATTGTACCCTTTATTTCTTAATTATTAAACAAAAATGCAACTCATAAATGATAACTTAAATCATATCATCAAATGTAAATTAGTAGATCAAACGGTTCAACTTACTTTTTATTTTAAAAATTTTAAGGTACACAACCACATTAACCCAACTCTATATATATATATATATATATATATATATATATATATATATATATATATATATATATATATATATATATATATATATATATATATATATATATCTTTACATTATATAAGAGGAGGGATATGCCACGTCACTAATCCACCTCAGCATGCGATCATTATTTAAGCATGATTTCGTGAAAGTAAAGTTTATGTTCGATATTAAAAACCCCGAAACCCTCAAAATATTAATCGACCCTCTAAAAAAACCCACACAAAAAATAACAATCGAATCCTTGAAAATCAATATCAGATTCATAAATTGTATGATCAATCATCCACTCAAACCCTAATCTCATGAAAATTAATATCAGAATTGTTTTGATGCTAAACCCTTCAAAATTGATTGATCGGATTAATATTGATGTTAAAAATCCTAAATAACTTAGATATTAATAAACCATAAAGCGGATTTTTGTTTATATAGCAAAACACAACTTCCAGCAGGTAATCATCTTTATGAATTTCGTTCTTTTTGTTCTGATAGGATATCAAAATTGGATCTGTGGCGGAGCAGAAGTGGTGGACCGATATCGGATAAGTTGATGTTCTGAACAGACTTGGATATTTCTTTGACAT
This sequence comes from Glebionis coronaria, assembly GCA_025667525.1. Classification (NCBI taxonomy): domain Eukaryota; kingdom Viridiplantae; phylum Streptophyta; class Magnoliopsida; order Asterales; family Asteraceae; genus Glebionis; species Glebionis coronaria. The sequence continues at coordinate 109,056,106 of CM046877.1, read as the reverse complement.
GGAATGGTATGTTGTGACTAAGTTTGGTTGTATAGTATGAAGATTTGATACCTGCATCTGATGGTAGATCACAATCACATCTTTCTGGGGATCGTGTTAATGAACCATTATGATAGTTTAGTTTATATAGTATTTTAGAATGTACAACTTCTGTTTATGTCTCCTTTTTAATTTTGGTTCTTTTAATTTTCTCGCGTGCTTCTACATCACAATTAAGTTAGCCACGTTTCTTATGCGTACAACCTCCCAAATATTAGCACAATCCCTGATTTTATTTCAATAGTATTGTTGTAGTAATCATGATCAACACATCATTTATTGTGAATTACATGTTTCAACCCAATGTGCTATCTTGCCTCATCTAATTTTGTTATGATGATATGCAGGGCCGCAAAATGGAACTATACTATTACTTTCGCTGTAGTAGTATGTGAAACTCAATGTGTTATCTTACCGAGTTTGGTTTGCCTGAGGGAAGCTTTCTTACCACAAAAGAAATAGGGAGTAGAATGGCACAGGTAAAGGTTCCCACCTTCTATCCATTATATTACCTTAAATGACAGTATTGAACTTAAAGTAGTAGGTACTAACGGAAGAAGTGGTTAACTACTAATTTCATGCAGGCATTGGTGTTGACGGATTACAGACTGCTATAACTTTTGGCCGTAGGTTTTGTCAGCTCTTACGCAAGGTATTGTGTCTCGAATTTTTTTCTTTGAACATATTATAAGTATATTTATATAAGAGATTCACTTCTAATGGGTTAGGTCTTTGAAGGTAGTTATCTTTTGTAGACGTCTTATATATGTGGGAGGTAAAAGAAATCTTTCCACATAGTAATCCTTTTATATTTCCTTATTTCCGTAAATTCTTTTAAGACGTATTGTTTCCAATTCAAGGTTAAACAAGGTTGTGCGCCATGGAGTATAATCCAAACCTGCTTTTTTGCATATACTTCATGTGAGTCTAATGAGGTTGTAGAAGTAGAGATTAGAAACAAAGTGCTAAAACAGTATGGTCAGTATGAGTGCAAAAAAATATTCTTGCTGTGTTTTTGGTTGCAGGTGTTCAGGAACAAAAAACTTTCAGGTGAGGCTAAGGGCGTATGTCGTGGTACTTTCCGTTCACTACTGAATTTTACCTTCTGTCTGTACTGTATCTTGGAATTATAAAATCGTATATTATTTTAGATCATTAGTGGTATGACAGGAAACTTGGATGCAAAAAAAACCCTCTACAAAATCACTCAATAATTCACAACAGATACCTAAAAAGGGAAAAAAAGGTGGTAGTATGGGTGTGTAAGGCGGGTTAGGTAATGAGCCAAACCGAATATTTTGACACAGTCCGGTTAAGCTGACCTCAAGTAAATTTTCAGGTCTGCAACCGCCTATCTGCTAAACAGGCCTTGCTGTAGCATTAAACTCAGTACCAATCAGTCCTTGGACATTAGTCTTTTTCCTATTATATTGATTTGTGAATCTATAAGCTTATTTTAACATTACATACTAGTTTTATAAATAGGAGAAATATAGTTAATGGGCCATGTTTAACCCACACACACCTTTTGGATGTTTTTGGACTAATTGTTATCTATTTATCTTAATGTCTGTTCGACTTGATCTTACTTTTAGGAACTCATGTTAACTTAACTTTGCCTCATGGTTTGGAAATTCACATCAAACCAAACGAGTCATAATGCTTGTGTGTTTTTTGGCTCATACAATGGGTTATATAAGAAATACAATGAAATGTGCAAAAAACTGTCTTTATCCAAATCCAGCCCTTAATGTTCAAACTCCAGCTTTAGATATTGACGGGTTAAACCTGACCAAAGCACATTCTATTCACAATATAATTTTTCTAATAAAAAAACTATTACTATATGTCATATATGAAGTCTTTTTTAGATCATTATTATTTTTTTAAGCTTTGTAGAAACAAGAAAGGGGGGGGGGGGGGGGGGTTGAATAGTTTCTCTTTGATTGATGACCAAATTAAAATTTCTTTCAATTTGGTTTGTATCAAAACTATCTTTTACTTAAAGCTAAGTTGCATAATGATTAGGTTCAATTGAAATGCACTAGCAAGAATAATAAGCAAGTATAATGATAATGAAATAAGTAAAGAGCAAGGAAGGAGACAACCTAGTGGGAAGACACCAAGATTTATAGTGGTTCGACAACGAGGCTCTATCCTCGTTTCTACTCCACTCCTCGCGTACACCTACTCGAGATTTCCACTATATCCACAAGCTCCCTTCTCGGCGGAGAAAACCTTACATCGTTGCTTACATTATTTTCCGACACTAAGCTAAATGTCGAGACCTAATCTTTAGCTAGGACCAATCTACACGACGTTGCCTACTTCACAATTTAACGACACAAGGCTAGATGTCGAGTTCTAATCGAAAGGTAGAACCAATCTTCACGACGTTGCCTACTTCACCATTTTACGACACAAGGCTAGATGTCGAGTTCTAATCGAAAGCTAGAACCAATCTTCACGACTCTTCACTTTGAAGCTAAGTGAGAACTTCACACAACACAACTACTAGTCACTTTAAAGTTTAATGAGAACTAACAAGACACAACCACACCACTTTATAGTTTAGTGAGAACTCCTAATCAAATCTAATACAACTCAACTAGACTTATCCAAGTACACACATGTAGCTTGGATTTACACAACACAAATCCAAGCAAACACATATGCAATGGATGTACACAACAAATCCAAGTATCCACAAATAACTTGGATGAACACAACTAGTCCAAGTATTCATAAATACATTGGATTAACCTAAAACAAAAAGGTATCATGATGAATATGACTAGCTCATAAATTCATCTTTATCACTACACTAGTGAGTGAGTGATCTTCTCATTGGACATGGTAAAGGAGGGGATCAAGAGGATAATCATATGTAAACATCCTTAACAAATTAAGTGATCATTTACTAATGATTATGCTATAGAAAATAGAAAAAGGGCTGAGAAAATCGTCCAAGAGGCTTGTTGGAAAATGAGATTTGACCCACTATTTAAAGGAGACAAAGTTACAACGGATATATAACGGCTACTGTGCGCGGTACCTTATCTCACCCCGCGGTACCATATCGCTAAGGTACCGCGTAGGTACTTAAGGTACCGTCACTAGACTCCGCTCTGTTTTTTGTCTTTTAGTGGGGTGGGAATATCTGAGGTATTTAAACCCTTCAAAGGAAATTCTAACAGCATTTGGAATATGCCATTTTCAAATTTTCATTTTCCATTTTAATAAAACATTTTCTAAAAAAGAAAGTTTATTAAAAAGACTTTTGTCTTATTAGCAAAAGTGAGTTTTAAGGATAATCATTTTGATGATCACTAAGTATGATTAAGAAAGGTTAGTGATATGATTATTACCTTGATGATAGTGTTAGTTAAATAATTTATTTTGTGTTTCTACACTAAATGTGTTGTATGGTTTGTTGTGATCAAAACTAAGAAAGATTAGTTAACACTAATAATGTTTTTTAGGCATTACTTGCATTAACAATCTCCCCCTTTTTGATTACGAAAAACGATAAACTCATTTACGTATAAACACAAACTATGGAATTATTAACTAGTTTATCACTATCATTTCTCCCCCTTTGTCGTAGCAAAAAGGTTAGCATAAGTCTTTGAAGTGCATCGAACTTTGCTAGTAGCTCCCCCTTGGTGGTTGCTCCCCCTTGCTCGGGGCACCAAGTTTGTGAGCTAAGGTGACATGCTACACAAAGGTTAGTAGAAAGGAAAGAAACACCAATGTATATATGATCACTACCTACTAAGTAACTTGAGAGGGAGAAAGAGAAGAAATCTCAAATTAGAAGCAAGTATTTTGCTAAGTATGTCCAAAGAGGTAATTGACAAAATCAAACTTCAATAAAATGAAGATGATAAGCTTGTCAATGGGTTAAAGCTTTAGAATTGATGGAATCACCCATAAGCAATTGTAAAAGTTTAACCAAGATCCACTAAAAAATAGAACTAATTAGATAGCACACAAATAACATAAAAGTTACAAAAAAATACAACAAAGAAGATAGTCATACACATAGTATGAGTATCTAAAAGCAATAAATACGGAAAATAAACCACTAAGCATAAGCTAGTCTAATAGTGATATTTTCCAAGATTGCTAAAAAAATAAAACTAAAAAGACGACGATGCATCATTCGAAGTTTTGTCCACTGGAACGAAAACTTGAATAGGAGGTCGAGTGAGGAGGAATTCAAGAAAATTTAACTTCTCATACACATGAGCAAGTTCAATTTGTTGAAATCGGCAACAATCACACGAGGATCCATGATGCAACACAAAATCGTTTAATGGGGGTATGGCATCAAACTTAGGGTTTGGTGGTGGTGGGGTAAAGGGTTTGGGAATGTTTTCACAATGCCTTGTGAGGTTTGGGAAGGTTGCAAGGTCATTGATTTGGGGGGTATTGAATGATTGTGGTGGTGGTGTAACATGTTCTTTTGCTCCGGTGATGGGGTTTATGGTATAAGTCTCATTCCAATACTTGATTGGAGAGAAGGTAGGGTTTTTGGGTGGTTTGGATGAAGATGGTGCATTCTTCTTAACCCAAACGGGTCGAACCGAGATTTTCGGTTTCTTTGAAAGCTTGGATGAAGAAGCTTTGGGTGAGTAGGGTTGTGACAAAGAAATGTCAAGGTTAGGAATGTAGGAGTTAGGCATTATGAGAGTGTGAGAATGATATCTCAAGGTTATGTGAGAATGAATTCTCAAGGTTGGGAAGGTGTGAGAATGAAATCTCAAGGTTGGGGTATAAGTAAAATGTAATCAAGGTAAGAATTTGAATACAAAATGTGTATTGTCAAGGAATGTTTAGTCAATTTGAGTAAACAAGGAATCTTGACTGGGAATAGGGTTTAAAGGTTTTGACAAAAAAATTCGTCAAAAGCCACATTTTGGCCGCCGTACCTTATATGGGTCGGCGGTTCCATATCACTAAGGAACCGCGGGTCCTTAAGGAACCGCGTCCAGAGGACTTTAAACCATGTTTTTCCTGGGTTTTGGGAAAAACTAAGACTTTTTCAAAAAGTTGCAAATCTTGGAATTTTACCTCTATTAGAACCAAAATATGCTAGGGTTGCATAAACCAACACATTCACAAAGAATGTCTTGACAAAGGGTGACAAAATAATTTAGATATCATTTTGAACCAATTTTAGTCAAGTTTAGGGGTTGTGATAGATTTAGGTTCAATTTTAATTTCAAATTAAAGTTGATTAGTGTGCACAAAAGGTTGAATCACACAAAGCTAAATCCATAAGTCAACAACATAAAACATTCATTAGTGAAACAAGTACAAAGACAAATAAAGACTAACTAATACATAGATAGCTTATCATAAAATCTAGATAAGTGGTTTTCTTTGGCTTGTTGTTGAAAATCTTTATTAAAAGAACTCCATCATTCATCTCTTAGGAGGAGGCATGGAGAACAAAGCAAGCAAGAAGTTTTGCAACCTCCTATGTAGCTCATACATGTCCATCCTAAGGTTATGGATGATGTAGTGATTGTAAAGACAACATGGGCAACTAGGACCATGAGTTTGTTGAAACCCAAAGTAAGGATCACCCAAGAGGAGGGAAAGAGGGACACCCAAAATTGGGATGTTTGAGTTGGGTGGAGGTGGAGGAGGCAAGTTCTACAAGGGTGATATGGGTGAAAGTGGAGGCATGTTCCCCAAAGGGGAAATAGGTGAATGTGGAGGTAAATCCTCCAAGGTTGGTGAAATGGGTGAGTTGTGAGGGGTAAATGGTGAAGTCACCAAAATTTCATCAAAGTCATTCCCAAAAGGAATGCTTTGGATTGGTTGAGGTTGTGTGGTCACTTCCAAGGGTGCACTTGGAGTGAAGGGTGAAGAAAGCTCATTCATTCTAGAATTAAATGAAGAGGAGGTAGAACCAATGGAGTGGTTAGTACCATGGGTGGAGGAAGTCTTGCATGGAGCAAGAGGTGGGGAAGGTGATGAAGAAATGAGGATAGGAGCATTCTCATTCTTAGGTGTATGGAAAGGTGAAGAGTTAGGCTTAGCTACCTTAACCCTTATTTTGAGTGTTTTTCTTGGGGTGGAGGTCTTGGAAGTGTTTGAGGTTTTGGTACACACCATGGTTGATTAGGGTGGTTTAAGGTTTAGGGAAGTATGTTTGATGTGTGAAGAACATGGCAAACAAGGTGGGTTTAAATGGTTGAGGGGATGATCCAAACTAGTAATGGGTTAAAAACATTTTAGGTGAATAATGAATTTAGATACCCTAGTTTAGGAAATGTGCAGTTTATTACTGAAAATCATGCAAGGTTTACACAAAATTAAGAAAATAGTGTAAAGCAAAGATGCTGTCGTGCACAGTGGCCGGCGGTTCCTTATCTAGGACCGGCGGTACCTTATCGATAAGGAACCGCGGGTCGATATGGAACCGCGACCAGAAGGTTTTCAAAAATTTCCCATTCCAGTTTTTGATAAACCCAGATTTTTCCAAAAGGTTTCACAAGCCAAAGTTAACTACAGATCATAATCTAATAAGCTAACTATCATATGGCATGCACAAAGCTATGTAAAACACAAACATGATGGCATAATAAACATTTAAGGATCAAAATAAATGGTAATCCAAGCATGTAACACAAGTTAATAAACAACTAAACCAAAGTGTTAATAACCAAATATTAAACCATCAAATCCAAACTTTGACACAACTTCAAAGTCTTCACCTCCTTTTCTTTCCTAAACCCTTGATCATCTTTCCCAAATACTTGAACCCTTTTCTTGACTCCACTCGGTGTTCATGTAATTCTCCCCGGGTTCTAAGATTCTCACGATAAAGATGCTCCATATTGAGATCTTCAGGAACATTACTAGAAGGGTGAGGAGGAGGAGCTAAGTCTTCAAAATCATCCTCGAATTGATTTGAGGATGGATGGGAGTTGCTCGAAGAGTCAAAATGAGAACTAGGACCGATGCCATCACCATCACTTGGTGGCATATCGGTGTCCTCCTCATCCGGCTCTTGATGGTCGGATTTTCTCGAACCACGGTCACTTCTTTGCTTTCGTTGATACGCCTCTTGAATAGGCAACATAACCCGTTGAACCGGGTGAAAGCGAGAAAGATCGAGTTGAGGAAAATCTTGACCAACCCTTCTAAAGAGGCGAGTAAGAAGCATAGCATAAGGGAGGTTTGTTTTGGGTTTGGAAAGAGCATAATTTATACGTCGAGCGATGTAATATGCAAGATTGTACTTGGTGGAAGTAAATAGGCAAAACAACATATGCCCCATGCAAGCCGGGATATGATCCCGGTTCCCTCCAAGACAAAACACATTTTCCCTAAGGATGTTTGCCCATTGGAGCATATAATCCTTAAGGTCGCTTGAGAGCACTTCATACCTATTCACATTTCGCACATTTGTATGAAGGCTTCTCACAACGTTTCCACTACGCTCTTTCGTGATGATTTCAAGGATGAAATTTAGATCAACTTCGGTGGTGTCATTTGGAGGTTTGTCGTTTGACTCCAAGAAAGCATCTAGTCTCCACTTATCCGTGAAAGACAAGTGCCTTCAAATGGCACACCAAGAATATCACCAAAGTCATCGAGGTAATACTGAATGATTTGACCATTCAACAAGAAACGGATAAAGATTTGGTGGTTGATTTCAAGCATGGAGTAAGTACTAAAGAACTCAAGAAGGAACAAGGGATAAATTACCTCGTCTATGTAAAGCAAACAATCAAACCCAATTAGCTCGAACATAGAGTTGATAAAATTATCTCCCGCTATTCTTGAGTCTACAATCCTACCCTCATGGAAACAACCAGAGGAAAGGGATGGAAAAGCATTTTGGAGTTGAGGGGAAACAAAGGTTTGAGAGATGTCGGGCATATAATCTCTAGTGAATTGATGATCTTTGTGAAATTGAGAAGGCATGATTAAGTACCTAAATACAAACACAAGACAATATTTCTCCAATCACTCATATGAAAATCAAAAAGGAAAACGAAAAATGAAAATGTGTTATATCAATTTCTTGACAAACATAGGATTGAATCCATATCATTTTCATGTTCACAATGTGTCTATTCCATCATTGACCAAGAACACATGATCTATGTTAGATCAACAATGGATTAGAACATTGGTTTTTCAAAACAAGGTTTTTAGGTAAGCATTTACAATGTCATTACCTACTTGTTCATGGGTTCATCTCAAATCCATAATTCAACCAAAATCATTTAGCCTAAATTCGGATTTGTTCTATAAGTGGGTTTTAGTGAAATATTAATGAATATCAACCTAAGGAATCATAGTAAGATTACCATGTCAACCCACATTCCTATTAAGGTTTTAATTCAATTTCAATTTTAAAAATCCCCAATTATGAAAGGATGAACCCTAGAACAAAATAGATGAAATTGAAAGAAAATACTTACAGTTAATTGATGTTAGATGAAGGATGAGGGAAACCCACAACTTGGAATCAATTAATTTGAGTGATTGAAGGTTTTGGAAGCTTCAACAATGGTGGAAAAGGTAAAACCCGTCGGCTGTGTGTTTTTGGGAGAGAGAGAGTTTGGTTTGAAAAAGAATAAAAAACACAAACTGGCGCTCTGACTAAAGTTACTGCTCGCGGTACCTTATCGATAAGGTACCGCGGGTTTGAGCCGCGGAGATAAGGAACCGCCTACAGAGGCAGGTTTCTATCTCTGAAAAACGCCAAATTTTGAAAATCCAGTTTTTCTAAAATACTTAAAATTAAATCATGAGCCTTTTAGAATATCATTGGATCATCATAACACTAAGCAATATGCCTTAATGAAGGATTACGAGTTAAATCAAGATCGAAAAGAACCGAAACGGACAAACGACTACTCGTAGCAAAACGACTAAGTGGAGAGAAGTCAAGAGAAGTGAATCAAGACTAGGATCAATGCTCAAGGGATTAATGACAATCTTCAAGTAGTTGAAACGAAGAGCTTGTGTCATATATAGTGGTTTAAGACGTGCCTTTCCGGCGAAACGATAAACGGCTTTGGTAATGAATAAGCACAAAGCAATTATTCAAGTCTAAACTAAGATCACTTTCAATAATAGTCTTAGTCTAAACCAAAATATGAGCAAAGTATTAATTCACTTTCTCTCCCACAAAGGGCCTACTAACCGTATGGGTGCAAACCATGGAAATCATGCTTGATACTTTAAGCTTCTACTAACTCACTCTACATCACCATAGCGAGTCAAGTATCCAAGCAATGAAGGTTTGAGAGGATAAAAGAAAAGAAACACAAACCACAAATAAATGTCAAGGCAAGGATGCCGAGAACAAGCACATAGTCAAGTAATGATCAAAAGAATGATCAAAGGGCGTGTGGAAGAACGAAAGCGTACCTTGGCCACAAAGAGCAATCCATGGAGGAATAAGTGCTATGCCCAATCAATGACTATGATGAGTACTAAGTCTTCAAGGACTAGTATCATTCCCAATCATCTTGGTATCATCATTCAAAGATGTTAAAGATCAATGAAGATGATTCTTCTAAAAATGCAAGTAACTCAATCCATAACCAATAAATTGATTGATCTTCATGAGTACCTACACAAAGCAAGATGCAAACTAGTAGATACATTTCAAAAGTATATCTAAAATGCATAAAGGCTACTAATCTTAAGTGGGATGCAAAGTTATCAATTAAAAGACCTATTTTTCAAAGAAAACATAGTTTTGACCAAAGAGAAACTTTAGTACAACTAGACCTTCTAATTTGAGGAGACACTGGATCGATCCAAGTTTTAAAGTACAATATACTTCAAAGATCTTGAGTGACCATCACTCTGATACCAATTGTAGAAACTAGAAGGGGGGCGGCGGGGGGGGGGGGGGGGGGGTGAATAGTTTCTCTTTGATTGGTGACCAAATTAAAATTTCTTTCAATTTGGTTTGTATCAAAACTATCTTTTACTTAAAGCTAAGTTGCATAATGATTAGGTTCAATTGAAATGCACTAGCAAGAATAATAAGCAAGTATAATGATAATGAAATAAGTAAAGAGCAAGGAAGGAGACAACCTAGTGGGAAGACACCAAGATTTATAGTGGTTCGACAACGAGGCTCTATCCTCGTTTCTACTCCACTCCTCGAGTACACCTACTCGAGATTTCCACTATATCCACAAGCTCCCTTCTCGGCGGAGAAAACCTTACATCGTTGCTTACATTATTTTCCGACACTAAGCTAAATGTCGAGACCTAATCTTTAGCTAGGACCAATCTACACGACGTTGCCTACTTCACATTTTAACGACACAAGGCTAGATGTCGAGTTCTAATCGAAAGGTAGAACCAATCTTCACGACGTTGCCTACTTCACCATTTTACGACATAAGGCTAGATGTCGAGTTCTAATCGAAAGCTAGAACCAATCTTCACGACTCTTCACTTTGAAGCTAAGTGAGAACTTCACACAACACAACTACTAGTCACTTTAAAGTTTAGTGAGAACTCACAAGACACAACCACATCACTTTATAGTTTAGTGAGAACTCCTAATCAAATCTAATACAACTCAACTAGACTTATCCAAGTACACACATGTAGCTTGGATTTACACAACACAAATCCAAGCAAACACATATGCAATGGATGTACACAACAAATCCAAATATCCACAAATAACTTGGATGAACACAACTAGTCCAAGTATTCACAAATACATTGGATTAACCTAAAACAAAAAGGTATCATGATGAATATGACTAGCTCATAAATTCATCTTTATCACTACACTAGTGAGTGAGTGAGTGATCTTCTCATTGGACATGGTAAAGGAGGGGATCAAGAGGATAATCATATGTAAACATCCTTAACAAATTAAGTGATCATTTACTAATGATTATGCTATAGAAAATAGAAAAAGGGCTGAGAAAATCGTCCAAGAGGCCTGCTGGAAAATGAGATTTGACCCACTATTTAAAGGAGACAAAGTTACAACGGATATATAACGGCTACTATGCGCGGTACCTTATCTCACCCCGCGGTACCATATCGCTAAGGTACCGTGCAGGTACTTAAGGTACCACCACTAGACTCCGCTCCGTTTTTTGTCTTTTAGTGGGGTGGAAATATCTGAGGTATTTAAACCCTTCAAAGGATATTCTAACAGCATTTGGAATATGCCATTTTCAAATTTTCATTTTCCATTTTAATAAAACATTTTCTAAAAAAGAAAGTTTAATAAAAAGACTTTTGTCTTATTAGCAAAAAAGAGTTTTAAGGATAATCATTTTGATGATCACTAAGTATGATTAAGAAAGGTTAGTGATATGATTATTACCTTGATGATAGTGTGAGTTAAATAATTCATTTTGTGTTTCTACACTAAATGTGTTGTATGGTTTGTTGTGATCAAAACTAAGAAAGATTAGTTAACACTAATAATGTTTTTAGGCATTACTTGCATTAACAAACTTGAAACTAATTGGTTTGAATATGTTACACCATGCAAAGCATGTGACTGACTTATATATGTTATTAAATTAGTTAAAGCTTACATTAGTTAAACACAGTCCTGGTTGAATGGTTGTAGAGGAAGCTTAGTCGCAAGATATTGTGACGGACTATTTATGTTATTAAAGTGAATCCTACCAAAATGATATAAGCCATAAACCAGTTTCATTCATTGCCCATTGAGTAGGATCAATGTGGTCAAATGACGAAACCTTCGCCTCTTCATACGGTCAAGAAAACTGTGCTTCCATACCTACTCTTAAGCCCCCACGCATCAGGTCCATGACAGATTTAGTTCTATTGCTCATTGAACGGATGATAACATAGTTCGGACAACCCACTCTGAACTTGTAGGATCAGTTCTGCTATTTTGCATTTAAAGATATATTATATCAATATATCAATTTCTCATGCTGCAAATTATAGTCTCTGTTTGTATTTTTCAGCATCCAACTTGGGCACCTTATTAATCGTTGTGTCATTAGGTAGCTGCCTTTTTTGTACAACCATCAATATAAGTAAAATATACTACTTATAAACCTGCCTAAGAATATTCCAGCGTTAAGTGGCTATTTGTTTGGCCTCTGCAACAGATGTGAGATAATTGCTTCCTAAAGTTCCTCCAATGTTTAGCTACTCCAATTAATGGTAAGCAGTACTTTTATCCCTTTAGCTTGGCATGATATCTACTTATTTTAGATTAAAAATGCATTTAGAAATAGAAATTGCTACCTGCTATTTCTTAAAACCAATAGGCAAATTGAAATAAGCTGGAATTATAGTATGGATGTACATAGCATATGGAGACCCAGATCTCCTTTAGGAGACTTTTTATTCTGTCATCTAACAAAAATTCCAAAAGAAAAGTACACTAGGAATCTGGATATCTCTTTTTCAGGTTGTCTTGAGTGATATTCTAAACCGTACAAAGGATTGTAAACCATGCGTGCCTAGAAATGTATTGATGATATGGGCTGGTTAAAACATCAGAAGAGCTTCTACTTCTCTACTCACTTGACTTGATACTTTTGGCGGCATGATACTTTTAGCTCCTGAAAGGCAATACATCAGACGCGAGGGTGAAGCTCTGTTGATTTCTTATGGTATTCTGCCGTTAGACCATGCACGAGGAATTACTTTGAGCGTGCTGAAATTGGTCGAGTATGAATGCAGATGGCAAAATGAGAGATGCGTACACAATATCGAAATTTGAAAAAATGTATAGAAATAAAAATAAGTCTGCACTTATTGCATTCCTTGAACCTTCTGAGCGATCAATGAAGGAAAGTAGCTACTTTTTCCTCTTTGATCTTTTGTGTAGCTCAAGTGAAAACTATACTTCAAGTAATGTCGTTATATTATTTAAGGATTATGCCAGAGGCGTCACAACAACATGTGAAAGGATTGACTGAAAAGTTAAAGACCAACCCTGGAGGGAATTCCTGAGGATGGTGGCAAACATATTGAACATGAAAAATGTGTTTGGGTGAAAGCGTCAAACACGTATCCATAGAAGAAAGAAAGAATTTATGTGATATAAATTGATCTCAGTTCCCATAACGTTGTACCAGCGATATGTGTTACCGAGTTCCTGCTGATGACAAAATCAGTTAGAGAGGGAAACTTCGTCTCAAAGCTTGAGGTCTTCTTTACACTTGGCAAAGCCTTGTCAGACATGGAAATATGGTATGCTACATTTTCACCAGATGTTACCCTTGACGGAATATTATTTTGAAATATGTTATCCGTCTACAAGAACTAAGAGGTGACAGAAAACATATACACAGTTGCTACTGCATTTGATTGCAGAATGGTTGAGATTGTTGTTACTTATCAAATGACACAATTTCTGATTTACGGAGAACCACATCAGCAGGTACGACCCAATATTATGTATTTTTTGTCATGCCAATTCTACTTTTTAAGAAGTATTATATTAATTTACTCGGAAACATGGTCTATTGAATGTACTTATAGTCGCAAACAATCCACTAATTTCGTGTATGCAATTCAAGAATATGCAGGGAATGCAAAAGCCTTGGCTGCAAAGACTGTATATGGATGATCATATGATCATTATGCTTATCGTGTATCAGAAGTCCACTGAAGCAATAAATCATGTTCAGTTTAATGCACTTGGTAAGTAATTCTAGACACCGCTCCACATTATGAGGCAAACAATGTCTTTTTTTATAATTTTGTGTAAATATAAACGAGTAAAATGTTTGTACGTCATTTATTTTGGTAGTTTTGCCTTAGTCTTTTACTTGAGCTAATTAAATATTTGATCTTAATCATCAACGTCACCATACATAAGAGGTAAGTGTATTTTCATTAAAGGCATTGAAAATAATGGAGTAGCCTCGAGATTCATTGTTGCATTAGCACCAGGATCGTCGGTTTTATCTGCAACATTGAAGGAATAGATTTTTGCCGGAATTATCGATGGACACTTAAATTTTATGTTATCTTGTGACCAACAACATACGATGACAAGGAGGAGTGGCTGGAAGATGAGAGACCCGAGTCATTAGGCTATAGCGGAAAGTCCTTTTTCTTTCCATATTTGTTTGTTTTGTCTTTTCTGAAGATTAAATCAGATCATGTACTGAATTTGGAGTATATCAATCTGATGTTAGCACGTTCAAAAAAAAATCTGATGTTAGAATGATGGTAATCATAGATTTCGTGAATTAGCTGTTTTATAAGATAAGCTAATTGTTATTTTTAGGTCGTCTAAATTTATTGCTATATAGCTAGAAACTTCCTTTTAGATATGGTTTAAGAGCAGCGACTTGAACGAATGTATAATATATGTGTCATCTGTTTTGTTTATATCTTTTCCTTTTGAAGTATGATAATGTATCAACAATTATAGGTTTATAAACTTGTGGCATATCATGGGCAATTTATGTTTAGCTCGTGCATTTTACAACTTGCCCATTTTTATTCTCCTAAAGAGGCATTGCGAATGACATGTATCTCATATATTGATATATATTGAGACTAGACGAGTACCCGCGCATAGCGGCGGAATTTGGTTAGTGGCAAATAATTTACAGTATGCGATATTGTGGTAAGTGTTTCGTGTACGTTCAAAATAAAGCATGAAAATATCAAATTGAAATTATAGAATGTTTTAACATATGACAATATAATGCTAGATAAAATATTAAATAAACATGTATCAAAAAGCCTATAAAAACTTTTAGTAAAGCTGAAAGTAAAACATTACATCACAGTTTATGAGCTAACTAATAATACACGTTACTCGTTACGTAAACCCTACATATTATATTAGTTGATAAAAAATTTAGAAAACCGGGTTGATCCGAGTTTACCCGATGACTCGACCAGGTCGATTTAAAAACCGGGTTTCAAAACATTGAAAAATGGCATCGTTCATAACTTCATATGCTTATTTATTTTCGTTGCACGTCAATAATTCATCTCCAAATAACTTTAGTGTGTTCACATAATATAATTTATATATGCATTAAGATTTTTGAATTATAAATGTAGTATAGATTAGTGGGACCCACATTTTTCAACCATTCAACATTTTCAACTTTCAGCCAAAGGGATACACCTTTTATAATGTAACATAGATAAATATAGTATAGGTTAGTGGGACCCACATGTCTCAACCATTCAACATTTTCAACTTTCAACCAAAGGGATACACCCTTTATAATGTAGTATAGATTAATGGGACCCACATTTTTTAATCATTCAATATTTTCAACTTTCAACCAAAGGGATACACCCTTTATAATGTAGTATAGATAAATGTAGTATAAATTAGTGGGACCCACATTTTTCAACCATTCAACATTTTCAGCTTTCAACTAAAGGGATACACCCTTTATAATGTAGTATACATAAATGTAGTATATGTTAGTGGGACCTACATTTCTCAACCATTCAACATTTTCAACTTTCAACCAAAGGGATACACCCTTTATAATGTAGTATAGATTAGTAGGACCCACATTTTTCAATCATTCAACATTTTCAACTTTCAACCAAAGGGATACACCTTTTATAATGTAGTATAGATAAATGTAGTATAAATTAGCGGGACCCATATTTTTTAACCATTCAACATTTTTAGCTTTCAACCAAAGGGATACACCCTTTATAATGTAGTATAGATAAATGTAGTATAGGTTAGTGGGACCCACATTTTTTAACCATTCAACATTTTTAATTTTGAACCAAAGGGATACACCCTTTATAATGTAGTATAGATAAATATATTATAAATTAGTGGGACCCACATTTTTCAATCATTCAACATTTTCAACTTTCAACCAAAGGGATACACCCTTTATAATGTAGTATAGATATAGATAAATGTAGTATAGGTTAGTGGGACCCATATTTCTCAACCATTCAACATTTTCAACTTTCAACCAAAGGGATACACCCTTTATAATGTAGTATAGATAAATGTAGTATATGTTAGTGGGACCTACATTTTTTAACCATTCAACATTTTTAACTTTGAACCAAAGGGATACACCCTTTATAATGTAGTATAGATAAATATATTATAAACTAGTTCCGTAACCCGCCCAACGGGCGGGTATGTTTCGTTAACTTGTTTTAAAAAAAACGATGCTCAATTTGTTATATTGGTTGACAATTAGATATATAAGGTTTAGCTAAAATAAACTAACCATTGATTACGTTTGGGCTCGGCTTACCCAACGAACTGATTATCTCTCATGTTAATGTTTCGACGAACTGATTTGTTATATTGATTGACAGTTAGATGAACTGGTTATGTAACCAGCCCAACTGACATGTCCGTTCATAATTTTTTTTTGAAACAATGTCTGTCGATCATTCTATTTGTGTAAACAAAGAGTTTTGGTACTTTTTTTAACTCTTGAGTGTGGGACATATAGTTGTCGGTGTGGAATTCATTCTTTGATTTTTTTCTGGCCTTTGCTCACCTAATGTACGGGGTCGGTTCACAAATTTTATTTTGAAAGAACATTATGCGGTATGTTTTAAATGTTTTCGTGTGCGTGTAAACATAGAATCATTATTCTTCTCTTTTTTTACTCTTGACAGTGGGATTATAGCTGTCAGTGTTAAACTCTACTGTGTAAACATAGAATCGTCATTCTTCTCTTTTTTTACTCTTGACAGTGGGATTATAGCTGTCAGTGTTAAACTCTACTGCGGTGGCGATACTGTAGGGGAGGTCTTGCGAAAAAATAGCTCGACGTCAGGATGAGAAAAAACGTGTGAGAAGCCCGTGTTTTTTAAGAGAAATCAATCTTTAATAGTGTTTGGGCTTGGATTTTTGTATTTCAGATTGTTAAAATAATGAAAGTTGAAAGATAAAGATTTTCATGCATGAAAATAAAAATATTCATAAACTTTTTATTATTTGAATAACATTGATTAATTTTTGTGTATTTGATGGAAATATAAGTGTGTTCGATAAATTTGTTTTAAAACAATGTTTATCGATCAATTCTATTTATGTAAACAAAGAATTTTTGTCTTTTTTTAATTCTTAGAGTAGGACATATAGTTGTTGGTGTGGAAATCATTGATTTTTTTTGGCTTTTGTTCACCCAATGTACAGGTTCAGTTCACAATTTTTGTTTTGAAAGAATATTTTTCGGTCGTTTTAATAATTTTCGTGTGCGTGTGAACATAATCGTCATTCTTCTTTCGTTTTTGACTCTTGACAGTGGGTAATCGTAACCAAAACTTAAACAATTAGATATTGGAGTAATACTTATTTGTGTTTATAGTAATGATGGCGGGAAGACTTCCTCCCAACGTGGCCTTTAGTATTTTGTTAATTTCTCATTCTACAGACATGTCGGGTCATAAATATTCCAACCTTATCAATTAGATATTGTGGAACTCGTTAAAAGATTATCCTCATGCGATTATCATCTGTAAATAATGTTGTTGATGTGCTATAAAAAGGACTTAAATGGTTTTAAGAAATCTCAAATAATACTAAAATTATATTATATAAAATAGTAGTAATCTAAATGCAAAACATTATAGTTGGGTTAAAATAATGGTGGTGGAAGTTGTTGTGGTATCTACCTAATAGGTTTGAGAAAAGAGAAGATAACTTTTTGGCAAAGTTAGAGTTCCACTTTCTGTATAGTTTAGATATACATCGTTCATCATGTGGCTTGGGAATGGGGATATTGATACTATTTAAATGGTACATATTCGCACTTAGGGTGTGATTTGGATTGATCCGGTCGTACTCAGGTCAACTCGGGTTGAGACTAAAAAAATCATATAAGAAACTGAGTCTAATTAGAACTCGAGTCACTTGAGTTTGGGTCAAATCCGATCGGGTAAGTTTAGGTCGAGTCAATTCGGGTTCGGGTCAACCCGAGTATAAGGAAAAAAATATAAAATGTGGTTTGTTTAAGTACTAATACAATGTAAAAAGTCTTATTTGAGTCTGTTCAAATTGGGTTGGTCGGGTTCAGATCAAGTCGGGTCAGGTCAATTCGGTATAAAACAATGATTTAGTTCATCAGTTCAAAGTGTAATAACTAATTATTAGTCTATATACATTGTTTATATTTCAAATTTATAAATATAAATATTCATTATAGGATTGAATGAGAGCCCAACCAAATATAAAAGTGTCCATGCTTTTGTTAGGCATGCATTCACAAGATTGTGATGTTGTAGTTTAGCAATGCAAATAACTTCATTTTGTTGTCGACTAAAAAGTTGTTGGTGGTCTTTAAAAGTTCAGATAAGCCTAACAATAAAGTTTGAAATTATGATCAGCGAACTTCTTAGTTTATAAATTATTTTGACTAAAAAAAGTCGATGAGATGCTTCTATTTTCACAAACATATTTGGCACATATTTTATGTCCCGTTCACTAAAATGTTGAAATGAGTGTGACCATAATTCCGTTTGAGGCGCGCCCCTTTTACCATGGCTTGGAGGTGACTGAATACATCGAATGCATGCCCTCTGTTAGAAGTTTAAAAAGAAGTAGAGACCATAATGTATTAAAAAAAAAAGAGGCTACAGAAAAAGATCATCATAAGCATATATTTAACAAATTCTAAGGACACAACTAATCTAAGGCAGCTAATATGTGTGAAAACTAACACATTCTATCCTGCAGCAACTATTATCACAAACACTACAAATCAGCAACTACTTGATGCAGCGGCAGCAAATGCTATAATGGCAACTCGAATTAATCCCGACAACAACTAAAATTTCGACAGTGAGGCTTCACTACCAATATCGTTGACAACAAATGTTTCGAAAACAACATACTTATTTTTCAAACAGTTTTAATCAACAATGTTCTATAAGAGTGGCTAGTTTACGATAACACAAAATTTTGACAACGAACTTTAAATCATCATAGTCCTAACAGCTAAAGCTATTTAAAGAAACGATGACATAATAAACATATCAACAACAACTCAGAAAATGGTAAAGCAGCAACGAAGAAATGCTTAACCCACAATTCAAAATACACTTCAATAACAATTAAAGAATGCTACAATACCAGTTAATCCCAAATATATCAATTGGCAACCAAATCCTTCTATATCAACAACTATTAATAAAAAATCAAGCCTAATCGCCACTGCTAAGGTAGCAATAAAACACTGTAGTAGCATCTAACTAATGACACAACAAGTGTTTATAGCTCCTAAATCACATAGCAGCAAAAAAATCTATAGCAACAACATCAACGAACTCAGCAACAACTATTCGATTTTATTATAGCTTCCACCTAAATCTGATTACTCTCTAACAATAAATCCTACACTAACAGTGACTGAAATTCAGCTAATCCTACTAACCCCGTGATTAACTCAAATAGAAACTTTAACATATATAGTGACAGATTAATTATCAATAAACTTCAAAAACTATTTTCCACTACTATGCATAGCGATACACCCTAACATCCATATTAAGGCAACAAAGGATCTGGAAGGATTGTTACGATTAAAAAGTAAAAAATTACAAAATAACATATATAAGGTGGTTCATCATTGTTGGATAATAATCATGTTAGACCTCAAACCTTCAATAAACAAACTAAAGATATAATGTGCTCATTCATATCCACAGTATCATCTATAGATCTACTACTCTGAATAAATGCAATCCCCCTCAGGTTGAGTACATGAGAAATGCCAGATATGAAACTTTTACCTTGGTCATAAACCATGAAGAAAACTGAATAGGATCTTTGACATTAAATAGCAGAATAGCACCATTTCCATTATGTACCTGGGCCCCATCAAGCTCAGCTTTAGACAAGTCTGAAAAATGACAAGGACAACTAAAAGGGATATTTTCTTGAACATGTTATAGCTGCTGCATATGATGTATAAATGAACTGCATATGATGTATAAATGAATTGGTCAATTATAATGAAAACATCAAGAGACTTCTCATGAGCGCTCAAACAATCAATACTTTGTGCCACTTAGTTAGGGCATTGCTAATTTATAAAAAAGAAGCATATTACTGATTATTGGTTGGTAAACCTAAATAAACACACACAACATTAAGTAAACCTAAATAAATGAAGAGGGATCCATGTTTAATACTGTAGTAGGTTATTACGATAACCTGCTGAGGGGTTGAAATTAGACTAATTTAGCTCAACTTGATTTATCACTTGTACTGGTCAAGGTCCTAGAGACATCATATTGTTCTAGTGAAAGATAAAACATTTTATAGAGATTAGCAAGTTGATTTAAAAAAGAAGATACATACCTTTTTTACATGATTCCTTACGATCTTTAGAAGAGATGCATGGTTTTAGTATCAATACAGATGCATAGCAGCTTATGCAGACATGAGAGTAGTAGGCCAACGACCTATCAAAATAATTAACACTCACTTCTTTTTCTGAATATAGTAGATCGAGAAACAACCAAAGTAAAGATAAAAACAGTAATAAGCACAACATGAACAAAGAACTCAAGAGCCGTTGATAATCTGGATGTACAGACTGAGACACGCAGATGATAATGAAAATTCAAATAGCCAAAATCTTAAAACTACAAAGCCACACACAAACACGCACATACATTTCAATTACAATTAAAATAGATGGATACGGAAACGACATTTTACATGAAAAATAAAGCATGAGACATCCTATCATAACGGAATATGCTCACCTTTGGTATTGAAAATGTGTTCCGCAGCTCCTCGGTCTTACTCAGTTTTAAACCCACAAATATCTCATAGATAAAACATCCTGTTAACAGAAGTCCATCTTATAAAAAGGTATATGTACATATATATCAGCTTCTAATACTATCAAGTTGGCACAATTGATACATAACGTATTCGATTGTACAAATAATAACCCATTTGACTCAAAACACGTTTTGACCCGTTACCCAGTGCACTGCGCACTCAACCTACACATTTTGTCACCTTTGAATAGTTCAAATGCAAAAACATACAACTGAACTCAAGTGTAGCTAGGAGCCACCAAAACTCACCAGTGACTGGATTACAACTTTGGATATGCTCCTGGCTGAGTTGTGTACTGCTTCTAAGCATAAAGTTTGAAGAAAATTGTTCCTGTAGGACATTCTCAAGCTCCTTACACACTTTTAGGATCTACTTGGATACCTGCACTCAGAAACTTGAAATTTAATAATCATCGCACAATAAACTGAAGAGCAATAAAGATGTATGAAAGACAAATCTAAATAATTTAATTAATACACAACCTGCTACAACATTCACATTAAATTAATATAACTGATAGTAAATTAACTACTTTCTCAAGCACGGGATAATATAATGACTGCAAGATATCCATCTACAAACCGAAAAAAGTTTCTGAAAAGACATTAGATGTTGACCACTTTAATAATATGAGCATAGTTGTTCTTCCTGCAGTAATAGGTCAGGAGAACACAAAAAGGTATCACATAAAAGTCGGCCTGCAATGCATTTGGCAAGAGGCTCCATCTGCAAACCCTAGACAGTTTCAGAAAACACATTATATGTAGACCACTTTAATAATATGCGGACATAAGCCATGGATGAAACATACCTACAATGTAGTTCATATTTGTGTTTAGATATTTCCATGAGTAGTCTTAACATATGAATCAACAAATCATTGAATTTACTATTACTCCTCTAGCTCATAAGAGATTAATAATAAATAAAAAAGACATATACTTCATTGTGATTATTCGTCCTCACTTACCTATGAAGTGCAACAGGTTATTGTGTGGTGAGAGAATTAGAAGCCATAGATAAAGTCAGAACCAAACGGATCATTATGGTTTTGATAAAAAAAATTGAGAGGCGTGGGGACTATTATTTAACAAAAGATATTGATAAACATGAAATTTAGAATTAAGGAATGGATTTTATGACATCCGAATTTAGAAGGAACTTTTTCATAGTACCGAAATCGTATATACGCATGATTTTTTCCTTGGTTTATTTTGGGAAAATAAAATAAAATATTAGATAATGTAATTATATATTAGGTACAAAACATGTAGCCAATACTAAAATGCCACGTAGGATATGACATGGCGGCTATTCATTTTCCAAGTCAAACTTAGCCCCATATATATATTATAGATTAGTGGAACCCACATTTTTCAATGATTCAACATTTTCAACTTTCAACCAAAGGGATACATCTTTTATAATGTAGTATAGATAAATGTAGTATAGGTTAGTGGGCCCACATTTTTCAACCATTCAACATTTTCACCTTTCAACCAAAATGATACACCCTTTATAATGTAGTATAGATAAATGTAGTATAGATTAGTGGGACCCACATTTTTCAGCCATTCAATATTTTTAACTTTCAACCAAAGGGATACACCCTTTATAATATAGTATAGATAAATGTAGTATAGATTAGTGGGACCCACATTTTTCAACCATTCAACATTTTCAACTTTCAACCTAAGGGATACACCCTTTATAATGTAGTATAGATTAGAACCACATAAGTCCTTACAAAACATGACTTAAAAGCAAAGAGCATGACATACATTAACTCAAATCAATTATTTAGGGTCATCATACATTGGACAAAAGCTTTTGTGTTGTCACGATGATGGATCTCACAAACACGACAAACAATGTGGTTTACAAAGAAAGGATTAAAGGTTTTGTGTTGTGACGACGAAGGATCTCACGAAGACGACAAACATTATGGTTTACAAAGAACTCACACACATGTTTTAAAGATGACATGTTTGTTGGTGCTAAAATATGTTGACATAAGTTTATTGTATATATCTTTGAACAACAAATTCCTATTTTCATTAATATAAACTCATTATGTGTATAGTATTACTGTATTAGTGACACATAGAATTAGGTGTGTCGACAAAGTTGACCGACTCGAACCCGAACCCGAATAAGCTTATTCGGGTCTGGTCACTCGGGTCCAAAAACGTATTCAGGTGAATTCAGGTTGATCCGAATTGACCCGAGGTCTAATTAGGCTCGGGTTCGGGTTTATATTTTTTAGCTTTGACCCGACCTGAACCCGACCAATCCGACTTGACCCGCCTAGAATAATACAATTTACATTGTATTATTACTTAAATACGCCAATTTTCATACTTTTTCTTATACCCGGGTTGACCCGCCCCGAATTGACCCGCCTTGAATTGACCCGTCCCGAATTGACCTGAACCTGAGTGACCCAAATTTTATTTAGGGTCGGATTCGGGTATGATTTTTTAAGTCCTGACTCGACTTGACCCGACCTGACCCGACCCGAATTGACCCGACCCGATTTCTACCCCTACATAGAATAAGAAGATTTTCAAAATAGACAATTTTATTTTAAAGGATTAGTCGGTTTTGACAAAAATGTAAATGTAGTTGGTTTGTATGAGATGTTAGAAATCTATTAATCAGATGGTTTGTGTTTATTATATTGTTTATGAAATAGTAATTGTTTAGAATATTTTTCCATTTAAAATAAAATGATATAGAAAATATGATAACCAAAGCATAGTTAAATTAATACTCCGTAAGAAATTTACCTTACGTTATTTGACTCTATCAAGAACCTATAATAAAAGAAAGAAACATGAGACGGGGGTAATGACTTGCAATATTAACAAAGTTTAAACTTTAAAGTAGGCCGGGAATGTAGTTTTATTAAAAACACTTTTCAATAAAACAAAGAACATTACTTTCTCTATCCTAATATTTTTCTTTTTAAGATAACCCAATTTGATTATCCATTACTAATAATAAAAAGGAAAAGTTTGGTCAAATTTACAATATTACCATTGGTTAAAATTATAATTAAAAATTAAATAAAAATTAAATTAATTAGCTAAGGTAAAATTGTCATTCTATCAAAAAGTAAAAGAGAAATTTGTAATAAATATTTTTTTCTTAAATTGTGTTTTTTGTCTGAGACAATAATTTTAGGACAAATAGAGTATAATTTAGTGAGACTTGAAAAATTACAACTTCCACTTTTTTAATTACTTAATATATATGTTTTTAGATGTTTAGTCGTGTACCGTCTTCAAAAAATTAATAAGAATTTATATGATTAATTCAAGAATCATAAAAAAATAAATTTATTAACACTTCCTCCGTCTCAAAATTATATTCCCACTTTGGTTTTTTCGGTCTTTTTCTTTCAACTTTAACCTTAAATAGTTTTTGTTTGTGTTATATAATACTTAATGAAAAATATATGAACTGATTAGTTTTTAAATGTATTTTTTATAGTTATAATTTTTATCAAGTATTATATAACACAAACAAAAATGTTTAAGGTCAATGTTGAAAAAGAAAGACCGAAAAAGTCAAAGTGGGACTATAGTTTTAGAACGGGAGGAGTGATAAAACACACCAATTCGAAAAACATTTTACTATGCTTAAAAAAGTCTTTGTCGCATTGCAATTTTTAAACACCTATATATTTAGCTAAACAAAAAAATGTAAACGATATTCATAAGTCATACCCGCCTATCGGGCGGGTTTTGCCACTAGTATATATATATATATATATATATATATATATATATATATATATATATATATATATATATATATATATATATATATATATATATATATATATATATATATATATATATATATATATATATATATATATTTGTACAATTTTGATTTTTAATTTAATTTTCGAGTTCAATTATCAAACTCATATTCAATTCAAAAACTAAATTTGTAGTTCAGTTTGGTTTGGTTATGATTCATAGCCCGAATTTTATTTTCGGGTCGATTGTAATTCGGGTTCGATTCGATTGGATTTTTGTGAATTAAACCCAAACAATGAACACCGCTATTTTTAATTAATTAATTTAAAACATTTTTATTGATTGTAATAATATATTCAAATGATTACTCACTTACTTTTAAAAGTGAGTTACTAATTTGAGATACTTGAATTAATTAGATGAAATATAGTTTTGTAATGTCATTTTTATTTCTATTCTATTTCCTACCTCCTACCAATTAGGAAACCAATAGTGGATTAGACCGAACTCAGAAGCCGGACTAAATGGAATTGCATCAGACCTGACTATACAAAGTAGTTTTGATCTAAAGCAGTCTCGTTTCAGTTGTAACTTACCACTATGTCTTTTTCAATCAGACCGATCCGAACCTGATTGTACACATTTGATTTGATACTCGGTTAGTGGTTTTTGGCCTAATCCGATTTCGGTTCGATCTAATTTTTTTGTCTTATCTAGTATTAACACGAAACTCACCCCTCTTTTGCAAAGTTTGTTAAGCTTCATGCGTTTAATCAAATTTATTTTGCACAAGATAATTATGTTGCTTTCATTGCATGAGTGCAAAGCTTTTATCGTTAAAGAAGGTTAACAAGAATGACTTGGTAAACATCAATGAAAAACATTGTCCGTGGGTTACACCAGCAGAAATAGGGCTTGAAGCTCTCATTTTACTAATGAGCCGGCAATCGATGGTTGTTGGTCACGACTACTAAAAAACTTGAAAATGTGTTAGTATAGTCTTTGTTAGGAAAATGAATTATATGCCTAAAAGTTAGGCTTATAATTAGACCTAAAAGTGACTGGTTAATGTAACGAAATGATTGGTGAAAAGCGATAAAAGAGAAAATATTTAGGACACTTGGAAAAAAATGTATGAATTTGGCATACTTTTAGGTTTCATTTGTGCATATATATCAATACTTTTTTTTTGTTATTCTTCTAAAATTTGAACTGTTGTCGTACTATAAACTCAGAAAATCTCGTCTCACTCTTAACACTGATAGTGAAGTCGCTAATACACTTATACAATCATACACGCGTACAATCTCGTTAAAAACGCTCCAAGACGCATACACAAATCGCAGCGTTACGTGAAAAACTTTGATGCCATCATGTTAACAAGATTGCCCTGGTTTGGTGACGAGCATTGATGTCAACCACCTGTCGACCGCTTACATACACATACAAAACACAACAAATTATACTGATGAGGCTTTCCCTATTCACGTTACCCGAGAAAAGAGATCATTTTTACTCAAACGTATGCAACATCACCGTGTTATTCCTGATACCGTTTCTAACCTTTTGTTTAGTCCGTATGACGTTTTCCCTATTCATGTTACCCGAGAATGTCAAGTATCTTTTACTAAGACATACGTGGCATCACTCTGCTAATCATAAATTATCTCTAAATGAATAAATATACACACCTAATTATTCAATTGACCCTAATAAGAGCATCTTCAATGCCAAACCATTTCAATAGCTTTTTAGTCTTTAATGACATTAATTTTTTGTTAGTTTTTTTGTTATCATCAACTTATTGTTTTAATGATAAAGTTTTTCACAAAAGCTTTTAGAAAAAATAAAACATAATTATACAAGTCTTTCATTAATACAAATAGTAACAAGTACAATACTTTAAGAGGTTTGAGTTTTAGAAGTCTTTTTTAAAAGCTATTAAAAAAGCTTTGTTATGCAATAAATTGCATATTCGAGTTAATTCGAGTTAAAAGAACACAAAGGAAACTAAAAACTTTTCCACTAGTTTGTAGAACAATGATAATCTTTATGAGTCAAGAGGGTTGATGTTTTTCTAGAGAGAGAAAGTTAGAGAGAGAAGTGAAAGAAACTTGTATTATCAAAAGTGAGAAATAAACAACCAACACCTCTTTCCATGGTGGAAAGAGGTTTAAATACCCCAAGTCCTTAAAGGACTTGGGCTTCCGGCCCATGAACATGCTCATGGGTCGGGCTATGTAATAAATGACACTTAACTTAACTACGAGCCTATAACTACATGGTTGGAGTGACCGAGACTTTCTAAATGCGTAAAACGTATTTCCAACAATCTCCCCCAAAGGGAGGTCACTCCAAATTTACAAAGTCCTAATCTAGAATGTTAGATTTTGTTCTTGAGCTCGTAGTCTTCTTTTCTTTCTTTTTCTTTTCTTTTGTGAATATGTGTTGAATGATATCAGCCTTTTTGCTTGGAACATGTTCTTTTGGCCTTTCACGTGCGATCTTTGCCTACTTGTGAATTTTGCCTCCTCGTGACTCCATGTTCCACACACTTATGTCTTTTTGTTGAATTCTCGAAAGTTTCAGAGTTTGTTACAGCGGAAGAC
Organism: Glebionis coronaria; assembly: GCA_025667525.1. NCBI lineage: Eukaryota > Viridiplantae > Streptophyta > Magnoliopsida > Asterales > Asteraceae > Glebionis > Glebionis coronaria. The sequence continues at coordinate 109,028,906 of CM046877.1, read as the reverse complement.
TTCATCTTGTACTTTCTTGAATTTTTGCTGAACTTTGATGCAGAAAGACATAAGCATGTGGGATGACTTCTACAGGTACACCGCAACACCACCGTCTTTAACTGGTACACAGCAACGCCACCGTCTTCAACAGGTACACAGCAACGCCACCGTCTTTAACAGGTACACAGCAACGACACGAATAAAATGGCTTTGAACATTTTATTCTAATTCGGTAGCATTTTACCTCCGGTCGGTGAAGACCGTTGGACGATATTAGATATCGTACCCGTGACGGATAGTTTCAATTAAGTAACTTCCTGACAGGATTTCGCGGGTAAACCCGTTCTCTTTATTCGACCGTCCAAAGCTGACTGCGAACATAAAGAGTGAATCACTTGGATAATTTATCCTTGTGATTTGAAGCCGTCAATTCATGAAACCTGGAACAAGTGAATTTCAATTAAGATTTTCACCATCGTTGCTTTCCAGTTGTCACGAGCTCAATTCATAAAGAATCTTGCACGTCACCTACCAAGTGCTGTTTGATGTTAACACTAGAAGGATTTCCACTCGTCACTGTGATCAATAAAGAGTCACTCTGAGTGTTCTGGCAAGATCATATGATAATGCGTAGAGGCCTGGAACGAGTTTAAGTTCAATTAAGAATTAAACCACTGTTTCTTTCCAGTTTTTCACAATATTGGTTCTAAAAGAACCGCACGTGTAACCTACCATGAGCTTGTTTGATGTTGGCTCAAGCAGGATTTCCATCTTCATTGTAATACTTGCGTATTACTCGGATGTTCTGGAAATATTACAGGAATACTGCGTAGGACTCATGAAAATCTCTTACTTTTCACAGTGTGTGAGAAAGCAAGGAATAAATGGAAAGTGTCCTAATGAGACTTTTGATGATCTCTTGGCTCTAGACTCGATTGTGCGTTTTGATTTAGTGAGCGATGGCTGGAGAGGAGTGCCACCTTTTCAATACCAGTCTATTCGGAGTGAATAAACCAATAGATCACGTGTTGATCTCCGTGTGAGTAAAACAAATACCTTTTGAGAGATATTTGAGTTAGCTGGGAAGGGTTGTGCATTGCATCACTGGGTCCATGATGTCTTTCTTCAATACCGAGAATCATTAGCAAAAATGACCTCAATAGCATATGTATTGACCCGGTTTCTGCCTAAAGTTGTAAGGAGGGCTTCTTTCTTTACACCCTTTATCTTTACAATTCTTTTTCATTCTTCAACCCCTTCAATGCTTACCAATACGTCATCACTAGCACCTTGTTGTGATTGTTCCAGTGCTAGCTTAAGTACTTGGTCGGCATTCAGCTACGTTCACATTCTTTCTCCATCTTTCCTAGGACTTCTAATTCTATCTAGGGAATTGTCCTTGGGAAGATTCCATCGGCTCTGATGAATCATTGGACTAAACCTATTCCTACCACCCTTTTGTCACCATATTCGTCGTGAATTAAGTGTGTTTTGGGAAGGAATTGCCACCATGAAAAATCATTGAAAATCACTTAAGGTACTTGTGATATTGAAATCAAAAGTTTTGTACCTTAGGTGTTTTGTTCATCAAAAACGCTCCCCCTTAACACATGCTTTACACATATTAAGACGGATAATCGTTAAGTCTTTTTCATCTTTTAGCCAAGTATCATTTAATTCTCCTTAATCCCATTTTCTCCCCTTATCCAAAATGTTAACCATTAATATTTGGGATATTGAATGGATTAACCGGTCTTTGGGTAAAAATGAAATCGATGTTTGGCCATAGAACATGTTCATGCTCCCCCTTAAGTTAATAAGGGGTAGTTGTAGTGCTTTAGTATGATATATTTTGAAAGATTTAGAATCTCGTGAGAAATTCTTGAAAAATTATCATACTTTAACACTACAACAAGCCACAAAAGCACAGTATTTACAATATTAACATATTCACAAAGTAACCAATATGGAGTAAACCTGAAATAGTACGACCCATTAGATGGATCGGCCCACGAGCCTGTGATGTACTCCATATGGTCTGCCCCCCACGAATCGTTCAATGCTGCGGATCAACCGTCGATGCCTTAACTTTTCCTCAATCACCTGGATGGTGTGGATGGCACTCTTCTTGAATCGGCCTACCCATTGGTACTTTACTTCTGGAAGACCTTGTCCTGAGTTGAGCATCAACAGCTTGTCACGTACATGCTTAAGAGTGCCATCGCTGAACTTGTGTAGTTCGGAGAGTCGCATGTATTGCATGACCTCTGCTTCGTTCAGGTAGAATATGCCCATCTCTGGTTTAAGTGTACCCATGTATGGTTCCTTACCTTGGTGAAAACGACTCATTGGTGTGGTGTGAGGTCGTTCCAGATTTAGTCTGGATTGGTAACTCTCTACCCCGAGTTGTAAATCCTCAACCCTTTGCTTGATTACAATTCGACGAGTAAATTGGCGAATGTTGGAACTTAGAGCAATGACTTCATCGGGGTCTAAGTGAGGAACCATGCCTTGAACCAAAAGGAGTAGAAAATCTTCAATATCTTCAAGTCGTAGGAATTGAAGACCCCTTCACTGACACTATAAATCTTACCATCTTCTCGCTTGAAAATGATGTCCTTCAAATACGAATATCCGAAGATGTGGTGAAAGTTAACGCCCTGTATGCTGGAGATTCGACGGGTTGCACTTATAGGTGTACCTTGCTTGGTGTGATTATAGAAGTAGTAAGCCGACCTCTTGTTGCCCCGCCAATATGAGATGCCTAATTCCGCATATTGATCATATTCTTTGACAAGCTTTTTGCTCCATAGTTTTGAAACTTTGTCTTTAATCCAAGGAATATCCTCCCAATTTACTGCTTTGCCCATTTTTAATGATGTAGCATACTTGTCCGCGCCGTTTTCTAAGTAGTCAAGATCACGGTTGGTGAAGTATTGCATTGGCAGATCTTTGGCGGCTGCAATAATTGAGGGTGTTAGTGGAAGAAGGATCGGAGCTTGTTCACCTGATGCTGTTGTCTTGATTGCTTTCATGAGCTCATTAAAATGATATTCTCCCTCAGTTTCGGCAATCTTTATGGAAGCCCAGAAGTTCTTGTCTTTGATCGTTGTTTGAAGTAAATTTGTATCAATGCTAGGCACTCCATATTTATCCATCAAGAATCCAGAGAAGTCGATAGGATTATTGAGGAATTGTGTGAGGTCCGCCTTTTCACTGTCAGAAACTATACGTGCAGTTGCTGCTTGTGTAAGCCATGGCTGTACGGGAACCGTCTCATCAACAGTGAACGTGTCGGCAAACTCAGGATCTGGTTGATTTAACTCGTCAATATCCATATCAATGTAATGCTGAGGGGGAGAGTTATGTATCACCGATGGTATCGGGTCGTCTTCTTGCATAGGTTCGGGTTCAACAGGTGCTGTGGATGAGATATTAGTAGGAACCGGTACAGAAGAAGTACCTGTGGCTGTTTCTGTGTGATGCTGAACAAGAGTAGGCGGTGGAGAGTGATGTTCCACAGACGGTGATTGTTCGTCTTCAATCATTGGTTCGGCTTGTACTAGTGGTAGTATAGGATCTACTTGTGATACACTAGTAAGAGCTGGTTCAGATGACTTACCTGTGGTTTTGTCAGTGGTTTCATCATGCTCGTCAGTGGTGATGTGTTCACTCTCAGCTTGTTTATCAGCAACTTTTTCTTTTGAACGTGCATCAGATTCTTCAGATTCTTCTCCATTGGTGCCATTACCTTCATCCTTATCACCATCCCCTTTCTCCTTATCCTTAACATTCCCATTATCGTCATCCGCATCACTATCGTCATCCTCGTCATCCTCATCGTCATCCTTATCCTCCCCATCGTCCTCATCCTCATCCTCGTCCTCGTCCTCGTCCTCATCCTCGTCCTTGTCATCATCCTCGTCCTCATCCTCGTCCTTGTCATCATCCTCGTCCTCATCCTCGTCCTCGTCCTTTTCCTCTTCCTCTTCCTCTTCCTCGTTATTTTCTTCTTCATTTTTATCGGAGTGTTCTTCCTCCTCATTCTTTTCCTCTTCTTCCTCATTTTCTGACTCCTGTCGTTTCCGTTTCTTGGAAGATTGGGGAACTACAGTGTCTTCTACTGGTGATGTGTTGGAAGCTTCCATTATGACCTTACGAAGAGCTCTTTGTAATTCGTGTTGAGCTTCTGTGATGGGTGACTCAATGTTGGTTAACCGAGTCTCCAATGTTTGCATTAATTGTAAGTTAGTAAGGCCATTTATGAATAATGCTGGAAGCTCCTGATGTACACATGCCCTAACTTCACGCTGGATGATGTTAGTCATTGAATCATTGATGGAATCGAGAAATGCAGCATTTTCTTTGTCACGTGCGTCCTTTTCAGCAAGAAATTGTGTTTGTTGCTTTTTAAGTCTAATGACACCTTCGAATGATTCTTGAAGTTTTTTGTCATCACGTTTTTGTTTTCGTTCGTCACGTGCCTTAACATGATTTATCCTTTTCTCCAATGCCGCAATAGTTTTTGCCTGTGATTTCATTTGTTGTTGAAGTTGCTGAATGAGTGGATCATTGATTGTGAGAAATGGAGTGGGAGTGGATGCTAGTTGTACTGCTGTTGTTGTTGGTAGAGGAGTTACTGCAATTGCTAACGAGGTTGTGGATTGGATGGTGGTTGGTACAAGTTGTTCGAGGATAGGTGGCGATGTTGGTACAATTACTGGGGCAGTTGTTGGCACAAGAGGATCGACAATCGGTGGAGGCATCGTTGTAATCACTTGGGTGGTGGTTAATACAGGTTGATGGGTTACCGGTGGCGGCGTAGGTGTGATTACATGGATGGTGGTGGATACAGGTTGATTGATTATCGGTGATGGTGTGGGTGTAATTACGGGGGTGGTGGTTGATACAGGTTGAATGGTCTCGATTGTAGGTTCACTCGGCGGGACGGTTGTTACAACAGTGCTGAGGACTGGTGGTGGAGGGGGTATGTTTTGTTGTATAGGAAACATCGTCAGATGAGCATCTTCTGCTGCTATTAGTGATGAAGGAGGTGGAAGTGGTTTGCTAAGATTGACGTCATCGTACAGAATTGTTTCCATATCTGTTCCACCTTCCAGATTTTGATCTTCATAATCGTAGTTGATATAATCATCTACGTTGTCATCATCTTGATTTGTTGGGTCTGTGAGTTCTTCCTCTAGTCTGGTATCTTGTTCCTCTTCATCAGTTGGATCGTCTGGATCTCCAAAAGCTTCCAGTGCTAACTCGGCAGGAGTTTTTGATCTAGAACCACTACCGGTTTTCTGTGCCTCCATCCTACTTAACTTTTGTGCAATCCGCATCTGTTTTTCTTCAGACATTTGTACTAAGGGATCTTGTTCATCCGCATCTTCGTCACGTAGCTGCTCTTTCCCTTTAGCTTTACCTTTGGTTTGGGGTGAAGAAGTCTTTTGGCGTTTAACAACAGTCTTTTTCCTTTTACCCTTTTGTTTTTCGGATGGATCTGCATTTACCCTTTTATATTGTGTTTCAATGTCCAGAAGCATTTGTTTGTAAGGTTCACTGTCCTTGATCCCGTCATTGATCATGGTGTCAGGCACTAAAGCTGGAATCAGTGAGTACTTACTGGGATGTTTCTCGTCACCCATTTGATCCAACACATGGTCATCATCTGATGTATGGTATAAGAAGTTTCCACGCTTGTCAATAGAAGGATCACTCTTCATGAAATGGTTGATGATAAGTTTTGTGAATCTTGGAAACGGAAGATGCAATGATTTCTTCTTGGTACCGGTGAATTGGTAACACACTTCTTGCCAAAGAAGTAGAGCATAATCTACTTTAGATGCAGTGTATAGGCCCCAAAGTATATGAGCCTGAGGTGGTCTCAGTTGGTCATAACCACGAGTCTTTGAAGTGAGGCACCTGGCTATGATGATGACGATTGCTTTCCATGGTTGACCAATGCGTGCAGTAGAGAACTGAGATAGATTTTGAATGTTACCCTCATAGTTTAAAGCTCTAAGTACTTGAAGCACTTCTTCTGTTTTTGGATTAGGCACAAACTTTTCTCCTTTTGCTAATTTGGGAAACTTGAACAACTTCCTGAATAAGCTTAAGTCAAGAGTAAAGTTTTGCTTGTTGATTGTGAAAGTGATCGATGTCTTAGATGCTTCCTTTGCTGCAGTAATCGATGCTGTGGCCCAAAATTCATGAATGTAGATTTCTGGAACTGAGGCAGTAGCTCTAAGGGCATCTTTAATGGGTGACATGTCAAGAATGTCCATTGCAACTTTGAAAGCAGCGATGTTTGGATCAAAATCCTCTTTCAGACGAAAGTTGTTCTCTGCAAGTGGTAGTCGGGCATTGAGTGGTACTAATGCGAGATCTGATTGTTGTTGTTGTTCTCTTGTAATTGACATGGTTCCTGCTTTGATGAAATAAGCACAAATGATTTACAAAATATATATATCTTAAGTCTATATCAAGTTGAAGCTATAGGGAATAACACATATCAATTATTACCACATATAATAGAGAAACACCATACAAACATGGTTCAGTTGGACTAGGTCCTTACATACAACAACACACAGACATGTCAAAGACATTTTATTCTAAATGGATAACAACCTAGCATTAATTCTTAAACTATTTGGGTATCTTGGTTTTCATAACCAGAACCTCAGTAGGTCTAGGTTGCATTTCTACTAACACCTCAGTAGGTCTTGGTTTAGATTCAACCAAAACTTCAATGGTTTTTGGTTTAGTTTCAACCACTACATCAGGAATTGTAGGATTTCCGTCAACCCAAACAATAGAAGGCTTGAACAGAGGGCAAGACAATGATGAAACTTTGTCTTCCATGGCCTGAAAACAAAAACGCAAGACATTGAATAAGTAATTTGTATCTCTTTTGTTTACAGAGGAGTCAACTTATTAAATAAGAAGAACTTCTGTAATAAGAAACCGTTCAAGTATTCTTAAGAGATAAAATTAATTAATTTCAATAAAACTTGGTTTCGTGAAAGTGGGCCTAATTTACTTAAAGCCTAATAAGTAAATAATGCAATCTAGGTCGAAATCATTAGATAAGCTAAGGCAATTGCATAGTGTGAAGGCATGCTAGCTTAAAGTGATGATGCTACAACAATCTTTTCGCAAATACTATAAAACCACTTATATAGGAAACAATCTAGCAACATAAGCAAAGAAGAATCTCTAATCTCATAGTCCCAAATCAGAATGCTATACACCTCATCGGAAACCACCAATCGGAAACCACCAATCGGAAACCACCAATCGGAAGCCACCAATCGGAAACCAACAATCGGAAGCACCAATCGGAAAGCACCAATCGGAAGCGCCAATCGGAAAGCACCAATCGGAACGACCGATCGGAATGAACCGATCGGAATGTTCAATCTTAGTGACCAATCGGAATGTTCAATCTTAGTGTCCAATCGGAATGTTCTATCTTAGTGTCCAATCGGAATAACCGATCGGAATACCGATCTGAACGACCTAATCGGAATGGACTTAAAAGTCAATCGGACCAATCGGAATATCCAAAGTAATTGTCCAATCTGAATATCTAATTGGAATGTCCGATCGGAATAACCGATCGGAATACCCAATCGGAATCCAAAACCTTATCTTCATCGGAATGATGGCGGAGTTTCCTAGGTAGATCTAAACTTCGCGATTTTGATGGCTTTTAGGCTGTTTTAAGCAGATGAATGCAAATCCAGTGTTTAAAACCTAATAAAGATTAAATCCCCTAAGTTAAACATTATGTTTATCAAGTGTTCATCGAAACCCTAGACCAATTATAACAAACCGAGAAGAAAAGAACTTGTAATCACAAAGCGCATAAACAATAGTTATGGACGTGTTTTCTAGGCTTACCTGAGAGGAAATCACAGCAAGATATAGACACACAAAGAAAAAACACGAATTGATGGAAGGATTCTGCAAGTCTAAATGGCGGCAGACAGAAATAATTAAGTGTGTATGTGGGAGTGGTACAGACGTGGTGCAAACAATGGGGGAGGAAGTTTTGACTAAGGTCAAAATTTTAACCACTTTTTGCAAAAATTGCAGATTGGTCCCCCAATTCTGATGGATTGCATAAAACTAGTTATTAAGACTAGTTATCAACACACTAAAGTCAACCGTGCTAACCAATATCCCGACTAATGAGACATGCCAATAATACCTAATGCCAACTCAAAAGGAATTCCATACAAGGCACATATTGCACATAATGCACATACAGGAAGATGACAGACAAGAGAATATGAAGATCAAATCATGTTCAAAAAGATATGATATTTGCTCCCCCTCAATTGGTGACCCGTTTTCTAATTAAAGAGCTGTAGTCATGGCATTTAATGGGACAATTATCATATGAAGACCTTTTCTGTTTAATGGTTTTCTAAAAACGATTCAAGGGGCAATAAGATTTCTCTTATTTAAACAAAATAAGTGCACTGAAACGTACACTAATTTGTGTTAGACCAAGTTATAAAGTAAACTTAGCCCCTTACAAGGTTTTCAAGTAAACCTTGCCCGAGAAAATTAATTCCCGTTGTGAGCCAACGTTTTCAGAGGAAATACGTGACTTTAATGCGAAAGGCGGGTTGCAGTCTGAAATAACTACAAGCCATAATGGGCATGTTTTAAAAATTATACAACTTTTATACGGACTCTATTTATGGCGCCGTGTCAATTTTAAGTGACATTTCTAAAGCCGTAAATATTACCGTACTAAAAGACATGCCCGATTTGAAAAATAAAAATATTTTTGGGTTTTCTTGGTTTTATATTTTTTTTTATTTTTTTTATTTTTTTTTTATGGTTTTTCTTGATTTTATATTTTTTATGGTTTTTCTTGATTTTATATTTTTTATGGTTTTTCTTGGTTTTATACTTTTGTATTTTGCTTTTGATGGTTTAAGTATGTACTATAATATACAAGATCACGATCAAAGGATACTCGAGAATAGTTTACCAGTACTATTCTTCTGATTCTTCTGCCAACTCCTTAAGTGTCGCTGGTGAAAAAGATTTCATGCCTAGCTTTTCGATCAAAAACTCGATGCGTCCTCGATCTAAGGCCTTTGTGAAGATATCTGCCAGCTGATACTCGGTGTTGACGAAGTATAGTTCGATCACTCCATTTTCCACTTGCTCCTTGATGAAGTGGTAGCGGATGTCAATGTGCTTTGCTCGAGAGTGTTGAACGTAGTTGCAGCATAGAGCGATTGCACTTTTGTTATCACAGTACATCGGGATTTTGTTAAATCCAAGACCGTAGTCAGTCAATTGTGACCTCATCCAAAGAACTTGAGCACAACAACCGGACATAGCAATGTATTCAGCCTCAGTACTTGATATCGCAGCGCTTTTCTGCCTTTTTGATGCCCAACTAATAAGTCTATCTCCAAGGAGTTGCACACTGCCAGAAGTGCTACGTCTGGTATCTTGACACCCGGCATAATCTGCATCTGCATATGAAATTAGTGCAATAGAGGAATCCTTCGGATACCACAGACCACGATTAAGTGTTCCTTTTAGATACCGAAAGATCCTTTTCACAACATGTAAGTGCTTTTCGGTAGGCCGAGCCTGATACCGGGCACACATGCCTATAGCAAATTGCAAATCAGGCCTGCTAGCAGTCAGATAGAGAAGGGTGCCGATCATTCCACGATAAAGTTTAGGATCGACAGCTATCCCTTCCTTATCTTCATCTAACTTGGATCTCTCCACCATTGGAGTATCCACGGGGTCACAGTTTTCAAAGTGATATTTCTTTAAAGATTCAAGAGCAAATTTGGATTGATTAATAAAGATGCCTCTGGGATTCTGAGAAATTTGCAACCCTAAGAAAAATGAAATTTTTCCCATCATTGACATCTTAAAGCGTGTGGACATAATTTTCTCAAAACGGTCAGACAAACGTTGATTAGTAGCAGCAAATATTATATCATCAACATAAATTTGTACCAGTATCATGTCGTTGTCCTCCTTGAGAATGAATAATGTGGGGTCCACTTTGCCTTTGGAGAAGCCTTTGGAGATGAGATACGTCGATAAGAGATCATACCACGCGCGTGGAGCATGTTTCAACCCGTAAAGAGCCTTCTTGAGCTTGTACACATGATTAGGATACTCTGAATTGACGAATCCATTCGGCTGGCTTACATAGACATCTTCCCTTAATTCGCCATTAAGAAATGCCGTCTTAACATCCATTTGGTAGACGATCATATTCATGTGAGCAGCATAAGCAAGGAATAGTCTAATTGCCTCCAATCGTGCAACAGGAGCAAAGGATTCTTCAAAATCGATACCCAAAGCTTGTTTGTAACCTCTAGCGACCAATCTAGCTTTGTTTTTCAGCACACTACCTAACTCATCGAGCTTAACCTTGTATACCCACAACAGTGTCAAGATTTCAATGTTGCTGGGTAATGGAACTAATTCCCACACTTCAAGACGTTGGAATTCATTGAGTTCCTCTTGCATGGCTTCAATCCATGATGATTTGGTCATTGCTTGTTGCCAGTTTTTAGGTTCAGTGTCTGAAATAAATGCATCAAAATAGCAATATAAAGCATGTTCTTGAAGTTGATGACGTGTTAAGACTGGTCGATCGATGTCACCAATAATATTGCGGATTGGGTGATCCTTTGTCCATTTAGTATTGTGAGTTTCAATCCGTGGTGGTCGGGAGTTAACGATGACAGGAGCTTCCTCTGAGGTAGACGCACCGGTAGGGTCTTCAGGTATATGTGAACCAAAGAAGGGAAGCTCTTGTAAGTGAGCAAATTCCAGATCGTGATCATATAGATCCTCTTCAACATCATTAGGAACGAGTGGGGGTGATGATTCAGGTGTTGTTTGAGAATTGGTGGGGGATGGTACATCTTGTTCAAGAGTAACAGTAGTTGCTTCGGATTCATTTCCATTATCTTGAGCAACAACTACGGGAATCGGAGCTACTGCTGCGGGTGCTGAAGAATCATTACTCTGTGGATCAAAGAATTCATCAAACATAGGTTGAAATAACTTATCCCACTCGGACCTTGTTGGTGGTATGAATGATGGAGAAGTAGGGTTGTTGGGAATTAAGCCGGAACTGATTGTACCGGTTCCCATCTCGTGTAATGCGGGTTCAGAGCTGTGTTGCTCAGAAGCCATCGCTGTCAGCTCATCAAAATCGACATCCAAAGTTTCTACAATCTTGCCAAGACGACGGTTATAAATCCGGTAAGCTTTCTTTGCAGGTGAATAGCCAATGAAAATTCCAATATCAGCCTTTGGTTGAAGTTTTCCCAGATTTTCACTATTTGTATTTGGATAGCAAAGTGCACCAAACACATGAAGATATGAAATATCGGGTTTGTGTCCATGAAGTAGCTCATATGGAGTTTTACCATGACGTTTGCGAATGATTGAGCGGTTTTGGGTATAACATGCGGTTGCCACTGCTTCTGCCCATAAGAATAAAGGTGCATTCGCATAAATCAACATAGTTCGAGCAGCTTCCATAAGTGTACGGTTACGTCTTTCAACGACACCATTTTGTTGTGGAGTGCGAGCCACAGATGTTTCATGAGAAATACCAACCTTTTCATAATAAGTGCGAAGAGTCTGATTAACGAACTCAGTGCCGTTATCAGTCCGAATGCGGCGAACAGTAGCATTACGACGTACTTGGATCATCTTTAAGAAGGTAATGATATACTCTGGTGCTTGATCCTTAGATGCTAAAAACTTTACCCATGTAAACCTTGAGAAATCATCCACTATGACGAGGATGTATTTTCTACCACTCACACTAGCTGTACGCATTGGCCCACAAAGATCCATGTGCAAAAGATACAGTGGTTCTTGGTTGGTGTCTTCTGCTTTAGGTTTGTAAGATTTCTTGGTGCTTTTCCCCAATGAACATGCGGAACATAAATGATCCTTGTCGAACTTAAGTTTCGGAAGACCACGAACAAGTTCGTTTCTAGCCAAATGGTTAATAGCATCAAAGTTAAGATGAGATAACCGACGATGCCACAACCATGACTTGGTCTTAGATGCTTTGGAGAGTAAGCAAACAGGAGAGGCGGCCATCATGTTTTGAATAGACAAAGTATATAGATTATCCTCTCGAGAACCCTTTAACAAATCATTTCCTGCAAGATCGCGAATGAAGCAAGTATGTTGTCGAAAGGCCACTTCAAGGTTAGAATCGCAGAATTGTCCTACTGAAAATAGATTGTGACCAAGTCCCTCTACATAGTAAACCCTTGAAATCGTGACATTCCCAATTTGATATTCACCATAACCCATAATCTTTGCAATATGGTCGTTGCCGAATTTTACCGTTCCTAGAAACTTGCTGACGAAATTTTTGAGCATCGAGCGGTCTCCAGTCATATGTTTGGAGCACCCCGAGTCCAAATACCAAAGAATAATTTGGACGACCTGAAAATTTTACCAAACACAGACGATGTATCGGATTCTAATTGTTCTTCTGAGTTAGCAGGTACATATATAGTTATCTTAGATTTGCTATCAGACAAAACTTTAGGTTTCCAGATTTTCTTACTAGTGGTTGGCTTAGATTCTAGTTGTCTAGTATTCTGAGGTACTTTTTGACTGGGGACATCACCACTGGTAGGCACATTAGTGGGGGCAGACCTAGTTAAAGGGCGCTTTTTCCATTTCTTAGTGCTAGTGTTCCTATTTAAAGGACGCTTAGACCTAACTTCCGTGGATGTGATCCTAGTTAAAGGGCACGTAGTTCCATTTGCAGTAAAGGTCCTACCAGTGGGTTTCCATTGCCATCCAACTTGGGTAAATTTCTTCCCTGTTGGAGTCCATTCAAGATTGTTCTTAATAGCATGCATTTCATTCACGTGATCAATAAGGCATAAATCATGATGCTTAGAAAACATACATTCGTTACAATTCCAACATTTCGCATTAGAATTCACACTTTGCTTAGGTTTCCACTCATAAAGAGGACCTTTTGTCTTAGCTACATGATTCTTTTTATTTAAAACTGAAATAACGTTCCTAGGGTGCACTTCTACTTTCTTCTTCTCAGTCCTATTAGTGGAAGACTTGATCCTATCTTTCTTTCCTCGAGATCCTTTAGCCTTAGTGGACACATTTACTCCTGTAGAAGCCAAGGGAACATTAGTTACAGATTTTAAAGGTGCCTTACTTGATAGTGTCAATGACGGTTTTGCTCCTGGAGTCTTATTGAATGGAGTGACAGCAATGGGTCGAGTTGTGAGTAGTGCAGAACCCGGTTTGCCTATATATTGCAAATATGCTAAGCAATATTGAACACGCTTAATATATTCATGAGCTGTGTAGTAGTAACTGCTTGAGGGATCTAGCGCATATAAATCGTCTAAAATATCCCTAACCAGATCTACGTGCTTAGTTGCATTCCTCATATAGTCATCGTAGGTAACCGGGTTTTTCTTATGTAGCGGGTTCTTATAAAGCACTACTGACTTGGTTGTAGGAGCACTAGAGGATGGTGCAGAATGGCTAGCTAAGTTATTAACAACTTCTTGTCGGGTGAGAAGAAGTGTCTCCTTTAACTCGGTCAAAACCATGTTTTTGTCTATGAGCTGAATTTTTAGGTCAGAGGTTTCCTCACATTTCTTGTTCAGTCTGTCAATTAAAGACTTTCGCTCTGTCGCATTAAACGCGAGGTGTTCTTCTATTGAACCAGAAATTTGTGAGTCTCCCTGCCTTACTTGTTCACGCTCTCCTAGTATAGAATTAATTCTAGTTTCTAGGACATGATTGTGAGCCTCTGCAGCCTCTAGTTCCGTTTTTGTTTCTACTAATTCTCTCTTAAGTCTCATCATCTCTTCTTCTAAATTTTGAACCATCTGAATCATCTTGTCACTTGTCTCAACGGAGTTTCCACCATCATTTAGTTTTGAAAGAGTTTCATTTTTTGATTGATTCTCAATTTCAAGAGATATAGAGTGTTGTTGAAGCTCGTTAAAACTTTTTGAAAGTGTATTATATGAATCTTGAAGCTTTAAAAATTCAGCGTTGGATTCATGACAAGAATGATTTTCTACAGTATTCACATGTTCATTAGTATTCACAGATTTATGCACATCATCACAAATATTCACAGTAGATGAAATTTCATGAGTATATTGAATAGTAACAACTTGCATCACTTCAAGAGACACCATATGTTCTAAAAAGCAGTCATATTCTGATAAGATCTTTTCCTTTTCAATTAAGTGTTGTTCATAAGCATCATCCATGTTATTGAAAACTTTTTGAACTTCACCAATTTCAAAACTTAAATTACACGCTAGATTATAGACTCCTTGTTTAATATGGTTCACAAACGGAACGATTGCTTCTTCAAACACCGATTTCATGTGTTCGAATGCCCATTCTCCAGCGGTTTGAGCCGTTGAAGTCGTACATTCCAAGATGACCTTGTCAAAATCGGTAAGGTATTGCCCAAGCTCTTCAATACTGAGCCTTACCGTACTAACCGGGGGAAGATTCTTAGGAATTTCCTTTGGTTTGTCCGAGTTGACAAGTGTAGGAATTATACTAAGGCATTCTCTAGTCGGCATGAAAGTGGATGTTTGGAGAGTTTTCTTTTTCATATTAAAACGAGTTCTAAGATCTATTGTGGCATTTTTTGCATTCATTGAAGCATAATCATATTCAGGATATGTCAAAAGTAATTTTAACTGCTTTTCATCGTATGGTGTTATAGAATCACTTGAGAACACTATCGGGTCTAATGCCAATCCTAACTTTGTTGCATCATACAGTCAGGGGTTGTGGTTAAGTGCTTGCTTTGCATAACCCGGGTTAGGTGGTAAGTCTATGAGACGCGATAAGTTGAACTCTTTAAATGAAGCATGAAACAAGTGTACTAGATGTGAAGCGGCATATTGTTTTAAAAGCTTAAGTTCCGTTTCTTTTATTCTGTTAGACGTCTTAATTTCCATTTCAAGCTGTTTGGATTCCAGAATTTCAAAATCTGTTTGAAGTTGTTGAAAATTAGTGACGACTGACTCTTTTTCTTTAAGCTCATTCGAAAGGTTTGCTCTTAAACTTTCAATTTCAAGCAGATTGTCCATTTGAACTTTCCTAAACCTATCAAATTCAGGATTGGTTAAGGTAGTGGACACAGGAGTCATTTCCAAGGTTTTAACCTTGTCTTTATGCAAAGCAAGCTCAGCAGATAAAGTCTGATTAGCATTAAGGGTTTCAAGGACTGCATTATTCATTTGGCTAAGCAAAGATGCAGGGACCATAACCAAATCAGGTTAAGCAGACGAATTAATAGTCATAGGAGCTTCCGGTTGTGGTTCACTCAAAATCTGAGGACTTGCAATGTTATTGCTATCATTGTTTGTCTCATCGATTGAATTACTAACCACCGGAGGCTCTTCCGAATACTCAGACATTTGCTCAACTTGATAAGGTACAATGCTAGTATTTGTAGCAGTATTTGGTACCTCAACAATGGTGTTAGTCCCATAGAGTGAAAGATTTGCCATAAGAGCTGCTTTGGCGGTGTTAAAATCATCACAATCCGAGTCATATGCATCCAAATCATCACATTGATAAGCAGCATTGTTGGTGATGACTGTTGTGGGACGATCAGTTTCCGCTACTCCTGGATCTGCAAGGAATGCCAATTCTTCTTCATCAAGCTCACGACCTTGGGCTTGAGCATTCACCAGGTAAATCTTCTCCTTAAACCAAGTGTCGTCCCTTCTCCTCTTAGGCTGCTTGCATTCTCGGGCCATGTGCCCTTCCCCTTTGCAGTTGTAGCAAATAACCACCTTCATTTTACCAGTGCTGTTAGCCCTTGTAGCAGTAGTATTGGATGAACGTGCACCAGCAGTAGACGAATTTGATCTCCCTTGAAGTGGTTGCACCATGACCCTGCCGTCCTGAATTGTTGCCTGTTGTCGAGAGTTAGACGAGTTCCTTAACTGATTGTTAGTTGGTGCTGAACCTCGGTAACCTCTTTTGTTTAAAGTTTGACTTAAAAATGCAGACAACAGAGCTAGGACTTCAGTAGGGCTATCTCCTTGTTTAAATTCAGGGACAGGGATGTCATCTTCACAGTATAATGCTGATGCTGGTTGAGCAACAAACTGATTGGTTGGAACACTTTCTTGATGTGAGTAATGATTTTGAGGAGCCTCGAGTTGTGGATAGGTACTAACAGGATTGGTGGGAGGTTGATATGGTGAATACTGATGTGAAGCATAAGGTGATGGGTGTGAATCTCCTTGTGATGATGATGTTGCTGGTTGGTGATAAGATGTTGGTGGCGGTGGCAGAATCGAGTACTGTGGAAAGCTTGGTGTTTGATACACAGGTTGATATGAAGATTTGTGTCCTAAAGCAAGCTGAGAGTTGTGATATGACAGTGTAGGATGATTTGCCAATAATGCCATTGGTTCATGATAAGGTCCTTGAGAGATTCGGTTTTGGATCACATGCTTCTCATGTTGTTGTAAGAAAGCATATAGTTGATCTAAATTGGACTTGTGTAGATCACGAATCATTTTGACATCCGTCACATATTGACTCCATTCAGGGGGTAGTGTGTTCAAAAACTTGGTGTTTAACTGAAATTGTTCAATCCTTAGATTATAGACATTCATGTCATTCATCAGAGTAGTAAAACGCCAGTAAAAATCATGAAGAGTCTCCCCTGGAATGTATTGGAATCTATCAAACAAATCATATAATTGACATTCTCGTTCTTGCTTAGTGAGAGATGTCGCTTGTAGCAAAACCGCAAGTCGAACCCAAAGATTCTTCGCCACTTTATGTTCACTCACCATTCTGAAGATATCAGGTGGAAGGGCTTGAAGAATTGTCTGAACAGCCCTTTCATCGGCATCTGCAATGAGTTTGTTGGCATCGGTTAACTCATGATACTGCCTTGGCCTTGTCACATTGTTGAC
Source organism: Glebionis coronaria (assembly GCA_025667525.1). Taxonomy (NCBI): domain Eukaryota; kingdom Viridiplantae; phylum Streptophyta; class Magnoliopsida; order Asterales; family Asteraceae; genus Glebionis; species Glebionis coronaria. Next base: position 109,011,921 of record CM046877.1, on the reverse strand, counting down.
TGTAACCTCTCCCCAATCTAATGGACCTTTGTCAATTGATTCTAGCATAAGTCGACCACTTTATTTGCCCATGATGTACGTTCTCATGCGACTTTGCCATGATTCAAATAAATCTTTGATGAGCAAAGGCGGGCGAGTATCGGTACCCGAAATGATCGATATATCGGTGAGTGAAGTCATAGTTGGCATAAATGAATGTGAATTCATGTTGTGATCCCTTGAAAAAAGATTATCAAAGATGATCGAACAATGAAATAAGGTTAAGTGTTTTAATGTTGTTGAAATAAAGATGTTGCGTGTTTTTGTGATAGATTACAAACTTGAAACGAAATCCTCTAAGTTGAAAATACTATCTTAATACCCAAACTTCTTAGTCTCAATGTGAAAATCTCAAAGTGTCGGAAGTCTCAAAATTAATCCGTCGAAATGCTAAAAGTAACCAATCGGAATGTTAAAGAATACCTGGTCGGAATACTCACCAATCTGAAACCCGTCGGAATACTAGCCAATCTGAAAACCGGTCGGAATACAAAACAATCGGAATGTTGAAGAATACCTGGTCGGAATACTTACCAATCTGAAACCCGTCGGAATACTAGCCAATCTGAAAACCGGTCGGAATACAAACCAATCGGAATGTTGAAGAATACCTGGTCGGAATACTTACCAATCTGAATCCCGTCAGAATACTAGCCAATCTGAAAACCGGTCGGAATACAAACCAATCGGAATGTTGAAGAATACCTGGTCGGAATACTTACCAATCTGAATCCCGTCGGAATACTAGCCAATCGGAATCCTTGCCAATCGGAATACTGATTGGAATATGTAAACCCTTTTCCGATTTGACTGATTGGAATCCTTAAACCCTTTTCCGATTGTGCTGATCGGAATAACGGTACTGTTACGAACTTTTTAGGCTAAAAAATGATATTTTCGACAAGAAAAACGTGATTTGAACCAAACCAAAACACCCAAAACACTACTAAAGGTATGTAGAAGATATATGGAGCACTTGGAAAGTCAAAAACACGAAAAAAAAATTGAAACTTGGGTAAAGATCAATCAAAAACACATGAACACACCAAAGTGAACATGAACAACACAAAACCAACCTTTATTTCATCCCATGCTCTTGATACCAATTGTAGAACAATGATAATCTTTATGAATCAAGAGGGTTGATGTTTTTCTAGAGAGAGAAAGTTAGAGAGAGAAGTGAAAGAAACTTGTATTATCAAAAGTGAGAAATAAACAACCAACACCTCTTTCCATGGTGGAAAGAGGTTTAAATACCCCAAGTCCTTAAAGGACTTGGGCTTCCGGCCCATGAACATGCTCATGGGTCGGGCTATGTAATAAATGACACTTAACTTAACTACGAGCCTATAACTACATGGTTGGAGTGACCGAGACTTTCTAAATGCGTAAAACGTATTTCCAACATAGTTTATTCGAGTTAAAAGAACGCAATAAATTGCAGGGAAAATAGACAAATAAGTTACTAAGTTTTGGTTAAATGTTCACCTAAGTTACTAAATTATTTTTTGTTACAAATCAGTTACTTATGTTTGGGTTACCTGTTATATAAGTTACTCTGTTGGTTGCAACCTTTTGTTACGGTAACTAAGTGACGTGGCATATAATATTAATGGGTTAAAATAAAAAATGTTACCAAAGTTTGCCAAAATATTCATCTACGTTACTAAAGTTTTTTTACCTTACAAATAGGTTACTAAAGTTAAGGTAACGGGTTAAATAAGTTACTATCTACGTTTTAACCCTTGGTACTAGGTAAGTGCCGACGTGGAATTACTTATTTTTTATTTGTTTAAAGAGTAAATTATCTTTTATTTTTAAATTATGTGTATCCTAATAATGCATGATTCAAGAAAAATGATCGTAGCAAACAATATACTCTTAAGCCATCTTCAAATTCATTCATTTTACTTTTTCACTAAGACATGATGAGCACCTATCTCGATTGGGTTGACGGCGGAAGAAGGGGTATTTATAGTCACTCACGCATACATACTATACATCGTTTCCTAGTCTAGTCCTTGCGTGAGTGACTATCATAACTAATGGGAATTCTTAAATGTCGTCACATAAAGTCAATTTCCAACATGTGTGCCGAATGAATGGGTGACGGTGGTTGTAGTTATGGATCGGTTACGATGGCCGGAGGTTATGGTAGCTGGCGAGAGTGGCATCAATCTTTTTTCAATGGTAGCGTTTTTTTCTATAGATCCGGTGGTGGTGAGAACTGGTGGTGGTAGTCGTTGTGCTGATGAACGAACATTGAGGAGTCAACGACATTCTTGTTTGAGGTGGGACCCACAAAGTGTTGACATGGCCATAACAACAGGTTACCAACAAGTTGCCCACCCTCGGAGTAACCTAATTGTAACTTTTTAAAACTTTAGTAACTCATATAATTAACCCGTATACTTGATTAACCTTTTTGTAACCAAAAATACTTTAGTAACTTAGGTGAACATTTAAGAAAACTTTAGTAACTTATTTGTCTATTTTCCCATAAATTGCATATTGAAAATATAAACTTCCTGTCGGTGAAATTGCATTTTACTTCAAACTTTAAACCCCTTTAAACATGTTGTAATATACTTCAAGCGGTCATTAATGACATTTGTAGAGGGGCAAATGATTTAAAAATGCATTTAACTTGACACTTTTTTGCATTTTGTGTAGCCATCTTTTTTTTTTCTCATTATGGTTATCAAACTTTCAAAAGTCGATCATTCTGTGTATTTTGTGACCATTTTACCCTTAATTTTTTCGAAATTTTGAAGGGTAAAATGGTCATTTTACATGGTAAAATAGTGACAGAATACACACAATGACCGACTTTTAAAAGTTTAATAACCATAATGAGAAAGAAAAAGATGTCAAAAAAATGTACAGAACGCAAAAAAATGTCAAGTTAAATGCATTTTTAAGTTATTAGCCCTTTGTAGAACATACGAAGTCATGATTGATTAAAATTGACAAATTATTACTTTTGCAAACTTCATAGTTTCGGGACTGATTTGTAATTAGCCATACCTAAGTTTGTTAATTCCGTTATTAGTAATTCAGTCAGAACTCATAAGTCTTAACAGTTTATCACATTTTACTTAGTCAAACTTATTTACAGTAGGAACCAATGAATGTATTTCATTCATTTCAAATACAGTAATTTTGTTACAATTTTACAGAGCTCTTTAGACTTACCTTGGTACAAGTCAGCAATGTTCATACTTCATACTTCATAGTTCACACAGATGTCTTATCTGAACTACATCAGTAAATCGACACTTTTATCTCTTTTGACCACACTTTCTTAGTAACGTTGTTAAAAAAGCATATTACAATAACAGTCAATGATCAGACCATCAAACTCCAATAGATTGATTAAACTTTGGGTCGCAGTGAACGGACTCATAACCAAATTGTTCAGAAGTTAATACATCATCCAAATAAACTACAATGAAAATATAGAAGTCATCAAGTGCCCAAAAGAACTACCACCATTCTGTTTGTTAAAAATGTACAGCTTGTACAAAGCCTCGACTTTGTATCATCTAACATATGTAATCCTGAATTGCTGATATGCTAAGTGAAATTTTATAACACCTTTGAGAAGAAACACACCAAGATCTCAACGATTATTACTTCATTGACGATCATCTTAATCTTTGACCATGGCTTCAAGCTCTCGTCGACCAAAAGGTATGCCTTTAGAATTAGCATCAACGTACTTTGCAGAAAAGTAAAACATCAACCACGCCACCATAAAGTAAACCTCCATAAACGACTGTATAGCCAAAGCAACGTTTTTCCCAGAAGCTAGTTTAAGTACGGTTCTTGCAAAGAGTCTACAAATGAAAAATTCCAAAGACTTGAGAGTAATAGCCTGATAAAACATCAACGAAAACAAATGACACCCTTCACTAAACACTTCTCTATGGCGCTTTCTTGGATCGACCATAACAACCCAAGCACCAACATCAAAAACAAACGAGAGTAACCAGTCTAAAACATCCCACAAAAACAAAATCCACCAAAACTCGTACTCATACCCTTTAACCCAAGGAGACACAACCGAAAACGGCAAAAACCTCGTCCAAAGGTAAATATTTATGAGCATAAACTTATCCTTAACTCCTTGAAAAAAGATAACACCTAGTAAGTGAATCAAGGCATCCCTAACCATCAATCTCACTCTAACAAACACGACCAACCGCGTAGCCCCCAAATACGTACCATCCACAGACGTCGTATATAACGACTTACGAGTCTTTAACTTGTCATTCACTACTAAAAAAAACACACCTCCATGAACCCAAACACTAGCAGCAACAAATCCAAACACTATAATCCAATATGGACCCCAAAAAGCACGAATAAGACCCAACATTATATCATCCATATCATGAGAATCATTAGTACCACTACTACTGCTACCAACATTTTCTGGAAACTTAGTAAAAGTGGGACCCACGTGGTGGTCAAAAGAATCAAGCAAAAACAAAGTAGCATTGAAATGGGTTTTCAAAAGGGTATCCTGATTAAACTCATCTAGGGTTTTGGTGGTGATCGGAGAAGTGTGGTTTGTTAAGATGGTTTTGATGGATGGTGTTTTATCGAAGTAGGAAGTAAACTCGTGAGTCGAGGCATGGGTGTTGTATTGTATAATGAATCGAACAAAGGAGAGAATGAGAAAGGAAATGAGGTAGTGTTTGCCGGAGAAGAAGATGGTGTTGGTGGTGGCTTTGAGGATCTGGGCGGTGGTTTGGAGGTGGAGCTGTGGTGGTGATGGGCGGGTCATGGTGGAGGGTTTTGGGTTGGGGTTTTAGGGACAAGTGATGATGACTTAAGTTGTTGTTGCCAAACACAACCTCAACTTTTTAACAAACCCAACTCACTCAAACTCACTACAGGAAGGAATGATACTCACTACAGCCCACTACAACTCACTACACATCACCCCACTTTTTTATTAAATATTTTTATTCATAAAATAAAAACTTTTATTCATACATTTTATTTAAACACGATGCGGATAAATGAAAACGATACACGAATAAATAAAACATTACAATAATATTAAAAACAACACATGGATAAATAAAAATGATACACGAATAATTTAAAAAAGAAAAAGCCGCGGATAAGTTTTCAAAACCTCCCAACAATGAAGATACTTAAACCGGCACATAGTATCAGCTTCATAGTCACGAAGGGCGTTATTCATTACACTCTCGTCAGTTTCTCCAATTACCCGTGTACGATTTGCGTTTTCGTAGCATCCAAGAAACCTACGCACATCCAACATTAGGGACTTTCATTTCCTGTTTAGGCTATCGCACGTTCGTTTCCTTGGATCATCTAAACGGTCCTCCATCATTTGCAAAATCTCAGCCCAAAAACTATGAGAATCTCTTGTGTTACCTGGCACGGCGTGTTCAGCAACAAAGCATCAAGCGCGACACAACGTTATTTCTTCCTCGATTATCCATACCGGCGGCGCTATTTAAAGATGTTAAAAAGAAGATGATGTTTTGGTGTTTGAGGAAGAAGATGATATTTTAATGTTTGAGGAAGAAAATATGAAGAAATGTGAAGTAAAAAGGAGATTTTATAGAAAAAAATTGGGATAAAAATTAAGTAAAAGATAAGTTATAAAGCCACGCTGGAGAGTCTGCCCCTGTTTTTTGATCAGCGCCAACAGGTCACGCGTGAGTGACTTGTCGAAGAGGTAAAGGTCGCGCGCGACTTCGTACAACCCACTCATGGGTTTACCCCCACTCCGTTCAGCCTTAGTAAAGAAAAAAATTATTTTACTCTTTTGTTTTTCACATTTTAGATTTATAAAATAAGAGGGTGATTAATTTTTCATAAAATATAAAAAAACTAGCTTAAACCCCATAAAATTACGGGGTTTTTTAAAGATATATTTTTGTAAGAAGTTATATGTATGACTTCAGTAATAAAAACAACAAATGTAATCATGTTTCATTAATATAAGAAAGAAAACAAATAATAAGTAAAAAAATATATAAATATTTGAGTCTTTAACAAATGTTCATGCATCGCCTTCTCCAACTGATAAATAAGCTTGAAGAGCAAATATACGTAGTCAAGGTCAACACTTGAGCAACTCATGTTCATTCTATGAACATCTAAAGATATAAAGTGAAATGAAAAGACAGTTATTGATAAAGGTATATATGTAAAAATGTAAACAATGGTATAAAACATGTCATGTATATAATTGTAACATAAAGGCCATAAAAGCATGACTTGAAACGAGTCGATGAGCAGGTTAGCTATATGATTTTATTTTTTACATTGAATTTCATGTATAATTTCAAAACATGTATCTATAATATATGTCTCAGGAACATCCTCTAAATCACTACCAGAACTATCAAAGATACTTTTTGATAGATCCTTATCAAACAATGTTATCCCAGGTTGTTCATCTATATACCCTAAACTAGTCTTCTCATAATATCAATTTGAGAATTAATTAGCTTTCCAATGCCTTTAGAAGAGTTTTACCAATTTTTAATAGTTTCTCTTTCATTGAATAGATTATCTTTTAACACTTCATTCTCAGTTGAAACTTTTAAAAGTTGTCCTTCAAAGGCTTGGATAGCTGCATCTTTTTCTCTCATTTAAAGAGTCAAAATCCTGATTTTCTTTTCATTGTTTTGATGACCTTTTTTATACAAAATATGTTAGCTTCTAATTTGTTAACACCTTGTTTAAAAACATTTACTTCTACAGTGCATATGTTAACTTTTTGATATTGTTCTTCTAGTTCTACTTTAAGTGTAAAACCCGCATGCTTTTACCATGCATAGTACCCTTAGGATCGTACGTACTAGTTAAAAACTTTCCTAATATAGCATGATTACGATTACGTGTTAGGAGTTTATGTATTACGTACGTGTTAGAACACGATAAGTATTTTATTTGCACGATCATGTAACAACTATTTAGCAATAATTAATCACGAGCATACGATCACGAAATCACAAGCGTAATTAAAACACGAGCTATTATTAATTACGTATATATATTTAATACGAGCGTAATTAAATATATAAGAGTATGGTATTTACGTAACGAGAACATTTAAAACACGAACTTAATTAAACATAAACGAGTATTAAATAACAAGACACGAAACGAGCTACGGGAACCCCCACGAGGGAGTCCCTACCCGCGGCCAAAACAAGGTAATGGGCCAAACCCATTACCAATTTTACTAAGAGGGGGATAAATAGAGTTTTCACTACTCAAATTAAAGTTACAGAAGATTTTAAGAAAAACCTAAAATCCCTTTTCTCCTCCTTCTTTGTGCCGTCACCTTCAAATCACCATCAAGGTGATTTCTTTGATCTTGAATCTTGTTAAATTAGTGTTTGTTCGTGTTTGTTCTTCACCCTCTTGATCCACGAATACGGTAAAACCTTTTTACCTTTTTCTTTTTAATTAATCTTTTATTAATTATGAACACGTGATGTTTTTATAAAAACACATTAATTAAACATAGATCTAACATGTTTTGATCATTAATTAATCAAAGGGTCGATCAAAGGGGTGTTTGTTTTTGGGCCGCAAGGTAAAACCGACCCCAAGGGGGTTCGGTTTGTCTTAACCGACCACCACCAAGATCTTTTTGGTCTTGGTTGGTGCGTGTGGGTCCCACGGCAGCAAGGGGTACCCCGATTTGGTTCGGGGTACGGTGTTGTTTCATATCCGGTGCATGTTTTTAGGCTTAGATCCGGATCATGATTATGTTAGTTGTTTATGTTATAAACTTAGGTTAAAAATTAAATTAATAAGATGTAATTAATTTAATAACATGACTTAGGTTAATTAATTATTAATATCATGAAATTATTTTAACCTACGTATTTATATTATTAAGACTTAGAATTAATTAATTATTTAAAAACCATGGATATAATTAATTAATTAAACAGGACTTAGGTTATATTATTAATATTTAATAATACATGTTTTAACCTAAGTATTTAATATATTTAATTAAAATCATGTCATACTTTAATTAAATATTATAACCTATAGTTTAATCAAATTTTATGAAATAATTATTAAACTATATAATATATCATATGACTTAAAGAATAATCATGAAAACACTTAGGCTTATTTACTTAGCTTATTTAACCAGCTTATTTCTAATTATGGAAACTTTCTATTTTTAGAAACTTAATTAAATAAGGCAGCTATTTTATTTATAGAAACCAGCTATTTTTAGAAACTTATTTATTTAAGGCAGCTAAACTATTTATGGAAACTTATTTAATTAAGGCATCTAATCTATTTATGGAAACTTTCTATTTTTAGAAACTTATCTATTTTAAGCAGTAAATCTGTTTTAGGAAACTTTCTATTTTTGGAAACTTTCTATTTTTGGAAACTTTCTATTTTTGGAAACTTTCTATTTTTGGTAACTTTCTATTTTTGGAAACTTTCTATTTTTGGAAACTTTCTATTTTTGGAAACTTTCTATTTTTGGAAACTTTCTATTTTAGGAAACCTGCTATTTTTGGAAAGTTACTTATTATTAAATAGTAAGTATAATAACACATGAAATATCAGAAATACTTAATCAGATTGAACAGAATATAAGATTTAACACAGTTTAAGGCTTTAAACAGTGTAAAATGGTAAGAACACATAAAATAAGCTAAGACATGATATAAAACCAGCTATGTATGTAGTAAGCAGATACTTATTTCATGTACGTATTTATGTAGCACTAGTGTTTCGGAAGTAGGATTCTCGCAGTTCATCGTTCTCGTTCACTGGACATAAGGTACGGATTCCCGTCCTTTCAGTATGGACATTCTTTCCTTATTAGGATTCCCCGTATGCAGCCAACTGTTTTCCCGTATTATAAGTATGAGTTTGATTGCTTATGTTTAAATATGATTACCTATAGCCATATACATGCATGACCAGTTTCACCTAGTTATGGAGGTACCATAACCGTAACATTAGAGGCACTGATGTTATGACTTCACCACGGCGGAGTGATTGCTCGTGGCGTCCCTTCAGCTTTGGCCATTTATTTATATTTATCATGTGGGGCGTATGGGTGCATCCTAGTTACACGTTTTTATTCAGGATTACATGGTGAATGTGGTGTGTGCCTTGCATCCTTCACAAGGAGCTGATCCCTCCTACCCATAAACCAGTATATTAAATTAGAGGCAGCCCCTCTAATTTGTATGATGAGGTCACCCCTCCAATTATTCATGCACGGTGGATATTCATGACCTATATTAGCTAATGGTAAAATATGACAAACAGTTTTTATAAGATAAACATAAGACTTTCAAACTATAAAACCAGTTTTATTAAGACTTAACCAGGTTACTCGGGACTTAGTTTCTTCCGCTGTTATTATGTTATATGCTTATCCTATTCATGCTTTATTGTACATCCGTGCACTGAGCGTATTGCTCAGCCGTTTTCCTTTTCTATGTTCCCAAAACGGCAGGTACTCAGGGACGCTCGTAGACACTAAGAGTACGTGCATATGGACTGGAAGCTGTCTAGCCTTCTTTACATTATGCATTTCTTTTCTTTATGATACTTATGCTTTGGACATTGTTTCGTCCTTACTCCTTACTATACTATGTTTGTGTGTGATGAGATTTACTTTTGGACTAGCGATGTTTGATTCCGGTATTTTCCTTTTTATGGTCAAGTAATGTTTAGACATTTTACCTTGTATGCTTTGATGACACGCCATAATTACTGTGATATTTTCATTTCCAAAATGGGGTGTTACAACTATGGTAACAGAGCCAAGGCTTCGACCTGTAGGCTCTCAAATATGACCTGTGATTAGTGGGTAGTCACTACGGTCTTCCTAGAACTGACAGTTGTTTTCATACATTCATCATTTTTAAGCATACACATATATGTCATTGTTACAGGGTTTTTGACTAAGTAATGGTTGGTACAGGACTGGCCCTATTTAGTCGCATGTGTTTTATCGAAACTTTTAGATTTGGGACCGACCCAGAGGCGTCCCCTCGATATGTCTTTTGTTTTGAGTGAACTGACCAGAGGCGTTCACTCTCGAGCATCCAAAGTTTTCATAAAACTGCATCATGCATTTATACAAAAATTTTCTTGCATAAAATTTTTCTCGTGAAATTTTTAGTATAAATTTTTTTCATGTATATATTTTATATTTTATGTTTTGAACTGTTTAATCATATGTTTTATTGTTATACTGTCAGATGGTTCTCACACGCGAACAGGAGCAGCTCAATGCTGCAATTCAGGCTGCCATGCAAGCCTTGCTTCCTCAACTGAGGAATGACATCCGGGCTGAAGTTCAAGCTGCCAACAATCAGCAGCAGCACAATCAGCCACCACCTCCTCCTCCTCCAGTGACATTAGCAGTATGGCTGGAGAGATTCAACAAGCTCCTCCCTCGAGCTTTTGAGAAGACAGATAGCCCCAGCGATGCTGAAAGCTAGTTGGCTCACATTGAAAAGATATTCTACGCTATGGGCTGTGACCCCGCATACAAGGCGAGGTTGGCATGCTATCGGTTCGAAGGCGATGTACTCAACTGGTGGTTAGCTTTGATGCAATCTGAAGGTGGTGATGAGTGGGTTGCTGGTTTGACTTGGGCTCAATTCAAGGACAGGGTGATGGAGCAGTTCTTTCCCAAGGCTGAGCAGGACAAGCTCAAGAGGGAGTACCATGGGATCCGTCAGAGAGCTGGGGAGAATAGCAACGAGTTTATGCAGCGCTTTCTTCGCTTGGCTGGTTTCCTTGGTGCGGCAGCAGGTACTCCAGAAGAGCGGGCACATCACTTCAGATGGGCTCTTCGCACATCGGTCGCAAACAATCTGGTGTGTGCTACGTTCAATACTGTAGCACAAGTGGCCGATGCAACACGGAAACTGGAGATGCTGCAGGAGAGGGATGAGTTCGGGGAAGCTGAAAGACCCGACAAGAGGTAAACCTTCGTATTCAAGCGGTGACCAATCCGTATACCTTCCATATGTCAACTATTCATCTCTTTAAATGTATCTTCCAGGCAGAAAACTGGGGACCGGTCTCAGCCGGCTACTCAGCAGCAGCCTCATCAGCCCTAGGGAAATGGTCAGACTAATGACCGATCTGCTACGGATAGGCGTGGCGGTAATGACAATTACCGTAACAACGCCGGGCAATCCAGCAACAGCAGGTCCTAATACTTACGAAATTTCTTATGTTCTATGTTATAACTCATATTCTGACACTTTAGCAAACTTCTACCAGGAACCATGGAAACGGTAGGGACCAGAACCAGAGAGGTTCGCAGCCTAGCCGTCCAGCTATCACTGGTATTCAATCTTACGATTATCCGCTTCGTCCTTTGTACCCAACTATTATGTCTCATGTAAAATGTTTTATCAGGTCCTCAGCCAGCCAGAGCACCTGCTGGAGGATACACTCATCCTCTTTGCTCTACTTGCCACCGTAGGTACCCAGGACCATGTCGCCGTAATACTGATGCGTGCTTCAAGTGTGGTCTTCCTGGCCATATTATGAAGGATTGCCGTAAGGGCGAGATGGAGGGTACATCGGGACATGCTGATACCAAACCGCCTCCTACTACCGGGCGTGTCTACACGACATCTCGAGACCAAGCCAACAAGTCTACAGGTACCATCACTGGAATCTTGTATATGTATGGTCGCGCTGCATGTGTTCTTTTCGATACGGGTGCTACTCACTCGGTTATTTCTACTGCTTATGCTAAGAACATTAGGATGCCTCCCTTGCCACTAGAAAATAGGCTTACTATTTCCACGCCTTTAAGGGACTCTGTATTAATCACCCATGTATACAAGAGTCTTCCCTTAGAATTTGATGATAAGGTTCAACCTGTCGACGCACTTCTGCTGGACATGAATGACTTCGACATGATTTTGGGCATGGATTGGCTATCCAAGTATCATGCTACCATAGACTGTCATTCATATCGAGTTATCTTCGGTGATGTCAATGCACCAGAGTACATTCATAATGGGTTCATAACCGGACGGTCTGTACAAATCATATCCACCCTACAAGCGCGTGCACTACTGTCACATGACTGCGAGGGTTATCTAGCTACGGTTCACGACATGGATGCTGAATCTACATCGATTCAGGATCAACCAATAGTGTCGGAATTCCAAGACGTGTTTCCAGCAGAACTTCCGGGCATACCACCTGCACGAGAAGTGGAATTCAGTATCGAGCTGGTTCCAGGAGCTGAACCAATCTCCAAGGCTCCTTATCGCATGGCTCCCATAGAGCTGAAGGATCTGAAGGATCAACTGCAAGAACTTCTCGAACGAGGTTTCATTCGACCGAGCGCATCTCCATGGGGCGCATCGTTCTTGTTTGTTAAGAAGAAGGACGGCAGTATGCGTCTTTGCATAGACTATCGCGAGCTCAACAAGATTACCATTCGGAATAGGTATCTACTGCCACGCATTGACGATCTGTTTGACCAACTCCAAGGGGCCAAACACTTCTCCAAGATCGATCTTAGGTCAGGCTATCATCAGTTACGAGTCAAGGAGCAGGATATTGCTAAGACTGCCTTTCGTACTCGTTATGGGCACTACGAGTTTGTAGTTATGCCATTTGGCCTGACAAATGCTCCAGCAGTGTTCATGGATCTGATGAACAGAATCTTCCATGAATTTCTGGACAAGTTCGTCACTGTTTTCATCGATGACATCCTGATTTTCTCTAAATCCTAGGAGGAACACGAAGACCATCTTCGTACAATACTACAGATTCTTCACCAGAAGCAGTTGTATGCTAAATTCTCCAAGTGTGAGTTCTGGTTAGACAAGGTGGCATTCTTAGGTCACATTGTATCATCAGAAGGAATCACTATGGACCCAGCGAAGGTTGAGGCCATCACTAAGTGGCCGAGGCCGACATCAGCGACGGAAGTCCGCAGTTTCTTAGGCTTAGCTGGCTATTACCGTAGGTTCGTAGAGAACTTTTCCCGCCTAGCACTACCATTGACCAAACTGATGCGGAAAGGGGAGAAATTCGTCTGGACTGAAGATCGAGAGAAGAGCTTTGAAGACCTGAAGCAGAAGCTAGTATATGCACCTATTCTTACTCTACCATCTGGTACGGGTGGATTTCAAATCTACAACGATGCATCGGGGAAGGGACTTGGCTGTGTTCTCATGCAACATGGGAAAGTGATCGCGTACGCTTCACGGCAGCTTAAGCCTTATGAAGAGAATTACCCCACGCACGATCTGGAACTTGCTGCAGTCGTGTTTGCATTGAAGATATGGAGACACTACTTATATGGAGAATCATGTGACATTTTCGCGGACCACAAGAGCTTGAAGTATATCTTCACTCAGCGTGAATTGAACATGAGGCAGAGAAGATGGTTAGAGCTGTTGAAGGATTATGACATTAATCTGCAGTATCATCCCAGAAAGGCAAATGTAGTAGCAGATGCCCTTAGCAGGAAGTCCGGAATGATCAACGGCATTAGAATCAAAGAAGAAATCATAAGAGACTTGGAGCGACTAGACATCGAGATCATGGTACGTGGACAGCACGGTTACTGGGCTAATCTTAGAGTAGAACCCGAGTTACTATCTAAGATTAAGGAAGCTCAGAAGGATGACGGAGAATTATGGGCGATAGTTCAGAATTTGGAGAAGCAGACAGAATTCAGAGTAGATGCAGACGATATCGTATGGCAGGGCACTAGACTTTGTGTTCCTGACGACCAAGAACTCCGGGAAGCTTTGCTAGCTGAAGCTCATAGCTCCCCATTCTCGATACATCCTGGTTCAACCAAAATGTACCATGACATCAAGCAGTATTTTTGGTGGAGTGGTATGAAACAGGATGTGGCCACTTACGTCTCCAAATGTCTTACCTGCCAGCAGGTTAAGATCGAGCATCAGCGATCTGGCAGTCTCCTTCAACCGTTAGACATTCTAGAGTGGAAGTGGGATAAAATCACCATGGATTTTGTTACCGGTCTTCCGCCTACCAAAAGGAAGCACAATGCAATTTGGGTTATCGTTGATCGACTTACCAAATCAGCTCATTTCTTACCGATCCGCAAGGAAGATCCGGTAAGTAAACTCGCAGATACGTACAGACGAGAGATCATGAGACTACACGGTGCACCATCCAGCATCGTCTCAGACAGAGATCCTCGATTCACTTCGCGCTTTTGGAAAAGTCTGCAGAAAGCTTGGGGAACACAACTTAAGCTTAGCACGGCTTTTCATCCTCAAACGGACGGACAGGCGGAGCGAACCATTCAAACATTGGAGGATATGTTGAGATCATGTGCGTTGGAATGGACGGGTGATTGGGACGAATACATCTGTTTGGTGGAGTTTGCGTACAACAACAGTTGGCACGCGAGCATCAAGTGTGCTCCATTTGAGATGTTGTGGGGCAGAAAGTGTCGCGCCCCAATCTGCTGGGATCAGGTTGGCGAGCGAACACTCGAAGGACCAGAAATCATAGAGATGACAAACGAGAAGATCGCAGTAGCTAGGCAGAAGATTCAGGAGGCACGGTCATGTCAAAAGAGTTACGCCGACAAGCATCGTAGGGATTTACACTTTAACGTAGGAGATCACGTCTTCCTTAAGGTTGCGCCGGCACGTGGTGTTAGACGCTTCGGGATTAAAGGGAAGCTCGGTCCTCGTTTCATCGGACCGTTTGATATCATTGAACGAGTCGGTGAAGTATCTACCGATTGGCGTTACCTCCGCAGCTTTCGCATGTGCACAATGTGTTTCATGTGTCCTTACTTAGAGGGTACCAATATCATCCCCTTCACATGGTTCAGTATCCACTAGAACAGATTCGTGAAGATCTCACTTTTATAGAAGAACCCGAACGAGTTCTTGACAAGCAAGGACGAGTCATGAGAAAGAAGATGATTCCATTCGTCAAAATTCTATGGAGGGATCATACCGAGCGGGAAGCCACTTGGGAAACAGAGGAGTCTATCTGGGCTTCTTACCCTCATTTCATATTTTGAATTCGGGTATGTTCTTCTTTTCCAGTTTACTTTATCTATAATTCGGGGACGAATTATTCTTTTTAGGGGGGAAGAGTTGTAAAACCCGCATGCTTTTACCATGCATAGTACCCTTAGGATCGTACGTACTAGTTAAAAACTTTCCTAATATAGCATGATTACGATTACGTGTTAGGAGTTTATGTATTACGTACGTGTTAGAACACGATAAGTATTTTATTTGCACGATCACGTACCAATTATTTAGCAATAATTAATCACGAGCATACGATCACGAAATCACAATCGTAATTAAAACACGAGCTATTATTAATTACGTATATATATTTAATACGAGCGTAATTAAATATATAAGAGTATGGTATTTACGTAACGAGAACATTTAAAACACGAACTTAATTAAACATAAACGTGTATTAAATAACAAGACACGAAACGAGGTACGGTAACCCCCACGAGGGAGTCCCTACCCGCGGCCAAAACAAGGTAATGGGCCAAGCCCATTACCAATTTTACTAAGAGGGGGATAAATAGAGTTTTCACTACTCAAATTAAAGTTACAGAAGATTTTAAGAAAAACCTAAACTCCCTTTTCTCCTCCTTCTTTGTGCCGCCACCTTCAAATCACCATCAAGGTGATTTCTTTGATCTTGAATCTTATTAAATTAGTGTTTGTTCGTGTTTGTTCTTCACCCTCTTGATCCACGAATACGGTAAAACCTTTTTACCTATTTCTTTTTAATTAATCTTTTATTAATTATGAACACGTGATGTTTTTATAAAAACACATTAATTAAACATAGATCTAACATGTTTTGATCATTAATTAATCAAAGGGTCGATCAAAGGGGTGTTTGTTTTTCGGCCGCAAGGTACAACCGACCCCAAGGGGGTTCGGTTTGTTTTAGCCGACCACCACCAAGACCTTTTTGGTCTTGGTTGGTGCGTGTGGGTCCCACGGCAGCAAGGGGGTACCCCGATTTGGTTTGGGGTACGGTGTTGTTTCATATCCGGTGCATGTTTTTAGGCTTAGATCCGGATCATGATTATGTTAGTTGTTTATGTTATAAACTTAGGTTAAAAATTAAATTAATAAGATGTAATTAATTTAATAACATGACTTAGGTTAATTAATTATTAATATCATGAAATTATTTTAACCTAAGTATTTATATTATTAAGACTTAGAATTAATTAATTATTTAAAAACCATGGATATAATTAATTAATAAAACAGGACTTAGGTTATATTATTAATATTTAATAATACATGTTTTAACCTAAGTATTTAATATATTTAATTAAAATCATGTCATACTTTAATTAAATATTATAATCTATAGTTTAATCAAACTTCATGAAATAATTATTAAACTATATAATATATCATATGACTTAAAGAATAATCATGAAAACACTTAGGCTTATTTACTTAGCTTATTTAACCAGCTTATTTCTAATTATGGAAACTTTCTATTTTTAGAAACTTAATTAAATAAGGCAGCTATTTTATTTATAGAAACCAACTATTTTTAGAAACTTATTTATTTAAGGCAGCTAATCTATTTATGGAAACTTATTTAAATAAGGCAGCTAATCTATTTATGGAAACTTTCTATTTTTAGAAACTTATCTATTTTAAGCAGTAAATCTATTTTTGGAAACTTTCTATTTTTGGAAACTTTCTATTTTTGGAAACTTTCTATTTTTAGAAACTTTCTATTTTTGGAAACTTTCTATTTTTGGAAACTTTCTATTTTTGGAAACTTTCTATTTTAGGAAACCTGCTATTTTTGGAAAGTTACTTATTATTAAACAGTAAGTATAATAACACATGAAATATCAGAAATACTTAATCAGATTGAACAGAATATAAGATTTAACACAGTTTAAGGTTTTAAACAGTGTAAAATGGTAAGAACACATAAAATAAGCTAAGACATGATATAAAACCAGCTATGTATGTAGTAAGCAGATACTTATTTCATGTACGTATTTATGTAGCACTAGTGTTTCGGAAGTAGGATTCTCGCAGTTCATCGTTCTCGTTCACTGGACATAAGGTACGGATTCCCGTCCTTTCAGTATGGACATTCTTTCCTTATTAGGATTCACCGTATGCAGCCAACTGTTTTCCCGTAGTATAAGTATGAGTTTGATTGCTTATGTTTAAATATGATTACCTATAGCCATATACATGCATGACCAGTTTCACCTAGTTATGGAGGTACCATAACCGTAACATTAGAGGCACTGATGTTATGACTTCACCACGGCGTAGTGATTGCTCGTGGCGTCCCTTCAGCTTTGGCCATTTATTTATATTTATCATGTGGGGCGTATGGGTGCATCCTAGTTACACGTTTTTATTCAGAATTACATGGTGAATGTGGTGTGTGCCTTGCATCCTTCGCAAGGAACTGATCCCTCCTACCCATAAACCAGTATATTAAATTAGAGGCAGCCCCTCTAATTTGCATGATGAGGTCACCCCTCCAATTATTCATGCACGGTGGATATTCATGACCTATATTGGCTAATGGTAAAATATGACAAACAGTTTTTATAAGATAAACATAAGACTTTCAAACTATAAAACCAGTTTTGTTAAGACTTAACCAGGTTACTCGGGACTTAGTTTCTTCCGCTGTTATTATGTTATATGCTTATCCTATTCATGCTTTATTGTACATCCGTGCACTGAGCGTATTGCTCAGCCGTTTTCCTTTTCTATGTTCCCAAAACGGCAGGTACTCAGGGACGCTCGTAGACACTAAGAGTACGTGCATATGGACTGGAAGCTGTCTAGCCTTCTTTACATTATGCATTTCTTTTCTTTATGATACTTATGCTTTGGAAATTGCTTCGTCCTTACTCCTTACTATACTATGTTTGTGTGTGATGAGCTTTACTTTTGGACTACCGATGTTTGATTCCGGTATTTTCCTTTTTATGGTCAAGTAATGTTTAGACATTTTACCTTGTATGCTTTGATGACACGCCATAATTACTGTGATATTTCCATTTCCAAAATGGGGTGTTACATTAAGACTATTAAACTTAAGAACACAATCTTTAGAACAAGGGTGTACCTTAATGTCTGTTTGTGAAAGAGCCATTAGACCATGCTCTTCTTTCTCATGTGCTTGAACCCAGTTAACAACTTCATCTACTGATATCATTGCCTTGGAACCTTTTGGACTCCATGGACTTCTGTTATAACCTTTTAGAACGCTTTCAATGACTCTTATGTTGGATCTGTTGATAGATTTGGAATTCTGGTTGCTTCCTTCAACTTTCTCGCTCTTGCACTCCCTGAAAAAATGTCCAAGCTTTCCACAGTTGTAGCATTCAACTTTTGACTTATAATATCCTAGTGGTTCCATAGTATCAACAGTCGTAGTTCTTCTAGTCTTTTTATATAGAGCCTATTAGATCTGACAGATATCATAGTTGCTTGCCACTTTAGATCAATCTCTTCTATATCAGCATCATCCATATGAAATAGATCATCAAGGGTTAACCTTGGTCTATTGTCTTGACCAGAAAAGAATGAGAATGCATCATTCTCATTGAGTGATGATGGAGGTCTTTCTTGTGTGTTTGAAGGATTACTAGCAGTACCTTGATAGTATGTAATGTTAGTTGGATTACTAGCGGTACCTTGGAAGTATGTACCGCCAGTTGAGTTACTAGCGGTACTTTGGTAGTATGTATCGCTAGGTCCTTCTGACACAAAAGCAAGGTTGCGCTTTGATAAAGATGCTACAATAGGAGTAGTACCTCTCACATCCATCTCATATACGCTGAGATTGTTGTAGAGATGATCAAAAGGTGTAACATATAGATCATCTCTTGTAATGAAGTGCATAGCCATTACTTTACATTGTGGTGGAACTCCTCCTAAGAATTTTTGATTTTCTTCATCATTAGGAATATCAAGTCTATTGAATGCTAGTTGAACAAGCAGCTTACTGAACCTTCCATGTCCTTTATGGATTCCTTCTTCACTTAAGATTGAGAAGCTATCAAACTCTTGTTTCAACACAGTTTTCTTCATCTTGTTAGATTTGTCGTTTCCTCCAAATCTAAGTTTGATTGCATCCCACATAACTTTTGCATCTTTGTAATGATGAAAGCTGGGTAGGATATCTTTTGAAAGTGTCATAGCCAAAGCATTTATGGCCTTTCTTTCTTTGATCTCATCCTGAATTTCAGTAGTAGTGACAACAGGCAAAGCATAGCATGTACCATCAGCTAGCCAATTCAGCTTTTTTGGCGAGTTCCCGTTCTTGATGACTTCCCACAGAGTATAATCTGTGTGATTCAAATAGTGTTCCATCTGCATAGCCTATGTTTCATAGTTGTCGTTTTTGAGAATGGGGAGTTTTACAGCAGATAGAGTATGGGGAGTAGGTGTAGCTATTGGTGTTGCAGCTACAACTGGTGCAGTATCTACAACTGGTGAAGCTTGCACAGCTGGTTGTCCTTGAGGTATAGGATCAACATTATGGAGGTCATCTTCTGGGTGAGGTTATTCATCACCATTCCGAGACATGGTGTGAATTAGTGAGGTTATGGGTTTAGGGTTTTGTTTTTCTTATTCAGAGTTTCTCAACAAGCTCTGATACCACTTGTTGACCCCTTTGAATAGATTGAGATCCTGTTAAGGATTGCACAATAGCTTGAAAACAAACTAGAGCACTTGAGATACTCTTACTCAACCTATATAAGTTATGCGGAATCTAACTTAAATAAGCAAAGAAGAACAGAGATATAAGCTAAGTATACGATTCTTATTAATCGTTGTGTTGATGCACAATAAACTCATCGTACCTATGTTCCTTTTATAATGCAAGGAACACCTAAAATATTCTATTAAGATAAGTATATCACATACGATATACTCTCAATATAACTAAACCATATCTTTACTAAATATATATTTGTCCTTATCTTAACTAGTAGTACTTACAATAAGCCTAACGATATTTACTTATATAAAAAAAATGGTATTTGGCGGAACCATCTTAAGTCCGTGTACCTTTTTGGTACCGAGCCCCCACCCAACAAGGAAAGCATATCCTGGTAAATTACCTAGGCAACACTGGCTGACCAAGCCGGGGCCCGGATTCGAACCCCCGCCCTTTCGCTTGACTTGGTCAACTGCGTGCTTTTGCACTAACAATACTTACTATACTAGCGGTACTTGGTTACACTAACGGTACTTGATAATAATACAATAATTCCCAACAATAACTTGTAACACAAGAAATTTATAAACAAAAACGACATTTCTAACACGACACAAATACATAGTTAAACAAATAAGATAGATGTGTCTCGTTTGACCAAACTTTCTTCAAGAGTTCCAATTATATCACACAATCTCTATTTTCATTGTTTAGTATAAAACATTATGTTCGAAAATAAACATGTTTTATGCCTAATAAGCACCCCTAATATGCAATTCCCGTGTATTTATATTTTCTTTTCTACTTTGTTGTGTTTAACACAACTGTGTAGTACAATTTTTTAATACAATCGGATACTTATTAACATTTTTAGAGATATCTCATATTATACTGACATCAGTTCTCCCCCTTTTTCTTTTCTTTTATCTTTAGCCACCACCTTAACCACATCCCTACTCATCATCGTGACTCTCACGTCAAAGGCGTAATGGTGGATTGCAATCGAGATTGAATGTTCTTCAAACAACCGAGATTGTATGTGTTGGAACTAACAACTGATAAATCTAATTTATCAAGCATCAAAAGTAAACGTAGCAGAAAATAAAGGATCACATATGCACATAATATTAAATTAAAGGAGAACTAGAAAGCATACCTTCTTAATCAACAATGGTGGAAAAATAGCTAAATCACCAAATCAAGAACACCCCTCCTGCGTACCATACAAATTCACCTCCAAAACCCTAAGATCAAAGTTATGATCATCTCTAAGGTAGTCCACATAACAACTCAATCAACCACCATCAATTGCTAGATTTTGACACTTGAATACTTTATAATCCAAGAGGAAAAAATTCCTCTTGAAATACCATATAAGTCGAAGACCACCATGAGACAAAGAGAGAGGATTTTTTTGTTTTTCAACTTAATGAAAGTGATCTAAACCCTTTTTTTATATAGCCAAAAGGTTAGGCTAAATAAAGAATATATACTATCTAGTAGTTCCAATAATTTAGTTTCTAGATCTCTCCCTTGTTTCTTATGGTATTCGACTGACTATGGGCTCCTACACCTTTGGTGTTGGCCTTTTGACTTTCTAGAATATACTATTAAATAATTACATTAGTTACCCTAAAGTCTTTTAGTTAATCCTCATTAAACCCTTTAACTTATTAAATAACTACCGTTAAGTATTGACAATTTCCAAATTAAGTAAATATAATAAATATAGCCATATTTATTATACTATCGGTCATATAAAATACTAACTATGACTTACCCACATCCCAACAGCTTCCACTTGCGAAAGTCTCCATCATAACGTACTTAATACTAACATTGACATATAGTCTAGCAATACCATCAATGTTCCCAAAAGTAACTGAGTTTGGTTTCATTAAACAATTTCAGTCGTATGGTATAAGTTACTACATCTCTTTTTTAATGATATTGTTAATCCTTAATATGGATCAAAATTCATTTCGCGTATTAACGCTTTTATTTCTCGTTTCTGTATTGATCATGATTACCAAATGTAATATATTAATCTTAACTACACTTTGGGCATGCGCACGCAAACGTCAGATCAACCCTGCGAGGGGCCCAATATATATCATAATCCATGACTAATGGAGGAACAAAATCCTATTTTGACTACAAGTATTTTTCACACATGTCAAAGACATTTCTGAAACAGGTAATATAACTGCCCATTTTAATAACGCAACGTTTACGCTAAATCAAGAAATGTTATCCATCCATATGAATATTCGCTTACATCTCAAGTCTAAGGACTATCAATAGTTACCATTAGTGTAATCTCCTAATGACGATGATCCATAAAGTAGACTTAAACGTTTGGGGTAATCCAATTATTCAACCACATTCACTAACCTATGAGTTTGGAAATCTTTATGTATCTTTTTAAAAATATATATATATACAACCAACCCTCGTATTGTCTTAGTTCAAAAATATTCTCATATTGACGATAGACAACGAATATTTAGAATGTATATAATACATATAAATATGCAAATACCACATCCATGGATTAAACATGCAAATATATGACACAATAGTAATTAATGAAAACGATCATACCTCGTATGTCAATTCATTGTTTAATACAATTGCTTAACCATCCCTTATCCAAAAGATCACTACATGACAATCCTAGTTTGAATACTATCATCTTAGTCACAATAATCTAGTTGTTGATAAGTCATAGATTCCTACAAACTAAATAATTGATCTTGTGAAATTTTGAGAATACTTCTTCATAATCATAAGTTGTGGTATTCTTTTAATAATATGATGATATTTCCTGTATATGTGTGCACTATGATATAACAATATCACTTAATAGTTCACACTACTTTTCATAACATGTACAATACATTTATTGAAAATACTCATCATAACAATGTACAAAACTATATAGTATTCTAACTATTTAATGTATAATGTAACTATGTTTTTAAACCAAGCATGCCAGTTTAGCAACAATGTCATCCATAACAAATACTTGCTAAAACTGTAATTGAGTATCATCTCAATTAAAATAAGCACTAGTGTATACCATACCGTTATGCTACTATTTTGTAAACCTTGAACAATCCTCTAACAATAGTTTGGATATTTAATCAAACTCTAAGTTTGTCAACCATAATGATGTTACTATGATTACCACAAAGTATATACATAGTATTTCCATTATTGGTTCTAAAAATAAATTCCTAATCCGACACTCATTTGAATGTTCCTACTAATGTCTTTTATTTAGATTTTAATGTTTCCAATATTCCTTCTAGTATCTTTTAATTAGATTTTAATATTGCTAACATTATTTATAGTATCTTTCAATTAGAATTAAAAGTTGTCACATCAACGTGCATTCATGAAAATGACACAATTTATCCCATGTATAATATAATGCCCCTAATGAATCCTTCAGTAGGTCTTAAAGCATTCATTCAGGCATTCAATCTTACCATGTAAGATACATCATTTAAGATTCACCCAGTGATTATTTATATTGTCTTTAGACTTAATTCACCACATATATTAAACTCTAACATATATTCTAAGGTTGTAAATTTAATTTTCTGAAATACTTATAAGAGACTTTATTTCACTCTTAGGAACAATTTCTAAGATAAAATATTGTTTCTAATATGTTTAACAACATACTTAATTTTAGAGAAATAAAACAAAGTACTCTCACTGACTTTGAGATTTACTCATGAGTCATCTTATTAATAATTATAAATCGAATTCCCTAAGTGATTGATTTATAGAGATGAGCATAAAACCAAAAAACATAACCAAAACCGAAAAAATCACACCAAAAAACCCGCTCCAATTAAAAAATCAAAGGGGTGAAATGTTTGGGGTGGTTTTTGATTGCATGTATAAAGCCGAACCAAAAAACTAACATGCCCCGCCTAGATCTATAAAATTAGTATATTTTTATATCTTTTTATAGTTATATGTGTTTCTAATAATATGTTTAGTTGTTTACTTTTTGTTTAAATATAGATATTTGTAAAAGATAATAAAATAATTAATTATGATTCTTTTTACCTAAAGTTCGTTAGATTCGTATTTGCTATAATAACATTCTCATTATAATTTTTTGTTTTACATACTTAATGGTAGCTATTGTATCTAAAACCATAAGCGTCAACGGCAATATTCATGGCTTCTTTAAGGATAAATGTGGTCTTCGTCAAGGTGATCCCCTTTCCCCATATTTGTTTACTTTAGCTATGGGGGTTCTTACTCTTATGCTAAAAAGGAAGGTTAGGTTCTCGGATGAGTTCCACTATCATCATCGATGTGAAGAAATAGAGCTTATCAATGTGTGTTTTGCGGATGACTTGTTTATGTTCTCTAGAGGTGATGTTAGCTTGGCCAAAATTATCATGGAAGCTTTGGATGAGTTTAAATCAGCCTCGGGTTTGGTCCCCAGTTTACCGAAGAGCACGACTTTCTTTTATAACGTCCGGAATCATACAAAAATTGTTATTCTATCTATTATGCCTTTTTTGGAAGGCACATTACTGGTGAAGTATCTTGGGTCCCGCTTATAACGTCGAGGCTTTTAAATAGGGATTGGAAGGTCCTTGTTGAGAAAGCTACTAATCGGGTTATTGATTGGAAGAACAAGTCCTTATCGTTTGCAGGGAGACTTCAACTTTGTAAGTCGGTCATCTCTTCGCTCCATGTCTATTGGGATTCGGTTTTAACGATCCATATGGGCATTATTCATAACATTCACCAAATTATTAGAGGGTTCTTATGGTGTAATGGTGAATATAAGAGAGGGAAAGAAAAGGTGGCGTGGGACGTTATTTGCCTCCCTAAATCAGAAGGAGGTCTTGGTCTTTGATGCCTTAATATTTTCAGTATGGCGTTATTGACTACGCATATTTGGAACATTGTTTCTCATAAGCAATCCTTATGGGTCCGTTAGATTCACTTGTACAAGATAAAGGGTAGATATTTTTTGGATGTCCTGATAACCTCGGATCACAAGTTGGGGGTGGCTTAAATTGCTCCAGCTTTGTCCGTTTGTTAGAGATTTCTTTTGGTGGCAACTCGGGAATGGGAAAGACGTTTCAGCTTGGTATGACTTATGGGACACTCAATGTCCTTTAACTCAATACTTTACTCCAAGGGAGATCTCTAGGTCGGGCTTTAATATTTGTTCTTTGGTGGCGGATATTGCTTTGGATGGTGTATGGCAGTGGCCAAATGAATAGTTGCTTAAGGCCCCAAATATTGGTATGATCCCTGCCCCTAACATTTATGGTAACAGAACTGATTCGCTAAAATGAAAAGATGTGCATGGTAATCTGGTGGATTTCTCGATTGGTTGTGCGTGGGAGGCTCTTTGGTCCCGAGGTAATTTAGTCCTATGGCATCAAATTGTATGGTCCCCTCATGCTATACCTAGACACTCTTTTCATCTATGACTGGTTATGAGGGAACGACTGAAAATGCAAGATAAACTCAGGACATGGGACGTTGGTGATGGTATTGATATCTCGTTGCTTCGTTGTCCATTATGTGGGAATCAGCACGATTCTCATCAACATTTATTTTTCGAGTGTGACTTGGCTTCGAAGGTTTGGTATTATGTGCAACAACTAGGAGGAATGGATGATATTCAGCCTAAGTTATTAAACATTGTTACGCACCTTCTTCCTATGGCATCTAAACAATCTGCTAGAAGCATCATAGGTAGGGCTTTGTTTTCCGCGACAAGCTACTTCGTGTGACTTGAGAGAAATAATCGTCTGTTCAAGAAAGGGAAGAGAACGCCAGAGGAGGTTCGAGATCTTATCAAGGTTACTGTTCGATTGAAATTGAGCACTTCTCGGTTTAAAATCTCGATAAATGTTCAGTTAATGTTGGATAGATAGAATATGCCTACTAATTTTAGATTGTATTCGTAGTCCAGGTTGCTAGTAGGTCTAGTGATTACAATTTTGAGGCATGTCACGGATTGTAGGTTTTGGGGCATCCAATTGTAGACTTGGGGTTAAGATGGCATTCAGTGTGACAACCACGGTTTTGGGGTTCGTCACTTAGTTTTATTATGAGTGTCTTTTGTGGAATTATGTGCCCTTCTATGTCTATGTGATTATTTGGTGTCTTTATGTGATTTAAGCATCGTTTACGAGTACGAGGTACGCTGTAAGTGAAACGATGAGTGGTTATTTCATGTTCATGAGCTCACGTGGTAGTGACTATGGAATCAAAATGGTGTTATGATACACGCATTTTGTGTGGGTTCTAAATAATATTTCTCGGAATCCTCTCGAATTGATCTCAGTTAAAAGTGGAATGATTTGTTCTTGGTGACAAAAAGTGGATTAGGTTTTCTATTCTACTAAACAGGTAAGTGAATAAAATGATAATGAAGTAAGCATAAAACAAGCAAAACTTGAATAAATACTGGAAAAAATACCCTTATGAGAAAATACCCTATGCGGAATGTAACCCTTATGCGGAAAGTATGGCCATTCGGAAAGTAAGGTGCTATACGGAAAAATACCCCTATTCGGAAAGATGGCTTATGCGGAAAATTTGCTTCATTCGGAAAGTTGACATCATGCGGAATAACAGGGCTATTCGGAAAGATGTTCTATGCGGAAAAATATGTCCATTCGGAATATAAAACTCTATGCGGAAAAATGGCTATTCGGAAAAACATTCCGAGTAAAAGAAATTGCAACACCCCTATTCGGAATATCAAAAATTCCGAATAAAGGAAACTCAAAATTGGCTATGCGGAATATCCAGAATATTCCGAGTAATGAAACAAAACGCCCCTATTCGGAATATTTGAAAATGTTCCGAATAAAGGAAATGCAAAGTGAACAATTCGGAAAGTAAAGGCTATTCGGAATATCTGGGATATTCCGAATAAAGAAGAAATAAAACCTCCACTCGGAATAATTGAAATATTCCGAGTAAGGCAAACGCGAGCTAGTCTATTCGGAATATCGGTCTTGTTCGGAAAATCCTGGGAATCAAGAACAGTAACAGTAACAGCAAGAACAAAGGAACACGGTTTTAAATCCAAATCGAATCCAACACTCAAAAAGGTTTTACCAAACTAACCAATAATCATTAACATACCATAAGAAACAAATCCCACCAATAAAAACATTAATTCAACAACTTTTTAAGATCAAACTAGAATCAAAGAAAAACTTAAAGACTTGCAATAAAAATGATGAATAACAAGATGAATAGAAAGATGGAATGGATTAATCAATGTAAAAGTAACAAGGTTAATGATTAAAGATTACAAGATTGAAAGAAAAAGATGAAAATCACCAAACTCCCTAATGGAGTTGGTGATGGGACGAACTACAAAGAAACTGGGAAAGAAAAAAAATGAAGCTAACTCCCTAATTGTGTGAAGGGAGTGTCTATTTATACTCCTAGTGGTTGGTTGGTGAGTGGGCTTTCTCCCTTTCTTCTTGTCTTCTCGTCTTTTCAGAAAAGTTGACGTTTTCGATTCTGATTCGGGATTTGTCGTCGATTAAATCTAACTCGTCTTTTAATTTCTTCGTTAAATAGACTCGAGTTTCTTCTACTTATAAAAATCTTCCGTCTTTAGTCCTTTTCTTCGATAAATCTTCGAATAGGCCCAGTGATTTCAAATCTTTTGCATCTCTTGGACAATAGACTTTATCTTGAGTCTTTTTCCTTGATAAATCCCGTGCAATCCCATGTTTTCTTTAATATTCATCCGGTTAGCTCTGAAAACACAATAAACACAAAAACCACGCATAATTCCAAACAAATGATATTAAATACGTGTTTTGGTCTTGTTTTAGCCCGGATTAAGTGGTAAAAGGATGGGTGTTTACACACCTATCAAATCCCCTACACTTAACCATTGCCATGCCCTCATGCAATGCTTAGTGATAAAGCAATTTTACATTTTTCTCATAATTAATCAACCTTGGCCTTATTTAAATTCTACTAAATAACAATTAAAATACTAAGAGAACTTAAAACTTTAAAATAAGCAAAAGGATGGAAATAACTTGTAAAGAAATCAAGGACTTACATTAGGGCTTTGGTGTTGCGAAGATTTATCACCCTCAAGTTTCACGTTCCCCAAACTAAGCTTAAAAACGAGATCATTGCTATTATAAGTTAGTAAATCAAACACTTACACACATGGCTTAATTAAATGCTTAAACTCCCTTATTCCTAATTGTATCTCTTATATTTTATTTTTGTCTTAGAATGATCATGAAGATGCATTTTTGGACTTATTTCGATAGTTTATTAAGGCTGAAAGCAAAGTAGGACGATTTGATCAATAGTTAGCTAAAGGACAAAATCTCTTAAAACTGCTTCTCGGGATATCAAAAAGTTCATATCTTGGCATAACTTGGTTCACGATTTGAGACCTTTCTCGGGCCGATATTTGGCATGTACTTCATACTTCATATCTTCGAGAGACGTTCTTGAGATAATGGTCTTCTCATCATAATAGAGTTTCTTCACTTGGAGACTTTTGATAGGTTCTCCAACTTTGTTGACCACGACTTCATGATTATTTCTTCAATCTCTATTTGGGATTTTGAGATACAACGATCCGCCTCCTTTTCGGACTTGGATCTATTTATCCTCATACCTTGTTAGGGTCTTTTCGGATAGACTTCTCCATGATCTTTATGGGAGTTGATTGCTTTTCGTCGTGAGTCTTGATCCTTCATATTGACTTTAGGAATAATGCTTTTCACATCACTTTGGATCTTCAGCAATAAAATTGAATCCTCATGCCTTGTTAGGGCCTTTTCGGACTCGCCAATCTTCGCGCCCCGCTTCATAAGTTATGCCTTGGCTATGAACTTTTATCATTACCGAGCAACTTTTAAACGATCTTGGGCTAGAAGCTAAGTAACTTTTCAAATCGTAAGACCTTACTTATTGCAGATAAATTATTAGCAAGTGATGGGAGAATAGGCAAATAATTACACCAAGTGAGCTTGCGCAAGAATACCGACTTATAATTGACTCTATCATTTCTCGTCCTCCACAATTTAAAATCTCAAATAATGAGACTCGTGGACACTTAGCCTAATAAACCAATTAAGGTCTATATGGTTAAGGATACTAGCTAGAATAAACTTGGATAAGTCTATTCGGGTTGAGTCAAAATAAACGTAACGGGCCTAATATGTCAAAGATTCCTAAACTAGCTATACCACTTTATTAATATTTTTGACTTTATTGCGGAATATATACATATGAAAGCAACGATAAAAATTTAAAAATTACAACTAAATGGCCAAAGTTAATAAAAAAAATTGAAAAATGCTGAAAAATAGGATTTTCTGGTTAATTGAAGGCATTTTCATGGAAAAGTCCACTTAAAACTTCGATAGAAGTCTCCCCTACACTTAAGATAAACATTGTCCTCAATGTTTAAGCATGTGGGAAAAGTCTCCCCTACACTTATGACATTGTGCACGTTGGTTAACTCAAGTTAAGGAAGAGACGACTAAAGTGATCAATTTCAAATGTGAGTATGAAGAAAATTGAATCACGATAGTTGAGAGATAGAACCGGATTTCGGATAACACGGGAGCATGGTTCTTCAAAGATGTCCAAGATTGCAGTAATCCCTGTTAGCACATCACCATACAAACACAAACGACCAAAATAGGTCCTCCCCTACACTTAGGGGGTTAAAGGGATAGATACTCGGGCTGCCTCCCGAGGAGCGCTTGTTTTTGATAACCGAGTCACGAGCCTGACTCGACCCAAATTCAGTTCATGGGGAACGTGGTGAGGGATGGAATCACCTCCTTAGAGGTGACCTCACCAAAGTACAACTTCACTCGTTGGCCATTCACCTTAAAATTTGGTCCATTAGGTTGAGCGAGCTCGAGAGTACCATATGGAAAAATTTGGGCAATGGTGAATGGGCCGGACCAACGAGATTTGAGCTTGCCCGAAAAGATTTTCAACCGAGAGTTAAAAAGTAAGACTTTGTCTCCAACATGGAACTCTCGGTTTTTGATCTTGGAGTCGTGAATGAGCTTAGTTCTTTCCTTATAGATCAAAGAATTTTCATAAGCCTCATTCCGAAGTTCATTCAGCTCATTTAGTTGGATCTTGCGTAGGTCACCGGCTTTGTTTATATCAAAATTAGCCCACTTCAAGGCCCAGTAAGCCTTGTGCTCCAACTCAATGGGGAGGTGGCACGCTTTCCCGTACACAAGACGATAAGGCGTACAGCCGATCGGGGTCTTGTAAGCAGTACGGAAAGCCCACAAAGCATCATCAAGTTTATCAGCCCATGCGGCACGATGCTCTCCCACGGTTCTTTCAAGAATTCGCTTCAGCCCTCGGTTTGATATTTCAGCCTGGCCATTAGTTTGTGGGTGGTAGGCTGTGGAAAGACGATGGTTTACACCGTACTTAGCCATGACTCTAGCAAATTGGTCATTGCAGAAATGAGTCCCACGATCACTAATAATGGCGCGAGGCACACCGAATCTAGCGAATAAAGCTTTCAAAAAGTTACAAACCACCCTTGCGTCATTAGTAGGTAAAGCTTTGGCTTCAACCCACTTTGAAACGTAGTCAACGGCTACAAGGATGTATTTGTTTCCTTTAGAAGAAGGGAATGGCCCCATAAAGTCGATACCCCAAACATCAAAAATTTCACACTCTTGAATGAAATTCTGAGGCATCTCGTCTTTATGTGTGATGTTGCCTTGCTTTTGGCAAACATCACATTGCTTGACCATATCGTGAGCGTCACGGTATATGGAGGGCCAATAAAATCCCGAATCAAACACTTTCTTTGCGGTGTAGTTGGGACCAAAGTGACCACCGGTGGGTCCTTTGTGGCAAGCATCAAGGATGTCCGACGCTGCCGGCCCATCAACACATCGGCGAATTATCAAATCAGCACATTGTTTGAATAGGTAAGGGTCGTCCCAAAAGTAAGTCTTGATGTCGGTAAAGAACTTCTTCTTTTGCTGGGACGTCAACCCTTCCTTGAGAATTCCACCCGCCAAGTAGTTTGCGAAGTCCGCAAACCACGGGGTTTCATTCGGCTTAGAGTTTATAGACATTAAGGTCTCCAAGGGAAAAGAATCATTGATTTCTTTAGTCGGATGATCCCCTTGGTATGGATCCTCAAGTCTACTAAGATGGTCCGCGGCTAGGTTTTCTACTCCTTTTTTATCGCGGATGTCGATTTTAAATTCCTGGAGCAGCAAAACCCAGCGAAGAAGTCTTGGTTTGGAATCTTGCTTTGTCAACAAGTACTTCAACGCGGAATGATCGGTGTACACAATGGTGGTGGAAAGGACAAGATAGGGGCGGAATTTTTCAAAAGCATAGACAACAGCTAAAAGCTCTTTTTCGGTTGTCGTATAATGCAATTGTGCCCCAGTCATTGTCTTGCTAGCGTAATGGATCGGTTGGAAGTGTTTGTTCACTCTTTGTCCAAGAACCGCTCCAATAGCAAAATCACTAGCATCGCACATCAACTCAAAGGGCAGCTCCCAATTAGGGGTAACCAAGACGGGTGCCTTAGTTAGCTTATCCTTAAGCGAGTTGAAGGCTTCAAGGCACTCTTTGGAAAAGATAAAAGGAGTATCTTTTTCCAAGAGATGGGTCATCGGGCGAGCGATTTGAGAAAAATCTTTAATGAATCGACGATAGAAGCCCGCATGACACAAGAAACTTCTCACACCCTTCACAGTTGAAGGTGGAGGCAACTTTGCTATAACATCGACTTTAGCACGGTCTACTTCAAGACCGGCTTTCGAAATCTTATGTCCAAGCACGACGCCTTCTTTTACCATGAAATGGCATTTTTCCCAATTTAGAACTAGGCGAGTGTCTTCGCACCGCTTTAGCATACGTTCTAAATTGGCAAGGCAAGAAGAGAATGAATCCCCGAAGACCGAGAAATCATCCATGAAGACTTCCATGGTTTGTTCAACCATGTCATGGAAGATAGCTAACATACACCTTTGGAAAGTCCCGGGCGCATTACATAAGCCAAAAGGCATTCTTTTGTAAGCGAAAGTGCCATAGGGACAGGTGAATGTAGTCTTCTCTTGATCTTGGGGATCGATGGGTATTTGGAAATAACCCGAGAAACCATCCAAAAAGCAGTAATATTCATTACCAGCTAGTCGTTCAAGCATTTGGTCCATAAAAGGTAAAGGGAAATGATCCTTTCTCGTGGCATCATTGAGTTTGCGGTAGTCTATACAAACTCTCCACCCAGTAACGAGACGAGTGGGAATCAACTCGTTGTGTTCATTGGGAACAACGGTTATTCCGCCCTTCTTGGGCACACAGTGGATTGGACTAACCCATGGTGAATCCGAAATAGGGTAAATCATACCCGCATCAAGAAGTTTGATAACCTCTGTTTTGATGACTTCATGGATTTTTGGATTCACCCTTCGTTGGCTTTGAATAGTGGGCTTATAGTCGTCCTCCATGAGAATTTTGTGCGTGCAGAAGTGAGGATCAATTCCATGAATATCCGAGATTTTCCAAGCAATAGCCTTCTTATGAGACAGCAACGAGGCGAGTCTTCTCTGCATCTTTCAAATCCTTTGCAATAATGACGGGCGACTTCTTGTTGTCGTCAAGGAACACGTACTCGAGATGAGGCGGCAACTCCTTAAGTTTCAAATCTGGAGGATTTTCGACGGGAGGCGTTTTCAAAGTCGTGGCATCGATAGCAATAACCGTGGGAGATGGAGGCGAAGGATTGTCTTCGGTGAGCAGATTTTCAAAGAAACTCATATCTTCATCCCCCTCGGTGGGAGAGTCATTAGTAGCTAAATTCGCATCTCCCATGGTAGCTTCAAGATTGTTCCAGAATAAATCACTATCTCCAAATAGAGACAACGATGAATCAATAGAGGACACGGTCTCAACAGTGGGAAGAGAGGTAGGAATACTTTTGCAAGCATCATTAAAGTGTTCTTCACAAGCCTCATCAAGAACGTCAATACAATTAACGCTCTCATATGAATAAGGCTGTTTAGACAACTTTCCCATGTTGAAGACTACTTTATCGTCACCCACTCTCATGATAAGCTCTCCGGCTTCAACATCAATGAGAGTGCGACCGGTCCTAAGGAATGGACGACCAACAATAAGTGGCACACGGGGGTCCATCTCGTAGTCGACGACAACAAAATCAGCAGGAAAGGTGAATTTGTCGACTCCTACAATAACGTCTTCGGCTATCCCCACTGGATAAGCAACCGTACGGTTGGCCAATTCCAAAGTCATTTTAGTGGGGACTAGCTCTGGGAGAGATAATTGCTTCCAAACACTTAGAGGCATGAGATTAATACTGGCACCTAGATCGGCTAGGGCCATGCAATTCTCTACTCCCGGGAAATTGCAAGGGATAAGAAAACGACCCGGATCACCAAGCTTGGTTGGCAATTTCCTTAAGAGCACTGCGGAGCAGTTCTCATTAAGTTGGGTGTTGGCAATGTCGAGGAGCTTTTCCTTGTCGCTCAGAAGGTCTTTAAACATTTTGGCGTATTTGGGCATGTGAGCAAGAGCCTCAGCGAAGGAGATATTGAAATTCAGTTGTTTAAACATTTTAAGAAAGTTAGAAACCTGAATATCATCCTTGCTCTTTTGCTTCTCTTTCCTCAACCTAGAAGGATAAGGTATATTGGAAGAAGAGGAAGTCTTTGGGAGTATAGGATCACTCACAACCACGGGTGGAGGAGGGGTAGAAGGAAGAGGTGGAGAAATTGGGGAAGGAGAAGGATGAGGAATGGGAGCAGGCGACTCGTTCTCCTTAGTCACAACCACCGGTGGCGGTATAGGAAGCTCGGGTTCCTTGGTACCTTTACCACTTCGAGTGGTGATTGCTTTCATCTCCCCTCTTGGGTTCGCAACGGTGTTACTCGGAAGAGTACCCGAAGAAGAGTGTTGACTACTTTGGAAGAAACTAGCCATCATGTTCCTCAGATCATTCGTCTGACTATCCAACGTGTTTCGCATATCGGCTCTCAAATCATTTCCTTGCTTTACCAAATCTGCCTTCAAATTGCGCACTTCCTCTTGGAGGTTTCCCACTATCACATCATTGGTTCTCATGTAGGTGGCGACCTCTTGGTGTAAAGCAGTGGTGTTTTGGTTGGAAGGAGCATTGTATGCAGGTGGTTGGTAAGCAGGTTGTTGGTAAACTTGATTGTTACGTTGAGGCGGTTGTTGCTGCTTGTGAGGAGGGATGTAAGGTTGTCGAGATTGTTGTTGTTGTTGAGGAGGGCGGTTAAGGTTTTGTTGTTGGTTTGGGTTGGTAGGAGGAAAGCCAGGTGGTGAAAGATAGTTGTTGCTGCGGTAGCTAAGCAAGTTACGGTCACCTTGGGGTTTTGCTTGATAAGCGGGTTGTTGGTAGGTGCCATATGCCGCATTCACATTCTCAGCAGGGTAATCTTGGGTAGCGGTACACGTTGTGTAAGAGTGGGGACCACCGCATATCTCACAAGGTTGGCTGACAACGTTCACTTGTGCATTTTTTGCGTTGTTGCTGTTGTTGTTGCTGACGGTGTGGGTGACAAGCGATTCAAGAAGCGTGGTGATTTTGTCAAGTCGCTTGTCGCTATCATTAGTGCTAGCACTAGCAACATTGGTCCTAACACTCTTGGTTTGCACACGAGATTTGTTCTCAATGATGTCCCAAGCAGTATTGGAAGTCTTAGCCAATAAATTACCCCCTGAGGCACTATTCAGTGAATCTTGATCATTCATGCTTAAACCATTGTAAAAAGTATTAATTTGATGTACTTTGGTAAAACCATGTTGTGGGCATTTTCTTAAAAGATCTTTGAAACGATCCCAAGATTCACTGAATGACTCATCGTACTTTTGTTCAAAATTTATAATCTCATTCCGCAAAGCGGTAGTACGAGAGGGTGGAAAAAAGTAATTGATGAACTTTGTTTCCAAATCCGTCCACGAGAGAATACTCTGTGGCGGTTCCTTAGCAAGCCAATGCCGGGCTTGTCCCTCTAAAGAAAAGGGAAAAAGTTGTAACCTTATAACCTCCTGTGGAACTCCATTGAATTTGACCGTGTTGGTGAGTTGTAGAAATCTCTTGATATGGTCATGTGGGTCATCAATGGTTCGTCCCAAGAATGGCTGAGCAGAGACCATCTGGATAAAGCCTGACTTGAGCTCGAAATTGTTGGCGGCAATTGGTGGTATAACAATTGGATCCGTGTTGCCATCAACATGAGCTTGCAGCAGTTCAATCATTGGGCGATTATCCGGAAGGGGCTCATTGTTGTTGTTATTCATGTTGTTGAAAGGCGGGTTGTTGTTGTTATTATTGTTGTTCGGAGGTGGTATGTTATTGTTGTTTTGTACACCAGCCATGTCTAAGTTATCGAGAGGCTCGGGCTCTTGATAGGACGTGGATCGAGTGCGCATACACCTGCAAAAGAACGAACAAAGAAAAACAAAGCAAAAATATTTTTGGTTTTTATTGTTTTTTAATTTTTAGGATTTTTGAAAATTTTATATTTTTTAGTTGTTTTTGAAAATTTTCTTGAAAAAGTAACGTTCACGGGGAACGGATCCCAAAATCCAAGTTCTACAAAAAACTTTTGATCTTAACGAGAGGAGCCGGCAGCGGCGCCATTTGATACACGCATTTTGTGTGGGTTCTAAATAATATTTCTCGGAATCCTCTCGAATTGATCTCAGTTAAAAGTGGAATGATTTGTTCTTGGTGACAAAAAGTGGATTAGGTTTTCTATTCTACTAAACAGGTAAGTGAATAAAATGATAATGAAGTAAGCATAAAACAAGCAAAACTTGAATAAATACTGGAAAAAATACCCTTATGAGAAAATACCCTATGCGGAATGTAACCCTTATGCGGAAAGTATGGCCATTCGGAAAGTAAGGTGCTATACGGAAAAATACCCCTATTCGGAAAGATGGCTTATGCGGAAAATTTGCTTCATTCGGAAAGTTGACATCATGCGGAATAACAGGGCTATTCGGAAAGATGTTCTATGCGGAAAAATATGTCCATTCGGAATATAAAACTCTATGCGGAAAAATGGCTATTCGGAAAAACATTCCGAGTAAAAGAAATTGCAACACCCCTATTCGGAATATCAAAAATTCCGAATAAAGGAAACTCAAAATTGGCTATGCGGAATATCCAGAATATTCCGAGTAATGAAACAAAACGCCCCTATTCGGAATATTTGAAAATGTTCCGAATAAAGGAAATGCAAAGTGAACAATTCGGAAAGTAAAGGCTATTCGGAATATCTGGGATATTCCGAATAAAGAAGAAATAAAACCTCCACTCGGAATAATTGAAATATTCCGAGTAAGGCAAACGCGAGCTAGTCTATTCGGAATATCGGTCTTGTTCGGAAAATCCTGGGAATCAAGAACAGTAACAGTAACAGCAAGAACAAAGGAACACGGTTTTAAATCCAAATCGAATCCAACACTCAAAAAGGTTTTACCAAACTAACCAATAATCATTAACATACCATAAGAAACAAATCCCACCAATAAAAACATTAATTCAACAACTTTTTAAGATCAAACTAGAATCAAAGAAAAACTTAAAGACTTGCAATAAAAATGATGAATAACAAGATGAATAGAAAGATGGAATGGATTAATCAATGTAAAAGTAACAAGGTTAATGATTAAAGATTACAAGATTGAAAGAAAAAGATGAAAATCACCAAACTCCCTAATGGAGTTGGTGATGGGACGAACTACAAAGAAACTGGGAAAGAAAAAAAATGAAGCTAACTCCCTAATTGTGTGAAGGGAGTGTCTATTTATACTCCTAGTGGTTGGTTGGTGAGTGGGCTTTCTCCCTTTCTTCTTGTCTTCTCGTCTTTTCAGAAAAGTTGACGTTTTCGATTCTGATTCGGGATTTGTCGTCGATTAAATCTAACTCGTCTTTTAATTTCTTCGTTAAATAGACTCGAGTTTCTTCTACTTATAAAAATCTTCCGTCTTTAGTCCTTTTCTTCGATAAATCTTCGAATAGGCCCAGTGATTTCAAATCTTTTGCATCTCTTGGACAATAGACTTTATCTTGAGTCTTTTTCCTTGATAAATCCCGTGCAATCCCATGTTTTCTTTAATATTCATCCGGTTAGCTCTGAAAACACAATAAACACAAAAACCACGCATAATTCCAAACAAATGATATTAAATACGTGTTTTGGTCTTGTTTTAGCCCGGATTAAGTGGTAAAAGGATGGGTGTTTACACACCTATCAAATCCCCTACACTTAACCATTGCCATGCCCTCATGCAATGCTTAGTGATAAAGCAATTTTACATTTTTCTCATAATTAATCAACCTTGGCCTTATTTAAATTCTACTAAATAACAATTAAAATACTAAGAGAACTTAAAACTTTAAAATAAGCAAAAGGATGGAAATAACTTGTAAAGAAATCAAGGACTTACATTAGGGCTTTGGTGTTGCGAAGATTTATCACCCTCAAGTTTCACGTTCCCCAAACTAAGCTTAAAAACGAGATCATTGCTATTATAAGTTAGTAAATCAAACACTTACACACATGGCTTAATTAAATGCTTAAACTCCCTTATTCCTAATTGTATCTCTTATATTTTATTTTTGTCTTAGAATGATCATGAAGATGCATTTTTGGACTTATTTCGATAGTTTATTAAGGCTGAAAGCAAAGTAGGACGATTTGATCAATAGTTAGCTAAAGGACAAAATCTCTTAAAACTGCTTCTCGGGATATCAAAAAGTTCATATCTTGGCATAACTTGGTTCACGATTTGAGACCTTTCTCGGGCCGATATTTGGCATGTACTTCATACTTCATATCTTCGAGAGACGTTCTTGAGATAATGGTCTTCTCATCATAATAGAGTTTCTTCACTTGGAGACTTTTGATAGGTTCTCCAACTTTGTTGACCACGACTTCATGATTATTTCTTCAATCTCTATTTGGGATTTTGAGATACAACGATCCGCCTCCTTTTCGGACTTGGATCTATTTATCCTCATACCTTGTTAGGGTCTTTTCGGATAGACTTCTCCATGATCTTTATGGGAGTTGATTGCTTTTCGTCGTGAGTCTTGATCCTTCATATTGACTTTAGGAATAATGCTTTTCACATCACTTTGGATCTTCAGCAATAAAATTGAATCCTCATGCCTTGTTAGGGCCTTTTCGGACTCGCCAATCTTCGCGCCCCGCTTCATAAGTTATGCCTTGGCTATGAACTTTTATCATTACCGAGCAACTTTTAAACGATCTTGGGCTAGAAGCTAAGTAACTTTTCAAATCGTAAGACCTTACTTATTGCAGATAAATTATTAGCAAGTGATGGGAGAATAGGCAAATAATTACACCAAGTGAGCTTGCGCAAGAATACCGACTTATAATTGACTCTATCATTTCTCGTCCTCCACAATTTAAAATCTCAAATAATGAGACTCGTGGACACTTAGCCTAATAAACCAATTAAGGTCTATATGGTTAAGGATACTAGCTAGAATAAACTTGGATAAGTCTATTCGGGTTGAGTCAAAATAAACGTAACGGGCCTAATATGTCAAAGATTCCTAAACTAGCTATACCACTTTATTAATATTTTTTACTTTATTGCGGAATATATACATATGAAAGCAACGATAAAAATTTAAAAATTACAACTAAATGGCCAAAGTTAATAAAAAAATTTGAAAAATGCTGAAAAATAGGATTTTCTGGTTAATTGAAGGCATTTTCATGGAAAAGTCCACTTAAAACTTCGATAGAAGTCTCCCCTACACTTAAGATAAACATTGTCCTCAATGTTTAAGCATGTGGGAAAAGTCTCCCCTACACTTATGACATTGTGCACGTTGGTTAACTCAAGTTAAGGAAGAGACGACTAAAGTGATCAATTTCAAATGTGAGTATGAAGAAAATTGAATCACGATAGTTGAGAGATAGAACCGGATTTCGGATAACACGGGTGGAAAAAGAAAAAGGGAAAAAATAAAAAAAAAGGCAACTTTGTATTGGGCTAGGATTTGTTCTAGTTAATTATGTAAGGCTTTTAGTTAAAAACAAAACACATAAACTCTAGGGGGAAAAAAATACGGTGATTAACATTAGGGGATTCAGGGTTTTAAAGAATATTTGCCATCTTCCATTAATTTTAAGGTAAAACCCTTGTTTATTTTAAGTTTAATCTTTATGTATTTAATCATAATCAATAGATGATGGATTTAGGATTAGGGTTGATCTTGAATCTGTAATTAATCTAAATAAACATGTTAAGATTGATTAGGGATAAAAACTACGCATGGAATAGGTGGTTAATTAGGTTAATTGAAAGAAAATCGTTTTTGAAATTAGGGCAGAATTTTGGGTTACTTGTTTTGATAATATCTAGAATTTGGAAAACATCTAAGAGTCGAATTTGGTACTCAGAGAAAGGTAATTGAATATTATTTTGAATGCAAGAAACGGGAACTCAATTGGAAGTTGGGAAATGGGGCAAAAGGGGGTTATAACAGTCGTGGTCAAACTGATTTTGATCAGCCTATTTACAAATAATGTTTTGAGATGGTTAAGGTACTTAGGGATGGTTTAAGGCTCCCATATGGATGTGAGGTCTTCTTTAGATGTTAAATAAGAGTCCCTATTAAGGGCTAATTCATTGGGATGGTCTAAGACCATCTGGTGTAAGCAAACTTTTGACATGTAAAAATCAGGAAATTCTGGATAGGCAAAAGTATATATATATATATATATATATATATATATATATATATATATATATATATATATATATATATATATATATATATATATATATATATATATATATATATATATATATATATATATATATATATATATATATATATATATATATATATATATATATATATATATATATATAATATCGGGGCCTTAACAAAAGCTTTAGGGTTGGAGAAAATTATGAGATAAAGCTAACACATGTAAGGTCATAGGTTTTTCTTTAAAGAAGATATGGATTTGACTAAGAGGGAGTTCGTTCCAGTTTGTTGAGCATGAAAAACGGGGTTGTTTTGGGTAAAATGAGAACGGGTTAGGATATGAACATAACTAACTCGTGGGGTCATAGAGGGGTGTAATGGGATACTTATAATCTTAGAATGATATTTAATGCATAAGAGGGTTAGACATCCACCATAGATTGATGATCCATTATGGGATACTATTGGTTCATGTTTTGATTATATGTATTGTTGTGTTTAGATCTTTGCTAGTGTGCGGGAATTTTAAGAAGCTCGTTCAGGTGAGTTTCATAGTCCCATATTCTTGAGTTTTATAAATGCTTTTAAACTTATAGATGGGATGGGAGAGACATTGTAATGTTTTTGAATTATATAGCTGTGATTGTTTTTATTGGTGTATATTGTACAATGTGTGTTTATTTATGTGTTACATGCTATGTGAATCTTGATTGTGTATGGCTTGGTTTGGTACATAGGTGTATGAGCGTATATGGGACAAATGGATATTGGTAAGGCGGGTAGCCTTGGTTTGGTACATAGATGTATAGGCGTCTATGGGACCAATGGAATTGGTAAGGCGGGTAGCCGTGGATGGACTGAATTATGTGATCTTGATTACTAGTTGTTAATGCATTTTGTAACACCTTGTCCATAAATGTGTATTTGTTTAATGTTTATGATTCACAGCTTAATGTTATGTTTTGTGTTGGTTTTGGAGTCTAAACCTATGACTCTCACCAACTTTATGTTGACGTGTTTTAGTGTCTCTTTCAGGTGAGATTGTGGTGAAGGTAGAGAATAGAAGTGGCTAAGATTTGGAGATGCCTAGGATTGCATATGGAGGAACCCCATTCCTCTTAGATTTCCCTTTTTATTTTGAATGAATAAATGCATTGTATGACATCTTTATGTTTGATTGTTTGTCTTGGGTAAGACGTAGGACTTTTTATCTACTTACCTAGACTCCTGCTTTGTTTTGTTATATTGTCATGACATTGTGTCGCCTTGAATGACATTTTTGTTTTGCATTTACTTTTCTCTATAGAGACACTGTTTGTTGTGATTATATCCATAGTTCGCGCCCCGTGTTCCGCCACGACGGGGGTGTGACATTCAACCATCTTCCGTTGTAATCTTTTTGATTCTGTGATTAATACCATTTACCGGGGTAACCCTTTACCCAAAAAAATGGCAGCTGTTGTTGCTATTATTGTAGTGTAACTGATGTTGTGTTTAAACTTATAACATTATCGTACATTAAACTGAAATAATCCATCTAATCGAAACTATTATTGTTGGTTGTAACTTGTGATAATGATAAGTTTGATTTGTGTAAAAAATGAATGATTATTGAGGCTGTTTTCTATATTTATGAAACCTAATGCGTAAAGTAAAAAGAGAAGAAAAAACAAAATAAAAACCGGAACCAACAATGATAAAAACCGAAAAACCGAAGTTGAAATATCCAAAATCAGATGGTTTGCGATTTGTAAAAACCAAAGTTTGCGGTTTGATTTTTGGTTTTAGCATATAACCGCCCTATGCTCACTCGTAGATTTAACAATTAAACTTAAGACCTTGCTCATTTATATGCATGCTTTAATCCATATGTGGATTCTTGCATTTTGTATATCTTATAAAGATTATTTATGGATTCATAAAACCTTCTTTTGATTACATATCGTCCCCGCAAAGTAATCATTCATCAAAGAGTTTTGTAATCCAATTTGTCATAATCTTTAATTGCTAAAGTAAGTATGACAACGTAACATCTTTACATCTTCATTGTTTGCAAATGTAGAAGTTTTTAATCGTAGTCAATCCAA
Organism: Glebionis coronaria; assembly: GCA_025667525.1. Taxonomy (NCBI): domain Eukaryota; kingdom Viridiplantae; phylum Streptophyta; class Magnoliopsida; order Asterales; family Asteraceae; genus Glebionis; species Glebionis coronaria. The sequence goes on along the minus strand of CM046877.1, from coordinate 108,970,224 downwards.
TTTAAAACTTATACCATTTACTTGCAATAAACATATACAACATTGTCCTAATGAATCTTCCTAACTATGAAACTCATTTTAAACCTCATCAATTGATTGGTAGGTGAAATATCCATCAAATCCGAAATATGATTATCTTTCTTAAGACAATTTCTTTCCATTCATAGTGTTGATTTATTTATCAAATCCAAAATTTAATAATACATCACCTATGGTTAGCAATTTCATAATGATCTTCTAACTCATAAACCTTAATATTCATATCAGAAACATATCATGAGGAATCCTTACGGATCTATGAATGTGAGTAACATCATACTAGGTTCTACATTATCATGTTTAGCCTTATTTGACTTCAGCAAGTGTGTTTAGAAGGCTTGTGTAATGTCCTTGAAATAAAGCAAGACTCCCACTTGCGTCGTGCAAGCGTAGGACTCCTAGTTTGTCACACCCCACCCTGGTGAAATATGGGGCGCGAGCTATGGATATCGTCACAACAAATGGTGTCCCTACATAGAAATCTAAATGAAATAGAAATATCATAAATGATGACACAATGTCATGACAATATCTCAACAAATGCAAGAGTCTAGGTAAGTAGGTAAAAGTCCCACCTCTTACCAAAGACAAACAAAACAAACATAGAACATATAGGTGTCTAACAGTATCACTTATTCAAAAACAAATGAAAACTAAGAGGAAAGAGGTTTCCTCCAATGCATTCCTAAGCCTCCAAATCTAGCCACTTCTATACTCAAGCTTAACCACATTGTCACTTTAAAGAGACACTAAAACACGTCAACATAAAGTTGGTGAGAGTCATAGGTTTAAACTCCAACACAAAGCAAGTATTTAGTTGTGAATAACCATAAATCGTTAAAAATTTGGACAAGGTGATACAAATATGCATTAACAAATAACATTCAATATTAAGCGCTTATTCTATCCAATCCTAAGCTCCAAGCATTTCCTATCTCCCTCCCTTGGTTTCATAGGTGCCCATAACAGCTACCAACCAATCCCCAAGGCCCCGCCTTGTCATCCTCCTTACCTTGGTACCAGGCTAAACCATAAATGGTTATAAATCATATACAGTTAAGTGCATAAGTAAAACACGCAAGTCTAATCACAAATTCAAAAACAAAACATTCACAACATTCATTTAATAAAAACCAAGTATGTGTCTCTTCCATCCCATCTTGAAGTAAACTCATTTATAAAGCATTAATATGGGACTATGAAACTCACTTGATAGAGCTTCTCCAAATTCCTGCACACTAGAAAAATCTAAACATAACAATACATACAATCAAGACATGAACCAATAAACTAAAATGGCTCATCAATTTATGATGGACGTCTAACTCTCTCCTACATTCTCAACTCATTATATGGCTATAAGTATCCCATTAAACCCCTCTATAAGCCCTTTAACCTATTTAGTTCATAACTTATCCCGTTATCATTTTACCCAAAACATTCACGTTTTTCATACCTCAAACTATGGGTTGAATCCCCCCATAAACAAAATAAGATCCTCTGTAAAATAAACCCTATGCCCTTACGTGTGTTATTTAACTCTCACAATTTGCCCCAACCTTAAAGCTATTGTTAAGGCCCCGATATATATATATATATATATATATATATATATATATATATATATATATATATATATATATATATATATATATATATATATATATATATATATATATATATATATATATATATATATATATATATATATATATATATATATATATATATATATATATATATATATATATATATATATATATATATATATATATATATATATATATATATATATATATATATATATATATATATATATATATATATATATATATATATATGTAAATCAGGGCATTTCCTGTGTTTGTTTAAGCCTGAGAATGGAAACATAGAATCAAAAATGGATTCTCATTCCACCATTTTGATTCTTTCCAAAAAACAAAGAATGGTGAAGAATCAATTATTTTAAATGGGGCCTTTCTTCATTTATTATAAGCGTGAATCAAGTTGCAAATAAAATGGTTTTCATATGTATAGTTTTGACTTTTTGTCATGTGTATTGCACATGCTACTAGAAACTACCACATTTTTGAAGCCCTAAAACCCAAATATCTGTGATGATTCATGATACTTCATCTTCTTCATTAATGATTATATTATTATCTGCAATTTCTTCATGGCAAAATAATAAATTACCTGCATTTTATTGAATTATATTAACGAGATCATCGACGATATTTAGAAATCAACTAACTTAAGTAATCACTATATAATAATATATCTATATCTATATATATATAATGACTAACGAGACTATCCTAAGCTGATTGAAAGTGATGAAAAATATTACTAGCTGTTGGTTAGAAACTATAATAGATAATTCATGCGATTATGTAAAGAATGAGTAATTAAGAACGATGTAAATAATTTAAGATTAGACATATAGATGTAATGTATGACCTAATACTGGACATATATATTTTATCATTCTTTGTATTACCAAACGACTTGATGCCTTTCTAATCATTTCCAACACGTTATTCTTTATTTTTTGTCAAACGATGGAATCCTTTTTCTAATCTCAAAGTCATTCTCTTTCTTTTTCATTTCATTCAACACCTTATTTCCATTCTCCACGATTCAGTCGTACCAAACGTCCCCTAAGTACCCATTCCTCTTCTTAGTTATCTCTGCATTGAGTTCGACATTATCAGGGAACTGATCGTTATGACAAGTACATTGATATTAGGTTTATACATGAGCTTCGTCTGATTAAAAGGAGTGGATCATATATTCAAGTTGGAGCAACTGTCTTGATTTATAAAAATTTGATTGGTTAGCTGATATTGCTTCTTCTGTATGTATATCATTAACTACACCTCTGTATAACGATCTACTTTGATGCATGTTCATTAGAACTATTTGGTAGAAAGAAGTTGTAATAACGAAAATAGATAGATTAAGTGATTTTAGTAAAAAAAAAGTGCTTTTATTCTCTACATTCTTTCCTTAATGGATATGAAATATGTTGGTCAAGCATGTGTATTATCTCCAAAATTAAAACCACATATGGACCATGCTTTCATATTCTCAATTTCAAAATCTGAACAATCAATCCATAAGATTCACAAGGCACGATATAAGTTACTAGAATGATCAAAATGATGTTTCTTCACTTGGAACTATCACTCAGTGGAAACCGTATCATTTAGAAAATTATTTATACAAATTAGAGTGGTTATCATTTAGAAAATTGAGGAAGCATACGTGATATACCCCTTCTTCATAAATATATCAAAACTTTTCATATATGATACTGATATTCTCTTTTCATAACCGGTTAACTGTTTTTATAGTTTCTTTCGCACGAAAATATTGAAACTCACGTATGTAGTTATAACGAGAGTCGAAACCGAAGCAACACAATGATTTTTCTAAATCGATATTGATTGCCAAGTGCGAGGATATAACGAGTGTCGGAGATGAAGCAACGCGATGATTAATTTAAATGAATAGAGGTTGGGGAGTAACAATTCGATATGATACTTGGGCATAAAACAGTGTTGCATGGATTATATATGTTGCAAGTTTGTTGAAAACACGTCTTTTTAATTTTTGCATACTTGATCTATTACTTTGTGTGTGCTAAGTTTGTGTTATTTTTTGTGATGGTAATAAAATGAAGTAAAATATGGATCGGTAACAAAATAAATCAAGGAGATGATTACCACTTGGCAAAAATGAACATTCTGTTAAGTACGGTTCACGGTTTGTAAAAAAATTATGATTGATATTAATCTGTTTTTTTATTATGCACAGTTTAAATATTACTAATCTAAATCTTAAGTATATTAACATATTCATTATATAAATTTTATTTTTCAACTTTTAGGTGTTAACAAAATATGGTCATTGTCTTTTTACTTAATGAGACTTACATACGTCATGTGTGAAGACCATAATGGATCGAAGGTATTTTCTATTATTGTTACAAACTAAAGTAGCTTATAAAATACTTCGGGTTCTTTATATTATTTTATTCATCTATTACGAGAACCCGTTTCATTTTTTTAAATATAAACATTCGTTAATATGGGCGATTTTGTGTAAGGATCAATATAGGCGATTTTGTGTAATGGGCTGATATGGGTGATTTTGTGTACGTAATTTTAAGTAACACGTGTCTTTAAGATACTAAAAGATAACAAAGAACTTCGATTAGTGCACAAATCATTAACGGAACAAACTTGGGAAAAATGTTATCATACTGAGGTTGAGAATTAATCCAAGCGATAAATGTTTACCGGTAAAAATTGTAAGAAAGCATCTTCCTTTGTCACTTTCTTTCGCAATGACGATTAACAAAAGTTAAATCGTTTTCTAAAGTTGGTTTATATCTTCCACGAACTGTTTTCACCCATGGACAACTTTACGTTGCTGTTTCACGAGTAAAAAGCAAAAAAGGGGTTGAAAGTTGTCGTTTGTGATGAGGATAGTAATATTTCCAAGACTAATACAAACGTGGTGTATAAATAAGTTCTTCATTATCTATGAGCAATGTTCAACAGGTATTTTTTTATATATTCGTACATTTTATTACATGTTTGTCAACGATTCATTTTTCAACATAACATATTTAACTAATGTCTAATTGCTTTTTTATGTCAACAAATAGGTGTTCACCCATTGGAATTTGGCAACCAACTACACATTTATGGCAAACATCATGTCATACTCAAGATCAACAACTTTAGAATTGAAAAACCCATGGAACTCTTTATTTAAATTTTTGTAAAATCATAACATTATTGTGTAATGATACATGTTTACTCTCGGGTTTTTTTTAATTTCATATATTAATGTTTCATGCTTACATTATTCATTGAGTATTTCTCTTAATTTACTTTCTCATAACACTTCTCACGAATTAAATTTTATAAGACATCCCGTGATTCCACGGGTCTTTAAGCTAGTATATATATATATATATATATATATATATATATATATATATATATATATATATATATATATCAAATCAAATCAATCAAATTAAATCAAATCAAAAACCCTTATATAGGAAGGATAGTGAAACAATGCCTTAAATACAAAATTCTATAAAAATGACACATGTAATTCATTAATGGGTTTCTATAAAATGCTTCAAAAAGAAAATAGGAATTAAAAATGATGCCTTAAATACAAAGTTCTATAAAAATATATAAGGAAGGATGATGAAACAATGCTTTAAATACAAAATTCTATAAAAATGACACATGTAATTAATTAAAGAGTTTCCATAAAATTCTTTAAAAAGAAAATAGGAATTACAAATGATGCCTTAAATACAAAATTCTAAAAATGACACATGTAATTCATTAAATGGTTTACATAAAATGCTTCAAAAATAAAATAGAAACTACAAATGATGCCTTATATTCAAAATTCAATAAAAATTTATAAGGAATGATGATGAAACAATGCATTAAAAACAATATTTTATAAAAATGACACATGTAATTAATTAAAAGGTTTCCATAAAATGCTTTAAAAAGAAAATAGGAATTACAAATGACGCCTTAAGTACAAAATTCTATAAAAATGACACATGTAATTCATTAAAAGGTTTCCATAAAATGCTTCAAAAAGAAAATAGGAATTACAAATGATTCTAAATAGTTTGACTTACTAAAATGAAAATAATTTTAGATATTTGGACTGTCAAGTTTTGGACTGGGCTATATACTGTTGTTGTATTATACTCGTGACAAAAAAATAATACCATGAATGAGCTTTTTGGGGTTGCTTTTGCTTAATTACACTTTACCACAAAACTTACAAAACAAAATCATTTCTAAAAAGTATTTAACTATAATGTTTTTGCTAACAAAAAATTAACAATAATAATAATTTAAAAAAATTAATGTAAAAAAGTTATTCATAACATTAACATATAAAAAATTTATTACCTCATAAAATTCATAAATACATAGAATATTTATACAATAATATTAAAATTATAAAATAATTTAATATAACAAACTTATTCATAACGTTAACGTATTCAAATTCAATTAACTCATAATATTCTTAAATAAAAAAAAATCTTAAAATGTGTTATTTTTGTCCATTCTATGCTACATTATTAAAATATTAATGTCAAAACTAACACTACATATACTAAACTTCAAATACAAACCCATATAACTTCAATTTTTATTAAAAAGTATATACTTAAAGCTAGCCTGTCCACCGAACGGGTCTAAAGGCTAGTATATATATATATATATATATATATATATATATATATATATATATATATATATATATATATATATATATATATATATATATATATATATATATATATATATATATATATATATATATATATATAGGGATGGGATCATTAGAAAACATAATCTCGGTAGAAAACATAGAAAACAATAGAAGATGCACCAAAATATCAAATGCACTAAACAAAAAAATAGGCATTAAATACCAAATAGTGCATCTATTTGACATTTTGGTGCATCTGTTTTTGTTTTCTATGTTTTCTACCAAGATCATGTTTTCTCTAGATCTCATCCCTATATATATATATATATATATATATATATATATATATATATATATATATATATATATATATATATATATATATAGAGTTGAGGTAAAATAAAACAAATTTTATAATAAAATAAATGAGGTGGAACCACATGCTGCCATGTGTCCCCCCCCCCCCCCTTTTTAAAAAAAATGGTGTACTTTTGTAATTTTAGAAACTTCAGGGGTATTTTTATAATTTTTATCCTAACTATATATACTTTTTTTTCATCTCGTTTTTTTATTTGTTCTCGTAACTGATAAACCCCAACGTCCCCAACCACCGTATTCGAGACCATCGTCGACAACCTCCGTCACCAACCACCGTAACCGACTACCGTCATCACCATAACTGTAACCACCGTAACTCTAACCACTGGTTATTGATTCATTATGTTTACTGAATCTTCAGTTAGTAGTGGTGCATCATCATCATCATCAGCATCTTCTGGTGTTTTTTGTTGTAATCGTGATATAGTTGGTACGTACATGATTTAGAGCATTCATTTGGCTGTGTTTTAAAAGGAAACAAGATGAAACGAAATTATATAAAACATGCACACCAGATGTTTGTTAAAATTCCTACATGAAAGTTTATAATTGTAATGCGCTAGATATAGCAGTGATGCGGTATTAAGTTAGATGGTTGTTAAAGTATTATGTTTTGTTGAAGATCAGTTTCATAACTTTTTTACTGAATTATACTGTAATGTTGTAGAATATACGGTAATGTTGTAAAATATATAGTAATGCAGTTGGGTATAAAATAATGCATTATGATATACACTAATGTTGTAGAATATACGGTAATGTTGTAAAACACTAATGTTGTAAAACACTAATGTTGTAGAATATACGGTAATGTTGTAGAATATACTGTAATGTTGTAGAATATACGGTAATGTTGTAAAACACTAATGTTGTAAAACACTAATGTTGTAGAATAAACGGTAATGTTGTAGAATATACGGTAATGTTGTAGAATATACGGTAATGTTGTAAAACACTAATGTTGTAAAACACTAATGTTGTAGACTATACGCTAATGTTGTAGAATATACGGTAATGTTGTAGAATATACGGTAATGTTGTAGAATATACGGTAATGTTGTAGAATATACGGTAATGTTGTAGAACCTAATAAGAGATCGATTACGCGCATCATTGCTGAATTTATTTTCTTAGAAGGAATTAGCTAACTAGCCTAGCTGACAAGGCATTACGGTAATGTTGTAGAATATACGGTAATGTTGTAAAACACTAATGTTGTAAAACACTAATGTTGTAGAATATACGGTAATGTTGTAGAATATACGGTAATGTTGTAGAATATACGGTAATGTTGTAAAACACTAATGTTGTAAAACACTAATGTTGTAGAATATACGGTAATGTTGTAGAATATACGGTAATGTTGTAGAATATACGGTAATGTTGTAAAACACTAATGTTGTAAAACACTAATGTTGTAGAATATACGGTAATGTTGTAGAATATACGGTAATGTTGTAAAACACTAATGTTGTAAAACACTAATGTTGTAGAATATACGGTAATGTTGTAAAATATACGGTAATGTTGTAGAATATACGGTAATGTTGTAAAACACTAATGTTGTAGAATATACGGTAATGTTGTAGAATATACGGTAATGTTGTAGAATATACGGTAATGTTGTAGAATATACGGTAATGTTGTAGAATATACGGTAATGTTGTAAAACACTAATGGGTAAGTGTGTGGTTATGATTTATGCATACAATGTGTTTCATATAATGTCTCAATAAGACATCATAATTGTGATGCACTACTTTAACATTCTAATGTACTAGGAATGAGACCGTAATGCAGTAAGTTACTTACGCGTTTGATGTGGTAGAAATTATAGTGTAATGAAGTTGGTTACTTTCATTGTTCATAGGTAGAAAATGTGTTAAAAATGCACTATAATGCTCTAGAATGCAATAGGATATCAAACATATATAAGGTTTTGTGCAAGTGTGTGTTTATGATTAATGTATAAAATGTGTTTGATATAATGTCTCAATGAGAATTATAAAGTTCTCTTTGATATAGAAGTGATTTGGTAAAATCATAATTGTGATGGAGCAGGATTAACACTATGATTGAGTAGAATTTATATTATGATGAAGTAAAACTAATACTATGCATGTGATTTGGTAAATTAGAACTGTAATGAAGTAGAATTATTTTTATTCTACTGCATTACAGTTAAGTTTTAATGCATTATAATGCAGTAGGTCACTTGTATTGTTCTTTCTACTACATTACTGTTTAATTTTAATGCACTGTAATGCAGTACGATACTTTCATTTTATAATAGATAGTAACTGTTGAAGGACTAACCAAGAGAAGGGGTTGTTCGACATATGGAGATAAATGAGGCCACAATTCCAGTTCTACGAGTTGAATAAATTATTGTTTGTATCGAAGAAAGCAAAGACACAAGATATGTCGAAGAAGGCTAGTTTAAGAAAATCTGTACATCGAAAATGAATAGTTTTTCAATTTTTTTGTCATTTTTTTACAAATAAAATTATGATTTTATGTTACAACTTCAATGTAAACATGAGTACGTTATAGTTATTGATTTGAATGTGTTTTATTGCATCACAACGTTAAATCTATTGCATTTCAGGATTTTGTCTCATTACGGTTATGTTCTAATGCATTTTTGTTATTTTATATCCTACAACAGTTATTTTGTTAGTGTATCATTCCTTTTTTATAATAAAATAACTGTAACAAGTAAATGTAATGTAGTAGAATATAAAATAACAGCAATGCAGTAGCATATAGCTATAATGCATTAAATAAGCAAATTTTATTTTACTGCATTATAGGATCATATCCTACTACATTAGTGTTTATTTTTACTCATTCAGTTTATATTATACTGCATCTCAGTTATATGTAAATTATAAGACTACAATGCGGTAAAATATAATTGTAATGTCTTAGAATATAACTATCATGTAGTAGAATGAAATATGGTAATGCAATAAAATAAACGATAATAATGTAGTAGAATATAAAATATGATTACAAACAAACAATGTCATCATTAAAATATACACTACATCGTATTAGACATTCAATATTCCAAAGTATTACATATAATAAAATTTAAACATTATTTTAAATGATGCACAAGTATCTTCCAAGAATTATGTTGCGCGCCCAATGCATCCTTGTACCATTTCATATTTCAATTAGAGTATATCATTTGGTATTAGAGGAAGCTATATACTGTTTTGCAGCTTGTTAAATGCATCTTCTTTTGTCCCCTGGGTTTTTTTCCTGTGCCTTTTTACCTGTAGAATAGTTCAAGAATTATATATATAAGTATCAATATATATTATGTGATGCATTAGAATTTAAAACTAGCATGCAGTTCAAATAAAGTTGTAATGTAGTAGAAATAAAGCTGCAATGTAGTAAATCATGCATATGAACAACACGAGTAACCTACTGTATTAAATGCATTAGAATTTAAACCTTAATGTAGTAGAAATAAAGTTTTAATGCAGTAAATCATATATATGAAAAATGTAAGTAACCTACTCCATTACAATGCATTAAAATTAAACTGTAATCCAGTAGATAGAACATTGTAAGTAACCTATTGCATTACAATGCATTAAATTTAAACTATAATGCAGTAGAAATAAGACTGTAATGCAGTAAATCATGCATATGAACAACCCATGTAACATACTGCATTACGATGCATTAAAACTTAAACCTTAATGTAGTAGAAATAAAGTTTTTAATGCAGTAAATCATGCATATGAACAATGGAAGTAACATACTGCATTACAATGTATTAAAATTAAGCTGTAATGCAGTAGAAAGAACAATGCAAGTAACCTACTGCATTACAGTGCAATAAAATTTAAGCTGTAATGCAGTAGAAAGAAAAATGCAAGTATCGTACTACATTATAGTGCATTAAAATTAAACAGTAATGTAGTAGAAAGAACAATGCAAGTGACCTACTGCATTATAGTGCATTAAACATTAACTGTAATGCAGTAGAATAAAAATAATTGTACTTCATTACAGTTCTAATTTACCAAATCACATGCATAGTATTAGTTTTACTCCATCGTAATATTAATTCTACTCAATTATAGTGTTAATCCTACTACATCACAGTTATGATTTTACCAAATCACTTCTATATCAAAGAGAACTTTATAATTCTCATTGAGACATTATATCAAACACATTTTATACATCAATCATAAACACACACTTTCACAAAACCTTATATATGTTTGATATCCTATTGCATTCTAGAGCATTATAGTGCATTTTTAACACATTTTCTACCTATGAACAATGAAAGTAACCAACTTCATTACACTATAATTTCTACCACATCAAACCCGTAAGTAACTTACTGCATTACGGTCTCATTCCTAGTACATTAGAATGTTAAAGTAGTGCATCATAATTATGATGTCTTATTGAGACATTATATCAAACACATTGTATGCATAAATCATAACCACACACTTACCCATTAGTGTTTTACAACATTACCGTATATTCTACAACATTACCGTATATTCTACAACATTACCGTATATTCTACAACATTACCGTCTATTCTACAACATTACCGTATATTCTACAACATTAGTGTTTTACAACGTTAGTGTTTTACAACATTACCGTATATTCTACAACATTACCGTATATTCTACAACATTACCGTATATTCTACAACATTAGTGTTTTACAACATTACCGTATATTCTACAACATTAGTGTTTTACAACATTAGTGTTTTACAACATTACCGTATATTCTACAACATTACCGTATATTCTACAACATTACCGTATATTCTACAACATTACCGTATATTCTACAACATTAGTGTTTTACAACATTAGTGTTTTACAACATTACCGTATATTCTACAACATTACCGTAATGCCTTGTCAGCTAGGCTAGTTAGCTAATTCCTTCCAAGAAAATAGATTCAGCAATGATGCGCGTAATCGATCTCTTATTAGGTTCTACAACATTACCGTATATTCTACAACATTACCGTATATTCTACAACATTACCGTATATTCTACAACATTAGCGTATAGTCTACAACATTAGTGTTTTACAACATTAGTGTTTTACAACATTACCGTATATTCTACAACATTACCGTATATTCTACAACATTACCGTATATTCTACAACATACCGTATATTCTACAACATTACCGTATATTCTACAACATTAGTGTTTTACAACATTAGTGTTTTACAACATTACCGTATATTCTACAACATTACCGTATATTCTACAACATTAGTGTTTTACAACATTAGCGTTTTACAACATTACCGTATATTCTACAACATTACCGTATATTCTACAACATTACCGTATATTCTACAACATTAGTGTTTTACAACATTAGTGTTTTACAACATTAGTGTTTTACAACATTACCGTATATTCTACAATGTTACCGTATATTCTACAACGTTACCGTATATTCTACAACATTAGTGTTTTACAACATTAGTGTTTTACAACATTACCGTATATTCTACAACATTACCGTAATAAAAAACACTAATAAATCGTAACTCATTCATATGACCAATAGCAAATATCCTACCACATCACAGTGCAATTTCTACCCAATCACAGGCATACTTTATCACTTTCACAAATAACTTTTACTGCATTACTGTTACGTTCTACTACATTACTTTATATCCTATTGTGTCACATATATGTTTCTACCGCATTGCAGTTACGATCTACTACATTACTACATATCTTACTGCATCACATTGTGAATTAAAACATCACAGTTAGAACTAACGCATCACAGTTATAGAAAATCATATAGACATTTTATCAAACACCTGGTATGAAGGTTTCATATATACTCTTTCAGCTATTTTTCTCTCAAAATTCATTACGAAAGTAGTAAAAACGAAGATCAATATACCGTATTCATCAACGATAAATAAATAGAACATAAAAAAGCTTACTTTTAAAGTAACGAAGATCAATATACCATTGATGAGATGATGTAAACGTACGAACCATCTCGATGTGTTGTTGAATTTTTTTGATTCGAGAGGATTCAGTAGGTTTGATTTGGTGGATTTAGTGTACTGTGTGTTTTTTGGTAGGTGTGAAGTGTGTGTTTTTGATCGGCCTAATTGGTACGTTTTAATTTTAACTATTTTCAACAATTACCCTTAAAGTTTGAGAGTTTACAAAAAAGACACCATTTTTTTTATCAAATTAGGTGATTTTGATCCAAGGGTTGAGATTTCACCTCATTTATTTTATTATAAGTTTTGTTTTAGAATAACTCCACTCTATATATATATATATATATATATATATATATCTTTACATTATATATAAGAGGAGGGATTTGCCACGTCACTAATCATCTGCCTAATCCACGTCAGCAGCATCTAATTTAGGATTTTCAGAAATTGTTAAAAAATTATGTTCTCATCAAGGTTCGAACTTGTGGCTGCCGGCACACATGCAACAAGCATAGCCCACTAGAACCAAGCCACTAGATGTTTTTTTTTGCACAAAACCACAATATTAAATTCTAAAACAAAGGTACATTACAAATCTCATGATTTTCTCACAAATTATATGTCAGATTGATTTTCGATATTCTTCACAAAACCCTAACTAAATATCCTCGCACCTATTTTCGTTCATTATCAAGATAATTGCACGGCGGCTTGGACAATAAAGTTATTGAAGAATTTACCAAAAGGTATACAACCAAGATCCATCATGAACCAATCGTTTACCCCAAATCGCATATGTTAATATGATTACATGTGTAATGAACCAATCATTAAGGTGGTTTGATGAGGTGCGTTTTGCCCTTAATTAATCCATCATGTATTACTTTTTCTGTCTTCATCACGGTATAAATTATCTGCATATATCATTACAAGTGGTTAAAGAGCGTACTGTGATTGCTGGGAAGAAGTAACACACGGACTGTGCCTATGTATCTGAATGCTTATGATAACAGTCCAGTTAACTTATTGGGTTATTCTTAGTTTTGTGATTATTCACACTTTCGCAGGTGAAAATAAAAATAGGAATACTGACCTTTAGATATGAATAAAGAATTGGAACATTGTTGAAACATCGAAAAAGTCCATGGAATCGCAAACAGCTCAATTTGATTGTATTCACCAAGGAACATAATTAAAGTCTGATCGTTTTCTGTTAAATTTAGACATTCTAAATATTGGGTTTTGCAATTTAGGTAGCAAGGTTACATATAATTTTATTTTATGTTTTTTAAGGTATGAGTTACTAACGATTTTTTTTTATGATTATGAGTATCAAGCAAGAGGATTGAAGAAACACATGAAAACGATCGTTGCGCCTAAGCATTGGATGCTAGATAAAACTGATGGTGTTTTTGTAAGTATATACCACATAAGGTTGGGGAGTGTTTGTCTTTAGTTCTTATACTAAGGAATAGGGTGAACGATGCGTTGACGTATCGTGAGGTACTAATTCCCTCATAGGTTATTTCAGGTACGCTGTAGTTGGAAACTAGCATTTTCTAAAAGCATGCAGCGATGCCTACCTACAAATCACATTAGCAGCTTTAAAGAATGACCAGGATGCACCAATAGTTGCACATATAAGATATTTAGAAGATCTTCAGCCTCCATCAGTTACTAAAGTCTGTCAACGATCGCTCATTAAAGTGAATTACTTTCTATAAGCATTTTTGAACATCCTTCATAATCATTGTGTCAAAGTGTAGTAACCAAATAAGTTTTCTTTGTAGCCTTGAGTATTGGATGAATTCATAACGAGGCATCAAAGAAACATACAGGGTTGTGTAATCGCCCATCGAGGTACTACAGGTACAATAAGGGTTAGAGGAATGAGTCAGAAAATTTACTAATAAGGAGTTTAGTGGGTTTATATATGCACCTTTACCACAATCGCACAACAACTTTAACACTCATGCCAATTCCTGAACAACATGAAGCCAAATGTCCGTTTCAATTTCTTCCCTGCCTTTGCACAAAATACTACCACAGGGGACTAAAGTTGAAATTCTATCACATGATGGACCAGATAGCAGAGGAGGTTCTGACATACTTTTTCTCTGCACACTTTTTAAACTGTTTAATTTTATTCTTTCTTCTTGATTCACTTATTTTCAATTTAAAATGAGTTTCAGTCACTTGCTAAAGAAATTGTGGCTTCCAGAAGAACTGTCAACCGTCTCCTCCACGAAAATACATTTAAGAGAAAGTGTCGGTATGTTTCTTCTTACACTTTACGATGGCTATACATTCACTTTTTTTAAAGGCTCCTATCTGTTCACTTTATTAAATAAAACAATGCCACTTTTCGGTGACTCAAAGTAAGGTCATCATACTACCAGTTTTGAAACTTATTATAGCTAATTCATGATAGTAGTAATGGGATTTAGAAGAATAAAAGCATGTATCAATATGTAGGTATACTAATTTCACTGTTTCCATTCATAGTAACAATACTTATTATTCGCCCCATATCATTATCACATCATTGAAATATGGATTTCGTTAAAGAGCGACTTTCACTTCTGCAGAGATTGAAAGGATGAAATTTCAGGATCAGATTTATATGCAGAAGCACATCTAGCTGCTTCCAAGGGACGTGAAGAGGCTCTGCAAGACCATCTCTTGAAAAAGGTCAATGAATCAATTGTGACTGAAAAAGCAAATTCATATCCATAGCGAACTTGAGGTTTGACATCTAATCATCTATCTATTTCTCAAGTCATTTTTTTCTCTTTAGATCAAGATTATTAAGAAATCTTTTTTGTGCTATATCTACTAGATGATAAGCTGTGATTATTTTGAGGTTTTAGTGAGCTTCTATTTTGCTTAATATGTAATATTTATACATAGAGAGCTAAGAAACTTTCAGTGATAATAAGCTTGGTACTTGTCATAGCCATCGGTCTTCTTTCAATAGTTATGCAACTGCAACGTCCATCTTCATAGACATACCATTCTGAGTTGATCAGATATGCTCGTCAGTCAACTGATGGCATTTGAATATATGATTTTGTTACATCAAAGCCTAAATGGCCATCATGACTGCTGATCTCAGCAATTCTTCTCTCACTTGCTGCAAATCACCTCCATAATTCCAATAAGATACATTCGGGTAAGAATGATTTTCTCAATTACCATGGGGATTGGTTTGTAAACTATTTTAATTCATTTTGATATATGTAAAATACATCTTTATCTACATTTGTGTTTACTTTTACAGCTCTATCCACAAAATACAAGCAAACTTATGGTCACAAGTGCAGACCTCAAACACGCTCTCTCGCCTCCCTTTTCACGGGTCATGATACCACTTTTTAATACTACGTGCTTAAACATAGCAATATCCTTTATAGGAGTAGTGTAGTACTTGAGTTGTTACAGTTATCAGCTTTAAACCAAAATCATTTCTTTAGTCTAAATATACAAAAGAGCTAATTTCAAAATTTATAATTGATAAATCTGGGTTAAAAGCTATACACATATACAACATGTCGATAGTTTTAACGATCGACAATCTTAGAGTAAAAGCTCAAAATATCTGTCTAAACTATTAAATTAATAAAATATTTCATGTCTAAGTAATGGTCACATCGTGCAAGCATGTAGCAGCAGCCGCAATAAACTGATAATTATTATAAATTAAGGAGTCCTAGAGTTGACGGTGATGAAGACGAGGACCCATTATCTGCAAAGTAGCAAAACTGTGGCAGTTGACTTCCACATACGGTGTAAGATACCTTATATGTCACCTTTTGGACCGGTTTGATGTCGTTTCTTTATTGAGCACCTTCCTGCTCATGCTCATAGACAGTAATGGTAACCACAACAACAACTTACGTGGATTAAGTGTTCTCTTTGCAAGTTCAGACGGTTGGGTTATGGGTGGTGGAGTTGCTCTGACAGCGCATCTTTGTCAGTTGAGATTTAACGTCTTCTTTCTTTGGGACTTCTACAAATGAGGAAAATCAATCAAAATGTTGTGGGCCCTTAAGTCTTGCCAGGTCAAGATCCCTACAGGTGGCGTAACCTGATCATTTCAAGATCTTTCACTTGGATTATATGTGCAGAATGATTCTCGGGTCAATGGGATTTATAATACTTATGTTGTAAGCTGCGTAAGGGCTATAATAGGCATTTTATCGATGAGATTCCATAACAATACATGTGACGTCAATTGTCCTGTTTTTTTCTCCTACCATAGCCGTATTGGTAACATAATGTTGATAATGATATGACAACTTGAATGTAAGGTATGTTTTTATTTTATTTTATCTATTATACGTGCAAGGAGAACTAACCTAATTAAACAATATCATTTTTATGTAATGATGGTGGATGTTTATATATTTTTATTTGTGATTTTCAGAAGGAAGAGATGATGATTATGAGTTAGTTTTAATGGAACGGGCTCTTGGTGTAATAATCAGTTCCGATGCAGGTAAAATACTGTCAAAAAACTGAAGCTTTCTGAAATTTGGGACATGGTTGATCCATATAATATGCCGTTATCTATCTGCACATTCCATGACATTGTTGTTTTCCGTAGCCTTACAAGTTTATCATTGATTCGTGCAAACTTATCTAAATCAAAACTTCTAAATGCTTAATTATATGCATCGACAAGGATTGAAGGGGTCGGAATCTGGTTTAGAAGTCAAGAAAGCATACAATAAAGATGCGCGCAAACACCATCCAGACAAGGTTCTGTATTTGTTTACATTTGGTCTAAGTATATTGTTTTTATTTGTTTACATTTGATCTGGATATATTATTTTTCTTATTTACATCCGGCCTGGATATAGTGCCATCAAGTCTTTATCTTAAAATGCAATCAGGTAGCAATAAGTGAGAGTGGAGCAGGTGGTCATATTTGGAGAGAGTTAATGAAAACCAGCCACACGGATGTCAAAAAGCTTTTTAAGAAAATTGGACAGGAAAATGTGTTTGTATATTGACCCATGAGTTGTAACTGATTACTGTTATTTGGTTAGATTGTGCCCCCTTATCCCATTTTGTATTATATAAGTTGGAACTTGATCTTACCAACTACTACAAGTTAGTCCAAATATTTGGTTTTAACAGAGGGACGCATATAATCTTATATACGTGATATATGTTGGAACTTTATTGGATGATAGTTGGTGTCAAACAATTGGGACTCTCTTAGCGGCTGAAAAATGCACATGACAGCGCCTTTTGGTCAGATATAATTTGGGTACTTATTTAAAATTGAAGGTTTATGTTTGTTACTTTTTCTTTGTTAAAGGTGTCTTTACCAAAACTAAAGAGCACTCAATATGTTATCTCACAAGGTTAACACAATGTAACCTTAGCTTTTACAACATGTCGAACCAAGTAATACTTGCCTCATCACATATAAGTTTATAAACAATGTAAAGAGGCAAGATTAAAAGTCGAAATAAACTTAGTTGCAATCACAAATCAACATAAATTTCATATGGAAATTATTTAGTATTGTGGAGGTATTAATTGGTTTGAACAATATTTCAGGATCATGCTTATAACCTGATTAGGCAATTTCAAAAGTTCGAGAAAATGCAATGAGGCCAATCAGCTTTAACAACCATAGATCTTGACAAACAAATATTGAAGGATCTCTTAGAGTTCTATCAAGGTTCGACCGTATTTTCACTCACTTGATGTTAGAGGAGAAACATGCACGATACGATTGCAGTAGGAGCTTATTTAAGTGTTGAGGAGGCTATTCAGGTAAAGTTGGCACTAAGTTATTATTGCACGAGTTTGCTGCTTTTTTATATGATTTAGAAACAACATTAGTTTAGAGATTTGAAATGTAGAACAAGAGTGAAGGATTAATATGCTTATAAACTAGATGAATCTGTTGTTTGGACTGAAAGATGTAGTACTCAGTATTACCTACGTATGAATGGTATGTTTGTTTGGACTGCAAGTGAAAGCAAAAGCTCAGTTTTAGTCAGCTTCTGAAATATTTATAAATGGTATGTTTGTTTGGTTCTGGTCTTGCTGCAGGTGGATCCCTACATATGATACATCTACTTGCTTCAATATGCACTTGAAGGATTTTGATGATATAATTTTTAACCAATTTTAATATAATCAATATAGTTATAGCGTTGGATATGGAGTTGTAGTTATCTTTTTATAAAATGGTTGCTTGGCATTAAGCTGGTAAATTGAAAGAAAGGTGGAATGTCGCCTAATACGTAATGGTAGTTTTTAAAAAATAATATGTATCTACTTATTAGAACCAAAAACAGGCAACATATCCATGTTATCATTAAGCAAAAATATGCGACTAATGTGCGCAAGAAGCAAAAGAAGTTTATCCGCGTAATGTAGTGAAGCGTAATCGGTGACTATTTTTTAGCAATTAAATTAGTGTTAAACATGTACAAATATTTAAAATAAATAAAATTATTAAAAATGATTTTTATATATATAAAAAAATAGATATTTAATTAAAGAGAATAGAATTTTAAAAAATAAGGTGAAATTAGATTTTAGAAAAAGTAAAAAACTTAAAGTATATTTCAATTTAAATATAAATGAAAATGAGCTTTTAATAAATTATTAAGATTGTTACAAAAGAAATAGAGGGTTAAGATTGTATTTTTGATTTAAAGTTAGATTTTGATTAAAAATTATTTAATAGTTAAGATTTGATATGTTTATCTTAATTTTTGATTTTGTTAGAATGTGTATATTCATTTTTTATATATGAATATAAAAATATAGATAAAAAGGATTAAGAAAAAAAGGTAGATGTTGATATTGCCTAGATATTGACCTTTACTAATTTGATTATACGTAATTTGTGTTTTCGCCTCCATAAAAGTGGATTGAAACTTGGCTGTAAAGATATCTTATACAAAAAATTTTCCTACTGACGTATTATTGGAGATTAGTGGTAGAATACCAATGTATTCTTTTTAAAATTTATTGATTTTGTACGTGTTGTATAATAGCTACAAACTTTCATAAGTGTTATATTATGCACATTTAAATGATGTGTCACGTTATAAATGGTGACAAATTGGTTATACGATTTGTATAGATGGCAAATCTTGCTCATTTTGATATATACGGGCACTTTTTGATACTTTTAAAAAAGGATTTGACACTTTTTGTCAATTCTTTATTAATTATAGGCTAAATGGGCGCACATCTAAAAAATTAAATGGGCTTAATGGGTGCACATATAAAATACTAATCAGGCTACTCGGCGGAATTTTTTTATATTTAATTTTTTATCCACGGGTTTCAAACAAATATTTTTATTTTTTAATTATACTTTTTTATATGTTTTTTTTCCTTTTTAGCTTGCGCCCATTTAGCCCGCACGTTTCACCCGTGCCCATTAGCCCGCGTCCGTTTGACCCATCGCCTGTTTAGCCCGTCGCCTATTTAACTTGCCGCCCGTGCCGCCCGTGTATTTCGCCACCTCTAACGATTTGTATCCGGAGTTTTGATTGGAAAATTTTAGTTTTATGATGGTTAATTTACATCATACACATTGACATTGGATGATATGGCATTTCATAGAAGTGGAATCTGATGCAACAACATCTATACTATTGTTTAACCTTTACTTAATTTTGGAAATATATACTGTATTCACTAAAGAATCACGCATGTTAAAACAAATTTGCTTAAATTTATCCGCAAGCAATATGATGTCTAATAGTATATTTTTTTATTCATTTCCTTTTAGCTAATATTTTGATGTGACACATTTAAGATAATGCAAATTGTTGAGTGTTGACATGCCTCGAAAAATAATCAAACTTGCCCATTCTTCATTGTTTATAACGTTATTTCATATCGTATGAAAATGGTGCTAAACTGCTAATGGTATTTGTCAAAAGATGTAATAGTTTATAGAATGGTAAATATGATAAATACATAAATTCAACAGTCAGTGATGTATATATAAAGAAGCTTTATTTCACATTAAATTAAAAATTATATTTTTCTAACGACGGATATTTTATTATGTTTGATTTCGTGTTATCGGATTTTGAATCATTTCTTTTTGTTCTTTAAATATTCTACGGTTTTTTCCGTAATTCATTAACCGCTACTAAATTTTACTCCTTGGATAGTTAGAAAAGTCTATCAAGTTACGAGTAATTATCACATTTCTTTTTTTATCTATATACCCCTTCAATTATTTTACATTTGTAAAATAAATCCTCTTATTAAAGAAAACTATCTCTAATTTTTATACTATTACCTAACGTATAAGTCTTTTGATATTTTGTATTACACAATTTAAAATAAAGTTAATACAAGTTTGATACGCTTGCTATAAAAACTATAAAATATACTTAGTAATATAACAATAGAAACAATTCGACAAACATTTCTGTTATGCTTACAGAAATATAAAGAAAAAAGGTAGAATTCATTAACACCAATATTTAGCTAAATAAACAAATGTAAACGAAAATCATAAGTCATACCCGCCCATCGGGCGGGTTTTGCCACTAGTATATATATATATATATATATATATATATATATATATATATATATATATATATATATATATATATATATATATATATATATATATATATATATATATATATATATATATATCTTTATATTATATATAGGTATAATTATGATTTGAAACCACACTTTTTAATCCAGTCATATCCCAGTCACGTCTTTAAACCAATAGGATTTGAAAAATTCTTAGAAAATCTCCATTTTCCACGTTTTTTATGATTTGAAATCGCACTTTTCTAAAACTGCTTTTTGGAAACGCTGCTTTATAACTTTTCTGAAACTGAGTTTTGGAAACGATGTTTTGGAAATTGTGTTTTCGAAACAATGCACTTGTGAAACCCGCATTTTTGAAACACAGTTTTGATTGGAAATGGAATTTTGAAAAATTGCGTTTTGGAAACACAGTTTTTGGTTATTTCTGTATTCTATATAAAAAATATGCCATTTGCAAAAATTGAACCTCAGACCTTTCGTTTAGGGGTAATCAAACTTACCAACTTGCTATGGTAAGGTTTTTGTTAAAATGTTACTAACCCATATACTTAAACTCACTAAAATTGAATACCTTTATTTTTTGTTTTTATCTTTTGAAATATTTTTATTAGTTTTCTTTTAAGTTTCAAATTTTTATTTTCTAAATTTCGGATTAAAAACATGTTTATTTCAACTTTTTTAATATTTTTCAAAAATCAGGAAATTTTGATATTCTAATTTTAAATAGAAACTACAAAACCCCATATTACCCTTTTCTATTTCTTTTTCCAAATAAAAATAAAACATGTCCACTATCTATTTCTAACACTATTATAAGTTTGCGTATCTTTTTTATCGTTTTTTTCAAAAAATTTACGTTTCGACAGTTTCTCATGTTCTTGTCCGTTTTCTTTACGTTCCTTCATTTTTCACGTTTTCGTTTTTTTATGTTTTTGTCAGTTTTTTATGTGTTGTTTACGTTTTCGTCAGTATATTTACGTTTCCGTCAGTATTTTTAATTTTTTTCTTCGATTTAGTCCGTTTTCGTCAGCATTTTAACGTTTTCATCCGTAATATTACGTTTTAGTCAGTATTTTTACGTTTTAGTCAGATATTTTACTATTTCATCTAAATATTTACGTTTTCGTCCGAATTATTACGTTTTCGTCCGATCTTTTACTTTTTCTTCCGATTTTTTACGTTTTCGTCATTAGTTTTACGTCTTTATCCGAGTTTTTACGTTTTTGTCTGAATTTTTACGTTATCGTCCGGCTTTTTACGTTTTTGTCCGATTTTTAATGTTTTCTTCAGCTTTTTTATGTCTTCATCCGATTTTTTACGTTTACGTTAGGTTTTTTTTTACGTTTTTGTCTGATTTTTTACGTTTTCGTCCGATTGTTTACGTTTTAGTCTAATTTTTTACGTTTTCATCAGAGTTTTTACGTTTTTCATCAGTATTTTTACGATTTCGTTTGTAATTTTATGTTTTCATTTGTAATTTAAATCTTCACCAGTATTTTTACGTTTTCGTCCGAAATGTGCAAAAATATATGAGTAAAACGTAAAAACGCTGATGAAAACGTAAAAAAACGGACGAAAACGTAAAAATACAGACAAAAATATAAAAATACTGACGAAAACGTAAAAATTGGACGAACACGTAAAAATAATGACGAAAACGTATAAATACCGAGGAAATGTAAAAATACTGACTAAAATGTAAAATTACTGATGAAGACGTAAAATTACTGATGAAAACATAAAACAGTTGGCGGAAACGTAAAAACGCTGACAAAAACGTAAAAACGCTGACGAAACCCTAATAATCGGACGAAAATGTAAAAAATCGGGCGAAATCGTAAAAAACTTGTGAAACCCTAATAAATCGGCCGAAAACATAATAATACTGATGAAAACATAAAAACACTTATGAAAACATAAAAAAGCTGATGAAAATGTAAAAGAACTTACGGAAACGTGGAAAACAAATGAAAATGTAACAAAAACTAGCAAAACGTGAACAAAAATTGATCATGAAAAAAAGATTGAAAATGATTTTGTCTAAATATTGTTCGTTCTTTTAGAAAATGAAAAATACCATCTAAACAAGTGTTCAATATTTTCAACTCTACTCTAGAAAAGAGAACTCTTTTCGTCTCTAGAAATTTAAAAGCAGAAAATTATGAAAAAGTTTTCCACAACTAAACAGACCCTTTATTTTTTGTTTTTAATTTTCAAAATATTGTTATTAGTTTTCTTTTTAAGTTTCAAACTTTTTTATATTCTAAATTTCAGATTAATTTTCACAGCTCAATAATTATCCGAGTGTAAAGGTTTAGACATGTAAAAATTGCCATGAAATAATAAAAATTAAACACAAAAACTTGCGTCGGATTAAAATATATTTAAATACCCAAAATAACAATTGCTACTATAAACTTGCGTCATTCCAGTATAGGAAAATAACATAACGCTATTTTTGTGAAATTTGGTATTCTTTTAAGGTTTATCCGAGTGTAAAGGTTTTTGTTTTCATTAATGCGTGTTTGTGAGGTTTAGACATGAATTTTTTTTTATTAATTTTCGAAATATATATATTTTTAAATTCGGATTAAATTTTAAATCTTTTGAAAATATCTATTTTTAATATAAATTTAAGAATCATATTATAGCAATATATCAAGTTACGGTTTCACCACCGGGGCAACCCGATCAAGTCACTAGGTAACGAGATCGATCATTGGGTCAACCCGGTCGAGTCACCGGTTCACGGGTTCATCGTCAATGGTTTGTTCATCTTAAGAAAAACAATCCCGTCCGTTGACCACCAATAAACTTTACTTAAGCGTAAACTATAACTAAAATATAGTAAAGGTTAAATTACAAATTCAGTAAACTAAAAACGCACAACAAAAAACTCTCCAAAATAAGAAAAAAGTGACCCCGCCCGTTGGGCGGGTTATGACGCTAGTATATATATATATATATATATATATATATATATATATATATATATATATATATATATATATATATATATATATATATATATATATATATATATATATATATATATATATATATATATATATATATATATATATATATATATATATATATATATATATATATATATATATATATATATATATATATAGGGTGAGGTTATTTTCAGAACCAAATAAATGTACAGAACTGCGAGAACCACCTTTTTACTCTTAAAATGCACATGTATAATCATCGGGTTAGTTCATTAGGTAAAAATACATGAATTTTCATTGCCATAGGTCACTAGAAACATGTATCCTAAGACCATGCACATGTATTTGTTTTGCATGTATTATAACTATCTTTTCATTGCATAATATAAAAACACATGTGTAGTCTTCATATCGCTTATCATACTCGGATATATAACAAATAAAACAATTTTTTAATGTTAATTTAAACATAATAATGAAAATACATATGCATTCTTAAGTGTATAAAGGTGGTTCTCGCAGTTCTGTACATTTATTTGGTTCTGAAAATAACCTTACACTATATATATATATATATATATATATATATATATATATATATATATATATATATATATATATATATATATATATATATATATATATATATATATATATATATATATATATATATATATATATATATATATATATATATATATATATATATATATATATATATATATATATATATATATATATATATATATATATATATATATATATATATATATATATATATAGGGATGGGATCTAGAGAAAACAATATCTCGGAAGAAAACATAGAAAACAAAAACAGATGCCCTAAACGAAATGCACTATACGGATGCCTTAAACGAAATTATTAGGGCATCCGTTTTTTACTTTTAGGGCATCTCTTTAGTTTTCTATGTTTTCTACCGAGATTATGTTTTCTAATGATCCCATCCCTATATATATATATATATATATATATATATATATATATATATATATATATATATATATATATATATATATATATATATATATATATATATATATATATATATATATATATATATATATATATATATATATATATATATATATATATATATATATATATATATATATGTATATATATATATATATATATATATATTATATATAATATATATATATATATATATATATATATATATATATATATATATATATATATATATATATATATATATATATATATATATATATATATATATATATATATATATATATATATATATATATATATATATATATATATATATATATATATATATATATATATATATATATATATATATATATATATATATATATATATATATATATATATATATATATATATATATATATATATATATATAGGGTTGAGTTATATGAAGAACCCATTTTAAGTATAGAACCATGCAGAACTTTTTTAAGCCAATCAAAAACTAAGATTATTTAAAGATTTTATTTAATTGAAAAGGGTATAATTGTAAAATATATTTTAGTTCATATTTAAATATTTTTATATCAAAAACGATTTTTAATAATTTAGTTTTTGAAATCAAAAAAATAATTCTTTTATATTTTCTTCTAACATAGATGTAGGTATTCTAAACTTTCTAGTGCATTTATGTTATTTTTAATATTGTACATTTATTTATGTTATTTGTATACAATTATTTAGCTATTAAACGTGTTTTATATATATATATATATATATATATATATATATATATATATATATATATATATATATATATATATATATATATATATATATATATATATATATATATATATATATATATATATATATATATATATATATATATATATATATATATATATATATATATATATATATATATATATATATATATATATATATATATATATATATATATATATATATATATATATATATATATATATATATATATATATATATATATATATATATATATATATATATATATATATATATATATATATATATATATATATATATATATATATATATATATATATATGGTTGAGTTATATGAAGAACCCATTTTAAGTATAGAACCATGCAGAACTTTTTTAAGCCAATCAAAAACTAAGATTATTTAAAGATTTTATTTAATTGAAAAGGGTATAATTGTAAAATATATTTTAGTTCATATTTAAATATTTTTATATTAAAAACGATTTTTAATAGTTTAGTTTTTGAAATCAAAAAAATAATTCTTTTATATTTTCTTCTAACATAGATGTAGGTATTCTAAACTTTCTAGTGCATTTATGTTATTTTTAATATTGTACATTTATTTATGTTATTTGTATACAATTATTTAGCTATTAAACGTGTTTTTTTATTAGTGATCAACATATAAGATCGTTAATACTCAGAAATTTATAACCAAACACATAAAATCATACATGTAACCTCTAAATTTATAACATATCAATATAAAAAATTTAACATCAAATAAAATATTATTCAAATTCTCATATATCTTCTAAAATAAAGATATTCATGCCTTAAAAATAATATTTGTGCACTCTTCATTTCTTCATCAAATTCATTGAAACATACGCCCACAGTGCCAAAACACATGGATGCACCGAGCTAAGAACATGCATGCATCGAGCCAAGAACAGGATGCACTGAGCCAAGAACATGCATGCACCGAGCCAAGAACATGCATGCATCGAACCATGAACATGCATGCACCGAGCCAAGAACATGCATGCATCAAACCAAGAACATGTATGCACCGAGCCAAGAACATAAATGCGCCGTCTTCCAAAAAATATATGTACACGACTTTTTAAAATGAGTGCATTCGTTGGTCGTCTTTGCCACACACCAGCTTTGGATAATTGAGCCATTTCACTGAAGAAAATAAAGAAACGACTAGTTACATCAAATTATGCATGTTAAATTAATTGTAATACTAGTTCATAAATTACAACTTATAGAAAAAAAATATTTATATGTGTCGGACTATGATTCTAATGCCAACACTTACATATAAACTAATATGATAATAGCAATTCATGAGCCATAACTATAATTCGTAACCCATTTTCTTAAATGTCAGATCTCTAAATAAGAAAAAGCAAAACTACCACTTACATATTACTTAATTGTAATCATGTTATCTTATAGTAACTCATTTTAAATTAATTATACAAGAGACCCACGTTATGAACTCATGATGCAAATGGCCTTCCAATATAGAAATAAAAATATTTTTCTAAAAATCAAATATTCTACATCATTAATATGCAAGCCATTTTAAGATTCACTAACCTTACGAGTCAGGTAAAGGTAGACGACATTTGAACACCTCAGTTAAATTTAGCCTTCGGCAGCCATCGTACGTCGCCTAGTTCCTACCTCCAACCATGGTCCTAGTAGTTGTCGCCTTCATCCTTTTCTAATCGCAGCCACTGAGATCGGATTTGTTGCACTTATTCATTCATTTTAAATGAGTCCAATTCATTCATTTTTGTAAAACACGTTGGTGCTTGCTCTATCCAGATCCAAATAGATTTGTGATATTATTTTTGGACCGAATAATAAATTTATTGAAAAAAGCGGTGGTTTTTTGGTGGTGGTTATTAGGTTTGGGAAAAAGAGATGAAGATTAAATAGATTGTTTGCAGTATTTTTTAATAAACATAAAATAAATTGACATACCAATAATGCCATTTTAGCTTTTTCTTTAATTGAAAATAGAACCATTACTTTTTGTTAAATTGCAGTTTGTGCATTTTTAATTTCAGCCTTTGATCAATGTCATCTAAAGGTCTATATTTATTTTAGTAGTTCTGCAGAGTTCTACACTTAAATTCGGTTCTGCATATAACTCTCACCTATATATATATATATATATATATATATATATATATATATATATATATATATATATATATATATATATATATATATATATATATATATATATATATATATATATATATATATATATATATATATATATATATATATACTAGCCGAGTACCCGCGCCTAGCGGCAGCTGTATCTAGTTTCACTGAATTTTGATACGACAAATAATTTTACGATGACATGGTTGCATTGTTGCAATATTTTCTAATGAATGCAATGTTTTTTTCATGACGTCGTTTTAACTTGGGCTATTCCTTTAATAGTTGGGTTCTTGCAGCTAACGACAACGGTGTTTATTTTTTTATCAAAATTTGACGACATATAATCTCGGTTGATAGGTTGTATTTCTATCGTTATGGTCCCATTTCGAAAAACTGCTCTATTAATGGCATACTTGTAGTGTTTTGGAAACACCCAAAATAAGAATTATAAGCAATGTTTTCATATCCAGGTTGACCCGTTGACTCAGTTTCGATTAAAAAATATGTCATATTAAACCGGGTTTTATATTTTTGAAACTCGGTTAGACTCGTCAGATTTAAGGTGAGCTAGATTAACCCGGTTTTCGAGACCCAGCTGTTTTTAGTTTTTTTCAGGTTTTTGAAAAAAATATAAATTTTATGTGTAATTGCGGTGGAATTTTATTTTTAGATATTATATAATTTTTGTTAATTAATAAAAATGTGAAAATTTTATTTTTTTAGAAAACCAGATTAACCGAGTTGATCCGGACTCGGTGACTCGACATAGTCGATTTAAGTTTCGCATTATTTTTTTAGAAATTTTTGTATAAGTTTCGCATATTGGTTTAAGGATAATCGTGTATCATGATAAAGTGTCATGAAAATTTGCATGAATTTTGAACCTTTATGTATCTAAGGCTCGGGGGTAGGGAGAAAATCTCACGAGTGAGTCTTATGTGACAAAAACTCACGTGTGGGTTGCCATAAACCTCACCGGTGGAATAATTAAAACCCAGGCGTGAGTTACGTTTTCTAGAAAAGAAAAACTCACCAACTGTTAGTTACTCACCCTTATGGGTTTTAGAAATTATGGGTCCCATTATTTATTATTATTTGTTTTTTAAGATTGTGAGTGTGGGATATTTTAGTGGGGTATATTTTTATATAAAATGTGTATGGGGTGTAGGTGAGTTTTTTTCCTTAGTAACTTTGAAAGGTGAGTTAGTGAGAGGATTGAAAAAGGTGAAGTGACAGTGTGTTTTTGAGATACCACTCCCCTAGCCTAACTGGATTTAAGTAAAGTGAAAAGATTATAAACTCTTAATACATGCTAAACGAAATCTTAAAAGTCTTCAACTATCTAAAAGTTTGTAATTTAATAGTAATATAATATTACTTGTACGTTTCTAACAATCACACTTGTGAATTTTTATTGTTGTTATATTTATATACATGTTGTAGTTTTATTTTAAACGTGTTATATTCATGTATGTGCAGCCTTTGTGTTATCAAAATAGAGCATTTATTTCAAAGTTTAGAAATATTTTAAAATGTCATTAATGTCACACACGTGATCGGGCCGGGTACAACATAAAAGACGTATTCTATTTTGAGCTATCTTTGAATGGACTTTTATTTTCAGCAAGCTAAGTTTCATGTATTGTTCAAATTTAAACATCGTGTAAAGTTTGGTTCATTTTTGTCTTTATCCTTGACTCGGATATTGAGAATTCAAAGGTGACTGTCTTCTCACACATCTCTAAACACAAGATCCATATGTCTTGCGCTTTTTCACATTAAGCAACATCTTTCAACCCTGTTTTATTTTTTATCTGAGTCAATTCGTCACACTAACCAACACCTTTCAACCCTATTTCAATTTTTTCAAATTATGTTCGTCACGTTAACAAACATCTTTCAGCACTATTTTATTTTTTATCTTTTGAATAGTATAGATTCTACTTTGTCAATCTTTACACAGTAAAGATTATTAATTTAAGAAAATAAAGTATATGCACCGACAAAAGCAACATTCTTAGTGAACAGCAGCTTGTTTTTGGCGTCTCGGTGGCGGCAACTATTTTTCTTCGGCCAAAACGATGGTAGACGCCAGCTATAACAAAGAACGCAAAAAACTTATAAAGCTAAGATCTTCAAACAGACCCAATAAATAAATAAAAGATGATCTTCAAAATTAAATAAACAATTTTAGATGTATTAAAAAAATTTAAAATACAATAAAACATGAAAAAACCTTGTAGCTGTGATATTCGATGATTATCATTTATGTTGGTGGTGAGTTCCAGCAGTGTTTGGTGGTGGTGAGTTCGAGTAGTGTTTAGCAGCGGGCGGCAATGGAGAGGGCCCCTATAACAAAAAAAAAAAAAATAACAACACATAGATTTACAAAAAGCACTAAAGATATGCAAACTTAAAAGGAAAGATACCTCTTTAGGTGACACCAAAGATTCACTTGGTGGTAGCATCCGATTCCGGCGAGGCGATAGTAGATCTTCCGGCAAGGCGAGAGTAGATCATCCGGCTATAACAAAAGAAACGCAAGAACATTAGTAAAAACAATAGATCTATAATAATAAAAAATTATACACACATAAAAACAATAGAACTTTGAAAGAAAACAATAAATCTATATATTTAATTTTTATTTGAAGAGATCCGTGGTTGTAGGTCTCGCGGTGATGCCCCGACGACGATTACATCCGATGGTGGTAAGGACGCCGAATGGTGGTGATGTTTGGCCGTGGCGGTTTGGATGGATGTAGGTTAGATATGTGAGAGATGCGAGTTTCTTATTTTTAGTTTCAAAAGTAAAGATGTGTTTGTGTATGTGTCTTGAGGAGAGAGATTTTTTGAGCGTGTTTGTGTGTGTGTTGAGGACAGAGATTTTTTGTGTGTGTTTTGTTTTTTTAAATGGACGGGGAGAGTGGGGTATTAGAGGGAACGGTGTGGCAAAGAGGGTGGCTCGCCGTGACTAGGTGGCACGCTCGCCGCCTCTCGCCGCCGTTCGCCGTTACACCGCCCCCTCGCCGGATGTCAAATGTCACAAAGTGACATTGCTCGTTGGTAAATAAAGTGGGGCCCACTTTTTTATTATCGTTTTCTAACGGCTAGTAAAAAAAAAAATTTTATTATCGGATTCGGATCCGGGAACTGACTAATCGTATTATGTAATTTTATTTTTAATATCGTATTATGTAATTTTATTTTTAGTATCGTATTGCATTTCCTATTGTATTTCGTATTGTCTTTTTTTTTCCGTATTTTTATATTCGTAGCGTAATTTTATTTCTCGTATTTGTATTTTATTTTTTAGTATTTTATAATTTTTAATTTTATGAAATGAATTTTTATTTTGTGTGAAAATTGAAAAATTAAATAAAATGGTGAGTGGTGGGACCCAAGTGAAGAGGAGAGAGACTAGTTGTGATAAAGGGGGTGTTTTTGGAAAAGAGGAGAGAGATTAGTTGGTATGACGTGGCGCTGATGTGGCGCAGTGAAGAGGTAAATACCTAGCCGTGATACCTGATGCTCTTAGTTTGTATGTTAGGTTTATATAGTTTTATTGGTAAAGGTTATTTTTTGGATTGGTTGTTGGTTTGGTGTGTGTAAATTTAGGTTTTGATTTTGGTTTGTGTGTCTGAATCTTAAAGGTGGTAGGGTTGGATTTTGGTTGGGGATATACATGCTTTATAAGGGAGTATAAAAAATATATATATATATATATATATATATATATATATATATATATATATATATATATATATATATATATATATATATATATATATATATATATATATATATATATATATATATATATATATATATATACTAGCTTCAAGGCCCGTCCGATGGACGGGCTAGCTTTAAGAGGTTTTTTTGTGTTGATAAAATGGGAGTTAAAATATTTTAAAAAATACGTTATAGAATAAATAATCGAAAGTTGTAAAAAATAATGTCATAACTTAGCATAAAGAATCTTTGGAAAAATGGTAAAGTTCTATAGTTGATAAAGTCACTTCAAGCAATGTTGATCGTAATAATTTAAAACAAAAAACATTAAATTATAACAAATTAGGTCTATGTTGGATCAAAATAATATCATCTTTTGCCCTTAATGCCAAATATACTAAACAAAATTACAATAACATGAATATAGAACGATTAAATAATTAACAAAACATCATTAGATCACGTTAAAACGAATATAATGGTAAAATGTACAAGGTAAGATGATGTTATTAATAACCGGAAAAGAAAATTACGCACTTTGTTGTTGATAAAAGAAAGTAAAAGCGTCAAATTTTTTAGCTTATGATGAACTTCTTTTTACGCAACTTTTGTTGTATAATCGCAATAGTTTCCTCTTTGGTAGAACACAACACTTTTAGAGTATTCTCGCTTTTAATGCTTGAAAACAATCATTTACAGAGTAAGATAAATTATAACTTGAATGAATAGTATTAGTTAGATATGAGCAAAGTTCTAAAAGGCACGTCTTGACGGCGCAAAGGGTCATTAAAGCGTAAGTCGTGACCTCGCCGTTATGATATGGACTTTGGTGTTGGCTCTGAATGTAGCATGGGTCAATGCGTCAAAAGGTGGGTAAAGGCTCACTATATCTCAAGGCGTGGAGCCTTTATTAGTAGCTTTTGAAGAATTTTTGAGTTTATTTGTAATTGAGATATTTTTTATTTGGGCCTAGTCATTTTTTTAAGTATTAACTAAATTTCAAGTACAAACTGAGTGATATGATTATATGTCTACTTGTATATGAAAATATGAAATATCATAATATTTTATTACATAAATTTATAAAAAAATTGTCGTTTAGTCACACTATAAAATGCGTCATTGCTTAGCAAAGACTCTTAAAACTTAAATCTTGAAAATGTCGGCACGTTACACTTCACACTATCATATGAGTATAATTTACATACTTTGCAGTTAAACCAAGTATGAAATATTACAAAAGGCATCGTAGAAACATATCTCGAGGATCAATAATTTTGAAGAAAAGTGAATGTTAGTATTAACAAATTTTTAAAACAAAAATAAATCAAAAAATGAAATGGTCATACAATTTAAATATTAAAACATAGTTTAGTTATAGTGACGTTTTTAAATATTACTTCTTGCGTCCTAAAATTATTGTCCCCCGATAAAAAACACACAGTTTAAGAAAAATATCATCTTTTCAGCTTTTTCTCTCTTACTTTATTTTTTACAGAAAGACAGTTTACCCTTAACCAATTAATTTAAAACATTTTTAAAGTTTGTAATTATGATTTTAAGTTTTAGAAGTGGACAATTAATTTGGGACAACCCGAAAAGGAAATGTAGCCTATAATTTTAGGACGAAGGGAGTAGTAACTTAGCTTAATCATTTAAGTTTTTTAATATTTAAATTGTAAAATCTCGAGGCAAATCCTAACAATAAAAGTAATTTTTCAACTACTACTTTAAGGCTAATTACATTCATCCTTAATTATAAACATTATTTACGTATTAATCTATGGTTGGCCACAATTCTATACTCAAACTCAAAACTGATAATGGCATGCGTGTAACTAAATAAGCAAATAATACATCACTACACATGATAAGGAAAACATCAACTTCCATTGTTTAAAAAAAAGGAAAGCATCAACTTTATTTGCTATAGAAGAAAAGTATGCCAAGGGCCACAATCTGTTGGAGACCGATCTTTACAAACATATCCTGTATACAAAACTCTCATAACTCTGCTTCAAACATCTCATGTCCTGCCCGCCTATAGAATCAAATAAAACATCAAAGTATGTGCACATGTTTTCAAATAATTATTTCTAATGACGTTGACCATACATTAACTATTTATGTAAGTTGAATTAAAAGAGAAAGGAGTTTTTGTCAATCGATACTCAACCAAAACATTATCCAAAAGTCCAAAACTATCAATTTCAAACGCAACCCACTTTTAACTGTTACCCAACACCCCTAATTTGGCCGAATATATCAAAGGCGTTAATATTACAAAGGATTGGCCCTGACTTGTGTTTTGGTGCGAAATGACATTAATAAGCCACACGGATGTAATGTTATAAATAGACCAATTTGAACTTGATTCGATACAACGTTTAATAAAAAACTATTTTATTACCTATATCAGATTTGTTATCCTAGACACGCTCATGAAGTCCAAACTCTGAAGTTTTGGTTGTGTTGTGGTATAAACCAATAAATAAATCCAACTTATCTTGTATAACGGTTCATTTATTCCAACTAATGAATAAGTGTAGGCTATAAACACAATGAATATTTTCTACTTAAGGAGTCGAGACATAAGAAACTTACCAAGGCAGATTCTTAAAATAGAATCTTTATGCATCGTTTCAACCATGTATATTTTTTGTTGCTTCTTTTTCATTTCCTGGTATTCTTCGAAAACTTCATACTTATGTTTCTACTTCCATCTCACTATCAGATATATCATTTTATACTTCTGTTTCAAGAGATTGATGTCTCACATTAGTTACTTTATTTAGTTTTCTTCTTGGAATACTTCGCTTGTTGAACTTATGCCTCTCATGAAAATAAACTGCGCGTTTGTGTTCAGTGTTCCTACAACCAAGAAAGAATCTAATAAAAAGTTGCATATAATATTAACATATTGACAGTGATTCACAAGCACGAACCACAATGATGTTTTCAGAAAACCGGGTTACGTTTCTTCTAGATTATCTTCCTTGGTTTCATTCCACCATGCATGAAAAAAATACAACCTGAAAAAT
This sequence comes from Glebionis coronaria, assembly GCA_025667525.1. NCBI lineage: Eukaryota > Viridiplantae > Streptophyta > Magnoliopsida > Asterales > Asteraceae > Glebionis > Glebionis coronaria. The sequence continues at coordinate 108,935,307 of CM046877.1, read as the reverse complement.
ATAATGTTTGATTACATCCAAATAAGGTCACACTTTACGCAATTGTTTTGCTAAAAAACAACATACTATTAAACGAAACACACCTTCAAACCCGAAAAAAGATAGAATAATAATACAAAGTAAAATGATAGTTTTGCACCAGCCCAAATACCCCTTAAACTTTTAACACTGTACTCCTTATAAAACAGGTTTACATCAGCCCCAAAATACTAAAAAATCAACCCAAACACCCCTAAAACTGCAGTATTATAGCAGATCCCCAAATCTCGTAATATTGAGATCATAAGCAGCCTAAAACAATTTTAAAGACACATCGTATAAACTTGAAAACTAATTTTGTGTACAACTGATGCATTTATCCCTCGAGACAAATACTTTAAGACATTTTCCCATCCTTTTACCTTTACACGTTACATATATATTAGCATATAAACTCGAAAGTGGACTCCTGTATGTCAATACATAGTCAGTATAGTTTTGCATAAAACATAGTAGAAGTTTTTGCAAAAAATAAACATGAGCCGTAGGAGATCAACATGCGAGGACCCTATCGGTGGCTGCAAATAAATTTTTGACAGAGTTAACATATGTGGCTACCCCATTGCAAGGGTGCTGTTACGAATGCCTTGTTTTGATGTCTATAAATTTGTCCGTTATTTTTATATGTAGATAGTTGATTAGTATCGTGTATCCCTTAAATTCTAGAAGCAATATTGAATATGGAGATGGTACAATGCAAATCAACATAAAATTAACTTCTCCTCGACTTGGCATCTCTCACAGCCAAAAATATCAGCACCTGATTTGAAGAAAGCTTTCAAATGCAGTTTATGCCCATGAATCATATATGATTGAATGTTTTTGTCTTATTTTTTCGTAAATTATATTCCAGTACGATGAAGGATATGGCCCATCATACTACATGAAAGAGTGATAATGGAGTAGTCATAATAATGCAATGGATCCTAATAATTTGAAATTGGTCGGCATACTCGGATTTGAAACGCTTAACTTGGACTTAGTTTTTGTAAAAGTAAGAATTGTACAAAGCAGTATATGGAATCTTATAGTATTTTTGGATTGATAATGCAATCACTTAGAACTCCTAATGTTTCCAAACAGTGCTCATAGAGGAACTCAGCAAGATCCATAAGTATCATCACCATAGAAGTTAAGTCTGCTCTAAATGAGACCTTTTTATGGTATCTCGCACCTAACATATCAGTTACAATAGTCCCAAGCATGACTCCAACTTGTATGCTTTTCTTAGACACTAAAGATGGAATTGATATCTTATTTGGAGCTCAGTATTGTAAGATATGAATACCGATAATAACCTAAATACTACACTAATAACGGTGTACATTATCTAGCAATAAAAGTTTAAAAAGAGCATCTAAAGGTTCTGTAATACACATTTATGGGTCGTAGAGAAAATGTCAAGTTCATAAATACCATGATATTTCAAGGAACACCGGTTATGTTGATTTCCACCACCTTGTCTAGGAACAATAAGTACAAATATAGGAGTAGTAGGTGACCAACAGAAGTCCATCTCATTTTTAACTTAAATGAATTTATTATCAAATCACTAATTATGAGTTGCAAAATTTATCATGATCAATCATCATCTTAAACAATATTTTTTCATAACAAAATCTATTAATCACTTTCATTTTTTTTAGGATTAAATTTTTTAACCGTAAAAAAAACAGAAACTAATTTATGAACAATTAAATCAAACACATAATTAATAATATGACTATTTAATCTAAGATTGGGGTTAGAAATATATCCCGAAACAAAAAAATTAAGAAGTAACATAATATCAAATCAAAAAGGAACTTACCAGGATCAATACAAATAAGTCTTCCGCCGTTTTTGAAGTCGACCATGGATGCGTTTATAAGGGTTTGAATCCTTTGTCAACAAATCGTTCTTTTATCAGCATCTTGTTGATTTATCTTTACATCGGCGTGTATATGAGATCCGGTTTTTTGGGTTTTTTTATTATGCTTTATTTTTTAGCATTTCAAGAGAGAAATACGGGAAGGGTTTCAATATCATGATTTGTGACCTCGAAATCCTTAAATCAAGTAATCCAATTTCTCAAGGGAAATTTTAGGATTTTAAATAGGGTTTTTATTTTGTTTGTTAAAGAACAATTGTTTGTCGATCTAATACTGAATCGGGTATTGATTTAGGCATTTAGTAAGGGTTTTTGATTTTGAATGATAACATGGATTTATGTTTTTCTCGATCTGATTGTCATTAGAGATAGAAATTTTAAGAGATACTTTTTCCTTGGATCTCGTCAATGTGAAGTGAAGTTGGAAATCGGGTATTGAATTACACGTGTTATTATTTTAGAATTTTCAACTTAAGAAAATGTTTTACCATCCTTCCTATATAAGGGTTTCTGATATGATATATATATATATATATATATATATTAGTGGCTAAGCCCGTCCGATGGACGGGCATGACTTATAATTATCGTTTTTAAATTTTTGTTTAGCTAAATATTGGTGTGTGAGCTTAATGAGTTTATTACATATTAATAACGCAAGACAACATTTGATGAACATACCATAATTTTAAATTTTGGATTTGGAAAAAAGTGAGTGAACGAAATTATTCATTATGTGAAAAAATATCATCGTGCCTCAAACATAAAACAAATCTTGGAATTCTAACAATAAAAACCTTCTAGAATTCTCGTATATCTTATAATCTTTGGTAACTGTGTTATCAAGAAAGTCAGCGAAACTCAGTTTGAACTCACACAGAAAACTCATATGAAGCTTCCTTATAAATACACTTAACCCGCTCAACGGTATTGTAGCCACTCTTCTCCCAAATTCTCTTATACATGCATAAAAGGCAAATAAATTAACCATATATGAATTTGAAAAGTGATTCTACTACTCTAAAAATACATATAATTTGATGTATGGACACTTTATTCTATTTTATATAAAGGTATCCTCCGCTATGTTATAGTGGTTATGAAAAAAGTTTATAAAATTATTGAAAAAGTTTAAAAGCTTGTAAACATTATGATTAAATTCAAAATTTAATGCACATAAATTGATGTTTATAAATTTGAAAAGATTTATGCATGGTAGGAATAAATTTATAAAATAAAGCAATTTATAACTTAATGTTTTAACACAAGTATAAAGTTTTAAAAATGTTTATTATATATTGTATGTAAATTCTCTAAGATTAAAATATTTTCTAGTTTAATTTTATTCTTATTCATTTATCTTATAGGATGGTAGTAACACCTCCTCCTAAGTTCTATGTAAGTGTAAAACTTGAATGATAGTTTTTTTTATTTATATTAAAATCATAGAATGCGAGTAACTTTTCTAAAAAGACTTTTTATACATCGATGAATATCACTTGGTGTAACTAATTTCTCCACCATTTTTAATAGCTTTCACCTAGATGCATCAATTAGTGAACCATCGAGAAGTTTTTATTGTTAGAAAAAAAATTAATTCCTTTCTATGTGAAATATCACCTTTTACGGAAAAAGGGAGTAAAATACAATATGATATGAAATTACGAAATGATTATTAAATATACTTACCCTTTAATAAACTATATATGCTTTTACAAACCTAATTATGTTATGATGAGAGTAAAACGATGATATCATAATTCAACATCATAATTGAAACGTAAGGTAATAACCAATACCCGCGCAAAGCAAAGCGACATGTAAATTTTATTTTCATTTTTTAAAAAATTCGTTTTTAATGATTTTATTAGAGGCGACAATTGTCTCGTGTTCTTGTTGACTTATTCTGGTCTACAGGGTGGCGGGTTAAGGCTAAAAATAATTTACGCTAAAAATAATCTACTAGACATCACCAATTTAATAATTTGTGTCAAGAAACTCAAGTGTGAATGCTTGCTTTTTGCAGTAGGAATCGGGTTGGGTTGGTCGGGTTCGAGTTATTTGGGTCAGGTCGAAGTCGGATCAAGGCTAAAAATAATTTACGCGAACAACTCGAGTGAATCGAGTTCGGGTCTATTCGAGTCGGGTCTATTCAGGTTCGGGTTAACCCGAATTCGAGTAAAATATAAAAAAAGTGTTTTTTTACTTTCTCTTAAAAGAATTTATATTAAATTTAAATTTAAAAACTAAAAAAACTAAATAAAAAATTCTTATCCAGATAAATCGGGTTGACCCGAACCCGAATTAGATATAACCTTTATACCCGATATCCAACCAGATTTCAAATTCGGATTAGTCGGGTTGACCAATTAACCTGAACTGAAATTTAAATCCGACTAATCTGTCCCGAATATGCTCCACGGGTCAGAAATATTGCACCCGTACTTGCTGTTACTCTTTTCTCATTACTAATTTTCAATAATATTTTTCAATAATGCACCAACGGTATGACAAATATGAATTATAAACTGAATGTAATGTTTTTATATAATTGTAACCCACGATATACTTATTTTTTTGTTGTTTTGTTCATATTAAATGTTTGTATTACTCTATAAATCTACTCTATGGATCTGCTCCATATAGTTAATCAGCAGACCGTTTTACATATGTTATTCTCTTTCATTGAAAGTTTTTACCGACATATTTCCTTAATTTGATTGTTCTGCATCTTTGTACTATGATAATGATTTGGTTGAGCTAAGTGATTGGTTTGATAGCGACTTACCTTAATTCAGTGTTTAACCTAACGAATAACCGCGCCACCTTCTTGAAGTAACCAAATTGAGAGCTGACGAAACCTCTTGTTTCACGGACTGTCGTAGCTCACGTAGCATCAATTCATTCAAGTCGCCATTGTGTTCAGCATGTTATTCATTTGTTCTTGAAGCCTAACTATATAATATGTATGCCAATTATAATCTCCCATTCCTACAGATCAAGAGCGAGAACTGGTTCAACCAATAAAAACATTCTTCAGTACACATATTTTATAAAAAAACTCACAGTTCGTAAGTGTTGTGCGATGGCTGGTGAAGATGAATGAACACCTTTTGCGGTCTGGAAAACATCGATGACATCATCGTTCTCATTTACACTCTACTGTTCATGATCTTGTTGCTCATGTTCGCGCATCCACTCATCGTCAGATTGGGTACCTTGTTCTTGGCGTCAATATAGGATTGTAGCAGCTGTCCAGTCTCAAGCTGAAACAACTTATAAGAAGACTGGAGACTCTTCTTCTACTCATACGCTATTGAAGTTAGAGTTTTCTATCATCATCACAGGTATAAATTGCATAAGTTCTTTACAAATACCATGTCAGGGACTTTATCATCATCTATGTTCTAGTCAAGCCAACTGTGTCGCCATCGAGTTGTTTATGATGATGGCGATGAAGAACTCGAGAGCATGCCGAAATAGCGTCCAGATTATCTATGTTTGAGATCAAGTTGATGAACAACCGGGAAGCGGCTATTAAATTTTCCTGCATCAACTGCTGAACATCTCAACGTTCTTGAAGTAGGGCTCAATGTTCCAGCTATACTATTGTCGCCTTTTGCTCGGTTTTTCCATTGCCATCGACTCTGGTTCGTGTAAACCTCTAATTACAGATAATTCAGGTTACTTCTCCAAACACATAACCTGTCACCATATTCTAGTCTGACAGTAATTTTTTTTTTGGGTAAAAGGGAATCAATACCCCGGTAAAATGCATTACACCAAAAAAACGTTGAAGTACAACGGATGAGGGTGAAGTCCCCCATCGCAGCCCGTTACATAGGCAAAAACAAGCAAATAATCAATTTGCTACAATTCTTTCCACTACACAAGAATGACAAGCCATTCTTTATGAAAACAGAAAAACAACTATTTCCTACCTATACCTTTAACCTTGAAGTCAAATTGATCACAAAATTCACGATATGAGCTTGGATATTCTTCAAATTGATCTTCATAGTCATTATAAGCATCCTCTTCCAATGATTGCCCACCACACCCCGATGAGCTAGGAAAAGTATTTCCATCTTTAGGTTGAGAAATTTCATCCACATCCGTGTCTGAATCCTCATTTAAAACTTCCATAGATGAAACAGATTTCATAAACGAAACCTTTTCACCTTGATTATCCCTCGAAGTACAACTATTAATATCATTGATTTCGACTTCTTGCAGTCTGACAGTAATTTACATAGTATAACATCAGAAGATTGCTATAACTTCGTATCTCACATCAGTTACCATCACATCAGTATGTATTAAAGTATTTTTAGTAATGAATCAATCTCCACCTGTATTTATTTGAAAAGGTGAAAACGTTAAGGCAAATACCACATGTCCCTAACTTTAGTTCCTTTATATCCTTAATAAAATACTTTTAACGAAATAGGATCAACTCAAAGAATAAAAGTTTAAAGTATGTAAGTTAGCATACATTTTGCTTGTATAAGTTGCTTCCAAATAGTACCTCCTTAAAAGAGTGAGCACCTCCGTGACCAGCTTTCTACACAACTGGACCACCACCAGTTCTTGTAGAAATGAAGTAACTTATGGGGGAGGCACCAAAGCTTCCACATCCTTAATATCCTTTATCCGAGCATCTTGTAGTATCGACTTGTCACCAATTAGGCAAGATGAAAACACAACAAAACTATCAGTATCACATATAACCTTTACATTATCTAACAACACATTCTTTCGGTAAAGTTTCAATCTTTGCCCAAAAGAAACCATTAAAAAACCTCTCCGGTTATCATTAGTGAAAGGTTTCCTAATTATTTGGAGATAAAATGGTAATCACGTTGGATCATACCTACGTCAGTGTCAGAGTGTGAAGGGAAGTTATAAATCGGTCTCTGAAGCAAAAGGGAATCAGTTTTTCTGTCGCGTGCAATGATAATCGTATTTGGCCATGCATCAAAGGTATAGGCCACCTGCACAATGTCTCTAAGTCAGTCCTCACTCCACATGTTCCAAATATATTATATAAATAAAATAGCTGTTTCCCGTCTTGTATAGAGTTATGAATAGAACACATGACCTCTGGTGTTTCTTCTGCACGATTCCACTTCTCGACACAACTGATTATCAGTTTATAAAATAACATATTGACACTTCTAAACCAAAATCAGTTGGCCCTTGCTGAATCAAAATATTAACTTCCCAATATACAGTGAATGAACTTTCACTACCACCAGTCACTTTTGCACTAAATTTACTAGTTTTGGGCAGGGCACATATCATATTTTTCATTTCTGGATTTTTATAAATTAAAAGCAGCATCTCCTAGTGGTTAAACCTTTATCTAACGATACAGGAAGTATAGCTTGCATATATATGATAAATAAAGTATAATTCATAATGAAGAAGAGCATGTAACAAAGAAAGAAAAAACAAATCACTTCATAATGAAGAAGAGCATGTAACAAAGAAAGAAAAAACAAATCACGTGGAGCTATGAAAACATACCAGCGAATGCAAATCTCATAGTTTTTTATTTTGGTTAACAGAAAGAAATCATCCAAAACACAAACTATTGTATTTATCTTTGCCAAGGCTCCGAATGCTTATTCCATGGCCAGGACCACAATACAAGTTTTGTATGTTTAATCCAGAGCATCAAGTTTGTAACGAAACACAATCACCTCTTGTTAGAATAAGAAAGTATTATAAATATCAGTATCTCGACCTCTTCTATAATGAGAAATTAAAAAAGAATGGTTTTTTTCTTCATATTGTCAAAATACGGCAAGCGTGTTTGCCAAAAACCTGAACAAATTAACAGTTATAGAACTTGAGATGGGTTTGCTGGCTGTGTTGAATCGTTATGCCTGTTACCGTCACATAAGAACTCCCTTAAAACCCGACTGCCTGTATATATATACACTTGATGTTTAGTTCGTTTGTCTCATTTTTGTTTTTAACAATAAAGTAGATCTAAATTGACCTACATTATCTTTTTGTTGGTAGGTTTAATGATCGATTCTCCAACATCTGACCACCATCATGTGCAAGATCCCAATCAAAACTCTGACCACCATCTGTTCCGCTTGCAGTAGGCCTTGATTTACCACCACCGCCATTAATACCGCCAACTGAAGTGGTTTTTCCACCAGAATTCACCTCAAAGTCTGTAAAAAAAAAACAGTCATTATAGAAACCGACAACCAAATACCATTTTTAGCATGAAAACATCAAGAAACAATAACGCCTCCAAAACCACTAAAGAAAAATAATCAAACTTTATGCAATTCACGCCACCAAATTGGCACGGCACCAAATTTATCATATATGCAAAGGATTACAGCTTAAAATAAAATTACTCACACAATATATCACAGCCAACTATATTGTCAAGTCCACGTCGATGGCTTTTACATTTGGATAAAAATGGCGAAACGATCCGGGGTTCAGTACAACAACATAAGGAACAACATCAATGACTTTTTATATACCGCAAAGTTAATTTGGTTGGATGACGTAGCACGCGTCTCTTGCACCCAACAGACGTTGTTACACTTGATAATAATATAAAAGAATGCATCTCATAAGATAGCCAACAAAGATTTTTCCTTACATGTTTATGAAATTCTCTATGAATCCTATACTCTCTTGTTATCTATCAATGATATTATGTCGAAATTTTATCCTTTTGTGCATATGAATCCTTCATCCGATTTGACGCACTCCTTGACACACCCATTATCTAAACACCTATTCTTAACCTCTAATATTTTTTATTATTCGGAATTCGAGTAAGGATACATACCCTCATCCTTTCTTAGATCTTCATCTTGCGAATTCTCAGAACATGTCCCTTCTCTTCAAATTCAACTGACTGCATGGCAGATTAGCAGCTAATATAAGATGGAGAGATGTAAGTAAAAGACATGGACCTTATTTGTCACAAAATTATGCATAATGCACATGAGTTACTGTCCTCAACAAATAAAGAGATCTGAGCAGCATGCTTCTCAGTCACTTTCGCAGCCACATGAAGTCCCCCGATAAGGCCACCGTGAGCAAGTGACTTTCTTAGCACAAGCTACAAAGCAGTCTGGCTCATACCTCAACCTGAACAACAACTTCTTCACTACAAAACCATTAAAACGATATAAATTAGTTAAATAAAAAACAACATAACAAAACAACTAATCAACTTCTAACAGTTAGATGATTCGCAAGCATTTGACAGATACACACACACATTGTGCCACAGTTGACACTGTTGACAAAGCAATCATTAATTCACAGTATAAAGAAAGGCTCAATTCAATTGCTAACTTTGTAATCACAAATTAAATCATGACTTTATATTGACTTACCTGCAATCTGTCAAGGGTTTCGAGAAGAGATCCGTTGGAAGTATGCCATTCTTTTTGGCATGTTTGTTAACCTAAGGTTTGATTGATTGCACTTCATAACTATAGCAAATTAGATCCAATTATTTTGTCTTTGTTCAATGGTATATAAAACATATACCTGGCCTAAAAAATCTTGATCTGCTGCCTACTGGAGTCTGACTTTTTGATAGTTGTTGCCTGACCTTCAACTCATCTGATTGAAGAGCGGGGACGGCAATAGGTTGGATGATCCTAATGTGTCCTAGCATATGGAGAGAAAAAGGAGTCTCTTTTTTTTCTAATAGTTTTTGTAAACTTATAAGCAAATGCATCAAAAACCACTACACAGTATAAGTTGATTAATCATATTGAAAACACTATAAGTGGGTTGATAATATTGAAAACGATAATACATAGGCGGATTATGAACCTTTAATCATTAGGGTTTTAAAAGGGTTTCATACCTGCGATGATTAGAACATAGAACCAAATACCGACCTCTATAATGATTAATAATACACATTAACAGTAACATAAAGACAAATTCAATATACAGAAGATCTCTTTTGTTCGTGTAAATTTGTTATATAAAGTGACTATTCACAACAATATTTTTTAATAATATTGAATAAAAACGTACCTTGATAATGATTCAAATTTCAGTCGTAAAAACCAATAGTGAATGATATTAGAGTTTATGACCAACTTCAAAATCGTACTCAGTTTGTGTTCTTGGATCGTAAATCTTTTCTATTAGATGGAAAGAATGGGTTATTGTTTTAGGGTTTTTCCTTTTATAATATTTTGCTACGGGTTAATTAAGTATCCATATTTTACATAGTTGACTTAAAATTTTTACGAATTATATATATTAGTTTTTCAAACATAATACATCTACCACTATAGTCCAATGGTTGATGCATATGTTTATGAACCAACACACCCGGGTTCAAATCTTGCCAAAGGCAGATTTTTTAAATATCCGAAAATTATGAAAAAAAGAAAGTGATGACATGGATTTAATGACTGGGCATTTCCCTCCTGTTATATATAATGTAAAGATATATATATATATATATATATATATATATATATATATATATATATATATATATATATATATATATATATATATATATATACTAACGTCGTAACCCGCCGAACGGGCGGGGTCGCTTTTTTTCTTGTTTTGGAGGGTTTATTGTTGTGCCTTTTTAGTTTCTTGAATTTGTAATTTAACCTTATATTTTACACTTAAGTAACGTTTATTTGTGGTCAATGGGCGAGATTGTTTTTTTCTCTTAATATGAACGAACCATTGACGATGAACCCATGACCTAGTGACTTGATCGGGTTGACCCAATGATCGATCTCGTTACCCGGTGACTTGACCGGATTGACCCGGTGGTAAAACCGTAACCTGATATATTTGTATAATATGATTCTTAAATTTATGTTAAAATAGATATTTTTTAAAAGATTTAAAATTTAATCCGAATTAAAAAAAATATATTTCTAAAATTAATAATAAAATTCCATGTCTAAACCTCACAAACATGCATTAATAAAAACAAAAACCTGGATAAACCTTAAAAATAATAACAAATTTCACAAAAATAGCGTTATGTTATTTTCCTATACTGGAATGACGCAAGTTCAAGTAGCATTTGTTATTTTGGGTCTTTAAATATATTTTTTCTAACGCAAGTTTTTGTGTTTAATTTGTATTATTCCATGACACTTTTTACATGTCTAACCCTTCACACTAGGATAATTATTGAGCTGCAAAAGTTAATCCGAAATTTAGATAATACAAAGTTTCAAACTTAAAAAGAAAACTAACAAAAATATTTAATAAAGGGTTGTTTAGTTGTGAAAATTTTTTCATAATTTTCTGCTTCTAAATTTCTAGAAAATGAAAGAGTTTTCTTTTCTAGAGTAGAGTTGAAAATCTTGAACACCTGTTTAGAAGATATTTTTCATTTTCTACAAAAATGAACAATGTTTAGACGAAACTATTTTCAATCATTTTTTTTCATGATCAATTTTTTTCACGTTTTTATAAGCTTTTTTATGTTTTCATCGGATTTTTTTATGTTTTCATCAGTATTATTACGTTTTCGTCCGACTTTTTGGGTTTCATCAGCGTTTTTACGTTTTCGTCAGCATTTTTATGTTTTCATCGGTAATTTTACGTTTTCATCAGTAATTTTACGTTTTAGTCAGTATTTTTACGTTTTCCTCAACATTTATACGTTTTTGTCAGTATTTTTACTTTTTCATCCAAAATTTTATGTTTTCGTCAGTATTTCTATATTTTTGTCTGTATTTTTACGTTTCGTCTGTTTTTTTTTACGTTTTCATAAGCGTTTTTACGTTTTGCTCAAATTTTTTTGCACATTTCGGACGAAAGCGTAAATATACTGATAAAAACTTAAAAATAGAGATGAAAACGTAATGTTACAAACAAAAACATAAAAATACTGATGACAAACATAAAAAATGCTGATGTAAACGTTAAAAAGTAGACCAAAATGTACAAAATCGGACTAAAACGCAAAAAATGGGACGAAAACGTAAAAAATGGGACGAAAACGTAAAAAACAGGATGAAACGTAAAATATCAGATGAAAACATAAAAAGCTCAAGAAAACGTAAAAAGTCGGACAAAAACGTAAACAATAGGACGATAACGTAAAAATTTGGACAAAAACCTAAAAAAATCAGGAAAAACCCGTAAAAATAGCGACGAAAACGTAAAAATATCGAAAGAAAAAGTAGAAAATCAGACGAAAATGTAATAATTTTGACAAAAACGGAAATACTCTGACGAAAGCGTAAAAAATATGACGAAAACATAAAAATACTGACGAAAACGTAAAAAATTGGATGAAAACATAAAAATTCGGATGAAAACGTAAAAATACTGACAAAAACGTAAAATTACTGATGAAAACGTAATATTACTGACGAAAGCGGACTAAATCGAAGAAAAAACTTAAAGATACTGATGAAAACGTAAATATACTGACGAAAACGTAAAAATACTGACGACAACGTAAACAACTGACAAGAACGTGAAAAGCTACCCAAAATATAAAAATAACTGACGAAGACATAAAAAACTGACAAAAACATAAAAATGGTGAAAACGTTAAAAATGAAGAAACGTAAAGAAAACTTACAATAACATGAGAAACTGTCGAAACGTAAAAAATTTAAAAAACGTTAAAGAAGTGACGAAAATTTAAAATAGGGTTAGAAATAGATATATGTGAACAAGTTTTATTTTTATTTGGAAAAAGAAATAGAAAAGAGTGATATGGGGTTTTCTAGTTTTTATTTAAAATTAGAATATGAAAATTTCATGATTTTTTGGAAAATATTGAAAAGAAATTGAAATAAACATGTTTTTTAATCCGAAATTTAGAAATAAAAAAATTTGAAACTTAAAAAGAAAACTAATAAAAATATTTCGAAAATTAAAAACAAAAAATAAAGGTATTCAATTTTAGTGAGTTTAAGTATATAGGTTAGTAAGAATTAAACAAAAACCTTACCATAACAAGTTGGTAAGTTTGATTACCCTTAAACGAAAGGTCTCATGTTCAATTCTTGCAAATGACATATTTTATTAAAAGAAACCAGAAATAATCAAAAACTGCGTTTCGAAATTCGAAAACGCTGGTTTCAAAACTGCGTTGTTTCGAAATTCAATTTCCAAAACAACATTTCCAAAACGCAATTTCAGAAAATTTCCAAAACAACGTTTCCAAAACGCAGTTTCAGAAAAGTGTGATTTCAAATCACAAAAAAATGGAAAATGGAGATTTTCTAGGAATTTCTCAAATCTTATTGGTTTAAAGATGTGACTAGGATATGACTAGATTAAAAAGTGTGGTTTCAAATCATAATTATACCTATATATATAATATAAAGATATATATATATATATATATATATATATATATATATATATATATATATATATATATATATATATATATATATATATATATATATATATATATATATATATATATATATATATATATATATATATATATATATATATATATATATATATATATATATATATATATATATATATATATATAGAGAGAGAGAGAGAGAGAGAGAGAGAGAGAGATGGGATCAATAGAAAACTTCATCTTGATAGAAAACTTAGAAAACTTCCTCCCAACCGTTGGATCAAGATTCCTCCTCCTTCTTTTTTTTTAATTTCATAAGTATAAGGGCCTTATTGTCACTTTTTTATTCTAGAAGGACTGATTTTGTATATTTTCTTAATTTCTATGTTTCCATCGAGTATTTTATGCTTCTTGCTCTTAGCTTTCTTTTTTCCTTTTTTTGCTTTTTTATTATGTCTTAGCTGTAGCGTTTTCTTTGGATGTCATAGTTTTTTTAATATTTTAACTTCTAATATTATTCAGCAACTACCAAATAAAAAGAGTTTCAAATATATCTGTTATTCGATAGGTTGACCACAGAATGAACACTCGGAGTCACACTAAATTACACGAATAAATTATAACCAACACATGAAAAAAGTAAGTGATGCTTCGAACCAAACCGCATTAGAAATAACTCAATAAATAAGGGTTTTTCAAGTATGTTTCAATTTTTTAAATGACGAGAGTTTTTTTTATAGATGTATACATATAGAATGCTAACGAACAATTTAGAGACAAGATTTTCCAGAGCAGCATAAAAAGGTTCAACAGCCTTCGATCTGTCCACAGTCCCAAGAAGTATGTCACCAAGTGTGAGATACGGATCGCCATTATAGTAAACATTAGTGTACATCCTTGTTGCCACCGATGTTCCTTTCTAATGACACTCCAACTAATGCACCTGAACCAAAATTGATAACTTTAAAGGAAAAAGAATATCGTTAATAGCAGTATTTAGATAGTAGCATAAGAAAGGAGGTCTAAGTTCTCTCTAGCCGTATCCTAAATCCACAATGAAATGAACAAGAAACAAAACCAAAGTAAGAATACGGCAAAACAACTAACCTCTAAGTAAACACACTACATAACTACATATGTTTAGGGTTATCATGCTTATCAAAGCATACTTACAATACCCCTGTTACACAAACAGTACGGAAATTACAAGTTTCAGACAGCGAGTCATTTAATGATAATAAATCTTATGAAGGTTCTTACCATTAGAAAGTCATCTTGAAATTTCTATTACTCGATGGCTGGTCATCTCCTCAAGAGATTAGGCACTTGTCTTAGCAAAGAGTTCTCCAAAAATATTTCACCTGCACTTGGAAACAGTCATCTATTTGCCTGTATGAGTGATACAAACATTTTCAACAAATGGACACAATCCTTGTAATAAGAAAAGTCCCAGTGATGATTTTTAGAATAAGAATTAGCAATATCGTTCATACAAATCAATGGGTAAATTTGGACTGTTGATTTTTCAAGAAAATGGTGAAATGGGTCAAATCAAAAAGTCGAGCTAAAATAACAGGTTGAAAGTGGTCCAAAGTTTGTCGTCAACGCATACACCTCAATAATTTTATTTGTATATTCAGATTATAATTGCATCAATAATGTTTATGATTTTGAGGTTAAGTGTTCACATTGGTGAAGCATAAACTGAAATTGCAAATCACATTTTTCAATCATGACCAGAAGAACTACAAGACTCACATTGGGTAGGAGCTAAACCTCCATCAGATTCCTTGATAATAATTAATTGATGCCCTAATACTACCCCAATTGATGCCCTAAAAGTACTAATTGATGCCCTAATAATATCCAATAGATGCCATCAGTTAAGTTTCAATAGAAGCTCAAATAATAAACAGAAAACATTGCAAGTAATTACCTTCTCATTCTATTTAATAATGGTGTAAATTTTCATGTGCTCATCTTTCACTTCCTACAATAAATTTAAGAGAATCCTCCAGTTAATTAAATTATTGTAAAAGCGTGTCTCATGTTAGAAATAGTAGATGCAAGACTTTCGACAAAAAAAAAGGAAAATCAGGAGTATTTCGCCAGATCTGTCTTGATGGGTTTAAAATGTGTTAATACTAAATTCAGTACCTGTATATTAGCTGCCAAATCTTTAGCGTTGTCTTCTGATAGGTGTGTAAACACCCATCCTTTTACCACTTAATTCGGGCTAAAACGAGACCAAAACACGTATTTAATATCATTTGTTTGGAATTATGCGTGGTTTTTGTGTTTATTGTATTTTCAGAGCCAACCGGATGAATACTGAAGAAAACATGGGATTGCACGGGTTTTACTGAAGAAAAAGACTCAAGATAAAGTCTATTGACCAAGAGATGCAAAAGATTTGAAGTCACTGGGCCTATTCGAAGATTTATCGAAGAAAAGGACCAAAGATGGAAGATTTATATAAGTCGAAGAAACTCAAGTCTATTAAACGAAGAAATTAAAAGACGAGTTGAATTTAATCGACAACGAATCCCGAATCAGAATCGAAAACGGAAACTTTTCTGAAAAGACGAAAAGACAAGAAGAACGGGAGAAAGCCCACTCACCTACCAAAGGACAAGGCTATAAATAGCCTTCCCCTCACACATTTTTTGAGGGCTAGCTTTTCATTTTTTCTTTTCCCCACTCTTTTCTTCCTGTTTCGTAGCATCACCATCACCATTAGGGTGATTGGTGATTTTTATCCTTAATCCTTTAATCTTGTAATTTTAATCTTTGTTTTATCTTGTCAAAACATTAATCATTCAATACAAGTTCTTGTTTAATCTTTCCATTTAATCTTGTTCATCATCATCTTTATCTTCAAGTTTTTAAGTTTTTATTTTTCTTGATTTGATCTTCAAAAGTTGATGGGATTTGTGTTTTTATTGGTGGGATTCGTTGCTTATGATGTCTAAATGATTTGTGTTTAATTTGGTAAAACCTTTTTAAGTATTTGATTTGATTTTGATTAAAATTCATGTTCCGTGTTCTTCGGATAACTGCTACTGTATCTGGGTTTCATAACTTCCGAATCAGCTAAAAGTTCCGAATGAAGCTTTCATTCGGAAGGTTCCGAATCAAGTATTAAGTTCCGCATAAGTCTTTAAGTTCCGCATCAAGACACCTTCATTCGGAAGTCTCAAACTTCCGAACCAAGCATTAAGTTCCGTATCAGTGACTTCCGAACCAGTAAGTTCCGAATCAAGCTGAAAGTTCCGAACCAGTTATTTCTGAACCAGCAAGTTCCGAATCAACCTTCATTCGGAAGGTTCCGAATCAGCCAGAAAGTTCCGGATAAGTTCCGGATGAGAAAGTTCCGGATGAATGAACAGTAAGTTCCGGATGAGTTGTCTTTCAAAAGTTCCGAATCAAAGGTTAAAGTTCCGAATCAAGCTTTCTTTTAGGTTACTGTTTGTTTGTTTTACTGTTCCTTTATGCTTATTGAACTTTAATTCCAATTTTAATCTTGAGTTTAATACAAGTCTTTGTTAATCATAATTAAAGTAATTGTCTTTGACTTAAATTTTCATTTCCCCTTATTATTAGATTAGAAAACCAAACCCTTTTATTTAGTAACCAAGAACAATCATTCCACTTAAGACTAAGATCAATTCGAGAGGATTTCGAGAGTTAAAATTGAACCTAGCAAAACACGTGTATCAAATGGCGCCGCTGCCGGCTCTTCTCGTTAAGATCAAAAGTTTTTTGTGAGAACTTGGATTTTGGGATCCGTTCCCCGTGAACGTTACTTCTTCAAAAATTTTCAAAAACAACTAAAAAATATAAAATTTTCAAAAATCCTAAAAATTAAAAAACAATAAAAACCAAAAATATTTTTGCTTTGTTTTTCTTTGTTCGTTCTTTTGCAGGTGTATGCGCACTCGATCCACGTCTTATCAAGAGCCCGAGCCTCTCGATAACTTAGACATGGCTGGTGTACAAAACAACAATAACATACCACCTCCGAACAACAATAATAACAACAACAATCCGCCTTTCAACAACATGAACAATAACAACAACAATGAGCACCTTTCGGATAATCGCCCAATGATTGAATTGCTGCAAGCTCATGTCGATGGCAATACGGATCCAATTGTTATACCACCAATTGCCGCCAACAATTTCGAGCTTAAATCAGGCTTTATCCAGATGGTCTCAGCTCAACCATTCTTGGGACGTACCATTGATGATCCACATGACCACATCAAGAGATTTCTACAACTCACCAACACGGTCAAGTTCAATGGAGTTCCACAAGAAGTTATAAGGTTACAACTTTTTCCCTTTTCTTTAGAGGGACAAGCCCGGCATTGGCTTGCTAAGGAACCGCCACAGAGTATTCTCTCGTGGACGGATTTGGAAACAAAGTTTATCAACTACTTTTTTCCACCCTCTCGTACTACCGCTTTGCGGAATGAGATTATAAACTTTGAACAAAAGTACGATGAGTCATTCAGTGAATCTTGGGATCGCTTTAAAGATCTTTTAAGAAAATGCCCACAACATGGTTTTACCAAAGTACATCAAATCAATACTTTTTACAATGGTTTAAGCATGAGTGACCAAGATTCACTGAACAGTGCTTCGGGGGGTAATCTATTGGCTAAGACCTCCAATGCTGCTTGGGACATCATTGAGAACAAGTCTCGTGTGCAAACCAAGAGTGTTAGGACCAATGTTGCTAGTGCTAGCACTAATGACAGCGACAAGCGACTTGACAAAATCACCACGCTTCTTGAATCGCTTGTCACCCACACCGTCAGCAACAACAACAGCAACAACGCCAAAAACGCTCAAGTGAACGCTGTAAGCCAACCTTGTGAGATATGCGGTGGTCCCCACTCTTACACAACTTGTACCGCCACCCAAGATTACCCTGCTGAGAATGTGAATGCGGCATATGGCACCTACCAACAACCTGCTTATCAAGCTAGACCTCAAGGTGACCGTAACTTGCTTAGCTACCGCAGCAACAACTATCTTTCACCACCTGGCTTTCCTCCTACCAACCAAAATCAACAACAAAACCTCAACCGCCCTCCTCAACAACAACAACAACCTCGACAACCATACATTCCACCTCACAAGCAGCAACAACCACCTCAACGTAACAATCAAGTCTACCAACAACCCGCTTACCAACCACCTGCATACAATGCTCCTTCCAACCAAACCACCACTGCTTTACACCAAGAGGTCGCAACCTACATGAGAACCAATGATGTGATAGTGGGCAATCTTCAAGAGGAAGTGCGCAATTTGAAGGCAGACTTGGTCAAGCAAGGAAATGATTTGAGAGCTGACATGAGAAACACGTTGGATAGCCAGACTAATGATCAGAGGAACATGATGGCTAGTTTCTTCCAAAGTAGTCAACCCTCTTCTTCGGGTACTCTTCCGAGTAACACCGTTGCGAACCCAAGAGGGGAGATGAAAGCAATCACTACTCGAAGTGGTAAAGGTACCAAGGAACCTGAGCTTCCTATACCTCCACCGGTGGTTGTGACTAAGGAGAACGAGTCGCCTGCTCCTATTCCTCCTCCTTCCCCAATTTCTCCACCTCTTCTTTCTACCCCTCCTCCACCCGTGGTTGTGAGTGATCCTATTCCCCTAAAGACTTCCTCTTCTTCCAATATACCTTATCCTTCAAGGTTGAGGAAAGAGAAGCAAAAGAGCAAGGATGATATTTAGGTTTCGAATTTCCTTAAAATGTTCAAACAACTGAATTTCAATATCTCCTTCGCTGAGGCTCTCGCTCACATGCCCAAATACGCCAAAATGTTTAAAGACCTTCTGAGCGACAAGGAAAAGCTCCTCGATCTCGCCAACACCCAACTTAATGAGAACTGCTCTGCAGTGCTCTTAAGGAAATTGCCAATCAAGCTTGGTGATCCGGGTCGTTTTCTTATCCCTTGCAATTTCCCGGGAGTAGAGAATTGCATGGCCCTAGCCGATCTAGGTGCCAGTATTAATCTCATGCCTCTAAGTGTTTGGAAGCAATTATCTCTCCCAGAGCTAGTCCCCACCAAAATGACTTTGGAATTAGCTAACCGTACGGTTGCTTATCCAGTGGGGATAGCCGAAGACGTCATTGTAGGAGTCGACAAATTCACCTTCCCTGCTGATTTTGTTGTCGTCGACTACGAGATGGACCCCCGTGTGCCACTCATTGTTGGTCGTCCATTCTTGAGGACCGGTCGCACTCTCATTGATGTTGAAGCCGGTGAGCTTATCATGAGAGTGGGTGACGATAAAGTAGTCTTCAACATGGGAAAGTTATCTAAACAGCCTTCTTCTTACGAAAATGTTAATTGTATTGACGTTCTTGATGAGGCTTGTGAAGAACACTTCAAGGATGCTTGTAAAAACATTCCTACCTCTCTTCCCAATGTTGAAACCGTTTCCTCTATCGACTCATCACTATCTCTATTTGGAGAAAGTGATTTCCTTTGGAAAGATTTGGAAGCCACCTTGGGAGATGTAAAGCAAAACAATGACGATTCTACTGCCACTTGGGATGAAGACCTTAGTTTCATTGCAAACCTCCTCAAAGAAGACAATCCTTCTCCTCCATCTCCCACTATCATTGCTATCGATACTCCGACTTCGAATACGCCTCCCGTCGAAAATCCTCCGGATTTAGAACTTAAGGAGTTGCCGCCCCATCTTGAGTATGTATTCCTCGAAGAAGAGAAGAAGTCGCCGGTCATCATTGCTAAGGATTTGAAGGATGAAGAGAAAGCCCGACTTGTCGCTGTGTTGAAAGATCATAAGAAGGCTATCGCTTGGAAGATTTCCGATATTCGTGGAATTGATCCTCACTTCTGCACACACAAAATTCTCATGGAGGACGACTTCAAGCCCACTATTCAAAGCCAACGAAGGGTGAATCCAAAAATACATGAAGTCATCAAAACAGAGGTTATCAAACTTCTTGATGCGGGTATGATTTACCCTATTTCGGATTCACCGTGGGTTAGTCCAATCCATTGTGTGCCCAAGAAGGGCGGAATAACCGTTGTTCCCAATGAACACAACGAGTTGATTCCCACTCGTCTCGTTACTGGGTGGAGAGTTTGTATAGACTACTGCAAA
This sequence comes from Glebionis coronaria, assembly GCA_025667525.1. Taxonomy (NCBI): domain Eukaryota; kingdom Viridiplantae; phylum Streptophyta; class Magnoliopsida; order Asterales; family Asteraceae; genus Glebionis; species Glebionis coronaria. The sequence continues at coordinate 108,914,908 of CM046877.1, read as the reverse complement.
CTCAATGATGCCACGAGAAAGGATCATTTCCCTCTACCTTTCATGGACCAAATGCTTGAACGATTAGCCGGTAATGAATATTACTGCTTTCTTGATGGTTTCTCGGGTTATTTCCAAATACCCATTGATCCCCAAGATCAAGAGAAGACTACATTCACTTGTCCCTATGGCACTTTCGCTTACAAAAGAATGCCTTTTGGCTTATGTAATGCGCCCGGGACTTTTCAAAGGTGCATGTTAGCTATCTTCCATGACATGGTTGAACAAACCATGGAAGTCTTCATGGATGATTTCTCGGTCTTCGGGGATTCCTTCTCTGCTTGCCTTGCCAATTTAGAACGTATGCTACAGCGGTGCGAAGACACTCGCCTTGTTCTAAATTGGGAAAAATGCCATTTTATGGTAAAAGAAGGCGTCGTGCTTGGACATAAGATCTCGAAAGCCGGTCTTGAAGTTGACCGCGCTAAAGTCGATGTTATAGTAAAATTGCCTCCACCTTCAACCGTGAAGGGTGTGAGAAGTTTTCTGGGTCATGCGGGCTTCTATCGTCGATTCATCAAAGATTTTTCTCAAATCGCTCGCCCGATGACCCACCTCTTGGAAAAAGATACTCCTTTTATCTTTTCCAAAGAGTGCCTTGAAGCCTTTGACTCGCTTAAGGATAAGCTAACTAAGGCACCTGTCTTGGTTACCCCTAATTGGGAGCTTCCCTTTGAGTTGATGTGCGATGCTAGCGATTTTGCTATTGGAGCGGTTCTTGGACAAAGAGTGAACAAACACTTACAACCGATCCATTACGCTAGCAAGACAATGACTGGGGCACAATTGCATTATACGACAACCGAGAAAGAGCTTTTAGCTGTTGTCTATGCTTTTGAGAAATTCCGCCCCTATCTTGTCCTTTCCACCACCATCGTGTATACCGATCATTCCGCGCTGAAGTACTTGTTGACAAAGCAAGATTCCAAACCAAGACTTCTTCGCTGGGTTTTGCTGCTCCAGGAATTTAAAATCGAAATCCGCGATAAAAAAGGAGCAGAAAACCTAGCCGCGGACCATCTTAGTAGACTTGAGGATCCATACCAAGGGGATCATCCGACCAAAGAAATCAATGATTCTTTTCCCTTGGAGACCTTATTGTCTATAAACTCGAAGCCGAATGAAACCCCGTGGTTTGCGGACTTTGCAAACTACTTGGCGGGTGGAATTCTCAAGGAAGGGTTGACGTCCCAGCAAAAGAAGAAGTTCTTCACCGACATCAAGACTTACTTTTGGGACGACCCTTACCTATTCAAACAATGTGCTGACCTGATTATTCGCCGATGTGTTGATGGACCGGCAGCGTCTGAAATCCTTGATGCTTGCCACAAAGGACCCACCGGTGGTCACTTTGGTCCCAACTACACCGCAAAGAAAGTGTTTGATTCGGGATTTTATTGGCCCTCCATATACCGTGACGCTCACGATATGGTCAAACGATGTGATGTTTGCCAAAAGCAAGGCAAAATCACACATAAAGACGAGATGCCTCAGAATTTCATTCAAGAGTGTGAAATTTTTGATGTTTGGGGTATCGACTTTATGGGGCCATTCCCTTCTTCTAAAGGAAATAAATACATCCTTGTAGCCGTTGACTACGTTTCAAAGTGGGTTGAAGCCAAAGCTTTGCCTACTAATGACGCAAGGGTGGTTTGTAACTTTTTGAAGGCTCTATTCGCTAGATTCGGTGTGCCTCGCGCCATTATTAGTGATCGTGGGACTCATTTCTGCAATGACCAATTTGCTCGAGTCATGGCTAAGTACAGTGTAAATCATCGTCTTTCCACAGCCTACCACCCACAAACTAATGGCCAGGCTGAAATATCTAACCGAGGGCTGAAGCGAATTCTTGAAAGGACCGTGGGAGAGCATCGTGCCTCATGGGCTGATAAACTTGATGATGCTTTGTGGGCTTTCCGTACCGCTTACAAGACCCCGATCGGCTGTACGCCTTATCGTCTAGTGTACGGGAAAGCATGCCACCTCCCCATTGAGTTGGAGCACAAGGCTTATTGGGCCTTGAAGTGGGCTAATTTCGATATAAACAAAGCCGGTGACCTACGCAAAATCCAACTCAATGAGCTGAATGAACTTCGGAATGAGGCTTATGAAAATTCTTTGATCTATAAGGAAAGAACTAAGCTCATTCACGACTCCAAGATCAAAAACCGAGAGTTCCATGTTGGAGACAAAGTCTTACTTTTTAACTCTCGGTTGAAAATCTTTTCGGGCAAGCTCAAATCTCGTTGGTCCGGCCCATTCACCATTGCCCAAATTTTTCCATATGGTACTCTCGAGCTCGCTCAACCTGATGGACCAAATTTTAAGGTGAATGGCCAACGAGTGAAGTTGTACTTTGGTGAGGACACCTCTCAGGAGGTGATTCCATCCCTCACCACGTTCCCCATGAACTAATTTTGGGTCGAGTCAGGCTCGTGACTCGGTTATCAAAAACAAGCGCTCCTCGGGAGGCAGCCCGAGTATCTATCCTTTTATGTCTTAATCCCCTAAGTGTAGGGGGGACTTCTATATGTGTTTGTCTTTGTGTGGTGTGATTACAGGGATAAGTGCACTCTTGGAATCTTTGAAGAACCGTGCTCCCGTGTTTATCCGAAATCCGGTTCTATCTCTCAACTATCGTGATTCAATTTTCTTCATACTCACATTTGAAATTGATCACTTTAGTCGTCTCTTCCTTAACTTGAGTTAACCAACGTGCACAATGTCATAAGTGTAGGGGAAACTTTTCCCACATGCTTAAACATTGAGGACAATGTTTATCTTAAGTGTAGGGGGGACTTCTATCGAAGTTTTAAGTGGACTTTTCCATGAAAATGCCTTCAATTAACCGGAAAATCATATTTTTCAACATTTTTCAAATTTTTTATTAACTTTGGCCATTTAGTTGTAATTTTTTAAATTTTTATCATTGCTTTCATATGTATATATTCCGCAATAAAGTCAAAAATATTAATAAAGTGGGTAGCTAGTTTAGAAGTCTTTGACATATTAGGCCCGTTGCGTTTATTTTGACTCAACCCGAATGGACTTATCCAAGTTTATTCTAGCTAGTATCCTTAACCATGTAGACCTTAATTGGTTTATTAGGCTAAGTATCCACGAGTCTCATTACTTGAGATTTTAAATTGTGGAGGACGAGAAATGATAGAGTCAATTATAAGTCGGTATTCTTGCGCAAGCTCACTCGGTGTAATTATTTGCCTATTCTCCCATCACTTGCTAATAATTTATCTGCAATAAGTAAGGTCGTACAATTTGAAAAGTTACTTAGCTTCTAGCCCAAGATCGTTTAAAAGTTGCTCGGTAATGATAAGAGTTCATAGCCAAGGCATAACTTATGAAGCGGGGCGCGAAGATTGGCGAGTCCGAAAAGGCCCTAACAAGGCATGAGGATTCAATTTTATTGCTGAAGATCCAAAGTGATGTGAAAAGCATTATTCCTAAAGTCAATATGAAGGATCAAGACTCACGACGAAAAGCAATCATCTCCCATAAAGATCATGGAGAAGTCTATCCGAAAAGACCCTAACAAGGTATGAGGATAAATAGATCCAAGTCCGAAAAGGAGGCGGATCGTTGTATCTCAAAATCCCAATTAGAGATTGAAGAAATAATCATGAAGTCGTGGTCAACAAAGTTGGAGTACCCCTCAAAAGTCTCCAAGTGAAGAAACTCTATTATGATGAGAAGACCATTATCTCAAGAACGTCTCTCGAAGATATGAAGTATGAAGTGCATGCCAAATATCGGCCCGAGAAAGGTCTCAAATCGTGAACCAAGTTATGCCAAGATATGAACTTTTTGATATCCCGAGAAGCAGTTTTAAGAGATTTTGTCCTTTTGCTAACTATTGATCAAATCGTCCTACTTTGCTTTCAGCCCTAATAAACTATCGAAATAAGTCCAAAAATGCATCTTCATGATCATTCTAAGACAAAAATAAAATATAAGAGATACACCTAGGAATAAGGGAGTTTAAGCATTTAATTAAGCCATGTGTGTAAGTGTTTGAATTGCTAACTTATAATAACAATGATCTCGTTTTAAGCTTAGTTTGGGGAACGTGAAACTTGAGGGTGATAAATCTTCGCAGCACCAAAGCCCTAATGTAAGTCATCGATTTCTTTGCAAGTTATTTCCATGTAGCTATTTTCAAGTGAAAATGGTTTTCTATCCCTTTGTTACCTTTAAAGTTTTATTTCTTTAATTTTTGTTTAGTAGTATTTTAAATAAGGCCAAGGTTGATTAATTATGAGAAAAGTGTAAGCTTGCTTTATCACTAAGCATTGCATGAGGGCATGGCAATGGTTAAGTGTAGGGGATTTGATAGGTGTGTAAACACCCATCCTTTTACCACTTAATTCGGGCTAAAACGAGACCAAAACACGTATTTAATATCATTTGTTTGGAATTATGCGTGGTTTTTGTGTTTATTGTATTTTCAGAGCCAACCGGATGAATACTGAAGAAAACATGGGATTGCACGGGTTTTACTGAAGAAAAAGACTCAAGATAAAGTCTATTGACCAAGAGATGCAAAAGATTTGAAGTCACTGGGCCTATTCGAAGATTTATCGAAGAAAAGGACCAAAGATGGAAGATTTATATAAGTCGAAGAAACTCAAGTCTATTAAACGAAGAAATTAAAAGACGAGTTGAATTTAATCGACAACGAATCCCGAATCAGAATCGAAAACGGAAACTTTTCTGAAAAGACGAAAAGACAAGAAGAACGGGAGAAAGCCCACTCACCAACCAAAGGACAAGGCTATAAATAGCCTTCCCCTCACACATTTTTTGAGGGCTAGCTTTTCATTTTTTCTTTTCCCCACTCTTTTCTTCCTGTTTCGTAGCATCACCATCACCATTAGGGTGATTGGTGATTTTTATCCTTAATCCTTTAATCTTGTAATTTTAATCTTTGTTTTATCTTGTCAAAACATTAATCATTCAATACAAGTTCTTGTTTAATCTTTCCATTTAATCTTGTTCATCATCATCTTTATCTTCAAGTTTTTAAGTTTTTATTTTTCTTGATTTGATCTTCAAAAGTTGATGGGATTTGTGTTTTTATTGGTGGGATTCGTTGCTTATGATGTCTAAATGATTTGTGTTTAATTTGGTAAAACCTTTTTAAGTATTTGATTTGATTTTGATTAAAATTCGTGTTCCGTGTTCTTCGGATAACTGCTACTGTATCTGGGTTTCATAACTTCCGAATCAGCTAAAAGTTCCGAATGAAGCTTTCATTCGGAAGGTTCCGAATCAAGTATTAAGTTCCGCATAAGTCTTTAAGTTCCGCATCAAGACACCTTCATTCGGAAGTCTCAAACTTCCGAACCAAGCATTAAGTTCCGTATCAGTGACTTCCGAACCAGTAAGTTCCGAATCAAGCTGAAAGTTCCGAACCAGTTATTTCCGAACCAGCAAGTTCCGAATCAACCTTCATTCGGAAGGTTCCGAATCAGCCAGAAAGTTCCGGATAAGTTCCGGATGAGAAAGTTCCGGATGAATGAACAGTAAGTTCCGGATGAGTTGTCTTTCAAAAGTTCCGAATCAAAGGTTAAAGTTCCGAATCAAGCTTTCTTTTAGGTTACTGTTTGTTTGTTTTACTGTTCCTTTATGCTTATTGAACTTTAATTCCAATTTTAATCTTGAGTTTAATACAAGTCTTTGTTAATCATAATTAAAGTAATTGTCTTTGACTTAAATTTTCATTTCCCCTTATTATTAGATTAGAAAACCAAACCCTTTTATTTAGTAACCAAGAACAATCATTACACTTAAGACTAAGATCAATTCGAGAGGATTTCGAGAGTTAAAATTGAACCTAGCAAAACACGTGTATCATCTTCCAAGAGTTTTTCGCGTGCAAATTATAAAACTGAACAATGTTTAAAAAGAAATGGAAAACTAGAGGTTTGACAAGTACTCTTAAACAAAGATATATGCCTTTTAAAGAAACACATGCCCTTAATAAAATAGATTGCATTTAAGTCGTACAAACAGGCGCTATTTCACGCAATAAATAAATTCTTTAAATTAATTTGTGATGCTTAAATCTCACAAAACATATGCTCTAATCATATAGACGTATATCACTATGTATTGCATGAGGTTTGGATCAAAATAATAGATGCTCTAATCATGAGTCAATTTTTCATCTATCACATTAACAAGTGTATCCTAGATTTTTGACATAGGTTGTCAATATGGCAATGTGGTCAGGGCAAGCGGGTAAGCGGTAGGGAGGGTTGACACACAATAAAATTTTCTAAATTAATCTGATTATTATAATTCATTTGCTAATTATGATTACGCTAGAACTGTTGCTACAATAATAAATGACGCAAGGAGTTGATGCTTAAAATAGAAAAGGGTGACTTTCAAGTTTCAACCCGTTTGACCAATTTTGGTTTTAAGCTTTTAGCCACCTCTTTTCTCATTTGGCCCGTATACGGTATTCAACTGGTTTGCAATTTAAGCGAGTCAAATTCTACTTTAGATGACTAAGGTATTATTGATAGAGAACGATATCTGGTTTTGGAGCAACCGGGTTATTAGAAGAAATCCAAGATGTCAAATATCTGATGGCAGCCATTATTTGTAACTAATTTACAGGAAAGGGGCGCGATGGAATATACTATTGTGGTAGCCGAAACGGCAGATTATCCATGGGAATAGATTTGCAGCATGCATTTGAAACACCAACAGATGTTAGGACCTATTTACTTACTTCAAAAATAGGACAGCTATGTAAAGCGTGTGACCAGCTACACTATGTGAAATCACATCCCAATTTGCTAGTTGAAGTTCCTCAAGCCTCTGCCATGTAATGAACCTGCAATTGAATATGTAACTAATCAAACATTGAGCTTCATAAAAATCAGAACTCAATGATACAAAAGTAACAAAGCTACGCAAATAGACCTGTTCATAAGCACCTGGTACATGTTGCCACCTAAAGTTAAAATATAGTGGTTTGTCTATATACTTTCTAGTAGTTTCGTTTCTCTAGGACACTGACTGTTTAGAGCAATACATCTAAATGAGAACACGTTTTACATTTAGAAGTTGAAGCTATGATAGCGGAATTAGATATATGTACCTAACTCGCTTTTAATTATAAACTCCGCAAACGGATGCCGTAAACATAACATATAGATGCCGTAAACATAACATATAGATACCGTAAACATAACATACAGATGTCGTGATTTGTCCACTGATACACTAAACATACATACACCAACTGTATCAAAAAATGCAGATGTTAAGGTAATTTTTTTGCATTAAATGTAACTACACACAAATCCACTAGTTTCATTCCATTACAAGAAAAATTATTTAGTAATTCCATTGCATAGTATTCGAGTTTCAAATGAATGGGGCTGGGAACCTCGAAAATGCTCGACTAGCTATATGCATGCCAATTTTGCTAGCCGTCACGGAAGGCATAGCTGTAAGCATGATAGTCTTTTTAGTTGTCACAAATTTCTTGGTACACTTTAAAGGAACAATAAGATAGTTGTGAGTTATGTTGAATCAATGGCTCATTTTAAGTCCCTCTTAATCAATACAGAAAGCCTACAAGCAATAAGTTTTAGAGTTAGATCTAATCATCTAGGAAGTTTAGACTGTTGTGTGTTCTATGTTAGCTAGGCATGGACTGGTGGCCCCTAGGCTCATCAAATTTGCTTTCATGAGAATTATGTAGGATTATATGACAAAGTATGTATGTGTACCATTTACACATAGAGCTTGTATATCAAATACCTATGTCGATGTCATATATCACATACTAGTTTTTTTATCATATATCACATACTAGTTTTTTTATACGCCCTCCATGCTCACGTTAGCTTGGTTTTCTTCCTGTGTTAAGGTATGGCATCAAAAAGGTCAAATTTATCATGCCTTGTTATTCCATATCCTATCAAATGAACTTTCCATATAAGATGTGGCCACATATTTAAAAACTACTAGTCCCACTCAAAATTTCCGACCCATAGATATTGTCAAGTTCTTTTGTTCTTTTTTCATTCTTATAATCGGATTAAAATTCATTTTGTTAACGTTTTTGTTATCTTATTATTTTAAGTGATACGTTTTTTCATCTTTATGAGGGCATCAATTAAATATAGAAGACTAAAAATGTCACGATGAGGTTAGACAGTAGACTTTTAATTAGTCGGACCCGTCACTGATCCACAAGCACTCATTCTAGCATCTCAATTTCTTAAGATTAAACCACTCGACACATGACGCTTTTCTTAACATCTTAGTTCTATAAAATACTCAACTTAGCATTTAAGTGATTTTATACCTTTTTCAAGCCTTGAATGTGTGCATGTACCTATTTTACTTCAAATCTTACATTCCACTCATGTAAAAAACAATCAAGCAAACAAATGCCCTAACCTATAACATAATCTTATCGCGATACCAACAAATGCCATAACGATACATGCCCTAACTTATAATATGTCATATGATTCGATGATAATACAAGTTACAATTTGATTATAAATTGTTTACACAATGATGCACTAACTAATTCACAAATATTACAATGATAACATGTAATAAAAAAAAAAATAATTTAGATAATACCTAATTGATCAGGAAACAAACCTCAATCAAAAAATAGTTTGCATCTCACTAGGCGGAGCCAAAACCAATACATCATCAACAAAAAAATGGCATCGTAATCTTAACCACCCATATGAATCAATTAATCAAATGATTGTTATGAAAACTAATAAATATACAAAATCAGGTAACTTAAGATTGATAATATTGGTAACTGTGTGGTGGTGCGGTGTGGTGGTGACGGAGTGGTGGTGGCGGTGTGGTGGAACGACGAAGTCATCGTTGGAGTCTGTGTGTGTTTTTTTATTGGGTCGAGGGTCATTTGTGGCTGAAAAGATTGAGAATGAGTGGTTGGCAGATTCAGTCCCTCTTCTTTTTATTAAACTTTAGTTTTTGCCCCTGTGTTTTTCTATTTTATAAAACTTACCTTTTAATTTGTTTTCTAGGTTTTTTATAAACAGGTTTTCTCTAGAACCCATCCCATATATATATATATATATATATATATATATATATATATATATATATATATATATATATATATATATATATATATATATATATATATATATATATATATATATATATATATATATATATATATATATATATATATATATCTTTACATATATGCCACATAAGCACCCAATTAATCCACGTCATCATTTTTTTTAATTGTTACTATTCAATTGGAAAAATTCGAATTTATTAAAAAATATTAGCTATATCAAGATTCGTACCTTGCATCTGTCATCCAGAAACAAACACCCCACCCACTGGACTAAGATAGAATTTGTAATTGATAATTGAAAACAAGATTAATATACCACGGTAGATAAGTATATACCTATAATTAACATAATCTCCATCAGGCATATTAATCTTTTCCCAAAACACATTCGACAGAAAAAAATGTACTCCTCGCTAACCATTAATTCTTAAACCTAATATTATAGAACTCAAATTAATTTTGCAGGTAACTTCCGGTAGGTTATAATGTTTAAACACGATGTGGATCATTAATTTTGCAGGTTCTCTTAGTTGTAGATCCGTCACTTTACCTTCCTTTTTGCTTTTTGAATCTGATGTCTTATATTCTAAAACGATTAACAGATAATTATAGTGGATTCGTTAAGAGTTTGGTTCTACAAGTAAACTAAGGTATTTGAGCTAGAGGTATCAGTAATCGAGCATGTTGGCGACTTTTAATGGTGAGTGCATCTCAAGTAAAATGTTTACTATGAATGTATTGATGATGTGATTATGACGTGTAGAATATTTTTCCTGATACGACAAAGATCACAGGGACGTTAGGGCCGAAATCATGATATGTGACTATGTACAATGTACGCGTGGAACAGTTTTGGTAGTGTTCGAAAAAAGCATGTCCGTGACTTTTATGGTGAGTGCACATCATTAAGTTAAATGTTGGACGAGTCCATTGTAGATTACGATTTTACTACTTCTTTTAACAAAATTCATTCATTACTTTAGTCGAGTCCCAATTTGCTTCCTCAATGACAACATCTGTAAATTTAGTTTATTGAGTCTCCAATTAGATGCTTAATAGATTAGCATAATGTTTGAAGCATCTCAAAGTTTTGTCAACATTTGAGAATCTAGAAAAAAGAAGTGTATTTCTGAACTGTGACATATAATATAGTGCAAACCTTTATGCTGTTCATTGAATAGGGTCATGATTATCCCACCTGTTCTGTAAGTTTTATTCGATATGCTGACATGGGAATTATATTTCGTGTCAGGCGCAAGAACTTTTTGCGAAGCCTTTTTTCGAATCAGTTGGAAAGCACTTCGTCCTGGTGGTGTTGTATGCGACACAAGCTGAGAGCATATGGCTCCATATGGAAATTATTGAATATATTGTTACAAATTGCCATTAGAAATTTTAAGGCTCGATTAACGATGCATGGACAGCAGTTCCTACATATCAATGGTAATTTCATGCTCCACCACGATTAGTGTTTATTGAGGAAAAATATATACTAAAGTTTTCTTATGATCCAAACTTCAAAATGAAGCGGTGTTATTGGTTTCATGTTATGTTCAACTAAGGGACATGAGGTTGATTTCACGAACCCAGTCAACCTAATAGATGAAAAAGAAAACCACGAAAAATCCATAGGACCGTTGAAGTTTTACAACAAAGAGGTAACTCTTTTTGCATAAGAGTAACTGCTATATTTTCAGAATTAATCTTCGCTTCTCTTGATGTTTTATTATTGCACATTTAGATCCATGCAACTGCTTTGTGTTTTTCCTTTTTTTACAAACAAAATAATGGAGTATTTCTTTATCAAAACATCTAAGCCTGTATTGGTTTGTAAGTCATTAGTGTTTCTTTTAGCAGAGGGTGATTTTGACAGCTGAAAACTTTGACATGGAGGCATACGCACGAATGGAAACCCAGTTGTCATAGCTGCCAGTTTAACTTGGGTGACAAAAAGATATAGAGGTATTATATTGTTTAAAAGGCTATTGCATTAACTCCATAAGAATACAAACTCCACATATTTCGTATTTGTATAGTTAACAATCTTTCGTATGTCAAAACATATTCATTTTTTAAGGTTTTGTATATGAATTAATATTTTCTAATCACTTTTCAACCCCTGATACTACTCAGGCCCCTGCTCTAGCTGTGACATAGTAAGCTTAAGCTGCTAAATCTTTTTGCTCAACAATATCATAATTGTGATCCCCTTCAATTTTTTTGACATTTTTATTTGGTTTGGCTATTTTTTGGTATTTATTGTGCTTCCCGTGTGATTGCAGACCTTTAGCTGTTCCAGCAGATACCCCAGTTGTAGCTCCAACATCTATTGTGGATGCTCCGTAAGTATTTTTCCATCAAAATTGTCTGACTAATCAAATTGTGAATTAGTGAAATCATATTTACTGAATTATGTTAATGATGGTTGTTCATATAGGTTGGAGAACATGTACGATCAAGCAACATCTAATTTGGTTACTCGAAGTAATTTGGAGGGTACAGTTCAGGCGTTCAGCGTCTCCTTTATATGGAGGAGGGATTTGGGATAGGGACACAGTTGTACGTGCTCTTCGTGTGGCATTCAACAATCCAGAAAGAGTTGTAGAGTATCTCTATTCTATAAGTGGTTTAGCAGTTTGGAATTCTTAATTTCATTAATGTGCTATACTATTCATGTGACACACGGGAACTGTATATATAATGTAAGGGTATCCCTGAGGCAACCGAACTTCCTCCAGCAACAGGAGCTTCACCAGTGCCAGGTTTTACCTATTAATACTTATGACAAAAAGTCCTTGATAAAGATTGTTGAACTTAGATTTACATGGAATCAAGCATAAAAAAGTTTCACCTGTCTTTTTTGCATTTTCAGTAAAAAAAACACCTTGTCTATACAACTACAAAGATTTCATTTACCACATACCCCACTTCAAGTATAAAGATATCAGTTCCGTACTGAGCAATAAGAACAAATGTGAAATCGTTACTCCCGGGAATCAATCCTTAACGTCAACCAGCAATGATACCAGAAATAAGGTCTTCTGCACCTTACATTCATACATAATAACATAAGTACTCCTAACAAAAAACCAACTACTGCAGTGAATCTCTAAGCACGTCCATGGATCCTAGAATCGATCATATGACCGGAACACTCTTCCCTCAGGTAGGCCTTAAGTTTTATAGATCTAACAAACACTGGTCGTTACTGTTGGAAGTCAGATTGGACTAAAGAAGGTATCAAATATGTTACGGTAAGATATTACTAACTACATCCTTTTCTTATAATAAATGTCCAATATATACACATTTTATGATTTCTTAATAATATTTCTATGCAGATCAGGTGTGCAGAAAAGGATTCGACAGGAAGGGACTCAGTGCCTGATAGCAAGTCTCTCTAACAATTTATTCAAGTGGTGACCCAATTCAGCTCCCAACACGCTCTAAATTCAAATAATTTGGTAAAATCTACCACGTTTCGTGTTACACATTTTTATTGTTTATAAGTTACACCTGCACTAAGATCAACACTTTATATAGCTGATTTTTCTTATCTATTTTGTTACACAGAATGCACTATTTGTAAAACAATAAGGTTTCCTGACACTCTTTGGTTTGGATGCTACTGCTGCTTTTAACGTGAAGTTTCACTTAAATGAGTTTGTTCAGTTCATGTATTATGCTTATATGGTTGAATAGATGACACTAAAGGGCAATAAATGTCATAATTTTTCTAGAGTCGGCGTAAGTGTATCTATGTCATCTTTCAACTATATATACGATATTTTTATCCCAGGCTTGCATGCTCAACTATATGAAGACATTCGATAAACGGCATATGGGGCCCATAAAATTTAACAACAAAATAGCTTATATATTTTATATAATGCTGAAAGTTCACGCACTGCTAATAGGACTGGAAAAGATATCTTGCTGAGCAACACAAAAAAAAGTAGGAGATCTAATTAGTGAAATATTGTGCTACCGGATTATGTTACGTCTGTGTTTATATCTTACTAATTAGTGTATCTTTGTATACATAAAGATGCGCCAGAAGTTCAAATTATATGCTTGCATCATACTTGTATGTCAAAAAGGACGTCACCCCTATATCAGAATTTATTACAAGGTATTGTGTGCTGCTCATAAACTTTTTATTGATTTTTTGTTTGGTGTGTGTAAAATTCTAACGATCTTTTGTTTTTGGTATTCATGTGCAGAACAGTGAATTAACATGTTCTTTAAATTCACTATCTGGTCAGCCTTATATTGACGTGTAAGTTCAAATTCTGATGTACAGTGCACATCTTTGTTTCTTAGCGGCTCTAATAGACATATTTCATCATATAAGTATAACAAACACCATGTTTATTTGGCATTGGGTATTGAAACTGATCGAGTTTTGTGTTTCTGAAACACCTCTAAGCAGTTTGTTTTAGTTGTAAGGTGTTTGGATTTTCCTTATACTATTAATGAGCTTATTTTTGGAGTAAAGAAGTTTAAGTTGGTCTCTATGTATTTCATAAAATACATAGAGTGCAATGAGCATTATGTAATTAAAATCAGTAATCCAGTTATGGTATTTTTCACACTTTATAAAGAACAATATTTTTTGTCTCTTTTCTTATAAGGGTGTGGAGTAAATTTGGTGGATTGTGAGTGTATTGGATATTGGATCTTTTTTTCTTTCTAATATCAGAAGTATACGGTTTCTGATGTTGATTAATGTTCGACTTTAGTAGTTCAGTTTTGCAATTAGGAATACAAGGGCATGCTCTTTACAGATAAAGGGTGTAGATTTCATCACATGACAGTGATTAGACAGTAACCTCTGGGGTGAGCTATACTCCTCCCCTTTCTAACAAATAGGGCGTGAAAAGCTTGCTGTAATTGTTATATATATTTAAACAAAAATCTACATACGGTAGACATCACGTATGTTAACTAACTGTTGTTAAACACATGTCCCCATATGTGAGTCGGGAATCGCTGATATATCGGGTTGAATAATAAACACCCTAACGTTATCTTTTTAAGTTGCATTAATGTGGTCATACTAATTTTATACTTGTCATATTCTTCTAACTTTGTACTAATATGCAGCTTATGATTTTAATACTTCAAAGTTTCTTTAACTAAGAGCAACCACAATGCAACAAGCTTTAGAAAGACTTGATGCATTTAATGTGTAGTTTTTTAATCAATTTTCTTTTATCACAATCAATGCTTAGATCATTTAATGGCAATAGCTTGTTGTAATTTTTGTCAAACACTTGTAATTTTATAAGTCTTAGCAAAAAGCTTTTGTGAAAACTCATTCTTGTAATGCAAAAAAGTCTTCAAATAGCTTTTTCAAATAGTGCCAAGCTTTTGGAAAAGTGGTGCATTGTGGATGCTCTAATTGTGTGTGTCCGCATTTTGTTGTTTAGAAATTTGTGTGCTCAACCTGCAACATTTTTCTTCATCTTCCTAAAAAGATATAAAGCTTTGTTTACTAGAACAATTCTTTGTGCTTCTTCATTTTGTGTCCTTGTTTATATATGAGGTGCAATGTGCACCTAGCCTATAGATTCTAATCTAACCAGGATCTTAATAGCCTTAAAGAAATATGCAAGTATTATGAAGCTAACGGAACTTGGTTTTAAAACCTTGGTAAAAAGATATCCGTTTAGTACAAAAAGTAACATCACTTTAGTACGCACCAAAAGAAGGAAAAGCGTATCTGGTTATGGCTTTAAGGAAAGAAGTATGATACTTGTTATGCACCTTAGTTTTTCTGCCTTTTTATTAGATTTTCTGTTTTCGTCTTGATTCATGTTCTCTCAACTGTTCTATGAAAAGTAGTTTGTAGAATTAGCTACAGCGTACTTTCAAGAGACTGAATGGAGGCATAGTGGATAAGTTCCAGATGAACGTGATAACTCCCATAAGCTTGCACTGGAGCATGAATCTGCTATGCAACGTATTGAAGAGATGAGTAAAGAAATGGAAAATGATTTGCTGGCTATTAATGACGCTAATGCTCGTGCATCTGTTGCTGAAGAACGATTATTTCAGTTTGAGAAATCAAAGAATTCAAAAGTATATAACAAAATTGCTCTTGTCACAACTACTAAAGACGACATGGTTGTATTAAAAGAAGAGATTGAGAAGTTAGAGTAGAACGATTGAGAAGCTTATCGAGAAGGGTGATGATTTTGCTAGAGTCTTCTCTGGTAAGTGTTTGTCACGGGTCAAAATGAGTATTTTTTTCACCTACCTGGAAAATATTTCAAATATGAAACTTATATACATATAATAAATATGAGATTATGAAGAAACTACAGGAGAGGAAGAATATTTGTGGAATACTGGAATGACATGAGATGGTGTGAACGATGGACCAGCTTTGAAAAGGGCAGATATTGGTATCACAGTTGCTGATGCCAATACTCTGATTGAGGTATAGGTACAGGCTAAACTGATAAAGTAAATCACGGGTATTGCTCACTGAATTCTGATTTATTGAGTGATGCCAAAGTGGCTTTAAATACACAAATAATACAACTGAATAGCAAAACTATAGCTAGGAAATAGGAGATAATACTAAACAACCGTTATAGCATAAGACTCGGAATAATCACGTGTGTAGAGCTCCACTTGACTTGACCAAATCAGCTTTATTTGAATTCTTTATTTCTTCAACTAAAAGACCCACAACTCCATCAAACTCTCCCTCAAACATGACTAGGATTCCATGTCTTGTTTGCCTTTGAAAGAACACACACCAAGTCGTTCTCTTAGCCTTTCAAAGTGATCACGATGCAAAGGCTTAGTAAAAATGTCTGCTACCTGCTCCTTGGATTCAACATACTCCAAACTCACTATTCCTTTGCTCACAAGGTCTCTTAGGAAGTGAAATCTTACTCCAATATGTTTGCATCTGCCATGAAAAACAGGATTTATTGATAATTGAATAGCTGATGTATTGTCACACTTTATAACACTTCCTCCCCTCTGTTGTACACCGAGTTCTTCTAAGATTTCTCGAACCCAGACCACTTGACAAGCACATAACGCAGCCGCCACGTACTCAGCTTCTGTAGACGACAGGACAACGATACTTTGCTTCTTCGATGACCATAAGACTGCCGCTCCATCCACAACAATGTGTATCCAGAAGTGCTTTTCTGGTCAGTAAGATCACCGGCATAGTCACTATCAGTGAAGACTTCCATCTTTCCTTTTCCTCCCCTTTTGTACCAAATTCCGTAATCTATGGTTCCTTGAATATACCTCATTACCCTTTTAGCTGCTGCAAAGTGTGTTTCAGTTGGTTTCGACACAAAGCGACTAATGAAACTTACCACAAATTGTATGTCAGGTCTTGTGGTGGTAATATATAGCAGGCTTCCAACTAGTTGTTTAAACAACTTTTCATCCACTGGTTCACCATCGTCGTGTCTTAGTCTACTTCCAGGAACCATAGGATTGACTACTGAATTGCATTCCACCATCTTGAAACGGGTTAACATGTCCACTGCATACTTCTGTTGGGAAATGTGAATGCCTGCTGAGTTTTGTATTACCTCAATTCCCAGAAAGTACCTCATTTTTCCCAAATCAGTCATCTCAAACTCAGCTTTCATAGACACCTTGAATTCTTTTATCATCTTCTCATCGTTACCTGTAAAGAGCAAATCATCTACATATATGTTCACAAATAATAGTTTATCTCCTGCTTGTCTTTTTATAAATAACGTATGATCTGATTGGCTTTTTGTGAACCCTTCTTTGACGAAATAGGATTCAATGCGACTGTACCAAGCTCTGGGCGCTTGCTTGAGCCCATACAAGGCCTTTTGGAGCTTGTACACCTTATGCTCGCTATTCTTCACTACATAACCTTGTGGTTTCTGACCATACACGTCTTCTTGCAATGTTCCATGGAGAAAAGCGGATTTTACATCCATCTGATAAATGATCCAGTCCTTTTGAGCTGCTAAAGCAATCATCAAACGAATCGTATCCATTCTTGCCACCGGTGCATACACTTCCATATAATCAACTCCAAATTCTTGACCACATCCCCTGGCCACCAGTCTTGCTTTGTGCTTTTCAATCTCGCCCCTTTCGTTCAGCTTAGTTTTATATACCACTTTAGACTGATGCATGTGGCATACTTTGGTAACTCAACTAGACACCAGATGTGATTCTTTTCAATCATCTCGATTTCATGATCCATTGCTATCTTCCACTTGGGTTCTGTGACTGCTTCTTCAAAGTGAATTGGATCTTGATGGGCTATCTCCACCGCATTTACTTCTTCTGTGTCTGAGTCTAAGTCATCACCGGTGACGAAGTCTTGAAGATAGCTAGGAGTTCTGCACTGTCTACTCTCCCTTACTGATGTAGTACTAGGACCTGGTTCAGTTGTCGGCTGATCTTGTTCAGTTGTCGTCTGATCTTGCTCCACCAAATCATGCATCTCGGCACCATGTTCATCAATGAGAATGTAATCATCATCAACAAAATCATAGTTTCCCCATGAAATATCTTCTTGAGCAGTATGCGCCTCCTTTCTTTGATTCCAATTCCAGCCTTTGTGTTCTTCAAATATCACATCTTTACTTATTATCACCTTCATGGTTTCTGGGTCAATAAGTCTATATGCTTTTGACTCCTCACTTACACCTGTCAAAACACAAACACAACTCTTGTTATCTAATTTAGCCCGTTTCTCCTTAGGCACATGTACATGAGCCAAACACCCCCAGATTCGGAAATGGTTGACTGTTGGCTTCAGTCCGCTCCAAGCTTCTCGTGGGGTAACATCTGAAAGTGCTTTGGTTGTGTTCCTGTTTAATACGTAAAAACTCCAAGCTGCTGCTTCTGCCCAAAAAATCTTAGGCATGTTTTTGGCAGAGAGTAAGGTAACCACCATGTTTATTACCATCCTATTCTTTCGTTCCGCAACTCCGTTTTGTTGAGGTGTAAAACTCGTGGTCAATTGCCTTTTTATTTCATGTTCCCTGCAAAGCTTGGCAAAATCATTAGAGAGATACTCTCCTCCCCTGTCTGTTCGAAGAGCCTTGACCACCTTTCCAGTTTCTGTTTCTACCTTGCTTTTAAAATCTTTGAAGCTTTCGAAGGCTTGTGACTTTTCTATTAAAAAATAAACCCAACCCTTTCGACTATAATCATCAATAAAACTCAAGAAATATTTCTTTCCAGTATGTGAAGTTGGCGTTATTGGCCCGCATATATCAGAGTGTACCAACTCTAATATCTCTCCAGCACGCCATGAACTTGACTTTGGTATGGCCTCCTTAGTCTGTTTTCCTATCATACAGTCTTCACAAAGAGACGTATCAACAATAAATTCAGGTAAATCACGTACCATTTCTTTATGTTGCAAAGTTTTCATGCCAGTCTTGCTGATGTGCCCCAAACGTTCATGCCATAATTTAGAAATATCATCATCACTTGAGTACATGCACTCGTCTGTATTTTGCTCACCGGTCTCGTTAGCATCCTCACTAAGAGGATACATCCGGTTGGTACTCATTCTGGACTAAAAAATTAATCCTTTGTTTGGATGAAAAACTTTGCAAATGTCATATTGGAATAGAAATGACAGACCTTTCTGTTGGAGTTGCCCGATGCTGAGAAGGTTGTTCTTAAGTTCTGGTACAAAGTATACATCTCTGATCACATATGTCGCCCCATTTAGAATCAGCTTCATGCTTCCTTTTCCTTCTACAGCCATGCATGTATTGTTTCCAAGCTTAACAGTGTTAGAGAAACTTTGATCTAGATCTGCAAACCTCTCTTTGTTACCACACATATGATTAGAGCATCCAGAATCTAAAAACCATAATAGACCTTTGTTCTCACTCTTTCTCTGGGCCATAAATCCATTCTCTTCTACACCTCCATCAGCCATGAGCATGATTTCTTCATTTTTGTCAAAACCAGCATAGTTTGCTTCCTTTGAGGTTGGACATTCATACGAATAATGCCCTAGTTTGTGACAGTTATAGCATTCAATGGTTTCTTTGTTGAAAGATTGGCGCCCTCGACCACGAGCTCTTCCTCTATAGCTGTAGCGCCCTCTACCACGTCCTCTAGTATACGAGCTATCACCTGTATCTACCTTCAGTGCTTGCTCGTCTTCTCGCTCATTCTTCTTAAACTTCTATTCATGAACAATTAGTGTGCTCTGCAATTATTCTATGGACATCTGATCAATGTCCTTTGATTCCTCGATCGACACGACCACATACATATACTTTTCAGTCAACGTTCGAAGGATTTTTTCAACGATTTTCACATCAGTCATTGATTCACCGTTGCTCCTCATTTGATTGGATATTGTCAGGACCCTACCAAAATACTCCGGTATTGTTTCAGTCGTCTTCATCTCTAAAACCTCGAAATCTCTTCGAAGTTTCTGCAGCATAGATCTCTTCACTCGATCATTCCCTGCAAATCTCTTTCGCATGGATTCCCACACCGCCTTGGAAGTTTTTCGATCCAGGATCTGCTCAAACGTGACCCTATCGATTGCCTCGTACAAATAATGTTTGACCTGCAGATCTTTCATTCGTAGTTCTTCCAACTTCTTCTTTTCCCCTTCACTTTGGGCAACACCAACCGTGGGTTCTCTGATTCCTGGATCGACCAAGTGCCATAGTTGTTTTGCACGCAGCAAATTCTCCATCATCTCACTCCAGTGTTCGTAATGCCCATCGAAAACTGGCACCTTCAACTTATCGTCGTTCATTCTCTCTCTCTCTCTCTTTTAGTTATTGAATTTCGCTCTGATACCACAATGATAAAGTAAATCACGGGTATTGCTCACTGAATTCTGATTTATTGAGTGATGCCAAAGTGGCTTTAAATACGCAAATAATACAACTGAATAGCAAAACTATAGCTAGGAAATAGGAGATAATACTAAACAACCGTTATAGCATAAGAGTCGGTATAATCACGTGTGTAGAGCTCCACTTGACTTGACCAAATCAGCTTTATTTGAATTCTTTATTTCTTCAACTAAAAGACCCACAACTTCATCATAAACGACCTCGCAACAATATTGCATGATAAAGCAAGAAATCGAAGAAGTTAATGACGTAAATCACTAGATAATTTTCAATGTACTTGAAGCAAATTAAACAGGTGAAAGGCATATATAAGTCCTTCAAATTCGTATACTACACTGAACCAGAAATGGGAAGTTTCGAGTTCGAGTTCGAGAAATCTTTAATGCCTAATTGATTTTGTGGATTATTTATGCGATGTTTTCAGGAACAGCCGCAACTCGCAAATAGACTTGCAAAGTCCGGTTATTAAGAAGATATTCCGGCAGTTCTAA
This sequence comes from Glebionis coronaria, assembly GCA_025667525.1. Classification (NCBI taxonomy): domain Eukaryota; kingdom Viridiplantae; phylum Streptophyta; class Magnoliopsida; order Asterales; family Asteraceae; genus Glebionis; species Glebionis coronaria. The sequence goes on along the minus strand of CM046877.1, from coordinate 108,894,383 downwards.
CTATTAAAGTTATACGAAATAAACAAGTTTAAGAATAAACAATTAGCCTGTTTCTGTTTGAAAATATTGTAGCTTTTGTATGTATTTGGTAAATTAAATGTTTGATCTGTAGCGATGGTGGTTTGCGTAAGCAAATACACACAACATCAAACTGAACACTATAACTAGGAAAATATAATTTTAATAAATTATCAAATTGAGTGACATATCTAACATACAAAACGTGAAACGAAAGATGGAATATGTCCTGGTGATTCCAACTAAACATGGACAAGTTCATATATTAGGGCGAATGACTAAAAAATGCATCTAACTTAAACATTTTTTTGCGTTTTGTGTAGCCATCTTTTTTCTTTCCCACTATGGTCATCAAACTTTCAAAAATCGATCATCCTGTGTATTTTGTGACCATTTTACCTTTAGTTTTTCAAAATTTTGAAGGGTAAAATGATCATTTTACATGGTAAAATAGTGACAAAATACACACAATGACCGACTTTTAAAAGTTTGATGATCATAATGGAAAATAAAAAAGATGGGTACACAAAACGCAAAAAAGTGTCAAGTTAAATGCATTTTTAAGTCATTAACCCCATATATTAAGAATACTACGTGCACATAAAGATGAAAAGCATGTCTTCCAAGGCTTTGAAAAGATCTATTATTTCTGAAACTATCTCGGCAGTTTTCATTTTATAAGCAACAACTATAATTAGTGAGTTATGTGGCAAGCTTTTGTAAAGTTATAGCCATTGATAGTGATTGCTACATTAACTGTCGTATAATCGGCAATGGTATTACCGTCCCATGCATATCATGTGTTGCTATATCCCAAACAATTATTGTAATCATTAGAATAGAATTGCATAAATCGTTCTTGAGGTTTTGTTTTGGTCTGAAATACTTTGAACGTGCAAATATTATTTTATAATCAAATTATTACGAATATTTGAGGTGGCAAATCTTACCAAATTTGATAAATATAGGTATTTTTTTGTCTATTTTCAAAAAAGGTTGGGACACTTTTTGTACGTTCTTTATTATTAATGGGTTAAACGGGCGCATATGTAAGAAACTTATGGGCTTAACGGACGCACATGTAAAACACTAACTAGGCTACTCGACGGATATTTTATATTTAATTTTTATCCCCAGCTTTTAAACAAGTATTTTTATTTATTAATTCTACGTTTTTATATGTCTTTTTTCTCATTTTAGCTTGCGACCGTCTAGCCCCCCGTTTCGCCCACCCGTTTTGCTCGTGCCCGTTTAACCCGCGCCCATTTCACCCAACGCCCGTTTAGCCGGTCGCCCGTTTAGCCCGCCGCCCGCCCGTTTTGCCACCTCTAATATTTGGAATGAAACACGCGCTTTCAAGTTCAAACGAAGGACGAAATATGCACTTTTATGTCGTATCTATTGACGAAAATTTGCAAAATTGTTTTATTTTGAGACAACAAGTACACTTTCAAAGTATTTAAGACGAAATTCGCAAAATCGCCAAATATTAAGAACGGTTTTTGTGGCCTCAAAATCACTCATTATTTGTTTTTTGACTTTTTTCTACCCACTAAACCAAAACTTCTCTAAATACCTCATGCGTCTTATGCAACTTAGTTAAAAATAAAACAAAATGTATTTGAAAATTTTCAATAAGTTCAATAAGTCGCAAGAAATATTTAAAGAAATTTGTGTTTGATAAGTATAAAAAATAAACCCCACCTAGATCTTGATCATCTTCAAAAGCCTTTCCTCAAATGGTTACCTCTGACCCACCATAAGTAATATGTACTCAATAAGAGCATCGAGAATGGTAAAGTGATGAATGCATTTTAGTATGTAAAGCCTTTGTAAAAAGTTTTTCATAAAGCTTGTATCAAAGACTTTTAGTATGTAAAGCCTTTGTAAAAAGTTTTTCATAAAGCTTATTATGCAATCGTAAAAAAACACATCAAAACACTTTATCAAATAGTGAAAAGTCATTCATCACTTTTATCATTGTGGATGCTCTAATAATACGCTAAAGAACAAGCAAAGACATAAGGCGTGCTTCTCACGTTTGGAGCAGGGAAAGCTTCTAAGGCAGCTCGGGTAAACTTTGGCTACTTGAAGTTTGATTTTATTGATTGTTTTTAACAAAATTATCTATAATTAAAAAACTTCCGGAAAAAATGGACAGAAAAATTGTCACAAAGCTGCCAGGGTCAAATCTCTATATCCCATATGTTGTGGGCAATGGTATTAAGCATTTTACTACATCTTTTATTTTTAAAATTATTCTTGAACTTTAAAACAATACCTTTAAGATTTATAGAAATGTTTTAACTTTTGTAATGCTCTAACTATTTACAAAATTAAGAAAATTTATAATTTGTTACTTATTCGCTTTGTACTAATAATATTTTTCAAATTAAAAAAATAAAAAAAGACAATTAGAAGTCATACCCGTCCATCGGACGGGTTTTGCCACTAGTATACATATATATATATATATATATATATATATATATATATATATATATATATATATATATATATATATATATATATATATATATATATATATATATATATATATATATATATATATATATATATATATATATATATATACATACTAGTGGCTAAGCCCGCCCGATGAGCGGGCATAACTTATAATTATCGTTTACATTTGTTTTGCTAAATATTAGTGTTAAAAAGTTATATATTCTACAAAAATATTTTTTAACATAATAGCAATATTTGCAAATTGTATATTTTATAAGTGAGCGAGCTTTATGTAATTTTTGTTTGTTATGTATAATTGATAGCAAAAATACTTAATATGATAAGTATTATAATGGTAGACATTAAGTAATGTCAAACATTTGATTTGTAATAAGCAAATAAATCTGGATGATGCATTAAATTGTGTTGACTCGGCGAAGGTCCGTTATAAGCATGCCAGCTTTCAAAAATCTTACTATATTATAAAGGATTTGGAATTTTGTAACAAACTTTTGAAATGTTGAATTTTTAAATTTTTTTACTTAATATACAAAACAATTTGTTAGATGCATCAAACGCGAAAAGAATAAACACGTGCTAATTTTTAATAAAAGTTTTCTCGTTTTTAGTCACTTTGCATGAGGCGGCTTTTATAGTAGTCTGACCCGCTGTAATATCTCGACTGCCTAGCCCCACGAGAGGAGAAACCCCGTCAAATCAGCGCACGCATGTTTACCTCCAACCCATCCAAAAACCAAAACGTCAGCGAGTCTAAGTGTGGATCTACCATGTGACGGGTTGGTTAAGAAATTTACAGGTGCCTCTTTCTTGACGGAGAATACAACGTGTTATAAATCGTAATGTTTTGACTCCAAAATCCACAAATGTTGTATTTAATAGACTTGGTTTTGCTATACAAAAAGGGCTAGCGGTGCAGCTTGTTGCCTGTTTGTCTTCTCCTAATATGTAAATTATAATTATCGAATAAAATTTTTTTGTTAAATATCTTCCTCACATTATATACCAATAAACTTTAGTAACAAATTTTTATAACAACTTATTAAAATAACATTTTGAATTTTAAATACAAATATCTTTTTATCTATTTATTATTTTTATAATTCAAATTCATCATATTTTTAAAAAAAATTTGTTCTTTAATTCAATATCCATTTTAATAAAAAATTAACTTTTAGTTTTTTTTTCATTTACAGCGGGTTTATTTTTATTTAACTTTTTTACCACCTTAAATTAATGTGATTATGAACTTTTGATAAATTAGACATTAATATTTGTTCGTTTATCAAATATACGCGGGCAAAATGCTAGTTCTTTAAAAATAATAGATGGCCCGTTAAAAACCTAGATTCAATCATGTTAAGAATATAAACAAAGAATAGACGTAGGCTTTAAAAATGTTAAGAGAAACTTTAAAAAAAGAGTAACAAATAAAATAACACATATAATCTACAAAGGAATAATAAGAAAAACTACATATGGTAATTTACAACAGCTTAGGCTACTATAAGAAAAACGCATATATACAAAGACATTGAACCAGGCAACATCAGTGACATCCTAAAACCCCAAATTTTGTCACATTTACACATATGACAAAAGCATCTGAAATCGGTGGAGAAAACTGGAAGCTAAACCGATTGGGTCGGGTTCGGATTTAGGTTGACGGGTTTGGATGCGGGTTCGGGTTGGGATATTTTGTTTTTCGCGGGTAGGGGTTTGGTTCGGGTTTTAGTAATACCCGCCCCGTTTACCCGTATACGTACCCGTTTACCAAAATACATATCATTTATTGATATTTTATATAATTTTAAATTTGTGTGAAATATTAGACGAAAATTATTAAACAAATGAAATGCTTATATTAGTTACATTTTGTATGCATTAAAATGTTTGTGATCAAGCATATTTCAATTTTATAACTTTAAATAAAACAATGATTTGTTCGATACATTAAATCGTATTATATGATATTGAATTAATATTCTTCATCTTCTAAAAACTTAAAAAAAATATTAGGCTATTTTTGATTGTTTTTCATTTGTTTTTTTTAACTTTATACGTACAATTATGTCAAACGAAATTTAATTATGGATACTCGATACCCGCGAGTAAAAACCGAAAACCCGTTGGGTAATAGTAATCGGGTACCCGACGGGTATTGGAGCGGATGCGAGTTTAGATATTATAAACTGGTGCGGGTACGGTTCAGTAAAACCCGACTCAAACCCAACCCGTTGCCATCCCTATTTACGCATATGGTTCAACTTAATTTAAATTAATTCACATCAATTTATTAAAAATTAAATATTAAATAGGGTTTAAGGCTTTAAATAGCCATATACTTTCTCAAATATATCCATATGGTACGTGTACTCAAAATATTATCAAAATAGTACATGAACTTTTATTTTACCTGTTAATATTGTACCTCAAACTTTTTTTACCTATTTTACCCTTCAACCCAATGCCAACTTTTGCATTGTTAGTCCTTTAACTAACGATCGTTTTTGTTTTCCAAAAAAAAAGTTTTAACTTAAAAAAAAATTATAATTTTTCCAAACATATATAAAATTATAAAAAATTGTGTTAAATTTTTTTTTGAAGTTACAAAAATCTTTTTTTACTTAAAAAAAAATTCAAATTGTTTTAAATCTTGTTTCATTTTTTTAAAAAAGGTTTATATTTTCAGAAAAATATTTCTTTTTCTCAATATTTTTTAAAAGTTAAAAATAACTAAATGATTTTCTTCCAGAAAAATTTAAATTTTTAAATTTTTTTTTTGTATTTTCGAAAATAAATAAACTTTTTTTAGAAGTAAATTGAAATAAGAGAAAAACGTAAATTTTTTATTTAAAATTAAGTTTTTTTATAAATAAAATCACTAAAGGAATAGTTTAAAATGTTTAATTTTTTTTTGAAATAAAATTATTAATTTAGGAATATAGAAATATGTTTTAAATTTTTTTTATTTTTTTTAGAAGAAAATCATGTGAGTTATTTATAACTTTAAAAAAATTAAGTGAAAAACGTAAAAAAAAAGTTAAGTTTTTCGAAAAAAAATAAACTTTAAAAAAAAATCGAATATGAATTTAAACGATTTTAAAAAAAGCGTAAAAAGAAAAAAAAAATTTTAACTCTAAATTTTTTTTGGTAAAATTATAATTTTTTTAGGAAAAACTATAATTTTTTTCAGTTAAATATTTTTTTCTGAAAAAAAGATCGTTAGCAAAGGACTAACGATGCAAAATTTGGCATTGAACTGAACGGTAAAATAGGTAGAAAAATTTTGAGGTACCATATTAACAGGTAAACCGGAACTTCAAGTATTATCTTGGCAATTCTTTAAGTACACGTACCATATGGATATATTTGAGAAAGTATATGGCTATTTAAAGCCTTAAACCCTATTAAATACATTTGGTTCAACATATTTTCTTTTAATGTAAACATTAGTTTTCTTGATTAAGTTCATCCAAATATAAAAAAACTCTTTTTTTAATTTTCAGTGTTGCCTTCTTCATTTAGATTTTCATCATATTCTTGCAGTTACTTTCTCTTGGGTAGCTTCTCCACATTCTTTGATTTTCTACTTCTTTATGAACATCAGTAGTTCATAGTCATACCTTTAACTATAATTGGGAACTTAGCTAAATACCGATGTTAAAATTGTATATTATATGTGCAATCTTGCTATTGTCCAAATATTTGAATAAATGTATATTGGTGTTCATCTGGGTTACTTATTTACCAATATGGTGATACATATCTAGTTTTGAGTATCCTCTGTCTTGTCCTCTTATTTGTTCCTGTTCTCTTCAAGTACAGGAGTCTCTGTTATCTTTTCAACTTATTCCATTTCCAAGTGAGCAATATTTTAAAATCTGAATAAGAAAGAGCAAACAGTTTTTTATTGTCATTCAACAATAGCATAACATAGCAATGAAAAATATTTATATCAGATATTAACTTACTTGCTGCAATGATTAAGGAAGATATCTAAGACCTTTTCCTGTAAGCAGTAGCAATAGCCATGTTTATAACGTGACTTGACTAAATTTAAGTTAGCTTTCGATTTAGAACCAAAATTCTCTTCCCAAAGTTAGCGTGTATCAAAGGTCGATAGGAGAACCTGTGCATAACTTGATATTGAGGCTAATGTACGTGTCATTTGGGCTGGTACTGGGTTAAAATAAGGATTCAGACATTTTTGCCAGTTTTGTAGTTCAAATTCGAGTAGTTACTATAGAAGCATGCTAAAGGAATGTACCGAGACTGAAATTTGTGAGATGAAACCTGAAAAAAAAAAAGATAGGGGAAGCAAGTACATGTGAGCCTCTGATAATTTTTATAGCATAGAGAAGAACAACTCTGAGAAGAAATTATATAACCTATAAAAGCAAACTCAGGAATGAGTGATATTGAAAAGATAATCCTTGACATTTTAGGGCTTTTAGGGAAAAGCATCACAGTCGAATGATAGGGCGTATGAAATCTCACCCCAAATAGTCCCTAAAATATTGCTAGCCAAACACCCCTTATAAATGTGGGTCATAAAAGCTGATAGACTTGAAGACAATATAAAAACATAGATAACAATTTACACAAGCATCATCATCACACACAACAGTTAGAAACAACAAACTGATGAGACCACGTGATTGGTTTATCAATCATACATTCCATTTGATGGCTGTTTCCTACAACTCACTACTCATTTGATATCGGCATACATGCAATTAATCACTTTCTTGATCATTTAAAATATATATACCTGACACACCCCTATAACTAAAAACAAATCGTTCATGAATGGTAGTGAAAGGAGACACTTACAAACACGAATTGCACCTTTAGCCACTACATCTTCACTTATGTACATAGAAAAAAAAATACTAATTAGAAACAAAGAGAATTCATGTAATACAATCGAACATAAAACTATCTAGTCAAAGACCTCTTTTTACTATGTTACTTACAGAAAAGGAGGTAAATCAGCCTATTTATGTGAAAAGGGCCATATTGTGTTATGCTTTATTTTTAATGGATCAAATTATATTGAAAGGTGAAAGAAATAGTCAAAAAGACAAAAACGACATGGGATCCTTTCCGTCATTTGTCCTCGAGTATGTCAGGGAACATCTCTGGTTGTAGCGTTTTTCCCTGTGATCATCTGTGACATTTATATAACTAAAATTATACAACAAAGCACAACTGAAAAGGAAGAATGTATAAGTTTTGTCAAATAGGTGATACCTATTGACAATGCTTTTTCAAGTTCTCTAAGAGAAACCTCCAGTTTCTCCTTTGCTTCTTTTTTCCATTTTCAGATTGATTAGCTTATGCAATCGTACTTAAAGGCTTGTTTACTGGATGAAACTGGTTTGTTCCTATAAGCTTGTTAGTTGATGAAATTATTCATACCAAAACCTTGTGTACTTGATTAAAGTAATTGTCCCTGAAAGGTTGTTTATATAATGAAAACTAGTTTAAGACCCGTGTAATACACGGGCGGTCTAAATATATTTACCTTTGTTTCTTTAAATGATAAATATAAAACCGCATAATGTTTGTATGATATTTAGGAGAAGCTCGTAACCAATTATGCAAGTCTTTTAAAACGACTGCAATCCAGGAAAGTTCACGACCACAAATGATTTATAGATCCAAATTGGTATAATAGAGTAGATTAAGAAAATAAATATACAAACGGCGTCAAATAAAGTTGAGTAAATTCTATAAAACCAAAGAAGAATCGAACAAAAGAGATACCAAAATCATTGTCTCCACAGCCTGTAAGGTTAACTTCAATAATGCACTTTTATGATAGTTTTAACTTTTAACTCTGTACATTTCACAAACTAAACACACTTTCACATATATATATAGAAAGTGGCTAATAGTATTCCAATTTGGACACTTGAGTTATGATTACAGATTCAAGAGCCATGGTCATACCAAATTTGCTTTCCTTATCAGCCTAGTTCTCAACCGGCACACACATAGTTGCGTATCAACAAATCTGGAAAAAAACATAATGTTGTAAATAAGATAACTACTTTAGCAAGGGTGGATAGGAATTTTCCAAAGATGATGTCAAGATTAAAAACAACATAGGACAATCAATACAATGTTTTTTTCAATAATATATAGCAAATGTAGGAAACCATCAACCTACATAGGATAATAAAATTTTATACTTTCACATAATAACCCAGACTCCGAGCTCCTTTCATAGTTTCATACATAACCATTATTTTTCAACTTCTATTTTTAGCAATAACAAAGGTACCATATTAGTAGATAACTGATAAAAAAAAACACTAATTACATTTCACAATAATGATTAGAATAAGATCGCTTTTTGATTAGATGTTTTATTGGTGAGCAAAATGGACTGCGGACCGGACCGACCGGACCAAACCTATATCGGTCCGTTCCTCGATCCATCCTTTTTCTTACTTTTTCAGTCCGATTCAGTCTTAACAAAATGAAGAATATTAAAATGTTTTCTAGACAGTAATAAGGGAATAGTTAAGGCACTTATGGATGAAGTGTTTCCAAAAAAAAATTATGATGGAACAAACTCAAGTCAGCAAGTTGGGAGTCAAAAACCCAAAAAAGATAACAGCAATGACAGATGAATAGAAGTATACAATAAAAGTTTTGAAGATGAAAAAAAAATGAAATTCAGATCAGGTATATCTCACATGTTTCATGAGATATGTTGGAAAAAAATAGGAGTCCACTTATTATAAACAAATTTAAAAATAATAATACCTGAAGCATACTCGAAGGTGAAGATAACAACCACAACGACTCAATTATAGCAGCCAAAACGTACAAATACCTGATTTAATCAATCAGCAACATAAATATTCAAACGTATAAAATCAATAACGCAATTATAAAGCCATAATCATTAACTGATTAAATACATTAAATAGAAAATATAACTCTGCTGGCACCATTTTTCCCATGAAAACAGAAATAGGGTCTTTCCAACCATTTCTCCCATTGCAATTTCCAATTTTTTTTATCTAATGGGCTGCTACCAAAGTCCAAAAGAATTGCATTCCATAACAGTGGAAGTGTGTGCATATATCTATGAATCAATTTTAATCAACACAACTTGAAGCCTCTCATTAAGTGAACGGATAATTATGAGCGAACAAATGAGTATCGTGTTCAGACTGTGTACTTTTTTAGTGTCACATAATCAAGAGTAAGCGCCTCCGAGGCCGTTTCTTACATAACCATTATTTTCTAACCTCTTTTATGACCTTTTCTAAAACACAATAAGCTATTAAGCCCCTAAACTAAGTTTACCCAAGCTATATAAATACATAACAATTATAATTGCTGTACAACATTTCATAGAACGGTTTGTAGTATTGTACACATGATCTCGGTCAAATTTGTAACACTGCGATCAAATTACTTGTATAAACCGATACAATAGTTATCACACAATAATGTTAATGCTTTTTTGTAAGGTTTCATTGCTAAAGAGGTAACGTGAAACCATTATAATAACTCAAGTACAAGTGCAGAAAGAAAATTAATATACCCATAACAGCTTTTTCTTTTAGGCATTTCATCAAACACTGAGTGCTCCACAAAAAATCCGTTAGCATGACACCATAAATAAAATCAAAAATAAAAATTAGCAAAAACTTTCCATTCAAGCATGATCTCTAATAATATACCCGTAAAACTAAAAGAAGAAGAAACAATTAAAAGAGTACCATTTTAGGAAGAAGAATATTGTCGTTGCAACATAATAAATATACTTAAAACCTAAATCAAATTCAATAAGAAGATCGGTCAAAATCAACACCAACATTAATGAACTAAGATTAAAAAAAAATACCTGATGATCATCTGTGACATTTATATAACTAAAATTATACAACAAAGCACAACTGAAAAGGAAGAATGTATAAGTTTTGTCAAATAGGTGATACCTATTGACAATGCTTTTTCAAGTTCTCTAAGAGAAACCTCCAGTTTCTCCTTTGCTTCTTTTTTCCATTTTCAGATTGATTAGCTTATGCAATCGTACTTAAAGGCTTGTTTACTGGATGAAACTGGTTTGTTCCTATAAGCTTGTTAGTTGATGAAATTATTCATACCAAAACCTTGTGTACTTGATTAAAGTAATTGTCCCTGAAAGGTTGTTTATATAATGAAAAATCTTGAAAGGCTCCATAAAAAAAGTCATGGTAGAAAGTCTGCATACAAATAATAAATAACTTTTACTTTCCAAAATTTCTAATCCTTTATAAATATTCAAATAAAATAGTATCCATACATGAACACCCTCAGAGTAAAGAGAATCTTCCACCAATCTCTTGAACAATACCACTTGCAGACGGACTTTGCAAATTTGGAAATATCCTGAACCCCTTAATATCGTATGATGCACAATTTTCTATATATTCATTATGATTGTTCAACAATGTCACCCTGCACCCATTTGTGGGTGCAAAAAATAAACATTTTTTCCCTTTTTCGGACCGCCCATTGCGATAGGAAGTGAGTAACAAATGCTTACCACGGAAGAGTCCTAAATCAAATGCTCATGAAGCTTCAACCATGCCTGTTTCAAAACGATATGCAAAAAGTGAGTTGGGACTTTTATGATAATATTTTTGTAGTAAACATTCAAGAGCCATGCGATTGCTACTAAGTGAAATAGTATTAGGTTGACGTCACTAAAAACATAGACTAATGTTGTGTATAACTCAGATGCTTCAAAAACACAAGCTAAAGTTGGAAAAAGTACAAAAATAGGTTTGAAAAGTACGCTGATAAATGGTTCAACTGGTTAGTCACTCACTTCTGATCAAAAGGTAGTTATTTTACTATTTTCTTTTCTCTACAATTCTAGATGAGCGCATATTTTACTTTTCAGTTGATGTTTATTGAATTTCATTTAGAGATAATTTATATTTGTGTGCTTTTGATGTATATTTATGTAAATAGCTGGTGCAATGTAGTTATTTGAAAAGTAAACACTTACCCCAAGTGTTAAATGTTTACAGCAGTTGGGATCGGCGATGATGATTTTGTGAAGTGCACGTTTCTTGCTGTGGAATCGTAGTCATCCAGAAAGGTTTTATTTACTATTTGATCTTCTTAGAATAGCATAAAATAAAAAAGAGTGATGAAGGGTACCTTAGCAAGATCGGAAGCAAACATGAATGGTCCCATTCCTTTTATATATCTACATCTTCCTTTCAGAAATAAAAACAAAGATGTACTCTATAGTACTGGTATAATTTAGAAACCAACAGTTTAGTACGTTAACATAAAATATTGAACGCCTAACTTTCTCTTTCTCAAGATTTCGAATATCACTAAGACAAATGTAATTCATAGTTAATTAGCGACATCGTTTAAAAGATTCACACATACACATATATGGACCTTGCTTGATCATTCGTGTCAGATAATTCCTTCAATTTTCTTAAAAAGGGTAACTTTTTATGTTTAAAAATTTGAGTGAATTGTTTCTCATTTATAGTTGTTCTTTAGTTAGTTTTATCTTCGACGATATTTAAATCAAATGAAGTTCGGTCATTCACCACATCACATATAAAGAAGAATAATATAATTCTTGTTGGGCCCATTTGGTGATCTATTGAGAAGGTAAGGATTCTGCACTGCTGTGATGAATTTCATCGACATGAGATGCAGGAGCATATACTACATGTTGTAGTAGCGAACTGTGGTTCCTCCCATAAATCATGTATATATAAATATACCTATTAGCATCCACACCGATATACCCTCATCCAAGTATCCACTCTAATTAGATCATATTAGTTTTTGACATTAAAAAGTCTAATCTGGAGAGTAGGTTAATAAATACTTGATGAAAAAACTAACACAAGATTTAGCAGCAAATAAGTTGCATTAATCAGAATTGACAGGATACACAAAGAGGGACCCATGGAAAAATGAAACCTATAGGTCTTCTTAGAATCTACTTTATTACTAAAATAAGAACATGATAACAAAAGTCTTGGTCTATAGAAGTAAGCACACCCGACCGAATATTAAAAAAATTACACCAATTGCACATAATGTCAACCGAAAATAATTCATGTAGGTGATACATGTCCTAAAAATCTTTTATACTATATCTTCAGCAAGATTTTCTCCCTTCGTTTCCTTACTCATCTGATATCAGACAAAAGAGTATAAAGTTCGCGTCTGCAACTACTTACTTGCCCGTTGTCACCATTATTAGACTTGAGAATTTGTTATTACCTCATAAGTTTAGATATATATCATTTAAGCTTTTACTTCAGAATTATCTATTTTTATACTTATACGTACATGTTGATATGTTCTACAGGCATGTAGCTTTTAACATAGCTTACAACTTCTCTAAAACCACGATTTATCGATTATGAAGTTTAGAATTAGCTCTTTTGTCACATAAAAGTCATATTTGGTAATGGATCGACTTTAGTTTAAAGCTGCTAACTAAAATAAGTCAAGTAGAATGACAGTTTGGCTTACCTATTATATGTTCTTCTAGTATAGATCTCATGATCTGCAGAGGCTTGTCAAGTATAGTGTCGAAATAATGGAACGGTAATATATGTGATTGTCCTTTGAGTGTAACCATTACTGTCAGAAAGACACGGGGATGGGTGTGTTGTACTTTTTTCTGAACTGATAGCATCTGCATCTACATCCTGTGAGAACATCTGCAATAATTTGATAGTATACATAAGCATTGTAGTTGAAACAAAGCATAGTGACATATACAAATAATTTAGATCAGGCATGTACCTCAGAAGCATGACTTTTGGTCGCAACAAACGAACCACCATCTCGAATTGACTGAATCAGATACCTACATTTACATAATAAAAACTAACCATTAATTTTCTTCAAATGAATAACGGATCAGAATATCTTAAACACTTGATGTTATAGTCAAAGATGAATGAATGCGGGCTAGAAGACTCCAATGATCATTCTCCATAAGGAGACTTGATCAAATTTGTCCTTATTTCTTCTTAAATCACAAACTTAGAAAAAACTCAATGTGCAGAATAACTCATTACATCAAATTTAGCCTCAACTCTCTACATCCATGCCATCCTGCAACCTGTATGTAATAAAAATCAATCAAAATATTGCATAAACACCACCATTTGGAGGTTGTGCTTCACATACAGTGGATTTCGTTCCTAGAAAGTTTGATATGTTGTAGATACTATAATAAATATTTCCTAAACCTGTTGGTTATTGATTCTAGTAAGGAAATATTTATATAGGCCACCTTTATCTACAGATTTCCGAACCCATTGTTTATATATTGTAACACCCCATTTTGGAAATGGAAATATCACAATAATTATGGCGTGTCATCAAAGCATACAAGGTAAAATGTCTAAACATTACTTGACCATAAAAAGGAAAATACCGGAATCAAACATCGGTAGTCCAAAAGTAAGCTCATCACACACAAACATAGTATAATAAAGGAAAGGACTAAACAATGTCCAAAGCATAAGTATCAATAGAAAGGAAATGCATAATGTAAAGAAGGCTAGACAGCTTCCAGTCCATATGCACGTACTCTTAGTGTCTACGAGCGTCCCTGAGTACCTGCCGTTTTGGGAACATAGAAAAGGAAAACGGCTGAGCAAATACGCTCAGTGCACGGATGTACAATAAAGCATGAATAGGATAAGCATATAACATAATAACAGCGGAAGAAAACTAAGTCCCGAGTAACCTGGTTAAGTCTTAATAAAACTGGTTTTATAGTTTGAAAGTCTTATGTTTATCTTATAAAAACTGTTTGTCATATTTTACCATTAGCCAATATAGGTCATGAAAATCCACCGTGCATGAATAATTGGAGGGGTGACCTCATCATGCAAATTAGAGGGGATGCCTCTAATTTAATATATTGGTTTATGGGTAGGAGGGATCAGCTCCTTGTGAAGGATGCAAGGCACACACCACATTCACCATGTAATCCTGAATAAAAACATGTAACTAGGATGCACCCATACGCCCCACATGATAAATATAAATAAATGGCCAAAAGCTGAAGGGACGCCACGAGCAATCACTCCGCCGTGGTGAAGTCATAACACTAGTGCCTCTAATGTTATGGTTATGGTACCTCCATAACTAGGTGAAACTGGTCATGCATGTATATGGCTATAGGTAATCTTAATTAAACATAAGAAATCAAACACATAACTTATACTACGGGAAAACAGTTGGCTGCATACGGGGAATCCTAATAAGGAAAGAATGTCCATACTGAAAGGACGGGAATCCGTACCTTATGTCCAGTGAACGAGAAAGATGAACTGCGAGAATCCTACTTCCGAATCACTAGTGCTACATAAATACGTACATGAATAAGTATCTGCTTACTAAATACATAGCTTGTTTTATGTCATGTCTTAGCTTATTTTATGTGTTCTTACTATGTTTTACTGTTTTAAAGCCTTAAACTATGTTAAATCTTATATTCTGTTTAATCTGATTAAGTAATTCTGGTATTTCATGTGTTATTATACTTACTGTGTAATAATAAGTAACTTTCCAAAAATAGCAGGTTTCCTAAAATAGAAAGTTTCCAAAAATAGGAAGTTTCCAAAAGTATAAAGTTTCAAAAAATAGAAAGTTTCCAAAAATAGAAAGTTACCAAAAATAGAAAGTTTCCAAAAATAGAAAGTTTCCAAAAATAGAAAGTTTCCAAAAATAGAAAGTTTCCAAAAATAGATTTACTGCTTAAAATAGATAAGTTTCTAAAAAATAGAAAGTTTCCATAAATAGATTAGCTGCCTTAATTAAATAAGTTTCTATAAATAGATTAACTGCCTGAAATAAATAAGTTTCTAAAAATAGCTAGTTTCCATAAATAGATTAGCTGCCTTATTTAATTAAGTTTCTAAAAATAGAAAGTTTCCATAATTAGAAATAAGCTGGTTAAATAAGCTAAGAATATAAGCCTAAGTGTTTTTCATGATTGTTTTCTAAGTCATATGGTATATTGTATAGTTTAATAATTATTTCATGTAAATTAATTAAACTATAGGTTATAATATGTAATTAAAGTATAACATGTTTTTATTTAAATAAGTTAAATACTTAGGTTAAAATATGTATTATTATATATTAATAATATAACCTAAGTCATGTTAATTAATTAATTATATCCATGGTTTTTAAAATAATTAATTAATTATAAGTCTTAAAATATAAATACTTAGGTTAAAATAGTTTCATGATCATTTATAATTAAATAACCTAAGTCATGTTATTAAATTAATCACATCTTTTATTAATTTAATTTTAACATAAGTTCATAACATAAAAAAAAACTAACATACACCATTAACCGGATCTAGGCTAGAAAAACATGAACCGGACATGAATCGACACCGTATCCCGAACCAACTCGGGGTACCCCGTGTTTCCCCTTGCTGCCGTGGGACCCACACGCACCAACCAAGACCATATGGTCTTGGTGGTGGTCGGCTTGGCAAGCCGAGACCCCTTTTGGGTTCGGTGAAGCCGGCGGCCAAAGCAAACACCCCTTAAAAACAACCCTTTGATTTAATTTAACACCAAAACATGTTAGATCTATGATTACTTATTATGTTTTTATAAAAGCATCACATGTTCATAATTAATAAAAAGATTAAATTAAAAGAAAAGGTTTAAAAAGGTTTTACCGAATTCGTGGATCAAGAGAACGAAGAACAAACACGATCAATCACCAAATCTTCAAGATCAAAGATCAAAAATCACCTTGTATGGTGTTCTTAGGGTGGCGGCACAAAGAACAAGGAAGAAGAGGGTTTTAGGTTTTTCTTGAAATCTTCTGTAAAGTTATTTTGTGTAGTGTAAAAAGTAAAAACCCCCTTTAGTAAATTTGACAAATGGGCTTGGCCCATTTGTCCTTGTGTGGCCGCGGGTAGGGACCCCACATGGGGTACCCGTACCTTTTTCCGTGTCTCGTTATTTAGTTACTCGTTTGTGATTATTTATGTTCGTGTTTTAAATGTTCTCGTTACGTAAATACCGTGATCTAATATATTTAATTACGCTCGTAATAAATATATATACGTAATTAATAATAGTTCGTGTTTTAACTACGTTCATGATTTCATGATCGCATGTTCGTGATTAATTATTGTTAAATAATTATTACGTGATCGTGCATAGTAAATACTTATCGTGTTCTAACACGTACGTAATACGTAAACCCCTAACACGTAATCGTAACCATGCTATAATAGGAAAGTTTTAACTAGTACGTACGATCCTAAGGGTACTATGCATGGTAAAAGCATGCGGGTTTTACAACTCTTCCCCCCTAAAAAGAATAATTCGTCCCCGAATTATAGATAAAGTAAACTGGAAAAGAAGAACATACCCGAATTCAAAATATGAAATGAGGGTAAGAAGCCCGGATGGACTCCTCCGTTTCCCAAGTGGCTTCCCGCTCGGTATGATCCCTCCATAGAATTTTGACGAATGGAATCGTCTTCTTTCTCATGACTCGTTCTTGTCTGTCAAGAACTCGTTCGGGTTCTTCTATAAAAGTGAGATCTTCACGTATCTGTTCCAGTGGATACTGAACCATGTGAAGGGGATGATACTGGTACCCTCTGAGTAAGGACACATGAGACACATTGTGCACATGCGAAAGCTGCGGAGGTAACGCTAATCGGTAAGATACTTCACCGACTCGTTCAATGATATCAAACGGTCCGATGAAACGAGGACTAAGCTTCCCTTTAATCCCGAAGCGTTTAACACCACGTGCCGGTGAAACCTTAAGGAAGACGTGATCTCCTACGTTAAAGTGTATATCCCTACGATGCTTATCGGCGTAACTCTTCTGACGTGACCGCGCCTCCTGAATCTTCTGCTTAGCTACTGCGATCTTCTCATTTGTCATCTCTATGATTTTCCGGTCCTTCAAGTGTTCGCTCGCCAACCTGATCCCAGCAGATTGGGGCGCGACACTTTCTGCCATACAACATCTCAAATGGAGCACATTTGATGCTTGCGTGCCAGCTGTTGTTGTATGCAAACTCCACCAAACAGATGTATTCGTCCCAATCACCCGTCCATTCCAACGCACATGACCTCAACATATCTTCCAATGTCTGAATGGTTCGCTCTGACTGTCCGTCCGTTTGAGGATGAAAAGCCGTGCTAAGCTTAAGTTGTGTACCCCAAGCTTTCTGCAGACTTTTCCAAAAGCGCGAAGTGAATCGAGGATCTCTATCTAAGACGATGCTGGATGGTGCACCGTGGAGTCTCATGATCTCTCGTCTATACGTATCTGCGAGTTTACTTACCGGATCTTCCTTGCGGATCGGTAAGAAATGAGCTGATTTGGTAAGTCGATCAACGATAACTCAAATTACATCGTGCTTCCTTTTGGTAGGCGGAAGACCCGTAACAAAATCCATGGTGATTTTGTCCCACTTCCACTCCGGAGTATCTAACGGTTGAAGGAGACCGCCAGATCGCTGATGCTCGATCTTAACCTGCTGGCAGGTAAGACATTTGGAGACATAAGTGGCCACATCCTGTTTCATACCACTCCACCAAAAGTACTGCTTGATGTCATGGTACATCTTAGTCGAACCAGGATGTATAGAGAATGGGGAGCTATGAGCTTCAGCTAACAAAGCTTCCCGGAGTTCTTGGTCACCAGGAACACAAAGTCTAGTGCCCTGCCATACGATACCATCTGCATCTACTCTGAATTCTGTCTGCTTCTCCAAATTTTGTACTATCGCCCAGATTTCTCCATCATCCTTCTGAGCTTCCTTGATCTTAGATAGTAACTCGGGTTCTACTCTAAGATTAGCCCAGTAACCGTGCTGTCCACGTACCATGATCTCGATGTCTAGTCGCTCCAAGTCTCTGATGATTTCCTCTTCGATTTTAATGCCGTTGATCATTCCGGACTTCCTACTAAGAGCATCTGCTACTACATTTCCCTTTCCGGGATGATACTGTAGATTAATGTCATAATCCTTCAACAGCTCTAACCATCTCCTCTGCCTCATGTTCAATTCACGCTGAGTGAAGATATACTTCAAGCTCTTGTGGTCCGTGAAAATGTCACATGATTCTCCATATAAGTAGTGCCTCCATATCTTCAATGCAAACACGACTGCAACAAGTTCCAGATCATGCGTGGGGTAATTTTCTTCATAAGGCTTAAGCTGCCGTGAAGCGTACGCGATCACTTTCCCATGTTGCATGAGAACACAGCCAAGTCCCTTCCCCGATGCATCGCTGTAGATTTGAAATCCACCCGTACCAGATGGTAGAGTAAGAATAGGTGCAGATACTAGCTTCTGCTTCAGGTCTTCAAAGCTCTTCTCTTGATCTTCAGTCCAGACGAATTTCTCCCCTTTCCGCATCAGTTTGGTCAATGGTAGTGCTAGGCGGAAAAAGTTCTCCACGAACCTACGGTAATAGCCACAGCCTAAGAAACTGCGGACTTCCGTCGCTGATGTCGGCTTTGGCCACTTAGTAATGGCCTCAACCTTCGCTGGATCCATGGTGATTCCTTCTGCTGATACAATGTGACCTAAGAATGCCACCTTGTCTAACCAGAACTCACACTTGGAGAATTTAGCATACAACTGCTTCTGGCGAAGAATCTGTAGTACTGTACAAAGATGGTCTTCATGTTCCTCCTTGGATTTTGAGAAAATCAGGATGTCATCGATGAAGACAATGACGAATTTGTCCAGAAATTCGTGGAAGATTCTGTTCATTAGATCCATGAACACTGCTGGAGCATTTGTCAGGCCAAATGGCATAACTACAAACTCGTAGTGGCCATAGCGGGTACGAAAAGCAATCTTAGAGATGTCCTGCTCCTTGACCCGTAGCTGATGATAGCCTGACCTAAGATCGATCTTGGAGAAGTGTTTGGCCCCTTGGAGTTGGTCAAACAGATCGTCAATGCGTGGCAGTGGATACCTATTCCGAATGGTAATCTTGTTGAGCTCGCGATAGTCTATGCAAAGACGCATACTACCGTCCTTCTTCTTAACAAACAAAACCGGTGCGCCCCATGGAGATGCGCTCGGTCGAATGAAACCTCGTTCAAGAAGTTCTTGTAGTTGATCCTTCATCTCCTTCATCTCTATGGGAGCCATGCGATAAGGAGCCTTGGAGATTGGTTCAGCTCCTGGAATCAGCTCGATACTGAATTCTACTTCTCGTGCAGGTGGTATGCCCGGTAGTTCTGCTGGAAACACGTCTTGGAATTCCGACACTATTGGTTGATCCAGAATCGATGGAGATTCAACATCCATGTCGTGAACCGTAGCTAGATAACCCTCGCAGCCATGTGACAGTAGTGCACGCGCTTGCAGGGTAGATATGACTTGTACAGATCGTGCGGGTACGAACCCATTATGAATGTACTCTGGTGCATTGACATCACTGAAGATAACTCGATATGAATGGCAGTCTATGGTAGCATGATACTTGGATAGCCAATCCATGCCCAAAATCATGTCGAAGTCATTCATGTCCAGCGGAAGTGCGTCGACAGGTCGAACCTTATCATCAAATTCTAGAGGAAGAATCTTGTATACATGGGTGATTAATACAGAGTCCCTCAAAGGTGTGGAAATAGTAAGCCTATTTTCTAGTGGCAAGGGAGGCATCCTAATGTTCTTAGCATAAGCAGTAGAAATAACAGAGTGAGTAGCACCCGTATCGAAAAGAACACATGCAGCGCGACCATACATATACAAGATTCCAGTGATGGTACCTGTAGACTTGTTGGCCTGGTCTTGAGATGTCGTGTAGACACGCCCGGCAGTAGGAGGCGGCTTGGTATCAGCATGTCCCGATGTATCCTCCATCTCGCCCTTACGACAATCCTTCATAATATGGCTAGGAAGACCACACTTGAAGCACGCATCAGTATTACGGCGACATGGTCCTGGGTGCCTACGGTGGCAAGTAGAGCAAAGAGGATGAGTGTATCCTCCAGCAGGTGCTCTGGCTGGCTGAGGACCTGATAAAACATTTTACATAAGACATGGTAATTGGGTACAAAGGACGAAGCGGATAATCGTAAGATTGAATACCAGTGATAGCTGGACGGCTAGGCTGCGAACCTTTCTGGTTCTGGTCCCTACCGTTTCCATGGTTCCTGGTTGAAGTTTGTTAAAGTGTCAGAATATGAGTTATAACATAAAACATAAGGAATTTCGTAAGTATTAGGACGTGCTGTTGTTGGAGTGCCCGGCGTTGTTACGGTAATCGTCATTACCGCCACGCCTATCCGTAGAAGAACGGTCGTTAGTCTGACCGTTTCCCTTGGGCTGATGAGGCTGTTGCTGAGTAGCCGGCTGAGACCGGTCCCCAATTTTCTGCCTGGAAGATACAGTTAAAGAGATGAATAATTGACATATGGAAAGTATGCGGATTGGTCGCCGCTTGAATACGAATGTTTTACCTCTTGTCGGGTCTTTCAGCTTCCCCGAACTCATCCCTCTCCTGCAGCATCTCTAGTTTTCGTGCTGCATCGGCCACTTGTGCTACGGTGTTGAACGTAGCACACACCAGATTGTTTGCGACCGATGTGCAAAGAGCCCATCTGAAGTGATGTGCCTGCTCTTCAGGAGTACCTGCTGCCGCACCAAGGAAACCAGCCAAGCGAAGAAAGCGCTGCATAAACTCGTTGCTATTCTCCCCAGCTCTCTGTCGGATCCCATGGTACTCTCTCTTGAGCTTTTCCTGCTCAGCCTTGGGAAAGAACTGCTCCATCACCCTGTCCTTGAACTGAGCCCAAGTCAAACCAGCAACCCACTCATCACCACCTTCAGATTGCATCAATGCTAACCACCAGTTGAGTACATCGCCTTCGAACCGATAGCATGCCAACCTCGCCTTGTATGCGGGGTCACAGCCCATAGCGTTGAAAATCTTCTCGATGTGAGCCAACCAGCTTTCAGCATCGCTGTGGCTATCTGTCTTCTCAAAAGCTCGAGGGCGGAGCTTGTTGAATCTCTCTAGCCATACTGCTAATGTCACTGGAGGAGGAGGAGGAGGAGGAGGTGGCTGATTGTGCTGCTGATTGTTGGCAGCTTGAACTTCAGCCCGGATGTCATTCCTCAGTTGAGGAAGCAAGGCTTGCATGGCAGCCTGAATTGCAGCATTGAGCTGCTCCTGTTCGCGTGTGAGAACCATCTGACAGTATAACATAAAACATATGATTAAACAGTTCAAAACATAAAATATAAATATATACATGAAAAAATTTATACTAAAATTTCACGAGAAAAATTTTATGCAAGAAAATTTTTGTGTATGAATGCATGATGCATTTTATGAAAACTTTTGTATGCTCGAGAGTGAACGCCTCTGGTCAGTTCACCCAAAACAAAGACATAGCGAGGGGACGCCTATGGGTCGGTCCCAAATCTAAAAGTTTCGATAAAACACATACGACTAAATAGGGCCAGTCCTGTACCAACCATTACTTAGTCAAAAACCCTGCAACAATGACATGTATATGTATGCTTAAAAATGATGAATGCATGAAAACAACTGTCAGTTCTAGGAAGACCGTAGTGACTACCCACTAATCACAGGTCATATTTTGAGAGCCTACAGGTCGAAGCCTTGGCTCTGATACCATAATTGTAACACCCCATTTTGGAAATGGAAATATCACAGTAATTATGGCGTGTCATCAAAGCATACAAGGTAAAATGTCTAAACATTACTTGACCATAAAATGGGAAAATACCGGAATCAAACATCGGTAGTCCAAAAGTAAGCTCATCACACACAAACATAGTATAATAAAGGAAAGGACTAAACAATGTCCAAAGCATAAGTATCAATAGAAAGGAAATGCATAATGTAAAGAAGGCTAGACAACTTCCAGTCCATATGCACGTACTCTTAGTGTCTACGAGCGTCCCTGAGTACCTGCCGTTTTGGGAACATAGAAAAGGAAAACGGCTGAGCAAATACGCTCAGTGCACGGATGTACAATAAAGCATGAATAGGATAAGCATATAACATAATAACAGCGGAAGAAAACTAAGTCCCGAGTAACCTGGTTAAGTCTTAATAAAACTGGTTTCATAGTTTGAAAGTCTTATGTTTATCTTATAAAAACTGTTTGTCATATTTTACCATTAGCCAATATAGGTCATGAAAATCCAACGTGCATGAATAATTGGAGGGGTGACCTCATCATGCAAATTAGAGGGGCTGCCTCTAATTTGATATACTGGTTTATGGGTAGGAGGGATCAGCTCCTTGTGAAGGATGCAAGGCACACACCACATTCACCATGTAATCCTGAATAAAAACATGTAACTAGGATGCACCCATATACGCCCCACATGATAAATATAAATAAATGGCCAAAAGCTGAAGGGACGCCACGAGCAATCACTCCGCCGTGGTGAAGTCATAACATCAGTGCCTCTAATGTTATGGTTATGGTACCTCCATAACTAGGTGAAACTGGTCATGCATGTATATGGCTATAGGTAATCTTAATTAAACATACAAAATCAAACACATAACTTATACTACGGGAAAACAGTTGGCTGCATACGGGGAATCCTAATAAGGAAAGAATGTCCATACTGAAAGGACGGGAATCCGTACCTTATGTCAAGTGAACGAGAAAGACGAACTGCGAGAATCTTACTTCCGAATCACTAGTGCTACATAAATACGTACATGAATAAGTATCTGCTTACTAAATACATAGCTGGTTTTATGTCATGTCTTAGCTTATTTTATGTGTTCTTACTATGTTTTACTGTTTTAAAGCCTTAAACTATGTTAAATCTTATATTCTGTTTAATCTGATTAAGTATTTCTGGTATTTCATGTGTTATTATACTTACTGTGTAATAATAAGTAACTTTCCAAAAATAGCAGGTTTCCTAAAATATAAAGTTTCCAAAAATAGAAAGTTTCCAAAAATAGAAAGTTTCCAAAAATAGAAAGTTTCCAAAAATAGAAAGTTACCAAGAATAGAAAGTTTCCAAAAATAGAAAGTTTCCAAAAATAGAAAGTTTCCAAAAATAGATTTACTGCTTAAAATAGATAAGTTTCTAAAAAATAGAAAGTTTCCATAAATAGATTAGCTGCCTTAATTAAATAAGTTTCCATAAATAGATTAGCTGCCTGAAATAAATAAGTTTCTAAAAATAGCTGGTTTCCATAAATAGATTAGCTGCCTTATTTAATTAAGTTTCTAAAAATAGAAAGTTTCCATAATTAGAAATAAGCTGGTTAAATAAGCTAAGAATATAAGCCTAAGTGTTTTTCATGATTGTTTTCTAAGTCATATGGTATATTGTATAGTTTAATAATTATTTCATGTAATTTAATTAAACTATAGGTTATAATATTTAATTAAAGTATAACATGTTTTTAATTAAATAAGTTAAATACTTAGGTTAAAATATGTATTATTATATATTAATAATATAACCTAAGTTATGTTAATTAATTAATTATATCCATGGTTTTTAAAATAATTAATTAATTATAAGTCTTAAAATATAAATACTTAGGTTAAAATAATTTCATGATCATTAATAATTAAATAACCTAAGTCATGTTATTAAATTAGTCACATCTTTTATTAATTTAATTTTAACATAAGTTCATAACATAAAAAAAACTAACATACACCATGAACCGGATCTAGGCTAGAAAAACATGAACCGGACATGAATCGACACCGTACCCCGAACCAACTCGGGGTACCCCGTGTTTCCCCTTGCTGCCGTGGGACCCACACGCACCAACCAAGACCATATGGTCTTGGTGGTGGTCGGCTTGGCAAGCCGATACCCCTTTTGGGTTCGGTGAATCCGGCGGCCAAAGCAAACACCCCTTAAAAACAACCCTTTGATTTAATTTAACACCAAAACATGTTAGATCTATGATTACTTATTATGTTTTTATAAAAACATCACATGTTCATAATTAATAAAAAGATTAAATTAAAAGAAAAGGTTTAAAAAGGTTTTACCGAATTCGTGGATCAAGAGAACGAAGAACAAACACGATAAATCACCAAATCTTCAAGATCAAAGATCAAAAATCACCTTGTATGGTGTTCTTAGGGTGGCGGCACAAAGAACAAGGATGAAGAGGGTTTTAGGTTTTTCTTGAAATCTTCTGTAAAGTTATTTTGTGTAGTGTAAAAAGTAAAAACCCCCTTTAGTAAATTTGACAAATGGGCTTGGCCCATTTGTCCTTGTTTGGCCGCGGGTAGGGACCCCACATGGGGTACCCGTACCTTTTTCCATGTCTCGTTATTTAGTTACTCGTTTGTGATTATTTATGTTCGTGTTTTAAATGTTCTCGTTACGTAAATACCGTGATCTAATATATTTAATTACGCTCGTAATAAATATATATACGTAATTAATAATAGTTCGTGTTTTAATTACGTTCATGATTTCATGATCGCATGTTCGTGATTAATTATTGTTAAATAATTATTACGTGATCGTGCATAGTAAATACTTATCGTGTTCTAACACGTACGTAATACGTAAACCCCTAACACGTAATCGTAACCATGCTATAATAGGAAAGTTTTAACTAGTACGTACGATCCTAAGGATACTATGCATGGTAAAAGCATGCGGGTTTTACATATATTATAGTGTGGAACACATAAACTGGTCAGGCAATCGTTTTTAACTTTTCAAGTGAAGGTCATAAGTTGCATTCTAGATGACCACATTCTTTTCTCCTATGTTCTAATACCCAACATTCTAATCTCACACATTCTATTCTCATACATAGATTTCGACGTACGCAAGTTTAAGTTAAAAAAATTTCTTAGTTTATCGTTTTGGGGGGCATGTCTATGGAGAAACATGTGAAGTAAAGAAAATAGATGTTCCTCGTATCCATGAAAAACATCTATAAAAAGACCCAATCCATTTATTAAATTTAATAGTCTTTAAAAGAGTATTCTGCACTTGCAGGTTACACTTCAAAGTAAGATAATACATTATTGCATAGTGTTTTTAGTCTGGTAGCTAAACAAATCGAAGGGGGCGTTTGGCATTGCCCATAAAGTCGTTAGCAATCGTATTCTAAATCCTAAATCAATAGTTATCTCGCCAACAATTGTACAAACAACCTCATATACAGAAATACTTTTTACCTTTATGTTGCTGCAAGTTGAGCAACGTTTTTAGTATAGGGTTTTGAGGCAAAGGTGTCTCCAACCTGATGGATATGGTCATAGCCATTGTGATTGCGGTGTTTCTGTTATAGAGTTTCAAAAATTAACCCTTGCCAACACCTAAGCAGTCTTGTCCTATACATATAATTATGGGATTGTCATGTTGTAACTTCCATATAGTAAATTCAAAGTATCAGTTGTTGCTTTGTCATATAAATTAGGTGTTATTTGTTCCATATAGTAAATTCAATATTCAAAGTATCAGTTATTTGTTTAGGCCATTTTCGTATTTCCATTTCTTAAACAAAATTCTAAATGATTTTGTGGCTTTATGTCCATAAGCTCATGTCATACTGTTTACCCTCCCTCATGTATCAAAGTTTGTTTTCCAAATAAGCAGGTCTCACCCAGAATGAAAACACATAAACCAAAAAGATTTTGAAAAGCAGGAGACATCATTAACCACAGCAAAAAGGACATGAATAGTGAAAATGTTTGGCACTTACAAACATGCGAGGCATGAACCTGCTATAACAGCTCACGTACCGCCTGATCCTAGCCCAAAGTTTTTTTATCTAGCACCGGGTCAAACCCATCATATAACCGCCATTGTTCATCTATTTCCTGTCTTGTGCTAGCTATAACCACCTCAGACGCATCGAGACTCAGTTCCTCAGCCTATATCCTGCGCATTATTTTGTGGGTAGTATTATTTCCTCTTTAGTTGTTCTTCCTTATCTCAGAAGTTGCTCCAACTTATCACGTCTAAGTGAGTGACCAGTGAAAAGCATTGGCACATTCAGAGCACCAGATAGGCAAGCCGCTGACTCATCAGCATCAGCATAATGACCATGGACGAAAACAAACCACAAAGGGTGCCCACCAGCAACTTCCTCACCCAAAACTTTGGACATTTGCATTATGTGGCCAATTGCACTATTAACGAATTTAGGGATATGAGGCCAAACAGGCTCTTAGGGATATATTTGTCTTTTGGACCAAATGGAATACGAATTATGCAAGCACTGCTACTCCCTCCTATCTCCTCTGTCATATCTTCAGTATTCCGTGTAGATAACATTTCTGTTGGTTCGCCGTAATTCCAATCAATATCAGGACAGGCTACTTGTCTAAAGAGTAAATCAACTCGATAGACACCTGGCATTCAAGTTAAAGCTCTTGCAAGTTCTACAACATACTTAACTTGGAAATGAAGAAAGAACAAATAAGGTGAATCATCAAAAACAACCTAGGAAATAGAATGTCGAAATATTATAAATTACGTCAAATAAGCAACAAAAGG
This sequence comes from Glebionis coronaria, assembly GCA_025667525.1. Taxonomy (NCBI): domain Eukaryota; kingdom Viridiplantae; phylum Streptophyta; class Magnoliopsida; order Asterales; family Asteraceae; genus Glebionis; species Glebionis coronaria. Next base: position 108,867,336 of record CM046877.1, on the reverse strand, counting down.
AATGCAGGGTAGAGCCCATACCTGACCGCCTGTATCAGAATCACGACCAAGCTCCATATTTTCACCACATATTAACCCATGAAGGTTGTAAGAGATTTGAGTATGAGTAACAGAGAATGAAGTATATGCTCGAAATATACTAACTATCCCACGCAGCTAGTCGTCCAAACATACAAATACATTTGTTAACTTCTAGTAACGATGTATAAAGATGAAGACGCATTCACTTAGTATTTGAAAATAACTTTCTTGTTACTCACCACCGACACCTCTTTGATGAGGTGTCTCCCACTTTTATGTATTGATCAAGTAATTAATTGGTACTTCTGCATTTGCATGGAGTTAAAGAATATAAACTTCTTGTTACCCGATGATAAACACTGTTGGTCGAATACATATAATGTATATTCAAGGTCGTCAATACCTGGATCATATATCAAATGCAAGATTTTGTGATAATACATAAGTCATTATTTAAACAAATCTGCATTCCTATAAAAAGGTAAGGATTATTTAGTTTGATGGAAATTATCATATGATGAAGAAAAACATATGTTGCCCATGGGGATCTCATTACAGTCATCTAGAACCCCAACTATAATTGCTTGATCAGTCAACCTGCTGTTAAAATAAAACAAATTAGAACACTTGAAACATTAGAGTACTGGTAATTAATTTCAAATAGCGACATACATTATTGATGAACAAAGTACCTGATGAATGCTTGTAATTCGGGAGCCCATTGATTGGGATTCAAGGTGTTAATGGATTATGAATCCAGTATAACAAAACCTGCAAATTAGGGTATATATAGAAAAGAGTCGTGCGTTTTTTATTGTTTTTTATGATACGAATAAAATATAGATATCACAGTTTTGTCAAAGGTATACTGTAGCGAGTTTATATATTTTGTTTTCAATAATCTAACACAACTTGTAGCTTGGTCTATTGGCCGAGGTACTTGTTTGTAACCTAGTAAACCTAGGTTCGAAACTTTTTCAAGTCAAAAAAAAAATTTTAATCCGAAATTTTCATGGATAGGGGACGAAAAATGATGACGTGGATTAAAACATGCTTATGTGGCGTATCCCTCCTCTTATATATAATGGTAAAGATATATATATATATATATATATATATATATATATATATATATATATATATTATATATATATATATATATATATATATATAGGGATGGGATCATTAGAAAACATAATCTCGGTAGAAAACATAGAAAACTAAACAGATGCCCTAAAAATAAAAAAACGAATGTCCCAATAATTTCGTTTAGGGTATCTGTTTGATATTTTAGGGCATCTGTTTTTGTTTTTATGTTTTTTACCGAGATGATGTTTTCTCTAGATCCGATCCCTATATATATATATATACACTAGCCTTTAGAGCCGTCCAGTGGACGGGCTAGCTTTAATATTATATTTGTAATGAAAAACTGAGGTTATGTGTGTTTGTATTAGAAGTTTAGTATATGTAGTGTTGGTTATGACATTAATATCTTAATAATGTAGCATAAAATAAACAAAATTAACGCAGTTTAAGATATTTTATTTATTTAAGAATATTATGAGTTAATTGGATTTGCATACGTTAACGTTATGAATAAGTTTGTTACAATAAGATTTTCTAGAATTTTAATAATATTGTATAAATATTTTATGTATTTTTGACTTTTGTGAGGTAATCTTGTATATGTTAATGTTATGAATAACTTTTTTACATTAATTTTTTTTTGAAATTAATATTATTGTTAAGTTTTTTTTGTTAGCAAAAACATTATAAATTAATTTTTTTAGAAATTATTTTATTTTGTAAGTTTTGTGGTAAAGTGTATTCAAGCAAAAATAAGCATAAAAAGCTCATGGTATTATTTTTTTGTCACATGTATAATATAGCAACAATATATAGCCCAGTCCAAAACTTAACAGTCCGAATATCTAAAAATATTTACATTTTATTAAGTCAAACTATTGTGAATCATTTGTAATTCCTATTTTCTTTTTGAAACATTTTATGGAAACCATTTAATGAATTACATATGTTATTTTTATAGAATTTTGTATTTAAGGCATCATTTGTAATTCCTATTTTCTTTTTGAAGCATTTTATGGAAACCCTTTAATGAATTACATGTGTCATTTTTATTGAATTTTGTATTGAAGGCATTGTTTCACCATCATTCCTTATATATTTTTATAGAATTTTGTATTTAATACATCATTTGTAATTCCTATTTTCTTTTTGAAGCATTTTATGGAAATTCTTTAATTACATGTGTCACTTTTAGAATTTTGTATTTAAAACATCATTTGTAGTTCCTGTTTTCTTTCTGAAGCATTTTATGGAAACCCTTTAATGCTTTTATAGAATTTTTTATTTAAGACATTGTTTCACCATTCTTCCTTATATATTTTTATAGAATTTTATATTTAAGGCATCATTTGTAATTCCTATTTTCTTTTTGAAGTATTTTATGGAAACCATTTAATTAATTACATGTGTCATTTTCATAGAATTTTGTATTTATGGCATTGCTTCACTATCCTTCCTATATAAGGGTTTTTGATTTGATTTGATTTGATTTGATCTGATATATATATATATATATATATATATATATATATATATATATATATATATATATATATATATATATATATATATATATATATATATATATATATATATATATATATATATATATATATATATATATATATATATATATATATATATATATATATATATATATATATATATATAAATATATATATATATGTATATATATGGTGAGGTTCTTTTCGGAACCAAATAACTGTACAGAACTGCGAGAACCGCCTTTTTACTCTTAAGATACACATGTATTTTTATCGTGTTAGTTCACAATGTAGATGTGCATGGATTCTCATCGCATTAGGTCATTAGATACATGTATTCAAGGACCATGCACATGTATTTCGTTTCGTCTGTATCATAACTACCTTCTCGATGGATAATATAAAAACACATGTGCACTCTTCATATCGCTCATCATACTTAGATTTATAACCAATTTTTAAACGTTTATATATATATATATATATATATATATATATATATATATATATATATATATATATATATACTTTTACCTATTCCGAATTTACTCATTTTTAACCTACTAAAAGTTTGTTATGACAAGAGGGTCTTAACCTATTCCAATTATTTAGCCCTTCTCCAGATCTTTTATATAACATATAAAAAATGTCTCATGTTAATATGAATGTCCCATCATATCTCTAAGTACCCTAACTATCTCAAAACATTAATTGTAAACCGGCTGATTCAAAAACTGTTTTGACCTGTGACTGTTGTAACCCACTTTTGACCCACTTTCCGACATCCAATTTAGTTATCGTTTCTTTTGTTCAAAAGATAATTCAAATACCTTTTTGTGGGTACCAATATCGCATTAAGAAAGTATACCAAACTCTAGATATGCTCAAAACAAGTGATCCAAAATTCTGCCCAGTTTTTAAAAACGAATTTAACACAACTAGTCTAATTAATTACCTACATCATGTATAATTATTAACCCCAATTAATCTAAACATGTTTATATAATTAAATTACAGAACTTATGTTAAACCTTATCTTAGATCCATCATTTATTGAAAAAGAATGATTGAATAACAATTAATTTAAAAGGATGAACAAATGTTTTACCTTAGATTTAATGGAAAAATGAAAAACTATAGAGTACCCTAAATCTCCATGAATGATTGATGTGTATTTTTTCTCCTGGGGATTTATGTGTGTTTTGATAAATAAAAAGGCTTTATATAATTATCTAACAAGTCCTAGCCTAACCTAAAGTCTAGTTTCCTTATAGTTTTCTATAGTTTTTTCTGCCATCACATCTATAGTTTTCTGGTGAGAATCCTGATGATTCCCACACCATCTTCAACTCCTACTTAAGCACTGTCATCACATCTATAGTTTCTGAACCATCTCCGGTCCAATAAGTTGGTTGCTTCCAACTTCATCCCATAGTAACGGTGATCCACATCATCTCCTATGGATTAATATTGGTAATCTACTTTACAATCTAATACTAGACCTGTAAAACCCGCATTAAAATACTATGAACAATACACATGAACAGTGAATACATGAAAATACGGTAAAATTAAAACTATCCATTTATAATATAATTCACGTGTCACGATATTTAATAACATGTAATTACGTATATATATTATAAATGTGTTAAGTTCACGACATATAAAATCCACGATAATTAAACATGAACGATCACGTAAATATTTAACACTTAAAAATTACGGGTTCCCTTGTTGGGCTCCCTTTAGGCCGCGGCTAGGAGAGAAAGAAAGGAAGAGATGGGCTTTGGCCCATGACCCATTGGAAACCCATGTTAAATAAAAACACAGGAAACCTTTTTGTCATATTTTAGGTTACCCAAAAAAATAAGAAACCCTGCTCTCTCTCTGCCATCGACCAACAAGAACACCAAAGGGGGTGTTTGTGAGTGATCTTCAAGGTTTACGTGTTTGTGTTCGTTTTTGAAAACCATAAACAACTACGCGATCGGTATAATCATACACCTTTGTTTTTCCTTCTTTTTATTTTTCTTTTATGATTTCATGTATTAAAATAAAGAATAAATCATAAAAACATGTTAATTAATCAAGGATATCAATAAGGGGGTTGTTTGGTTCGGGTTTTGGTTCGGCCGAGACACCACCAAGAGCCAAGGGTCTCTCGGCTTGTTTTCATCACCACTACCGAGACCACAAGGGGTCTCGGCTTGGTCGGTTTGGGCTCGGGCGAAGGCAAGGGACCCCGACCATGGGTTGGGGTATGGATTTGGTTGGGATTCAAGGCTAACCGAGACCACTAGGGTCTCGGTATAACAAGAACAGTGCGAACCGGGTATGAACCGATGGGAACCGGTGATGAACCGGTGGGAACCGAGCCGGCAGTGGCAGCCGTGGCTCGGCAGTGGGAACCGAAGGCCACCAGTGGCTATCGGTCAGCCGGTCTAGTCACTGGTGGGGCTGTTTGTTTCGGCTTATATGTTTCGGCTTATATTTGACACGGGTACCCGCTCGGATTAATTTTAAAACACGGGTTCAGGTTTCGGGAAAATATTAAAATCAGAAAATATGTTTAATTAAATTATTTCTAGACTATTTAAGTTAATTAAATGCATGACTTAGGTTAAATATTATAGTTAATATTTCATGTATAACCTAAAGTATTTTACTTATCTTAATTTAATTAAAACATGTATTTTTAATTAAATTCTTATAATATATAACTTAATTTATTAACCAAGTGATTTAATTGATGAGCTATAACCTTTAAAGCATGACTTGTATTTACTAATTAAAATTTACTTATTATTAATAATCCAGCTTATTTCTAATTATGCAAACTTACTATTTTTGGAAACTTTCTATTTTTAGAAACTTACTATTTATGGAAACCTGCTATTTTTAGAAAGTTACTTTGTATTACAATACAAGTATTATAATACCATACTACATGAATAATAAACAACAGAATACAAGAATAACTACAGATTAAAACTTAAATCAGTTAAAACATGACATAAAATTGAATAATAAGCTAAGAACACAGAGAACCAGTAAAACACATGTGATTCAGACAACTCATACACGTTCCCATTCTTATGTAGTATTATCCGTAAAGGCGGAGTAGGTTCTTCAGCGTTTCCGTTAGGATTTCCCGTATGCTGCCAACTGTTTTCCCCAGTAGTTACAGATTAAATGCTTATGTTTTATTACTTACCTTAGCCATATACATGCATGCCAGTTTCACCTAGTTATGGAGGTACCATAACCATAACACTAGAGGCACTACTGTTATGACTTCACCACGGAGGAGTGATAGCTCGTGGCGCCCCTTTCAGTTTATTTGGCCTTTATTATTATATTATCATGTGGGGCGTATGGGTGCATCCTATTTTCTGTGTCAGTCAGGATTTCATGGTGAATGCGGTGTGTGCCTTGCATCTTTTACAAGGAGCTGATCCCTCCTACCCATTACCATTTAATTAGAGGCATCCCCTCTAATTTGCATGACGAGGTCACCCCTCCAAGTATTCATGCACGTTGATGAACTCATGACCTATATTAGCTTTTGGTATATTAAACTAATACAAATTTTCATAAGTAACATAATAACTGGATTTTACTCAGTTAAAAAGATTCGTTTAAGTATGTCTCTTCGAATTGAAAACTGGTTTTAAGTATGACTCAGTCGTTCTTTGGTGAAACAAAAGTGTGTCGTTGTAGTATATTAAAAAGTGCAAGACGTAAATGTAAATGACGTAAAAGTAAAATGCGTTAAAATAAATCTAAATCTAATTAAAAGTAATGGGTGCAAATATTTAAAAACGTGACGGAAAGTAAATTGATTAAACGAGTTAAAATAAAAAAATGCCGAGAATTAAAATTTGACAAAGTATTAAAATGTGAACTTAGAAAAAATAAACAAAGTTAAATAGAGAAAAACACTACCCCAATCGGAATATATTCCGATCAAACCTCGTCAGAATGTGCACAACCGTCCAATCGGAATGTGAGCTTACCCCCAAATCGGAATGTAGATTGGAATACCCATCGGAATATGTCACTTACCCTGATCAGAATAACCAAACGAATCCCAATCGGAATAACTTACCTTTGATCGGAATATGGGATAGACCCTGGTCGGAATGCTAATCGGAACTACAATCGGAATGCTGTCACGAAACTCTGATCGGAATGCCCAAAAATCCTACTGATCGGAATACCAAAGTCCTCCAATTGGAATGTTGTAAACCCTTTTTCGACCAAGCCAAGGAGCTATGGTCGGAATGTATAACCCTTTTCCGATTTACTAGATCGGAATACGGAGGAAAAAGCACAAAATAAGCTAGAAAAATAAGCTACTAATCAAATAAGCACACAACGAAAATCCTAAGGCAAACCGTATAAGAAAAAGCTACTAAACTGAAATTTAAAGGCTTTTAAAGCACGAAATGAATAAGCTTTACGAAAAACAACTTTTATATAAAATTAACTTTTATAAAAACTTTATAAACTTGAAAATAAGCACAAATAAGCTATGAAAATCAATGATCCAAAACAATCAAAAGCATAAAAATGTAATCTTTAATCAAATGAGCAAGACAATAAGCATGTAAACAAGATTAAAGCATAGAAAGAAAGGTAGAATGAGAGATCAAACAAGTAAAGTAAAGGTGCAATAAAGATAAAAGTAACTTACTTGAAAATTAAGGTGCAAAACAAGTATTTAAATGGACAAGTAATTAAAGTGCAAGAAAAATAAAGATGGAAGACTAATTGTCACCTTAGCCAACAAAACTAATGAAATGAAAATGAGGGGTATTTATAGGAGATTAGGAGGGTGTTTAGAGGAAGCTTTCTCCTCTCCTTCCTTTCTTCTTAATTGCACCATTAAGTCCTTCCCTCTTAATCTTTTGTTAATCTTGGACTTTAATGACTTATGGCTCGGGATTTCTTTAAACTCGTCTTTTAATTCTTCAACAAAATAGACTTGAGTTCTTCGGCTTTTAGTAAACTTTCGTCTTTTGACTTTTTCTTCGATAAGTCTTCAGAATTGGTCTTGGACTTCCGTTCTTTTTGCACTCTTGACTTCTTGACTTCGTCTTTCATCTTTTTCTTCAATAAAAGCCCGTAAATGCCCATGTTTTCTCCACTTTTCACAATCTCGTCCTAAATCACAACAAAAACACAAACCACGCATAATTCTGACATAAATGACATAAAATACATGTTTTGGCTCGGTTATTATTGTAATTAAGTGGTAAAAAGGATGGGTGTTTACACACCTATCATAACATAAGCTATGTTTTCAGAACTAAAACCAGTAAATATGACTTATATCTAGGTTTCCCGGGACTTATTCATTTCCGCTGCTTTTCATGCCTTATATTCTCTTATTATGCTTCATTACTCTATGTTTCCATGCTTTATTATATATCTGTGCACTGAGCGTTATGCTCAGCTATTTTCCATTTCCATGTTCCCAAACGGCGGGTACCCAAGGTCGCAAGTAGGATCTCTAGAGTATGTGCATTAGGATGGAAGCTATCCAGCCTCTTTTACCTTAAGCATTTATTCCTACTTTTTCATACTTTACTTCATTTGGACATTGTTTAGTCCTTTCATTTACAGTACTAAATATTGCTTGTGTGTGAGTTACTTAGACTATCGATATTTGATTCTGGTATTTCTATTTATGGTCATGAATGTTTAGACATTTACATTGTATGCTTTGATGACACGACATATGTTACTGTAGCATTCAATCTTAACAAATGGGGTGTTACAATTATGGTATCAGAGCCCAAGGTTTTGACCTGTAGCTCTGTAAATCATGACCTGTGACTTATGGGTAGTCACCAACGTCTTCCTAAAACTGACAGTTGGTTTTCATGCATTCATTCATTTTCATTTATTTCATGCATTCATGTCATTGTCGCAGGTTTATGACTAAGTAATGGTTGGTACAGGACTGGCCCTATTTAGTCGTATGTGCTTTTATCGAAACTTTTAACTTTGGGACCGACCCATAGGCGTCCCCCGCTATGTCTTTTGTTTTGGGTGAACTGGCCATAGGCGTTTACCCTCGCGCATATAAAAGTTTTATAAACTGCATCATGCATTCTAAATTGTTTCATGCATTATAAACTGTTTCATGCATTATAAACTGTTCCATTGATTTATACATTGTTCATGCATTTTATGTTCATCTTATTTCAGACTTATCATTTATGTTTCATTTTTGTTTTAAACTATCAGATGGTGAACACACGCAATGCTCAGGAATTGGCTGGAGCTGTCAATGCAGCTTTGCAAGCCATCCTTCCCCAACTTCGCAATGAAATCAGGGACAAAGTTCATGCTGAAATTCAAGCTCAGGGCGTTCAATTTGGCCCTCATCCTAAAAACCACTACAACAATAATCCTCCACCACCACCACCTGTTACCCTTGACTTGGTTGGAGCGATTCAACAAACAACGACCCCGTTCGTTTGAGCAGACTAACTGCCCCAATGAGGCTGAGGCTTGGATTTCTCACATCGAGAAGATATTCGATGTGATGGGTTGTGACGGCGTTTTCAAGGAAAGACTGGCTTGCTATAAGTTTGAAGGTGATGTGTTGTAGTGGTGGAAGTCTGTCAAGCAGTCCAATGGTGGTGATAATTGGGTTTCACTTTTGACTTGGGACTAGTTTAAGGAGCTCTTCCTTAATCAGTACTTTCCAAATGCTGAGTAGGAGAAGCTTAAGAGGGATTATCATAATATCTGATAGGTTGTTGGGAGAATAGCAACAAATTCATGCAGATGTTTCTCCGTTTGGCTGGTTTCTTGGGAGCAACAACTGGTACTGCTGAGGAGCAAGCTGAGAAGTTTTGTTGGGCTCTATGTACTTCGGTTTCCAATAGTTTGGTTTGTGCTACGTTCACTACAGTGGCACAGGTGGTCGATGCAGCCCGAAAGCTTGAGGTGCTTCAGGAACGAGTGGAGTTTGGTGATGATCGACCCGTGAAGAGGCAGAAGACTGACGACCGTAAGCCTGCGGCCATTTAACATCAAGCATCTAAGGGAAACGGTCAGACCAACGACCGTTCTGGTTCAGAGAGGCGTGGCGGTAATGATAATTACCGTAACAACGCTAATAACTCGAACAACAGCAGGTCCCTACATTTACCCGCTTTCATGAAACTATCTTATGTTATGGTATTCTGACACTCCGACAATTCAAATTCAGGAACAACAACAACGGTAGGGATCAGGACCGTAGAGGTTCACAGCCTAACTGTTCTACCTCATCTGGTAATTATTAAACCTTCTATGTAATCATGTTTATGTATTACGATCATGTCTCATGCATGTAATCCTAAAACAGGCTCTCAGCTAGCTAGGATGTCTGTTGGAGAATTCACGCATCCTATCTGTCCTACTTGTTCGCACAGACATTCTAGTGTTTGTCGCCGAGGTACTGGTGGTTGCTTCAAGTGTAGCCAACAAGGCCATCAACAGAAGGATTGTCGCCAAGGTGAGATAGAAGGCACCTATGAACATGCCGACACCAAACCACCTCCTACTTCTTGTCGCGTGTTCACTACTACTAGAGATCAGGCGAACAAGACTTCAAGTACCATCACTGGGAATCTCTTTATGAATGGTTTGGCAGCATGTGTTCTGTTTGATACTAGAGCGACTCATTCAGTCATATCCACTACTTTTGTTGTACGTGTTAGGATTTCCCCTATGCCATTAGATAATGCCTTATGCATTTCCACGCCACTTAGGGACTCTGTACTAATCACTCAGGTGTACAGAGATCTTCCCCTAGAATTTGAGGATAAGATCCGCAGAGTTGACGCACTTCCTTTGGACATGTGCGATTTTAATTTGATATTGGGCATGGACTAGTTATCCAAACACTAGGCTACGATTGACTGCCACACTTATCGAGTTATCTTCGGTAATGTTAAATCTCCAGAGTACGTATACCATGGTTTTCTGCCAGGGAGGTCAGTACAAATTATTTCATCCATGGAGGCGCGTGCATTACTAACACACGGCTGTCAGGGCTTTATAGCCAATATTCATGACATTACTGCTGAGTCTCCATCGATCCAAGATCAGCCTATTGTGTCAGAGTTTCTGACGTCTTTCCTGATGAACTTCCGGGCATACCACCTGTTCGTGAAGTCGAGTTTGGAATTGAGCTCATCCTAGGTGCAGAGCCAATTTCCAAAGCTCCTTATCGCCTGGCTCCTATAGAGCTTAAAGAACTAATAGATCAGCTGCAGGAAATTCTGGAACGATGTTTCATCCGTCCTAGTGCATCGCCATGGGGTGCACCGGTACTTTTCGTGAAGAAGAAAGACGGCAGGATGCGTTTGTGTATAGACTATCGTGAGCTGAACAAGATCACGATCAGGAATCGTTATCCTTTGCCGTGAATTGATGACCTGTTCGATCAACTTCAGGTCACCAATTATTTCTCCAAGATTGATCTGAGGCCCAGCTACCATCAGTTACGGGTTAAAGAGCAAGATATCTCTAAGACCGCCTTCCGTACACGTTATGGGCACTACGAGTTCGTAGTCATGCCATTCGGACTCACAAATGATCCAACAGTCTTCATGGATTTGATCAACCGTGTCTTCTATGAGTTTCTGGACAAGTTCGTTATCGTGTTCATTGATGACATCCTGAAATTTTCTCCAAATCCAAGGAGGAACATGAGGAACAACTTCGTACAGTCTTGCAGATTCTTCGTCAGAAGCAGCTGTATGCCAAGTTCTCCAAGTGTGAGTTCTGGTTAAGCAAGGTGGCATTTCTGGGCCATATTGTATCTGTAGAGGGGATCACCATGGATCCTGAAAAGGTTGAAGCTATCACCAAATGGCCGAGACCTACATCTGCAACAAAGGTCAGAAGTTTTCTGGGTTTAGCTGGCTATTACCGTAGGTTTGTAGAGAACTTTTTACGGTTAGCCTTACCTTTGACTAAGCTGATGAGGAAAGGAGAGAAATTCGTCTGGACAGAAGAACGAGAGAATATCTTTGAAGATCTTAAGCAGAAGTTAGTGACTGCACCTATTCTTACTCTCCCATCTGGCTCAGGTGGATTTCAGATCTATAGTGACGCTTCAGGAATGGGTTTAGGTTGTGTTCTCATGCAACATGGGAAGGTTATTGCAACGCATCACGACAACTAAAACCTTATGAAGAAAACTATCTTACTCATGATTTGGAGCTTGCAGCAGTTGTTTTCGCATTGAAGATCTGGAGACATTATTTATATGGTGAATCATGTGACATATTCACCGATCACAAGAGTCTCAAGTACATCTTCACCCAAAAGGAACTGAACATGACACAGAGGAGATGGTTAGAGCTATTGAAGGACTACGACACCAACATTCAGTATCATCCTGGTAAGGCGAATGTGGTGGCAGACGCTCTAAGCAGAAGGTCGGGTATGATTATTGGCATCTGGATTGCGAAGGAGATCATCTGTGACCTAGAGATGACTGATATGGAGTTTTGTGTATGAGGACAACACGGTTACTGGGCTAATCTTAGAGTGGAACCAAACATACATTATAGGATCAAGGAAGCTCTAAAGGACGATGGTGAGATTTGGGCTATCATTCAGATGCTCGATCAGAAGACGGAGTTTCGTGTTAACGATGACGGTATCTTATGGCAGGGGACTAGACTAGTGGTTCCTGATGACTCTACACTCAGGGAAGTTGTGCTGACTGAAGCTCACAGCTCTCCATTTACCATACATCCGGGTTCTACCAAGATGTACCACGACATCCAGCAACATTTTTGGTGGAGTGGTACGAAGCAGGATGTTGCCACCTTCATTTCTAAATGTATGATCTGCCAGCAGGTTAAGATCGAACACCAGCGAGCTAGTGGTTTACTACAACCATTAGATATTCCAGCATGGAAGTGGGACAAAATCTCCATGGATTTTGTTACTGGTCTTCCTTTGACTCAGAGGAAGAACGACGCCATCTGGGTTATTGTTGGTAGATTGACTAAATCTGCTCATTTTCTGCAGATCCGCAAGGAGCATCTGGTCAGCAAATTAGCAGATACTTTTCAAAAGGAGACCATGAGACTGAATGGTACTCCATCAGAAATCATCTCTGACAGAGATTCCCGTTTCACATCGCATTTCCGGCAGAGTCTGCACAAAGCTTGGGGCACCAGACTCAAGCTCAGCACTGCCTTTCATCCTCAGACCGACAGACAGTTGGAACGTACCATTCAGACATTAGAGGACATGTTGCGGGCCTGTGCTCTAGAATGGTCAGGAAGCTGGGATGATTATATTTATCTAGTGGAGTTTACATACAACAACAGCTGGCACGCTAGCATCAAGTGTGCACCTTTTGAGATGTTGTATGGGAGAAAGTGTCGCGCCCCAATCTGCTGGGATCAGGTGGGCGAACGACTGATTGAGGGTCTAGAGATGATTGAGGTGACCAATGAGAAGGTCGCGGTCGCTAAGGCAAAAATTTAGGAGGCTCGTGCTCGCCAGAAGAGTTATGTTGATAAGCGTCATAGAGATGTAGCTTTCAACGTAGGTGATCATGTTTTCCTCAATGTATCACCTGCACGGGAAGTTAAACATTTTGGAATCAAGGGGAAGTTCAGTCCTCGCTTCATCGGA